>CM049373.1:17344215-18036715 GCA_026937815.1 Etheostoma perlongum
TGACACGGTGCAGTACATTACAAAATCATTTTTTATTATCATGATGTAGTGGGGACCTTAAACAAATAAGACATATGATAAACAGATTGCATTCTAAATGTGTTGATGTGTCAATGTCAAATATGAATTTATCAAATGAAGATCCCAATGACAAACGATTAGCAACTACTGAAAACGTGGTAAGAGACAAATGATCTCTAGTCAGCCTGCCAGCTCAGGGAAATGTTACATCCAATGAACTTAAAATGTGTGATCATACTGTACTTCAATAACAACCTCCACTGTCATAATAACAGTCATTTAGGGAACGGTATAGAACAACTGTGTTATTCTGAAACCACAGGGATGAAGGGGTGAGAATTAACTTTGTCAAAGTGTAGTTGTTTGTGTGACTGGGAAGTGCTGTATATGCTGTTAGGAAAGATTACAATTCCAAACCCTGGGGCCTTGATGCGGGAAGACTCCCTTCACTCTAAAAACTTGTTGTAGGTCTTTACTATTATATAAGGCAAGAATGCCCCAAAAAAGCTCTAAACCCACTGATAGTTTGTCACTGTAAAAAGCTACTACTGTCTTTTCTAATGCATCATTAAACACGTTATAGGCTCCCATTGTTCTCTTTTGCCACAACTTGCAGAGACATACTGCTGTCTTGACTAATATAATACATCACATTATACAGCACTTGTATCCCACGTCAAGGCATCAGTACTTTCATGAGAGCTGGTGTCTCATTTGAGTTGATTTTGGTGTGGTGGTTTAGAAAGGGTGAGCTAACACAGAATCTAACAAAGAAAATATACACACACAAACAACAAAAAGAAAAAAGAAAACAAGTACAGAGATGGTCATTTTTCCTGAAATGACCATATTTTAGTAGAGTATAGTGATATTTCAGAAGATGATTCAAAGGCAACAAGGTTACGGTATGTGATAAGTCATGTGCTGGGACTGCATTGCTCACCAACAGATGACAGTATCAAAGCATTGTAGTGCTGTGGAACCACTGGCATAACAGGCTCAAATTGGCACAGCATGGGGGGTAGAACACTTCTCCGTCTATAGCAATGGCTTATTTTGGAACCAGATCATATGAAACCTTGGCTTTATAAGTTTCTCATACAAATTGTAAATTTGGGGAAGACCAATTGGGGGTGGGGGGGGGGTGTACTGTTAAGTTTACTGTAAATGTTAAGTGTATTATTTACATTGCATTATAAATGAAAACATAACTTAATTTTTTAATATTTCTTTATATTTTTTGTGTGTAATTTTAAGTCATTTTCCTTTTAATTTGTATGTTTTTAACACTTGTGTACAAACACAAACACATTTAATCATTTTTCATTATTCCTTGAGCATCAATAACTGTCTCTCTTTGATAAACATCTGTTTGTTTTGTAAAAATGAATATGTGTTCACTTTTTTGTGTGTTGTAGTTGGATGTGGCAGATTTAGCTGCTCTCAGTGCCCTCTTGGACGGAGTGTACTTTGAAGCCAAACTGGTGTGGTTTATTTTGAAGGATGAACTTGCATGTGTGCACTGCCCTTATCTGCTCTCTTTCGGGTCTGAACTTTCCGCGAAGCTTGCGCAGAGATCAACTGTGCAACTGGGTTATAGGTTGCCAGGCTGAGGTGAAAAACGGTTAGAACATTGTGGTGTATGGATTGTGTGAATATGTGTTTTATACTAGATCTGGCAACTGGTCAACATTAGACAATGGTCCGATTATTTATAAAGGAGTTTGGGCCATGCAAATTACGGGAGTTTCCCCCGGAGAAATAACAATCTGAGAGGTATCCAGGAGATAAGTCTAAAAAACAGGACAAACCTGGGAAAAATGGGAGTGTTGAGTGTGTTGATACTGACTAGACAAGTTGCTATGGCTACTGTACACTACCTTCTGTTTAGGAAGAGGGATGGGCCCAAGCTGCTTGCCACAAAGGATAACATTGTAAAAGTTATTCTAGTTGACCTACTGTCTTCTTCAATCAATCAAGGTTAAGTCATGAAAGAAAGCACAGTATACCTTAGCATTTTATACTCAAGCAGTCTTGGGCATCTTTTGAGGGAAATGGTTATGTATATAGTAAGTAACCATAGTGCCATGATCACCAGGGCACAGGCCCCTTATCAAGTTAGATTATGCATAACCCAATTTTTCATCAGTTTTCAACATTATATGTAATTTATTCATGTAAATTTGTTTTATTTACAATGTGTTTTGATATGTTTGATAAGAGTACTAAATAAAAAGAAGTGTGCCTGTCCACATTAGTTAGACAACTGCTTCTGGCAGTCGTTCATACATAGAGATTCATACATTACCAGCATCCCGCAAAAATGTCAATCACTGGACCAGATTTTAGATTTGAACTGGATTATTATGTAAAAGATTTGCCAAGACATTGTAAAGCCATACATTAGCGTTCAAGGCAATGTCACCAGGACAGATAGATACATAGATAGACATTGAGTAGGCAATCCATGTTTTGTGTCGTGAATGAAGATAGAGAATGCTAACAACAGTTAAGACTACCTGTGCCAGGGTCATTCTCATGGCACTGACGGGCGACGGCTCAATGTCCACCAACTGCTGCACCGAGCTCAGAGTCTGGCACACACATATACACACAAACACACACACACACACAGGCAAGCGTCCACGCATCCACACATCCAAGAGCAGCAGTGCAAGCACACATACACACAAATACAGGAAGGGGTTTATGGAAAGAAGGTTAGGGGAAAATGTTAGCAAATGTTGAACAGGATTAGGAAGACACAGGGAAGCAAAAGCACATTGTCATAGTGAGAAATGTTACAAGTTTAGGTAATGTAGGAAAAGATCAGAGAAGGAAAATTTGGCTGAACACAGTGAGAGAGAAAGTGGAAGAGGGAAAAAGCTGAGAAACAAGAGAGCACAAAATGACTCAGACACAAGAGAAAAGGATAGCTATAGTGGAAATAGGACCAATGTCCACTGGGAGACATCTCTTTTTAAGCCAGCAATACTTAACAAGTACCCAGAGGGGTGAGACAGCATGATTCCCACTGCTGCATTTTGATCACACAGACTTGAGATTGATTTACAACTATAACTATAAAAAAATAAGTTATGTGACTTATGTAAATCATGAAAAGAAGCTAGGACTATAAAGAAAAGCTCCCAGTAGACACAGCGCATTTGGCGTTAAAACGATTAATATTAGAACACAGAATAGATTCATGCTTCTATCGTGCTGTCACCAGACACTAGTTAACTGGACAACTCCATCCTGAATAGTTAAAATAAAGAAACCTCCAAAGGCTGGAAACAAAACTGCCAAAGATCTCTCGAGAGAATAAGAACAATCAGAGCTTTGGCTCCCTCTGATTTCCAGCTCTCAGACCCAGTTGTATTAATGGGATTCTCTAAAATCATAAGAATAAAGGCACATGAATTCAACTGAGAGGCTGATAACCATCTGTGTGTGTGTGTGTGTGTGTGTGTGTGTGTGTGTGTGTGTGTGTGTGTGTGTGTGTGTGTGTGTGAGAGAGAAAGGGAGTGATACCTGCCGTGTAAACAGGTTTCTATATATTTACAATGCAAGTTCAACAATTACTATGAGCACAAGAGCACATAGCTGCATGTGTATGGATATGAATACAGTGGATGTGTGTGCAGCTATGTGTGTCTCACCATGTCACATTCGCTGGGCTGGAACTGAAAGTCATGTGGTTTGTGAAACACTGGGTTCTCCTGCATGAACAACTGCTGGTTGTACTCTTGTATTATCTGAGAGAAAGACAAAAAGGAGAGAGTGAATAGTTTCTTGCTGTGAAAACTTCTCAATTTTGAGTCCATTGTAACCTGAAACGTTTTGCAGCTGCCTTTCACGCCTACAGTGGGTGAGTGTTTCATATTCATATGTAGATTTTGGGGTTTATATTTTGCCTTTCACTTTAAATGGCATCCATGCCAGGTCAAAGAGCTTGTGAGTTGGGCTAGGAGTCAAGTACCTTGAGCCATTGAGCTCAGCTGTTCTGCCAGCTAGGCCGCTGTATTGATGAAAACAAATGAATGAATGGTGTTTAAGTTATAAATCCATCATTCTGCCTTTGAGAATTGTTTCAGTTTAATTTGGACTAGACTGAAAGCTTTACACAGACACACATACAGTACAAACACATTACACAAATTCAAGACATTTGTTTTTTATTGTGTAGTGACTCAGCGTGTCATATTGTTTCTTATATACTGTGTTTAACATTGGACAACTCTGTTTTTTTTTATTAAAATGCTGTGTGTGAACAATGTTTCCAAACTCCAATCCTAGGCACAATTCTGTAATGTAATGTAAGAAGAATAGTACCTGGTTATAAATATATATTGTTTCACCTAAGAAATACAATCTGTCAAGAAGACGGATGGCTATTCTCCATAGTATCTGTTTTTGAGACCAAAAAACACTGTAAGTACGCACTTACAAATGAGTACAGGAGAGCTGTGTCTCTCAACACATCTGACTCACCCGGGTGGATTTATCCAACAGGAACTGGAAGGTGTTGTGTGTGGCTTGGGAGGCCTCTAGCTCTGTATGACTTAGCTCTACCAGGTAGTCTTTCACATGCTCATAGATCCTGCCATCCAAGGCCTAGAGGTCAGAGAGAGAGAAAGAGAGAGAAAGAGAGAGAGAGAGAGAAGAGAGAGAGAAGGACCAGAGGTCACTGTGAATAATAGATTAATTTAATGTAATTCCATAATCCTTAATAATAAAGTAGAGAGTACTAGAGAATCAGGAGGATACATGTGATGGATCACTGAATGTTTATTGTCACACCTCCGTGCAAATAGAGCTTTATTCCTCGTCATCAAACTTCCAGCAATCATTTATCTCCAACTGTTTTGTATCTGGGAGCCTGGCACTTAACCTTTATGGAAGTTGCACTGGTTTGTTTGTATTTTTGTTGTAGGCAAGTTCTAAACATTAGAAAAGGAGTAAAACCTTCAACCGTGTTGCTCCTAAAGGCATTGGATGAGTGAATCCTTATTCAAATGTATGTTGACATAGTCATAAATACATTTAGCAATATCATTTTAATGAAAACAAGAAGCTTTTGTAGTATTCATGTACCATTTAGCAAGATAATTTTAATGAAAGTTGCACTGGTTTTTTGTATTTTACCATTTAGCAAATTGCCCAATCCATACACAATATCAGCAATCATAAACAACTTAAACTGTGAGTGCCACAATAGAAGACAAGCCAGACATGTTGTTCTATCTGCCCTCAGGTCACAATATCATACAAATGTAATTGAGGAACTGTAGTCAAACTACACAGGCGTTTAAACTTGTGTTCCCTTATTAGACCTCTTCTCAAGACTATGTGGGCGTGTACAGACTGTATTTATACAGTACTGTATACAGATTGATTGACAGCTCCCTCACTTTCCTGTTAGTTTTGATGCACCAGTTTGGTAGGACATATTGCCCCGTAATCATTCTCTAGTCTACATGCGGCATCTCTTTTGTTGCCTTAGAACACAGACTTTTTTATGATTTTAAGAGCGTGAGACAGAAACTGATCAGATGTTTTCATTAGACAGCTTATCATTAGAGGTGGATTCTGATGCACCAATAGTAACACATTTTAATGGAGTATGCTGTCCAAATGAACAGCCTTTCTATGGGGAGCTGGGGTAGTGCTGCCAAGCCACTTTGCCAAACACACAGATCAGACAGAAAGGAATGAGAGAGAGAGGCTAATGGAGAGGAAGAGGAGGCAAGAAGGGAAGAGTGAACATTAGAAACACACATGAGTGTTTTGGAGGTGTGTGTGTGTGTGTGTGTGTGTGTGTGTGTGTGTGTGTGTGTGAAGTGTTCTTTGGATAGCATTCTCGCAGCTGTAGGGGAAGGTGAAGGGGTTCAGATTCCAATTCAACAAAACACAGAGATTGCACACACACACACATTAGTAAACTTACAAAAACATTCAAATAGGCACATAACACCAACAAAAGTAGAATTTGCACACACACAACACAGACTTATAAAACAATGGGTAATTGACTAGGAAATTATGTCACTAAGGGTGGGTTGTTGGCTGACTTCTTTCTAAATGTTCCCTCATCACTCAGATCATTTCCTCCTCCCTCTTTCTTCTCTTCCTCCCCTGCTTTTTTTTTATCCATTTACGGTAGTGTTGAAATGGAGTGAGTCAGCTTCTAGAAATAGCCCCGTCCCCATACCGTGGTCAGGTCAGTGTGTGTTTGGGGGTTATATGACTGCATCCGCCTGAACAATAAGTACAGCACAGTGGACCAGCAGATGTGTAAGTGTTAGTGTGTGTCTAGGGGGAACTTTAAAGATTGACAGTTACAACATTGACTGCCAACAGCAGAGGGAGATGTGGAGCAGTCTGTTCCTCCACTGCCCTTTAACTACAACTGTCGCATTGACAAGGACAGCAGAGCTCAGTTTAAGATATATGTTATTCCTGGAGCCACAGTCAGTACTTGAAGTGCAGCTCTAAACAAGGCTTTTAATTACAAGTCTCCTCAACCCTCATATCAAGAAATATCATATCCATCACATTCATTTTATTATCTTCTTCTATATGGTTTTATATTAAAGACAAAAAAGGTATTTCACTCCCGTAAAATTAGCAATCTGTAACATGTCTGAATATTAAACTTTAGAAGTATACTTCCCCATTCCAAAATGTCCTTGCATGACTGTATCCAATGAATAATGTTCACAGCAATGCAGTGCACTAAGAGTACAATGGATTTTAAAGGTTGGACATAAGTGCTGTTGGAAATGGAGACCATGATGAATAGAGTAGTATGGAGTAGTAACATAGTATGTGGTTTTACAGTGATGATACAATTACTAGACTGGTTTCTGAGTTGTACAGTATTGTGCTGTTTTGGTTACTTATATTGTATGGCTGCTATTCTTACATCTGCCATTGATGCTGCTTTCTGGCCTGTGTGTCCTAACATATTTCTGTGGAGCAAAAGCTGTGAAAAGAACTTATACTTTCTGTAATGCAAATGTTGGTCCACCTATTAGGAATGTGGTTATCACTGACTTTCAGGTGAAGACCTGTAAACACTCCAATAAAAAAGAAAAACTGCAGAGGAGGGAAAGACAATGAGCAGATTGCATCCCTCAGGCAATGTCCCTTATTCTTTTTATGTGTTTGAGTGCATGCATTTGTGCGTGTGCATATTTCCCCGCAGTCTTGCCCTTCTGTCGTGAGGAGCTACGGATCTATTATTCAGATTTGCCTCATAGTATAGATGCTCAAACACGCCTAAGGCAGATTATGTGACAGTGAGGGAGAAAAAAGAAACAGGGATAAGCATTTGAAGATAGGATTTACACAAAATGTAAAAAACAAATAAAGGAACCAAAGGCAAAAAATAGAGGAGATAGAAGCAGATAGAAACATCAATATGCTTTACTTTAATTATAAATGAATAGGATATTCGTTCTGAATGTATGCAACTTACTTCATGGTTTAGACTGAGAGGAAAATGAAATGCAGCAACACAGGTGTAAAGTCAACTAGCTAACCTGCCACCACAATGGTACGTCAATAATTTAGTCTAACTTCTTCCTGTGTTCTGATTCTGTGCATGTGCCAAAAAGGTTATGCAGTACCATGTTAATTACACACAAACAGCAGCTTGCTTACACTGATGAAATAAAAATGGGGGGGTAAACTTGCTTTACCATTACTACCAACAGCGGTGAGGTCATAACTCAGAAACAATTGAGTACATTAATATCATGAAACCTACATTCCACAACCGTAATCACAGAGAAATACAAACATGCATTCAGGTTCAAAGGGATGCGTGTCATATGAAAGTGTCAGATGTGATCATGAGGCCAAAAGAATATGCCATTCACTGCACATGAAAGAAGAAAACATCAATGATGCAGCAAACTTATTTTCCTCCCTTATTCAAAGACCTTTCATATTCTATCTACAACATTCATTGTTCATTGTTCAACATTGTACAACATATAATTTCATGACTACAAATCATTGGTAAGACCAAAAATCAGGTTGGCTCATTTAGTTGAATTTGTTTTTTACATAAGCCCCTTTCAAATCACAAATCCAGAGAACTTGATGACTCTCTTTGAAGACTTGAAACTGTGAAATCATTAATATCTCAAGTATGATTTTTTTGCCCCTCCTCCCACCTTGGTGAAACTGAAAGTGAGTCTGACTTTGTGTGCTTATAAAAGGACATTTTATCCCAAATTGAGCTTTAATTCAAAGTAGCTTTCTCCTTTGAATTTGGGAACCAGAAAATATGTCTCCCTGCTCCTGGAAAATCCCTCTGGGTATTAACAGCGCTTGAGATTCTAAAGCCAGTACTTGGTGTGACAAATGAAAATATCATTATAGTATTACAAACTACAATTTCAGCTGCCTAGAAATGTACAGTTTTATTAAAATGTCCACATGCATGGTAGGGACATGGATTCTCTCTCACACCACTTACATCTTCCAATTCTTTATATTTGTTATTATATTATCATATGTAAATATGTATGTAAATACCTGTATGCAGTGTGGTAGATCTGTATGGTAGTAGCGGTCATGGTGAGCGTTGGCAGCAGCTAGCGTTAGCAAGTAGTCGTTCCTGGCCTGTGTCGCCTTGGAGTTGCAGTCACTTCTCTTAGCTTTCAACTGAAATGAAAGAGAAACAGACAATATTGCAATACTGCATTACAGTAACAGAGCTTAAAGCTTTAAGCCGAGTACATGTGTCTCTTTTTAGGCTAGGGCTCATTATGGAAGCAAAGTGAAACAATCATTTTTGTTTTTGTATCATGGTTTAAAAGAGTCAGCTTGAAAGCTCTGCCTTAAGAGGGAGTGACAGTGTTGTGTTTGCGTCTTGTGAGTGAGCTCTCTTACCTTTACACTTGCTTTCTGTAAACTAATTCTTGACTGAAAAAGACCCAGTTTAGACCTGAAATAACAAAGCAGAGCAAGCAAAGATGTTAATCTTTGATCTAAGTATTTCTCATGTCACAGAAACCACTGAGTGAATTGTGTGTTTTGGATGTTTTATCATATTCAATTTTATTCTATTCTAGTTAGTGCGTCTGTGTTTTTGTTCCTGCATGCTGCCTGCTGCTATATCCCCAGCTGTCTCGAGCTCTCCGCAGCACTGTTGCCTTGACAATACCGTTATTTTTATTTCACAAAACGTCCCTGAATTCACCAATGTAGGACATAAGGCTACTACAAAACTTCCCTCTCTCATGTCATCTCAATCTGGTATTTATTAGTCTCACATTACCGGAGCTACACAGCACTGTCTGGAGTTGACGGTGAAATGTGTGGTCAACGCATTTATTATAAGTTCTTCACAATAAAAGTCCTCCATTGTTTTGGTATTTGAATGCTTTCATTATGAAGCAGCAAAATTATGTTGGGGCTTCACCAGCAGTAGCCTAACACAACTCCTATAACCTACCATGAAACGTAAAATAAAGCAGTTATAAAATAAACTTCAAACCCCAGAGACTATATTAGAAGCTACTACAAATGTACTGAGAGCTGAACACACGTAAGCCTTTTTATTAAATTCTCACCAGCACAGGTCCTGCCACCCATCAGTAGATGTCGTTATGCCGGCACCCTTTTGTATAGGCTACAGTCTGGCTACAGCCTAGGGTCGGCACACAGACAGACTGTGTGCTGCACTTTTTCATTTTTCACTTGATTTATGTGAAAGTAACAACTGACATTATAAACACACAACCAGTCTATATGCAAATGGTAATTATGTACGTGTTTATTTGCATATAGCGCAGGGAAGTTAGATCGGATCCGATCACAAGTGGTGACTGAGGACGCATTTGGAGACACATTCTACAGACAGGTGAAAACACACTAGAGCTTTCCAATTGTGATCACTCAGATTGGATTTTAAAACCAGGTCAGAGCAGGCCCTCTGTCTCTCTGACTCACACACACACACACACACACACACACACACACACGCTGTTGAGGAGTATAAGCTCAACACTTGCACTTGACTGCACCATTGCATAATGAGATATCTACTGTATGTTACACTGAAGCCACACACAGGCTTGCGCACACACACGCACACACCGTTTGCTTGATGGTATTCTTTCTAACAATGGAGACTATCTGTTAAGTCATACATGCACAGTACCGTGGTGAGCTTACTTGGCCTCTATGTCAGCCTTCTCTCGCACAGCATGGGCAACCTGCTCACAGTCGTAGTATTTTTTCTTGGCTTTGGCCAACTCCTTCACCGACTCCTGCAGCTCTGCTTGAATGCCACTCAACTGATCTATGGTCTGTGAAGAGAAAACGGAGAACAGGCAAGTTGTTAGAGAAAGAAGAGACCAACATGAGTCACAATAACTCAGTGTGAGTCCATTGAAGAATGTTGTAGCGAGGGACAGAGAACAAGGATTGCTATGGAAACTAACTCCCACTGTCCATGCATCCGCTCACCTTTTTGAGTTGCTGCTCCTTATAGAGTCTAACAGTCTTAGCGGGCTCTGATACTTGACTTTTGTAGTTGTCACACACATTGAGCCTTGACTGGCTCACCTGCACTGTTCCTTCTAAGTAGGCCCTCCACACTGCATACACATTCCTAGTTGGAGAGAAAAAACACAAAAATGCTGGATGGTTATAGTTCTACAACTTACACTTCGAGGAGCAATTACTTAGAAAATCATAAAGTTCTCATGCAGAGTGGCACATTTTACCCTACACCACTGTATGTTTGTCTGACAAACTGTATGTGCATGCACCTGAAAGGGGAAAGGATTTGTGTAGAAAGTTGTTCTTTAAAATGTGGAGACATTTCACCAGTGGAGCAAACAGCCCATCTTCAAGAGAGGAGTTTGTTCAAGTGTGTTTTTCTTTCTTTATTCAAAAACTCTGGCACTCACGGGTAATTCATTTTCTTGTTTCAAAAGAAATTGTGAACACTGATGACGCCTTTGTTTTTTGCACACATTAAATGTAAATGGTCTAGTGCTTTTCTAGTCTTAAAGACTACTCAAAGTGTTTCTACATAGTACAGGAACCACTGACCATTCACACACATTCATACCCTGTGGCAGAGGCTGCCATAAAAGGTGCCGCCTACTCACCAAATAAACATTCACACACATTCACACCGCAGCATCGGGGGCAATTCTGAGTTCCGTGTCTTGCCCAAGGACACTTCAACATGGGACTGCAGGGTCAGTGATCAAACAACCAATCTTTCGATTGGCAGATGATGACACCTAAGCCACAGCTGCCCCCACATTCAATAAGAAAATTACTTATCTGTGAGTGCCCGGAGTTTTTTTTTTCTTTGAAAATCGTGGCATGCATCCAATCACTATCCAAAATTTGTAGCTGTTGGGAAAAGATGGCCCACTTACTTTTGTACTGGGCAACCCAAAATATAATTCCTGCTAAAGTTTAAGGTTTCATATTTCAGTACCACTGTTACAGTAAATACAGACTCATACATGTGCTGTAGACTATATTCCAGCGGAGCACAGATTTGGCTTTCATCTTGGTGGTGCAATTGACTGTAAGTCTCTCTCACTCTCTCTCTCACACACACACACACACACACACACACACACACACACACACACACACACACACACACACACACACACACCTACCTGTAGTCTGTTCTCTGGTCATCAGGGTTGATTCCAAGCCAGTCTCTCTTAAGGTATTGACTCGCTAACTTCTGCAGAGCCTGAAAGTATAAATGTAAAGTGAGTAAAATTAAAGGCAAAGTTCCTCCTGTTTTCTGACTAGTTTTTACTTTACGAAATTACAGTGTATTTGGACTATGTAAGAATGCATGTTAGAAAATAAGGGCCAAGGTTGAGACAAGAACAAGACAGTATGAAGCTCTATTGAGTCAAATATGTTTTCTCAGCATACCTTAAGGTGCATTATTGCACTGATACTATGACCCAGTTGGAAAAAGGAGTCTGTGTTTAATGTATCCATTTAATCCATATTGTAAATCTAACCAATATTATATTAGATATTAATCTATTTTAACAGACTTTTGTTGTTTTTCCTGCACAGTATCCCATTCTGAGTGTGAGCAGCTTTACTATGGCTGATTTGGACTTCATTCTTGATTGGTTGCCTCACAAGTGCTGTTTTCTTTTGAACAGTCATTATATTTCTGTTTCAAGTACACAGCCACAATCTTGGCTTTTGCTCAGTAAACACTACCACTATAAAAATGGATCAGCTCTGCGTCAGCAACAGTGACTCCCCAGTTAGCTCCTGTGAGAATGAGGATAAACCCAGAGTGCTGCAAGAAAGGGTAACCTACATCTTCTGGACTAGGTCACTGTGTCAGTAGCGACAACTCTCAGGCACTGCAGTGCGATGAGTTTGTGTGTGTAGGGGTGGGTTGGGAGAGCAAATCCTCATTAATAAAACCGTTTTTAATAAAGAAAAACTACAAATACAACAACCCAATCAGGACAAACTTGAGACACACTGATAAAGAAACATTCTTCCCTTTATCTGTTGCATCCCTCTTCCATATACACTCACCGGCCACTTTATTAGGTACACCTGTCCAACTGCTCGTTAACACTTAATTTCTAAGCAGCCAATCACATGGCGGCAACTCAGTGCATTTAGGCATGTAGACATGGTCAAGACAATCTCCTGCAGTTCAAACCGAGCATCAGTATGGGGAAGAAAGGTGATTTGAGTGACTTTGAACGTGGCATGATTGTTGGTGCCAGAAGGGCTGGTCTGAGTATTTCAGAAACTGCTAATCTACTGGGATTTTCACGCACAACCATCTCTAGGGTTTACAGAGAATGGTCCGAAAAAGAAAAAACATCCAGTGAGCGGCAGTTCTGTGGGCGGAAATGCCTTGTTGATGCCAGAGGTCAGAGGAGAATGGCCAGACTGGTTCGAGCTGATAGAAGGGCAACAGTGACTCAAATTACCACCCGTTACAACCAAGGTGGGCAGAAGAGCATCTCTACAGTACGTCGAACTTTGAGGCAGATGGGCTACAGCAGCAGAAGACCACACCGGGTGCCACTCCTTTCAGCTAAGAACAGGAAACTGAGGCTACAATTTGCACAAGCTCATCGAAATTGGACAATAGAAGATTGGAAAAACGTTGCCTGGTCTGATGAGTCTCGATTTCTGCTGCGACATTCGGATGGTAGGGTCAGAATTTGGCGTCTACAACATGAAAGCATGGATCCATCCTGCCTTGTATCAACGGTTCAGGCTGGTGGTGGGGGTGTCATGGTGTGGGGAATATTTTCTTGGCACTCTTTGGGCCCCTTGGTACCAATTGACCATCGTTGCAACGCCACAGCCTACCTGAGTATTGTTGCTGACCATGCCCATCCCTTTATGACCACAATGTACCCAACTTCTGATGGCTACTTTCAGCAGGATAATGCGCCATGTCATAAAGCTGGAATCATCTCAGACTGGTTTCTTGAACATGACAATGAGTTCGCTGTACTCAAATGGCCTCCACAGTCACCAGATCTCAATCCAATAGAGCATCTTTGGGATGTGGTGGAACGGGAGATTCGCATCATGGATGTGCAGCCGACAAATCTGCGGCAACTGTGTGATGCCATCATGTCAATATGGACCAAACTCCCTGAGGAATGCTTCCAGCACCTTGTTGAATCTATGCCACGAAGAATTGAGGCAGTTCTGAAGGCAAAAGGGGGTCCATCCCGTTACTAGCATGGGGTACCTAATAAAGTGGCCGGTGAGTGTAAATCTGCATTTATATCTGGTCTCTCAATTCCGTTTTCAAATCTGTCAACCAGTTAGCAACTCACCGCTTAATGTCTCTCTCCATCCTTAACTCTACATCGCGTCAACATTACAACTCCCACACCTCAACATTACTTTACACATATTTGTATCCTCTCACCACTATCCTCCCCCCTCTAATATCAATATTAATGTTCGGTTGTCTTCAAATTTCTACTTTTCTCTCTCTCTCTCTCATATTTCATTTAATCACCTTCTACCTCTCTCTCTCTCTCATCTTGCCCTTTTTACCTTTCACAGATGGTGAATGAGGCCATCAAAAAACCTCTACTAGTTGTTCCCCGAACCTGATATCTGCTTCCCTCCAGCTGACACACAAGCTTGTGTCCTGGGGGAGACAGTGGCCTAGTGACCCCTGGCACCCACCAGCTAAACCCTCTAGAGGAAGGGAAGAGCCAAGCTTTTTCTAGAAAAGAGTCCGCGCCTACTGTAAGAATAACTCCCCATTACCTCAGCAGTGTTCCTGTCTGAGTAAATTGGCAGCCGGTGGAGTAAATATTTTGTAGAAGACTAATCTGAGTGTAGACGTCAGTACTACTTTGAGTCATACTCTGCCAGAGTTGCCATAAAGACGAATGTATCTTACATGAAGAAGAAGTGACCTATTTCTAACTGTGTGGTTAGCCAATGCTAGTCTCATTAATGTAATATTTAGTCTGTGCCAAAAAAACACCAGAAAATGTACACACACACACACACACACACACACACACACACACACACACACACACAGAAAAGTTACGGAATAGAAACTGCCCTGTCCAATTCATGCAGGGTGTGGATGGTTTTCATGGAAGACTGTGAGACTGTGTGTGTTTTTTAGAAAAAAAGATGGGATAGAGAGTGTGTGAAGGACTGGAGAGGCACACAACATTAAAACTGCAATAGAAGTGCTTTGGATTTAATTGCCTTCCTGCAGTATAAACAGGGATCATTTTTTTGTGTGTGTGTGTGTGTGTGTGTGTGTGTGTTGTGTGTGTGTGTGTGTGTGTTTGTGTGTGTGTGCATGTGTTGTAGGTGTGTGTGTTTCTGGGGGGGTTACATAAGGACAGTGACTGAAAGCGGAGTGAGCCACTGACTGTGAGCTGGCTGGCTGACAGGAGGACTGATTTGACAGCTTGACTTCCACACCACACTGCGCCCTATCAATTTATCAACAATACAGTGACACCAGATACTGTAGCTTAAATTTGGTCCAGTTGGACATCTGGGATTAGCCCTCATTAGTGGCCACTAGTGGACACTATGAGCATGTCCTTCACACATTTAACTGTTAATAAAAGTTAAAAAAAAAATGTATTTCACATTTTATCTATCTTAAAACATGGCTCACATGCCCATATGTGCATTGAAAGAGTTATAGTCATTGTAATCTGTGCATTGTGAACTCATGTCTATAATAATAAACAACGCACACTTTTTATGAATTGTGAGTATGTGAGTATTGCAGACTTTAAAAAATGTGGATCAATGCATCACTTATACTATATTATATATGGTATGAAGACCACACAACTCTCTCTGTATTTCTCAGTATGGCTATGTTCAGAAGATTGTGTCGTCCGGTGACTTTCCCGAGCAGAAGCTTGAGTGAAGATAATGACCTCTTCTGAAGAATCCATCATGTTTTTTTAATCCTCCGTGTCCTCCTTGCATACTAGCAACTGCATAGAGGAGGGGTGGGGGGGGCCGCTGGCGCAATCATGTAAGGCTGTAACATGTGGACGCGCTAACAGTGTTGTTGTCATCCCATAGAATTCCTCATGGGGGAGCCAGAAACTACGGACTATAGCTTTAAGTAAAGAACACCTAAATTTGCTGGCCTTCCTTCCTTTTTTTTTAAAGCCAAAACATAATTTAAAAGCATCTTAAATCACTCTATGATGATAGAAATATAATCTGAGCAAGAGCAATGACAGCTAAACTTGGCAATGCCTGAATGGTGAAAAGCACACCGAGTGACTGATTTGTGACAGCTGAGGTGTTGTTGGCCGACTTCGGAAAGTTAATTTTCCTCTCTCTAGCTTCCCCTCTGACTGCTTTTTCTGTTTTCCTCTACCTTTCTATATTTCTTTCTCTATCCTCTCTCCCAGCTCCCTCCTCATCTCATCCCTCCATCCTCCTTTCTATGCTGTCACTGACAACCACCTGAACAGCATGTTACTATGGCAACTCTCTCATTTGCCCTTCCTGTGTACACTAGGTTAGGTGGACCTGCTCTTTTATACACACATACAGTGAAACAGACACACACACACACATACATCCTGTTTTTGTGATCAGAGTGGCATAGAGGGTACCCAAACAGCAGGATATCCTGGGGAGACCAGTGTGTGAGAAGGGTTGATAGACAGAAAAAGTAAAAGGAACAGGAAGAGAGGCTGATTATTCTTGAATATTATGTATTGTAAGCATGTCTGTTTGTAAGTAACAGCCTGTGATTATTATGATCTCTGTGAGTTCATTTGGGTGTTCACAGCTGCATTCTGCCATTTTCTAAATTACAGATAAATCCATGGGAGACACTACAATTACAGGTCAAAATAAGATGACATTATTGTTACTCATTGGCTTACGGGGTGATTTGATTTTTTTGCAGGATGACGTTGTTATTTTTAACTAACATTTTGCCACACCGAGGCAGCTCTGTAATTATTCAAAAAAACAAATTATTACTTCAGAGCAAACTAAAGGGAAAATAAAGAAATGCAGAGAGCAAGAATGAAAAGTCTTTTTTTTTCTTAGCATAGTGCCTATGCTTCATTCATCTCTTCATAACATCTTTCCATCAATTTGTCGCTGTTCCCTCAGCTTCACATTCTGCCAAACAACTCCACAGACAGATGTCTGTTTACTCTCGCTCTTCTACTCACTCGTTTGCTGCTGTCGCTGGGCTCAGTCACTTGCGCTCCCTCTCTATCTGCTGTGTCTCTCTGATTTCTTTGTCTACCTTTTCAACCCCCTTACTTTCTCAACTTTCACCTAAATCAATATACTTGATCAAATACTTGATTTTCTCTCCTGCATCTTCCTGTCTGCACTTCACTGCCTCGTTTTGAGTGTGTGTATGTGTGTGTGTGTGTGTGTGTGTGTGTGTATGTGTGTGTGCATCTGCAGCGTAAGCTACGGTAAAGACGGACGATAAGTAAGGAGATGGTGAATGGAAGAGGAAAGAGAGAGAGTGAGAGAGAATACAAACCAATGATGTTATTGTTTAAAAAGAGATTGGGTTGTGTGAGACACATTTTATAAAGGTATTGCGTGATGTATGTGTTAATGTGTGAGAGAGAACAGGAAGACAAAAGAGAAATCGTCACTTTCCTCGCTATCTCTCCTGTTTTCAGACTTCTTTTCCCTCATTGTAGATCAAATATTGGTGCCATATTGGATAGCCTGCATTAGAGACACATATATAATTAATAAGTTGGCTTTCATGGATGTGTGCATGAGTCTTATGTAAAGTGTGTGTCAATGTATGGAAGGAAGAGAAGGAGGTGATGAAGGAAAAAAGGCACGATGGAAAGGAAAACATTACAATTACAAACAACTCTGTTTGGAGTGTGTTTTACTTTTGCAGATATATTGTGGTAAGACTATTTTAGATCTAATGTACAAACTAAACCTACAAAAAATCTATTTTATTTAGAGGAAAAACAGACCTTGAAAAACACCCATAATGTGAAGGCTGATTTACATGGTGAGCAGTGGGACACTGACAGAGCGACAGCCACAGCAGGCTGGCCTTTTTGGGCAGTACAGTGAAGTCCCAGCCTAAAACTATTTCAGCAATGTTGATTGTGCGAGGGGAATACAGGAAAAATAGCTAACAGACATGCTAACACACACACACACACACACACACACACACACAAACAGAAAACATGGAGCATTTGATTGGCGGTTGGTATTTGTGGCTGACTCCTTCACAGAGGGGATGCCTGGTTTGACACAGTGAAAGGACAAAGGTTAAACAACAGCACCTTCACTTTCCTTCTCACTCAGTTGTCCTTTCTACACCACCCCTCTGGCCCTTTCTCTATTGTGTTAAATGCTCATGTCTCATTCTTTCCCTGCCTTTCTGTCTGTCCCTTAGAGCTTGCACCTCTCACTTTCTCTTTCTCTTACTGTCTGTCTCTCTGTTGGACCAGCTGATTGGCTGGATTTCTGTGTGTATCGCCAAAAGCGGGCCAGTGAGTGAGTGGAGTTTTTGCCAGTGGTCGACTACCAGAGTGTGTAGTGGGAAACGAGGCATAGGCAGACATGCCATAATAAAATGCTATTTTAATAACAGTAAGGGGAGCAATTAATTAGTTTACTTATTTATTCCCATTCATCTATTTAAAAAACACTGTACTCAGACATTCCCACACATAAATACACATACATGCACACACACCTATAATTACAAGGGGATCCATTATTGTATAGGGTGGGGGGGGCAGTGTTGCTAGGCAACTTCTATTTCTAAGGTGAACAAGACAGTGCTGAGGGAGAATAGTGAGAGATAGAGAGAAAGCAAGATGGAGCAACGGGGAGACACACACACACACACACACACACACACACACACATTTTTCCCGTCTCACTGCACATCTTTATTCTCTCTCTCTCTTTGTGTTGATAGACAGCTGCATAAAGTGTATATTTTTATGTTAATATGTTAAGACTGTTAAGAGCTGGATTGGTTATTTATTCAAATGCTTTTCCTTACGCTACAGGAGGATTTTGCAGCTGAGAGCATTTCTCAGCAGGTCGGTATGAATTTGTGTGAGTGTGCATGTGAGGGGATCTTAAACCGAGCAGCATCAAAATTCAATAAGAACCTGACTTTCACACTGTTGGCGGCAGGCACTGCTTGGTTTCTGCATAGACACTGTTCATCTAATGCTTAGAAAGAGGAGTATGCTGACACAGCCGTTTACTGGGAAATGTATACTATTTTAGTTTTGTCCTTCCTGACAAATCCGTAGCACACTACAGAGTGGCTATCTGACGGGAAAAATATTTTCATGGTAAGGAAGCAGGCATTCCTGCACACTGTGTAAAAATACTGACACCTGTGCAAATGTCTTCCCCCAAGCCTGAATACCAACGATTTTGCTACAGCCCTTTAAATTGAAATCATTTTCACTTTCAAGGGATCAAAAGTCTGTTTCAACAAAAAACTCAATGAGATTCAATTTAATTGTCTCAAAAACTAAAATCTTAAAATATACTACAGCGTAGGCTATATATAAGCACCTCTTTTCTTGATGTAGAACCAGTAGCAGATGTAAAAAGGCTCTAACTAACAATGATATATTACCTTCTAACAGTCTTCTCAGTAACGTGACAATCTGCAAGTAACAGGTTGCTCTTAAATGACTCAAATATTAGTGGCAGCACCGTTTGGCTTAGTTATCAATGCCGTTAGCATTGTGGCTTACTTTATTGTTAGTTTATGATAAATCGTTTTGGTTGTGCTTCCTAACATGATGTCATTGTGCTAATCAACCAACGTTAGCCTTAACAACAGAACCGCTTCAATACACTTGTTAGATTTGTTAGGTTCCCTTCAAGGCCAGGCTGATGTTGGAAGTCTCTCCAGTGGACAGAACATGTAACAATAACCACATGCTTGTAGTGGCATCGGGGTGGCAGTAGCTCCGTCCGTAGGGGGTTGGGTTGGGAACTGGAGGGTTGTTGGTTCAAGGGTTAGGGTTACGGAGTGTGGATTGGTCGCTGGAGAGATGCCACTTCCCAGCTGGGCCAGGTGCTGCCCACTCTGACATCTCTCCATTTGTATGAATAGGTCCTGAGCACGTGTGTGTGTATATTGCAGGCCTGTGTGTAATGATCACTAAAAAAACAGAGTGTAAATTGTAATAATTTCAATATCAAATCAATAAACAGTATAAATTATTATTATTACGCCTGAGTAGTGTAGTACATATTTCAGGCTGCATATGACCATTCAATTTAAAAAAGAAAAAAAGAAATTTGAATAGAGGTATTATATAGGTATTATTACATATACTGTGTGTGTGTATATATATATATAGGTTCCCTTCATATATATATATATAGGTATTATTATAGAGGATAATAAATTGTAATTTCCCTACTGGGGATCAATAAACAGTATAAATTATTATTATTAAGCTTGAGTAGTGTATTACATATTTCAGGCTGCATTTGAGCATTAAATAAAAATAAAAAAATAAAAAATGAAATTTGAATAAAGGTATTATATAGGTATTATTATATTATAGAGGAAGACTGACAGCTCTAGACAGCACTGACATATTTTTGTGTTGGTATAACATACGCTAATGCAGAATTAAACCCTCTGAACCCATCAGGTCTGTGGTTGTGTTTTGACTTTGATGTTGAAATGTTATGTTTGAAATTAAGTAATCATAAAATGACAAGACAAACTAGTTCAGTGTTTTTTTTAAATATTGAAGTTAACTGTGTTTAGAATTACCATGAACATCCAATGCACAACTTCTGAACCTTCAGGTGATGTAGTGAAATTTGTTTCATTTATTTAAAGTTTTTTAAAATCAAATTTTAAAGGTTATAATATCCTATATACTCCTAATGGGGCATCCAACATACGATTGTAGCAATGATTGTCGTCATGTTTTTCTGGAACTTTAATTTTTACCATCAAAGCATTTACATTTACCCACATTTACGGAATGGCGTTCCCTTTCATTTAATACAGGTAGAGTCAATGTTTGGTTTTTTGGGGGTAAATGCTTTATAGCCATTTTACCATGGATATCAACCTAGGGCCAGGCTTTAGGAGAGTTTTAAGACTGATGAACTTTGAGTCTTATTCACATACCAGTTGTCAGCAAGCTTTTAGCCAGTCTTACCTGTGCATAGTCCCTCTCCAGCTGTCCCTTCTTCAGACTGTAGGTCCTACAGAGAGAGAAACAGTCAGAAATGGGTTCAATTGGTGGGGGTAAAAATTATAGGTAATATTAAATAAATGCAATCAGCAGCTCACAAGTTATTGTCATTTGTAAGTTAAGACATGAAGACAGGAGGGAGAATATATAAATCAGATTTTCATTTTCAATGAATAGGTTCTTATCATTTTGGCCATAATCCTGCAGCTCTTTGTTCTGACCCACAAAAATGCACAAACCCCACTACATCACACAACATCCTGGCAGCAGAGACAGTGGGAGCTCTTATCACAGTCCAGGAATGTGAAGAATGGAAAACATAACATTAGGTATATGATTACACAGACAGATAAATGTACTGACACTGTTTGCTAAATGAACAAAGCAGTATACTGAACATACATTTTACATGTATATTTTGACGTAAATTTGACTACTTACATTTACATATCGTATCCATCATTGTGTACTATATGAAAAGGTAGAATGGGCCTCACTAGCATTAATATTTTGTATATAAATGACTCCTGCTAAAACTGCCTCAGTATATTACATCTCTTCTAAAGATTAAAATAATTGTTTTCTTATTCCTTTAGCGTTGTCACAACGCCAAAAATTGCAAAGATTAAACGACTTCAACTTGTTGCCGCTGACCTGTCAAGGCGCAAATGAAGTCCGAAGCAATAATGCCATATATCTGCATGGAGCTTTGCCTCTGTGCAATATGCTCTGCACCCTACCTCACAGTTTTACCTCTGATTATGTGTAGGTGTCTTACCACTGGACTTATAAGTTGTTTGGGACCTACAAGTATAGTCTCTGACACAAAAGCTTGCATTTTTCTAAGTAATTATTGTGGATGGGAGTTGTTTTCACATGTAAATGTAGGAAGTGGGGAGGTGGTTTCACAAATAACCTAATCATTATCTTTTTGTTCATTCACATGCAGATGTTTAGGACTCTAGCTCCCATTTCAACATTTTGTGAAGAAGGTCTGGACCAGTTTTTTGGCGAAAGTGACTTGCTCGTCAGCCCTGAGATCTGTATTATGTGGTAAACATTACATCTATGATTGGGCAGACTTGTATGACTAATGTTGGCAGACACAAAAGACTCAGATCTAGATTGCTGTTTGAAATAAACTCTAAACAAAAGATGATTTGAGGGAACAACAATCAAGCAACAACAGGGAAGGGAAACGGTGGTGGAAGACGCAGAAAGGAAGACAACACTTACTGTAAGTGTAGACAGCGTAATTACTGCCAAGTCTCTCTAAGCTAATTACATTCAAACAAATAGGACAGCGCTTCTTGTCAAATGTTTCCCAAGACATTGTTTTGTGTTAAACCTGCTGTGTACAGTCTGTTGTCTAAACAGCCCTGGTTTAGAAAACAGGCATGATCAATTCTTAATGACTGAACCAGTCTTTTAAATCCTGCATACAAAACTGCAATATTTCCAGCAATGATCTACTGCAAGAGGTCGGAGCATGTGTTTAGTGTTTAACTCCACCCCCATGCATGTCAGTGGAAATAGGACACACGCCCTACCCTGATCCCACTGATTTCTCCACCCCCAACCTTCAGTATTGAGTCTGCAGTCTGAAGCACAGACAAAGTGCGGTAGGCAGTGCATCAGTCTCATAACCTGAAGGTCATGAGTTCATGCCTCACAAGGGGCAGGTCCTTTGAGATTAATTTGAAAACCAGCCTTTGCTCCACAAAGTAGTGGAAAGATGAAAAAATGTATAATGGATTAAACTGGAAGAGAGTGTGGTGTTTAAATTTATAATAGTTGCATTGTAATATGTTTTTTTCTAAAAAGGAATAATTCTGTATATTCATTTATATATAACATTTATGTAATCTCTCACATCAAAACAAGCTGAACACCCTACTTTGCCACATGTCACTTGATCACAGACGCTATGTGAAAACTGTCTTCTGACTCAAGGCATAACAAGCTCTTTCTTCTTGCCGTTGGACAAATTTGTGTCCTCAGTTCCAAACTAAACTAGATCGGCAGTGACAGCCGTTTTGATTCTTTATGTCAAAGTCAGCGTGCTGCAATACAGAGCCCTGACGAACACAGATCTGTTATATATGGAGTCTCTTGTGTGCAACAGAATTATATAGCCTACTATTTCAGAGGTTAATTATCATTAATTTATGTTTAAACATTTTACAAACACCTTTCTAACCTTCTTTCAACTTATAGTAGAGCACGTTTGAGGCATAATCACTCTCATGAGCCTCCAATGCCCACTTTTTTCAAACAAAATAAAGTTATATCACCATAAAATCACTAATGAGCATCTGATCAGTGAGATATAAGAGAAAGGGGTTCACTGGCAATCCAGGCCCTGCTGTCTGAATAAATGATGACACCTCTTTAGCAAATACTGTAACAGATCAACTGTTGTAAAAATAGATATACTAAACGTACAGCCTTATTTGGCTGGGAGTAGGGTTGGACAACGTATTGCTATTATATCCATATCTATATGAGGCTAGATATCATCTTAAATCTTGGATGTCGTAATATCGCAATATGACACAAGTGACACATGTATTTTCCTGGTTTTACAGGCTACATTACAGTAAAGTGATGTCATTTTCTGAACTTACCAGACTGTTCTAGCTGTTATTTTATTTGCCTTTACCCACTTGGTCATTATATCCACGTTGTTGATGATCATTTTATCAACAATCTCATTGTGTAAATATTTTGTGAAAGCACCAATAGTCAACCCAGGTCTATTCTAAATTCAACACAGCAAAGCTGATTGTGTCCCTGAGTTGCCCTGTGTATTCTCATCCTAAGAATAAATCAGGGTCAAACATTGTGGTTTACAAATCATATGCTGCAGAGACACCAATGTTTAAGTACAGTGGAACTGATAAGTACTGGTATTCTAGAAAACTCAGAGCAACTTCTGTAAACACCACTGTGTGAAAAGGCACTGCTGGGATTCGAACCCAGGATCTCCTGTTTACTAGACAGGCGCTTTAACCAACTAAGCCACAGCGCCCTTAAAGCTGACAATGGAGAGCGATGTTTGAACCTCTTCAAGTTAGTTACAATAACACATTCCAAAATCCAAAGCACGTTGATGCTCCAGTTTCCAGTGCAATTGACTGCTTATGCTTGAACTCACACAAACGTTCCTGTACATAATCCACCACTGGAGCTTTCTTATTTCAGTTTTGATACTTGAAGACTTGAGCTGGCTCTAAAAAAGGCACTGCTGGGAAAGGCCTCCCGCAGTCCACGGGCAAAAGTTCCATGTGTAAAAACTCATCACTGCCACTGACCTCAGGATTATGTTGAAACATATGTTGTCATATGTAACCTTATTGTTTACGTATTGTTTAGTATGGGCATGTGTGACATAGGGAATCATTGTATGAGATGTAATTCCCCATTTTAGGTTCAGTAGAATGGAGTTGGAAGAGAAGTAGAATTGTGCTGACTTTGGAAACAACACTTTGATTCAAACCCATAAAAACACCTATTAGCATTTCAATGAACTTGTACATTGGAGCTAAGTTCCCAAGAGAAGCCTTCTCCAGAAGTCTCCAGTTTGCTCTACTATTTATACTATACAAATTGCTGTCTTGTTGTCTTCTTTTAACTACTTGAGTGACCGGCAACAGGGGCTCAGACACTGCTAGATCTTTCACCGGGAGGAATCCCAGAGTCTAGCCTCCAAACTACGTTTTTGTCACAAAAACACAAACTGTGACCAGTGATTCTTGGACACATTGTTACTATTTATAGTCTGTTTTCTCTCTGTGCAACAACAGCTTTGGTCGCCATTGTAAATGCACCACATACAGTAAAGTACAGGCGACCCCTCGCCCTGGTTTCCCCTTAGGCTGTGTCTTGCGCTCTCATTGGCTGTTGCTCATGTCAAAGTACTCGCGAGCGCAGAGCAAAAGCCGATTTGCAACCGATATAGGGCTATTGTCGGGGAACTCCAAACTCAGTCGGCATTAGTGTGATCTTTTTATCATGATGCATCTGTGATGACAAAATACTGACTTAAGAGACATTTGGCAAGAAAGTCCTTAAGGCACTGCTAGGATTCGAACCCAGGATCTCCTGTTTACTAGACAGGCACTTTAACCAACTAAGCCACAGCGCCCTGCGCTGCATGATTGAGCCACAGTCCTGGACTTACAAAATGTTTGAGACCTACAACAAGAGCTAGAACTTATTTCTGAGGGTAAAGTTTTTTGTTAAACCTGTAATCATGCGTTAAATCTGCCAGATACGGCAGATAAAGCTGATGCTAATTAGGATAGCTGAAATGTGTACGGAGAAACAATGGAATGAAATGTATAAATCTTTAGGTTCTTAAAAAGGTGGGCTGTCCCTCAATCACTGTACTTGAACTGAAGCGATTCAATGTTAGTAGCTGCAACTGGCTGTGGCAGTAATACAAGTCTAGGAAACCAATCAAGTTGAAAGTATTTAAAATAAAATGTGCTTTCCTTATCTACACACACATGGGTTAAACTCTCTAATCTCGGGTTCTGTCACCAAAACACACACATACAGTATATACGCAAATATGAATTCTGGCTCTCTGACACCTTTATGCACAGCTCCATAAATACGCTTTTCCTGCATTGGTATCTTAATACTGCAGTCAAGGTCCAATATTAACTTTGTCCACCAGCCAAATGGCTAGTGAATGTCGTGAGTGAAGCAAATCCACCAGCCACCTGCATATTTTACCAGTATTTGGCTGGTAGGGGGTGCTAATATTGGACCCAGACAGCAGTATACTTGTGTACCAGTAAGGACCTCTGGAACACATGTAGACAAACACACATCCTCTCTGGGATCTGGGATCTTTGGACATGTCTAGGCTTCTCATGCAACCATGGTGACACCGCAGCAGAGACCTAATTTGTAAATTTGCACACCCAATTACCAGTTAGAAATATCTTGCATGCACTACCCAACTTTCAGCGGTACTGTGTGTTTTTTCACACAGAATAAAAACAAACAGAGACGTGTTGAATGGTTATTTTGCTTAAATATTGCTCATTTGTATAACAGCAGTGTCTGTTGTATAAGTGTAAGTAAGCATACTGTATACTGTACTGTACCATCTTATAAGATGCTTGTCAGTACCTCTGTACTCCTTATACAGCCTATTTCATTTCCATCATCCTTAAAACCTCTCTGCATTTCATCCTGACTTATCCCTTCCTCTCTTTCTCCGCTATGCCTTCTTTCTTTCCTCCCTCATCTCTCTCTCTCTCTCTCTCTCTACTCTTCCTGCCCATCATTTGTGTACGTTGGTAAGTGTGTTGTGCATGAGTCAAAAAGCAGTGTCAGCATCAGCTGTGCATGGAGACAAAACAGAGGAAGAAAATGACCTTATGAGTGTGTATCTGACAGGAAATACTGTGCTTTGAGTGGACGCTAAGTGTACACTGTACAGTGGTGGAGGAGTGCTGAATCACAGTACTGAAGTAAAAGTACAAATAACCAGAGACATATTTACTTAAATAAAAGTAAAAGTAAAAATAACTAGGGCTGCTCAAATATGGAAAAATATAATCACAATTATTTAGGGTCAATATTGAAATCATTTAATTTAACACAATTACTCGTCGACTTCAGGAAAGATGTTGCAATTGTTGAACTTAAACAAGGGGAAAAGTTAAATAAATCAACAGAAAAAAACACATACAATTGTGAAATTTGCAAAACGTAATAAGCTAAATCATTTTTTTCTCGATTATTCTGTTTTTGTGATCATTGGGAGCTGAAATCATAATCATGATTAAATTTTGATTAATTGCACAGCCTTACAAATAACCAGAGACATATTTACTTTAGTAAAAGTAGAAGTACCACAATGACAACACTACTTAAGTAAAAGTAAAAAGTATGTGATTTTAAATGTACGTTAAGTATTAAAAGTAAAAGTACTTGCATTTATTCTCTTAATGTCTATATTATATACTATATATCTGAAAAATAAACAAAAAATAAACTCTGGTCTGTACTCCATGTAATGAACCACCCTCTCTTTACGTAGTCTCTTTTCGAGATGAACATTCAGGAAATGGCAACCAGGCAGTAAACCATCCGTAAAGCCTCAGAGCATCCGAGCTCTCATCTCCGCCCGTAGCAGCAGCTGTCAGGGCGCCGCCAGCGCTCACCCACTCCCACTTCGGCTCATGCCATACGTGACGGTCAGGAAGACATTTTGGCAGGGGGAAAAACTGATTAGCAAATGTAACAAAAATGTAAAGGAACGTTGTAGAAATGTACAAAGTATAAATAATTGCTGTATAATGTAAGAAAGTAAAAGTCAAAGGTATGCACTATTGATTCTACTTAAGTAAAGTACAGATATATGAAAAATGTACTTAAAGGTCCAGTGTGTAACATGTTTAGTTGTTCATTATCAGCCTGTTGCCAATTAAAAAACTTGTCCTTCTTGATGAATATTTACCACCACCATCAATTCCAAGTATTCCTTTTGCATTCGCATTAACTGGGGTAGCCACCATATTCATGTGCCATCTTGAAATATGTTATCCGGTAAGGGACATATAGAATAGACTGCTCCGCCTTTCACGTTTTTGCTGTCACATGATAAACTCACAGGTGCTGCTAAAGCTGCTAATGTGTATTGTCTCTCCCCGGCCTCGGCAAGTTTGAAGGAGGGAACATGGAGGACCACACGTATTCAAAATCCAAATTTGAGGAACAGGAGTCTTCTTCTTAACCCAGAAAAAGAAAAATGATATTGAAAAGAGCAAGAGTGTGTTTTGAAGTGTGACAGCTGCCGTAGCTGTAATACGTACTTTGAACTGCATGGTGCGAGAGAGTCGATTGCAATATATGATCTCAACATTAGATGGGAGAAATTACGCTACATGAAAGACCTTTAAGTACAGTAACAAAATATTTGTACTTTGTTACATTCCACCACTGATACTGTATGTGTGTGAAAGCAGAGAGAGAGAGGGAATAATCAAACGTGGGAAAAGAGCTCAGATCAATGGTGTACAGGACACAGCCTGAGATCAGCCACAACAGGATAAGCAACATGAGTCATGGACAGAGACAGAGGTGGAGGAGGGAGGTCATGTTTTCACACTGCATGATCACCACAAGACACAATAGAGTGCAGTTGTCCCACTCCAAGACCTAGCAGGCATTAAAACAAAAACATTCACTATTTTATTTCATTTCAGAATACAGTTGTTACATTGCAAGCAACAGAGTTTAGAAATTGAAGTGAACTACTATAAGTTAATTAATAAAAGGGCCTGTGTGCTAGCATTGAAGAAATTAGCTTTATACAAACCTATCCCACAAATTTGCTAAAGCTTCTGAAAATGCTGGAAAACACTTCTAGGTAATTAGTAAAGCCCTGATGATGTGGAGTAGAGTTGCATGATAATAAAAAATGTGATATTGGGATATCAATTATGAATGTTGTCATATCAATATTAAATTTCAATATTTTTAAAGATAAATAAAATTACAAAAGTTACAAGAAAACACATCAAAATAGATTCATACAACAAGGTTTATTTTAACTGACTGTCATATTGGACTGGTACAACATGAATTAATAAATAACAATCATGTCTACAGAACAGGACGTTTTGTCTGGTTGTACAGCATAAAATAAATAAATAAAGAGAACAGGACACAATTTTTCTTTCGCTTCTCTGATTCATTTCCGTTTTCTTGTCTCTATCTATTTCTTCACTTACACTGTCACTCTGTTGCATATTTCAACAGAGTGACAGTGTAAGTAATAGATAGATACGTGGTTCGCTCCATACGGTTTGTCGCGTAGTGGAGCCGTGCGCTGACATGTACCAATATGTGCAAGTGGCACGATAACTGGCCAATGAAACATGATCATTACAGCATTTCAAGCATGCTCTAAATTGAACAAAACTGAGCCACACAGCTAAAGGGCGGGACGCGGCGCTCCACAAAATGAACAAAATATTGCATACTTATCGCGACACTTTCGATATAATATTGTGCAACATGATATTGCAATAACGATATTGAGTCAATATGTCATGCACCCCTAGAGTGGAGGTAAACTAAGCTAAAGCTGCAGCATCATGCTTAGATTTTCTGTTATTTCTTTGGTAAAACCAAAAATATTGAATATAGTTGTGAAAGTTCTAATAGGGGTAAAAAAAAATGTGCAGACAGGTCTCTCTGATCTGCTCTATTTTGCACAAAATAGAGTCCGACCGATAAAGGATTTTTAAGGCCGATACCAATACGAATATTTAATTATTGAAAAATCCGATGTGCCAATATATCGGCCAATATATATTTTAAAAAGAAATCCAGAAACGTGTTACAAAGCATAAACAGATTTCCCCAGATTTGTAGTTATTTATGAGCTCTCACTAAAATAATATGATAATAATTTGTTTCATTGTCACAACAGAACAGAGGAACATCAAAATATATTAAAGGTCTGATAAATAAAATGTATAAAATACAAACTTAGAAATATATATCGGGAAATGCTTAATATCGGATCGCTAATAGGCTAATATTGGTCGGCTCTAGCACCAACCACAGATTCTACCACAGCCTTGAAAAATCAGTTGTTTCAGCTAAATTATACTTAAAATTGGAATTTGAATCATGTAGTTTGTATGTTTCAAAAGCCTTGTGCTACAAACAACTCTGTGCTTTGACCTTCACGTAGTGGGGTCGAGGGAAAATAGAATCTTGGTATCAAAACATTATCAATGTGACCCGCAGCACCCTAACGTACACAGAGCCCACTGTGCATTATCATTCAACCTGCTTTTGTGTGAATAACCTAGGGCTGCCCCCTGAATGTGACACATTTATTATTAATACACTGTGAGTAAAACTAAGCGAACGCACAATGAAGTTTTGATTTTCATTGCCTTCCACCTTTTCTGTAAGTTGTTTTGGGGTACAGTGGTTCTGGAGAAAGCTGCAGAATAAAAACAAACAGCAAGCAGCAATACCTGAGGCCAAACGATTGGCCCATTCTGAACAGGTACATTTTGAACGGGTACTGCACTAGTTATACAAATCCTGAAAATACTGTTTTGGTACATAGGATAGGTAACAATTGAAAATTAGACCCAGAAATATCATACAATAGTAGGGCTGTGAATCTTTTGGTATCTCATGATTTAATACCAATTCCTGGATTCACAATTCGATTCAAAATCGATTATCGATTCAAAACTCCTGATTCAAAATTGATTCTCCAGGGCTTCCCTGCAGCACTTTGCAGCTAAGGTGGCCGCCTAAGCAACACACTCCTGCCGCCTTAACTAGGTCGTCAAAAAGAAAAGAAAAAGGATATGAGAGATATCCGCTGTGTTACTCTGTCCTGTTTTCTCCCTTTCATTCCAAACCACATAGTTGATATGTGTCCGACAATGCATAGAACATTAACCGGTACAAGCCATGCGGACACGGAGTGCGTAAATTGTGAACTAATAGAAACCTCTACTCTGGTCCGCTGTTTATGGCATGAAAGCAGATACCTCTACTTCTATTAAAAAGGTAGGATCATTGCAGGACTGTTGTATTACATTACATTAGATTGTTAGGATGTTCAAACAGTGTTTTTCTGGTATATCATTGTACCAGACAGGAGTACTTGACTGACTCAAGTCACTATTCTCTGGAATTGTGACTCGACTTGGACCTGGGCCCTGATGACTTGGACTCAGACTTGATGATTTATGAAATTAAACTAAATCATTCATGGAATAAAACTCGGAAGTTAGATGACGTTTCTGACTATTTTTATGTTTTATAAGTCATGAAAATGTGAAGGAAGACATTAATATTCAGTCTGTAACTGTTTCAACGGTTTAATTCTAGAATCAAACTTGAGTCTGACTCGAGTTGCTATTCTCTGGACTTGTGACTGGACTTGGACTCGTGACTGGACTTGGACTCAACTTCAGGTAATGGTGACTCGATTATGACTCTTCTTTGGTGACTCGAACATAGACTCAGACTTGAAAACTTGGGATTCGCGACTTGACAGTTGGTGACTCAACTACAACACTGGTACCAGATACTGTAAAAAATGTGTGTAACAGAAGAGGTTATAATGTTTGATTCTTATTTGACATCTTATTTTAATGGGCCTATTTATTATCTGACTGCCTTGTACCGCCTGTATTATTTAAACTGAAACATGTTTTAACGGCAAATCACCATAATTGTTTCAATCATGCAGTCTAAGGTTATGTTACTCACAGCCAGTGCTTCCTAAAGGCATAGTAAATCTTGCCCCAGCTATCTGCTTAGAATGTGACACTATTTGCATCTTAAAATAAATAAAGTTTCAGTAGGGCATGGTTGAAGAAATGCCATTGACTCGTTTTGAGACTGAAAGAACGCATCATCTCATCTTGGCATTTTCTTGGTCATTACAGCCTTTCAAATCCCCCTGGGTCTAGTATTACCCGGGGTCCTCCTGTGATTTTGAATAACAGCAAAGGCTTTCTGTTATTTTGCCAAACAAAGAGGCCCCCTAATTATATTAGCATGATGTGAATCAGCATTGCATTAATTTGGTCTTTTTTCCCCAATGAGTCCTTGATTTTCTGTTTCTCCTCTTTCTAAATTATGGAGGCATTAATGAGGACTCTGATAGCATTTTGGGTTCAAATTGGGAGGCTCATCTGGTTACTCAGCATGGAGACCCATTATGTTTTAATGATATCTGTAGATAGTTCCTAGGATTTGGTCAATACATTTGAGAGAGATAAATGAAACCCAGATTTCATTTATCCCATGCAAATGTGCCACCCAAAACACAGACATGGGGGGGGAATTCCAATATTATATTACAACCACAGTTCTAGTCCAGTGCAGTCCTGGCATCAGCTACAAAAAACTGCACTTTCATCCTTTGTTTTCTCTACTGTCATCTCCATGATTGATGATGCTCTTTGTGGATTATTTATAATGCACACTCTGTCTAGACTATGGTAAATTGCATGCACTTGACTTGGCAACCTGTCTACGAGTAAAATACCGTCTTCACAGAGGGGTGAATTGTTGTTAAGCTCCCCCATATCATGCCAATCATGAAAACAGATTTAAAAATGCAGTGCTGCATGGCAAAGCATCCAATGTATTTTGCAAAAAGCAAAAAGGCTATCAGAATGTCACAATGATGGCCTTTTTGCAATTTGGTTTCATTCACTCTGATCCAAATCTACAGATCAAACCGATATAACACAACTGCAATACTGAAATTGTGTTACAGCTCCATCATTATGTTCAGCATAAGGAAGGGCTAGGTGTATAGAAGTTAGCTAGCTGTATGTGTGTGTGTGTGTGTGTGTGTGTGTGTGTGTGTGTGTGTGTGTGTGTGTGTGTGTGTGTGTGTGTGTGTGTGTGTGTAGCTGTAGCTGTTGGGGCAGACATAAGGGTATGGGGGATTTAGCTGGATTGAGGACACCAAGTTGACTCCCTGAGTCCACCAACTTGTAATCATGTTCTCCTCTCTCTCTTATCATCTCTCCTAAAACTAGTCCAGTTAAAATGCAGTACTAGAGGATTAGATACACTTTCCTTTCTTTCTTTCTTTTTGCCCCCCCTTTTACCTGTTACAATTGGTAAACAGGCTTAATGCACTACAGCTAGCAATGCTTGTGCTAGTGTGGTTGAGTGTGTATATTGATTAAAGCCAGCCTGTGGATTAATTAGGGTAAATAACCTCAGAGCAGATTTCAGGATTTTAAGGCCACGGAATGATATCGGCGGGCGTTATTCGTCAGCGTTTGCTGACGCGTTTTTGTGTTCACACAAGCGATTTTCGCTACAGATGACCGAATGAACATGCAAATTCATTATCTGTCACTAGATGGCGCTTAATGTAAACAGTTACAGCTCCATCGCAACTTTATGATTGTGCAACTCAGAAGAAGAGCAGGAAGGAGCAAGTATTTAGAACATTTCTTCTAAATCAGCTTATCATATAGCTCTTTATGTTGTGACCAGCAGCTCAACATTTATTTTGGACATCGTGCTTTGCCTCTTGTGTCTTGTGGCAGTGTGTGTGTATGTGTGTGTGTGTGTGTGTGTGAGTGGGCGATTTCATTGGTGATAGTTTTTGGGGCGTGTGTGAGGCGTTTTTTAAAAATGTTGGGGGTTTTGCGTTGGTGTGCACACTCTCATTGACGCCCTTTGTTTAGTCACGACGCGTTAACGGGTATCGGGGGAAATTCGCCCCGTGTGGAACAGGCCTTAAAGGGACACCGAAAGTTGACTCCCTGAGTCCACCAACGATTTGTAATCGAATGAACATGTTCTCTGTCACTCTCTCTTATCATCTTCTCCTAAAACTAGTCCAGCTAAAATGCATTTCCTAAATCAGATTAGCTCTTTATACACTTTCAACTTTATTTTCTTTCATTTTTGCCTCCCTCCTTGTGGCAGTTGGTAAACAGGCTATATATGTCTTCTTCGCTTGTGTGCTCGGTAAGACCGTTTTGTGCTTGAGCACCCAAGTTGTGTTTACTGTAACTTCAGAAGCACAAGACACATGAGCAAAAGGGCCGATTTCATTGGTCGGATAGTTTTTGAGTGCGTCAAACCAAAAAATTGAGGCGTTTTTAAAAAAAGCCAGCCTGTGGATTGCAATTCATTGACGCCCTTTGTTAAATAACCTCAGAGCAGATTTCAGGATTTAAGAGTTAAAATTTACTGTAGGCTTTAGGCAGGAAAATGTGTGTCTGTCAGAGAACGTTTCATTATGTGACCACACTTTCCTTGTCCTGTAAAGTCCAACTATTTTAAAGAACTTATTTAGTTGACATGACATTCGCAAAAGTCTAGCCAAGTGAGATACATAGTCTACAAGTCCACATAAACAATTTCAGTGTTGTATTTTCAGTTCAGACATATAAAAATGTTTTTTTTTTTTTAACAAAAGGAAAATATCTCCTAATTAAAGAACTGTAAATGGCCCAGTGTTAGCCAACTGGCTAGCTTCCTACTGTAGTCTATTCACTGACTGTTTGCAGGCATCATTGCGGTTATCAACTATGCATTCTGACCCTGGATGGGGACCGGTCAATACTTGCTGCTCCCTGTGGAAATCACTGATGCATTAGTTTTGCAATGTCCACACAGCATTCTGGGATGGGAGAGAAACATTCTCTGGTTTATTGGCATTTCTTTAAACCAATCACAATCGTGGGGGGAGTTGAACAGGTGAAAAAAGTTGTCAACAGTTTTAGCAACAGTTTCCTTTATTTGCAATCATTTCTTAAAAGCATCATATGTCTTATGATGCTATGTCTAATGACATTCCAAGATATAGTGTCGGATCAGAATAAAATCTGTTTTGCTACTGTGAGCTTTATATCACACATAGCTAATGAACCATTCCAGAGACATAACATAACACACTTTTGCAATGTGCCTCTGCCTGATCACATTTTCACTCACTATGACCCCTACTTTGCCATTATTAATTGTTGTGCCAAATAATGAACAATAATGTTGCCGTCAGTGGGCATATTTGTTAGTTAACCCACAATATGGAAAAATACAGCACATAGACGATATGTTGCATGAAACAGCTATTTTAACGACACCACTTGTTTAACATACAGTTTAGCAACAAAACAAAATGCTGAGGGAACATTTTACGTTTTCTCATGTTGGTTGTATGCGCTATGCATCCCCACTAACCTGGAAAACTTTAAAAAAGTAAGTGTAAGTAGTTTTAGTTTTTGCTGTGGATAGGTGGATGTTTGTCTTTTAGGTTACATACAGTAGGCTATGCTTTGCACATGCAGTATCCATCCAAATTTGATGTGACAAGTCTCTCAATTAAGCTATTTTGTAATTAATAAATTAATTTTAATTGATTTTATTGATTGGATGAACTATCATTTGCCTAAAGATGATTATTTTGTATTTTTGTCTGTCTGGTTGATGCTTGTGTTAAGAAATAAATCAGACGTTACTCAACAGTTACTGTACTCCCTACATGAGTAGTTTTTTCATCAAGCACGTTTTTACTCTTACTCAAGTAATTATTTGGATGACTACTTTTACTTTTACTTGAGTCATATTATTCTTGAGTACAATTTTTGGCTACTCTACCCACCTCTGTTTAAAACTCACGAAAGAAAGTAGTAGCGTTTGTGATGCAGTCGGCTCGTACAATTAAATAACAATTGAAGTCATGAAAAAAAAAAATCATATCAATAAAAAAAGTTATTTAAAAATTAAATCGTCAACAGGGTGAATCAAGTTCACGATTTCATAACGATTAATCGTGCAAGCCTACCGAATGGCTTAGCAAACTGTCAACAGTTATAGAGAGAGAGAGAGAGAGAGAGAGAGAGAGAAACAAAATGTCCATTTTCTTCTTTCTAGCTGATGCCTTTTAGTACCTCAGGTACCACGCTACTGAAACTAGTTCTGACAAGACTGACGTGGTCAAAGTCAGTATTACTGAAAGGCTTCTGATCTTTAATGACCATCTTACAAAAATATCCATCTCTACTGTAAAGACATACATCACAGAATATTGGGGCCTCAGTGCCTTGCCCAAGGGTACATCGATAAAGCTGATGCTTGCTGCTGCAGGAGGGTTGAGTCCAGATCTCCCAATTCAAATGTGGTCTCCCAAAAACACTGCACCACCCTGTTGCTCTTGACTTTACCACCAGGAGAATGTGTCATCAGAAATAATTACAAAACATCAAAGGCTAGAGGAACGCACTGAAAAACACTGCAGGCAGCGTCTTTCAACCATGAGAATGACAAAGCCAATTTGAAGATCTGTACCCAGTGGCATGTAGCTCCATCCCTCACTGACTAAAAGAACTAACACATTGTGGTTACATATGCTTAGCTGGCTCTCCCACAAGTGAGATCAGGTCCTTGTTCACTCTCCAAAACCCAGCAGCAACAAGGCAATTTGTTTTCAAACAGCTGGAGCTGCCCCCAAGAGTGAAAGGGAGAGAAAGAGAGGGAAGTCTCAGAGAGAGAGAGAAGAGAAAGTGTGATAATGAGAAACAAGAGAAATGGATGGAAGCAGAGAAGCAAAGAGTATAAGATAGTCTGCTGTCATAAATAATCAATGCTTAGTCAACACAGAACAAATCAGAGCGTGTGAAAGAACCAGGGTTTCCTCCCGCTGCCAAATCCAAAAGGGGAAACTGCCAGAATCACACACGCCATGACTAAACAGATCTGAGACTAAATGAAAAAAGAGAAATAGTCAGAGAAAAAGCGACAGAAACAGCATGGAGAATATGACAGCGAGATACAAAATGAAATTTGGAAAAGAAGAAATAGAGGAAGAAAGGCAGAGTCGGAGAACTGGAAGAGGACAGCAGGAAATGCCTTCGTCATTTTCTCGACCCTTTGGCCCGATGAAAAAACTGGAATATGACAATCCTCCTCCTCCTCCTCCTCCTCCTCTTTTTCTTTCTAATGCCACACCTCCCTCACTCATTAGTTGTTTCCTTCCTCCTTTCCTTTTGTGCATGGCTGTGTCCATGTGTGCATACCGTGCACAGCATATTACGGTCACATGACGACTAGAATTAAAATCATCTGGCACTTGATGAGTGTATTCTTCAGGATTGTGTTAGCACAGGCATGCAATACAGATGTGGACATACCTCATGTCTTCCAGCAGGTCATATTCGGTCTGGTGCTTAAAGTGCAGTCTTGTCATCTGCTCTGTGTGCGTGTTTTTCAGCTCCTGTGTCACTTTGACCTGGAGGAAATAAGAAGACACGTCAAGTAAAGGATTTGTCATGTATTCATCCGTGTGATATGCATGTGTTATTCATGTAATGGCTCAAATTCACCTTCTGAAAACCCACCTCTCCAATAAATCCTTCCACATTGATCAAATCAATCATGAGATTTACAAAGTAAAACTAGATATCATCTGAGACTATTGTTGTTGTAGTACAGCTTAAATGTTGTTTTTTCCTGGTCATATAAATGTTCACTGAACTGTGAATGCCTCTACCTGTCTAAAAGTATCATACACATTCATTATTTATTGATTTTGTTTTCTCAGTGGCATATCACCCACCCCTATTTGGATTAAATGTTGCATGAAATCACAAAAAGTGACACAATCCAGTATGAGTCTAACTAATGCTTCCTTTATTGATGTATTTGCTGAATATTTTTTCAATGAATTGTCAGTCTTTGAAAAAATAGTGACCTTGGACTCTAACAAGTCAAAGACATATTAAAAAAATTAAATGATATGCTACAGAGATTGCAATAAATTAATATTTGAATATGATGACTGATCGTACTTAGTAACATTAAATGTGTGTTTTCATCCCAAAAGTTCACTGAAAGCACAAAATATTGAGAACATACTAGGTTCATCAAGTGCACTGATAAGGTGAATCAAGGTAAAAATCATCATTGGGAAGCCTGGATGTCAGCCAAACTTAGCCCCGCCCACTACATTTGAGGTCCGGAAGTTTGGTCTGGACTTGAGCCGTTATGGAGCAACTATGCTTGAACCAGAGCTGTTTGGACCAATCAAATTGTCAGGGCGGGCTTTATATGATGATGGACAGATGATCAACAGTAACATAACCAACCACGTCACCAAAGAGCGCTTGGGTTGTTTACAACAAAGACGGCTGCCGCTGGATAATTGAGATGTGTAGATTCCGCTATCACGTCTGTTATAGAAGATATCGACACTGCATTCATTTTAAAAGACGAACAGAGAACCGCGATTGAGGCATTTGTAGATCAGAAAGATGTTTTTGCAAAAAGGCAAAAGTTCAACATACTTCACATACTCCGTTGCTCTGATTGGTTGTAGGTCTATCCAATTGAGTACAGAGGCATTTTCTTTCCTGGTTCGGTTGAGACACTCCCCATAATCACAGCCCAATGGAGCAGTATGAGACTCATATTCTGACTATGACAACGTCAGGCTAATCATTAGGCCTATTCTGTTGTGATTTCTTTCATTGAATCTGTCACAAAGGATCTGATAGAGATAAAGACAGAGAAAGATCAAAGAAGGATCTTTTTTAGCTCTGAGATGTAGGCTAGACTGTGGGGAAAAAGAGGCTACAACTCAAGGTTCTGGATGTTATGTTTTTTAGTGTAGTATCATATAGTTTGGCATTGGAGTCACATGAGCCAACATACACATACAAATAATGTAACCCCATATATTACTCTATCAATCTATCACCCGCCATATATCTGTGCTGAGTGTGCTCAGCTCAAGAGTCACCTAAAGACATGCATACACACAAACTCCCATCAGTGATCCAACAACGTACCAATCAGTGTCCAGGTTTGGTCAGACTTTTGGAGAGGCTGGAGGAGGCTTTTTGCAGTTAAAGGTGACTGAAGATACTTTTAACAAGCCATAACAGTATTAAGGAGCAGCAGACAGACTCCATGTGCAATAGGAAAAGATGCTAATTGTATCACCTCATCCAAAAATCAATTTAGGTGGTCAGACCAGGAGCTATAACCTGCACTTAGTCACACAGTCTTGTCCAAAAACAGACAGATAGCTCACCTTTAATATGCGCATGCACACACACACACACACACACACACAGAGTCACTGTGATGGTCATTGTGTATTGTTGAGTACATTCCATCAGCTATTCACCAGAGTAACAGTAGGCAAATTCATGACTGTTCTAGACAAAACAATCAACATCACACACACACACACACACACACACACACACATACACACACATCTCTTTTCTTTCATGTGCTGTGTCTTTGAAGATAAGGAGGGAGTGGTTCATTACATTATCAGGGCAAAGGGAATTTACTTAATTTCACCTTCTATCACTCGTAGGAAACCACAGGGAGAAAGAGAGCGCGAGAGAGAAGGGGAACAGCAAAGGGTGACAAGTATTACAAGCAGTATAGGCGAGACAAAATGAGAGGAAGATGGGGGAGGTTGGGCATGAGAAGAGAAGGGAGGCGAATATGAAGGGTGAGTAAGTGAGAGTAAGTAAGAAAGAAGAGAGAGAAAAGAAGATGGCGAGACTGAGAAAGAGAGACGGTCAGTAGGGGAGAGTGAGAGTGAAAAAGATGGGATATGGAGATGAGGCAAAGAGAAAAAGATGTTATGTTTATTAAAGGTCACGTTAAAGGAAAAGAGCTTAGGTGGTATAGCCTAGTGGAAGCTGATGCAGCATAGGTCTGTACCGCTGAGAAAGTGGTTGCTCTTTTTTTAAACCAAACATCCACACATATCTTATAGTGATTATGATGGATATATCCCACCTGTATGAGAAAGTAACAAAACAGCAGGGTTGGGCAATACGACCAAACAGACCGCTCACCCGGAAGCTGCGTTTATTGCTGCGGGTGATTTTAATCATTCAAACTTAAAGTCAGTGCTACCAAAATTTCACCAGCATGTTTCTTGTCACACCAGAGGAAACAAAACTTTAGACCATGTTTACACAAACATGGCCGGAGCCTACGTCGCGACACCCCTCCCCCACCTGGGACAGTCATGCACCTCTCATCAACCGCGTGAAGCCATCAGTGAAGACCATCAAGGTGTGGCCTGCAGGAGCAGATCTAGCACTTCAGGAAAGGTTTCTACACACAGACTGGAGTACGTTTGCTTCTCAAGCCACCAGTGGCTCTCACACGGACATTGACTGCTACACCTCCTCTGTACTGGATTATATTAACACCACCATAGACAATGTTACAACCCAGAAGCAGATCACCACATACCCAAATCAGAAGCCATGAATGAACAGGGAAGTGTGACTCCTATTGAAGACACACAATACTGCCTTCAGATCAGGAGATGCACAGGCCTACAGCACATCCAGAGCAAATCTGAAAAGGGGCATCAAAGACGCCAAGCACTGCTACAAGCTGAAGATAGAGGGACACTGACCCTCGACGCATGTGGCAGGGCATACAGGCCATCAGTGACTATAAACCTACTCACTCCACCCCCGCAGCCACTGATGTCAACTTCCTGAACGAGCTGAATGACTTTTATGCTCGCTTTGAAAGAGACAACAGAGAAACTGCCACCAAGCTCAAACCCTCAGCCGACCACCCGCCAATCACACTCTCCTCCACAGATGTCTGCAAGGCACTGAGCAGGATCAGCACGTACAAGGCTGCTGGACCAGATAACATCCCTGGACACGTACTCAGGGCATGTGCGGAGCAGCTCGCTGGGGTTTTTACAGACATTTTCAACTTGTCTCTTGCCCAAGCAGCTGTACCAACATGCTTTAAATGCACTTCCATTGTGCCAGTGCCAAAACACTCCAGCCCGAAGTGCCTTAACGACTACCGCCCTGTAGCACTCACACCCATCGTAATGAAGTGCTTTGAGCGGCTGGTCCTGGCACACCTAAAAGACTCGCTACCATCCACATTGGACTCACACCAGTTTGCCTACCGTAGCAATAGGAGCACAGAGGATGCAGTTTCCATGGCACTGCACTCTGTGCTCACACATATGGACAATAAGAACACTTATGCACGCATGCTGTTTGTTGACTTCAGCTCAGCATTCAACACTGTCATCCCGGCTAAGCTAATAGCCAAACTTGGAGACCTGGGCATCACCACCTCCACGTGCAACTGGATTTTGGACTTCTTGACCAACAGACCTCAGAATGTTCGATCAGGCTCCAACTGCTCCACGTCCATCACACTCAACACTGGTGTACCACAGGGCTGTGTGCTAAGCCCGTTTCTCTACTCCCTCTTCACCTCCGACTGCAAGCCTGTGTACGAATCTAATTCCATCATCAAGTTTGCGGACGACACAACGGTGATTGTTCTCATAAGCAACAACGATGAGACTGCCTTTAGGGAAGAGATCAAGCACCTGGCCACATGGTGCACTGAAAATAACCAGCTCCTCAACACCACCAAAACCAAGGAGCTCATCATGGACTTCAGAAAAGAGTCAAGAGGCACGCACGACACCATCCACATCAATGGAATGGCTGTTTCAAGCGTGTCTCCAGTTTCAAGTTTCTGGGGATCCACATCTCAGCGGACATGTCCTGGTCAACCAACACCTCCTGCCTGGTCAAGAAGGCTCACCAGCGCCTTTTCTTCCTGAGGACACTGAGGAAGAATCAGCTTTCCCCGACTATCCTGGTGAACTTCTATCGCTGTGCAGTAGAAAGCATCCTGACCAACTGTGCAACAGTGTGGTATGGGAGCTGTTCTGTTGCAGAGCGCAAGGAACTGCAGAGGGTGGTGAAAACCACCCAGCGCATCACCGGGACTCCACTACCCGCCATCGAGCACATCCAGAGGAAACGCTGTCTGCATCGAGCTCACAGCATCCTTAAGGACTCCTCTCACCCAGCCCACAGACTTTCTCTCATGCCCTCCGACAGGCGGTTCAGGTGCCTCCGGACCAGGACCAGCAGTTAAAGAACAGTTTTTTCCCCAGAGCTGTTTCTTTATTGAACTCTAACCCTCATTAATCCCACTCCCCTTCATATACTGATTGACTCTCCTCTCCCTCCTCACACCTGCCTCCATTTTGTTATCTGCAATATTATAATGTTCACCTGCACTGCTGACTGTTACTACAGTAACAACTGTTTATACCTGCATCTTTTTTGCACTACTTAACTTTTTGCAATACTTACATTTCAATTTGCACTGCTGACTGTTTATTTTCAGTACCAATTGTTTACATATACATCTGCATTACCGCACCTTAACTGTAATATGCAATTACTTTCCATTGCACTTTAATTTGGATAGCTTCTGCCCAAACTTTATTTGTACTACCTTAAATCATTGTTATACTGCTCGTTTTAGCCTAACTTATTATATCTATCTGTAAAAATTCTGTCTATAATACCCGCCTGTATATATATTCATAGTACATATTCACCTGTAAATCTTGCTCATATTATGTTCATTGTACATATCTGTGAAATCTCTACTTATAGTAATACCCAAACTGTATATTATATTCAGTACATATCCAGCTGTAAATCTTGCTCACAATACTTGTTATTTATATTTTATATTCATAGGACAAACCCATCTGTAAAATTCTGTTTATAATAGTATTCATTTCTATATTTATTCAGTACATATCCATGTCCTGCACTCATGGAACCACGGTATATCCTGCACTTACTGCTATTGCACTTCTGGTTAGACCCAAACTGCATTTCGTTGCCTTGTACTTGTACCTGTGTAATGACAATAAAGTTGAATCTAATCTAATCTAATCTAATATACACATATATATATATATATCAAGATAAATTAACAGATTTGCCATGTCCAGTGCATATGAACGGTGTTTCCTTTCTTATGATAGCTTGCATCTGATACATTTGTCCTGTTTGATTACATATATATACTGGACTTTTGGCTGATGTGTTAGTTGAACTTTTGGGAAATATGGCCTTTGTTTTATGGAGCAATATATTGCCTTTTTCAGCCTCATTAGCAGCCATCTTTAATTTAGGCCACATAAAACTAACATATGAGAGTCAAAACAGCTCAGCCTGTAAGCAGTTATGCTGAGAAAAAGCAAAACACTAGAGGGACTGCATGGGCAGCACTGGAAGAGAAATGATTAATAAAACAAATACTGATACACTATGGCTGTGATGCTGTGGGCTGAGTGTATTAAGAGTGCCAGCCACATTGGCAAGGGGTTAACCAACAGTATTTTGCTAATAAATTATGTTTTATTCTTGGAAACATTTTCGCAGCAAACTGAATGGTAAAGACACAGCTGCAGACAAATGAGATCCTACAAAATAATTATGACCATAATGGTGCATTTGATCACACACACAGTGGAACAAGTAGGACTGGGTACCGAATTTGACACTTTTTGTGCACTGACCAAGTTGCCTGTAAAGTATCAAGTATCGAAATAAACCTCGTCATTCAATACCCAATTTCACAACCTTTGGAATAAATGTCATCAGCGTCGGTAAGCCAGTAAGCATGCAGCATGCTTCTACCAAGAGTTAATGTTTGTGACTGGCTGTCTAAGGTTACACATCAAAGAGGCATGCATGAAAAAATCTAAGTTACGCACAGAGACTGGGCTCACATAGTAGGAGCTGGAAAATTATTTATTTATTTATGCCGTAATGTGTAATGTTTTAATTTCTTTTTGTTTTATAAAGTTGGTATAACCGGGAAAAAAAAGTTTAGTTTAGGAACCCGTATCAAAGTCACGGTACTGGTATCCATACAGGTTTCCAATATTTGTACACCCAACCCTAGGTCGGAACAAGTCAACCACAGTGGTCTCTGCAGCCTCAATGATGAAAGGACCTGTTCAAGTGTTCAAGTGTGTGTATGTGTTTTATAGACATGATATAACATGTTCAAGGATAGTCTGTGGGAAGAAACTCAGAGCATAAATGGCACTGGGGGAATATGTGGCAATTAAGACAAAACTGTGCAGAGGTTCCCAGCATAGTCATTGTCTCTCATGCATTTACCGGTATTTTAGGACAACTCACACATTCATAGGAAGGCAATGGACCAGCATCTTAAACACATACTCTCACAAACTGGTACTAAGCTGTAGGGGACTGTGTTTTTTTTCTCAGCCCATATAGAATCAATCAAAGTCAGTGTGTGTGTGTGTGTGTGTGTGTGTGTGTATGTAGCATTTGTCAGCTCAGCCTTTGACGAAAAGATGTGACCCTGGACGGACTGAAGGACCTTAAAAGAAGCACCCCAACGTGAAGAAACGACAGCTCGTGTTATGCTGTCTGGAGGACTATTTCACAATTTTACGATAACGTTATATATATATCAGCAAAATAATGCTACACTAGCGTTACATTGACGTTAAATTGTAGACTAACTTACGTTATTCCTTAACGTTACTGTAACGTTACTATAGCTAGATGTACCGTTGCTGCCATGTGTGTGGTGCATAGAACCTCTCATGTTAGCTCAACTAGCGTTTTCTAGCTACATTATTTGACGTTTGACGGCCCGACGCTACAACGTTAACGGCAGGACAGATTCATATTAATGTCACTAGGTTACTGACTAACCTAGCTAGCTAGCAAACGCTACTAATTTAGGCTAGCAAATGTCTTTTCTCCCCTTTAATTTTATTTAGCCTGCAATATTAGACGATGTTTTTGTTTGTTTAGTAAAACACAACATCCTCATCTAGCTAAGGTTACTAACGTTACACTGTTATGTTATGTCTGTCATTGTCTTTATAGCCCAGCTACAACATAACGGACTCTGGAAATCACTCACCTTCCTCGGCGGCGGCTGCATTTTGGAGTATTGACATGAATGGTTGTTCCCTTACAAGATGTATTGTAATTCCAATAGGAAATCCAAATCAGTGTGAGACTAATATTTTGTCTCCAACAAAAAAAAAACTCCCTCCAGACGACAGGGAGGAAAGACGGGAGTTAAATTTGTACTCCGGCGGCCATGATTGATGATAAATGGCTAGTTTATACAGAGCAGAAACTGAAGCTCCGAGTAGGGGGTGAACACACTTGTGTAGGCTGCTGCCACTACTAGAGGACTAGTGTGTACTGTACTGTGTTGTGAAGCAGGAGAGCAGACAAGCGGAGAAGAAAAAGCATAGGAGCATTGGAGGGGGGGGGGGGGTATTAACGGGGAACCCCTTCAGCAACTAGCTAGCTAAGCTCAACGGCTCCCCAACGTGGCGAAGCACAATATAGCGTCCTGTCTATGATAACATTGGGAGCGGAAAGACATTCTTTCAGTTCTGCATCCTCTCGCCTACAGTCGACAGTAACCTCGATTGACACTTACGCAAAGGTGTTTTAAACCAAACTAGGGACAAGAAGGATGCTAACTGCAAAATCGTACTCTTTATCTACTGAGCATTAGGGGTTTTCTGAGCCGGCCGCCAGCCTGCTCAAGGAGAAAAGTCTGACTGACAGGTGGAGAGCCTGCGTCCTGCAGACCTGCATAGCAACAAGAAACCGCAGTCGATCAAGGAAAAATCGATCGCGTACAGCAGATTTACATCTGTCTTTATACAGTCTATGCTGGATATTAAGACAAAAAAAGTAAAAAAATAAATAAATAATAATAAGTATATATATATATATATATATATATATATATATATATATATATATATATATATATATATATGTGTATATAGAGCGAGAGAAAGAGAGAGAGTCTACCAAATGTTAGACTATTGGGTTGTTAATAATAGCCTAATAAATCATATATTTTCAGCCTGTCATTCGAATTAATCTGAAATTATATTAGCCTATTCAATCACAAAAAATCACTAAAATATTCATGCATTTGCTAAACTTTATTTAAAGAAGGCTAATTTGTGCTATTATAGACTTGTATCTTTGTGTACAATGGAATACCAGGGAGTAGACAGGGTAAAATGGGGTCATGGGCTGGATTAACCATTAGGGCAACTGGTCACTTGCCCAGGGGCACAGGTCATCTAAAGGGCCCTGGGCATCGTCAAATATTATGTTAGATCATGTAATAAACGCAGACTTCACTTTTCCTAATTATATGCAGATTTTATTTTAAATCACGTCAAAAAACAATGTCTGTAACTTCCAGTGCAGCGAGTGCGGACGAGCTGTCTCAGCGAGTCTGCTGCGGTGTGGTGGCCCTACATCCTGGCAAAGGCTGGAATTGAAAGAGTGTGTGTGTATGTGGGGTGGGGGGGGGGGAGCTGGTGCTAAGGTGCTAAATGAACAATTACTCTTGGTTGCTTGTGGTTTGAAATGTGTGTGAAATGGAAATTGTAATTGTTCAAACCTCTCAAGGTTAAGACATGTGTTACTGGGGGAAAGAAATGCAGTCAATGTTATTTTTTCCCAGAAAAACATCTGCTCACATGCCACTGATGCCAAACTACAAAATATTGTTATGGTTGGCAACAATGTCTTACAAAACCAACAAGTGATTGGAACAGATACATGATTCTCTGGAAGCATTTATTTTTGTGTAGAAGAAAATGCAAAAAAAAATCTGCCAAGAATTTTACTTTACGCCTTCTACAGTACGTGCCATAGCCAAGGTTAAGGGCTGTGTAATCATTAATACACCAAGTTTTGTGGAGCAGGTAAGACATTAAGTACTCTTTTCTTACATGTTCTCTCAGTATAACACACACACACACACATTCACAGTCAGAGACACCAAACAAATCTATTACCACCCACACAAATAACTGTCTGCTAGTGGCACAGAAGAAAATGGCTGACATTGTTGGATTATACTGTATCTGTTAGGATCCTGCCAGGATGCTTTTGGTTTATGATTTATCTTGTGATTTGATATAGGAGAATACATTTCTTTGGCCATACTAAGGTAAGACATTTTTCTGTCAAAATTGGCAAGTACTTTTATTAATTAAAAGTACAAAAAACAGCATGGATTGTTAGTTTTGAGTCACATATTGCATATCTGAAATGTGAGAAATCACAGGTAATCTTTGATATATTTTTGTCAGTGGGGCTGTCAGGTCCACTTTATTTCTGTGGGGACACAAAAGGACTATATATTTATGTTTTTGATTACATGACAGGAGATTTCAAATTATCCTTGCTTGCAAAATTGTTATGCTATAGCTGTGTTTTTATTAAGATTTACCTGTAAAGGCCTTTGTAAATAATAGGTTATTGTGATTAGAATTAGTTCTAATTCGTATGCCCAATAGGTTACAACATTTTTTTATAGGCCTATACTTATAGTAATGATTACATTTATTAGTCTAACTAGGGTTAATTTTCTGAGTTTACCAAAACTGAAAAAATAATTGTTTGAAAAGTTAAAGGTAGTGACAGTTTTTTTCCAATTCACTGTCCGTTTGACTAATTGATATTTAACATCATCCCCAGGCTAAACTGGCAACACAATGTCTACAAGCTTCAGCTTGTCAGACAGCACACACCTCCACAGGTTTTCCCCCACTGAAGTATCTTAAGCACGCATTCAACTGTAAGCAAAAGAGTTAGATATACTGCAAGCAGTACTTCTGCTCATGAGAATGAAGATACATTACACAGGATGGTTAGACAATCTTTGAAAAGCGATTCATACAGTGTGAGTAATTTCATATGTTTAAGGGGGTTTGTCCCTAGGGAAGGGGGATTTTTGTAAATGTATGTGGATGCAATGCTTTTTTTTTTTACTCAATAGTAAGAGGTGCTCTGTCTCAGGTCTGTTATCTGTTAAATTCAACTTACAGCTGTTTTGAAGAGAAAAAATGGCAGTGAAGTCAGCAAAAGGTACAGAATCAGTATCAATAATGACAGAGAGGGAAGAAAAAAGAGAGTGTTGTAGGTTAGCAAATCACTCAGATGACAAACAAGTAAATCTGGCAGCTACTGTCTTATTTGAATGCAAGTTTTTAAGGTGTCCCTTCTATGTTGTTACATGACTTGTTTGGTCTTAGGTTTAGGAGGTAGAAAAAGAGTGGACTGAGGTTAACAAAAGTAACAAGCCAGTGAGTATAACAGAAAGAAAGGTTTGAACAGGGTCTCAAACAAGGTCTGGTTTGAGTTAAAAATGTATTCCTCTGTCTCTCCCAAAGTTTTGGAAAAACGTTGGCATGCTAAGTGCCAGAGTGAGGGCTGTTTCTCTGCACAAGAACACAGCTGCACTTACATTTTTGCAAAAGCCTGTTACCACAAAAGTCTGTGTGAATCTGTGTATTTGGGGGAGAAAGGCTTAGTATTTCAGTTCTGCTGAGACAAGATGTCAAGAAGTCTCATCAAACCTGTTGGGGCAAGTGGTAGAATACTACAGTAGATCTTGTTACCTGCTTGTTACTCACATGTACAGCACTGATATATTTACTCACTATTCACTCACACTTGTTCATTTACTCCAACAGAAGAATGATTTAGGATTTAATCAGTTATGATTTGACATGGGTGCCACCATTTAAGTTTCCTCTTGTCTTTTCTCTATCCCTCACAAGTATTCTTTCATTTATTCAACTACCCACTCAAAAAGAAAAAGGTGATTTAAGGATGTCATCATTAAAGGATTTGTATCCTGTGGAAGCACAGTTGCTTAAAATGGGATGACTCATGTTATGAACTGGATTGTGTTAATTTGATTGTGAAATCACAAAACTCTGGTCGATTATGCAGTATACTGGCCTGTTCTGTTCAGGCATGCCTTCTTCATGGTTGTTCAAATGCAGCATATTCACAATCTTTTTCTTTTTCTTTTCCTCAGGTGATTTCCCAACCAAGATGGTCACCTTTGACAACAAGATGACCAACCTAACCAATGGCAGTGCCTTCTACTGTCACTTTGAAGAACGTTTTAAATATATTCTCCTTCCTGTCAGCTATACCCTGGTCTTTGTAATTGGCCTGGCACTGAACGCCACAGCGTTGTATGTGATTGTGTTTCGCACTAAGCGCTGGAAGCCTTCCACTATCTACATGTTTAACCTGACGATGTGTGACACACTCTACATCCTCACTCTGCCCTTCCTCATCTATTACTACGCAGATCAGAACGACTGGCCCTTCAGCGAACCATTCTGCAAGCTCATACGCTTCCTGTTTTATACCAACTTATATGGTAAAGTGATGGCATGGCACAGACCCATACAATACAGCAAAAAAAACGAGTTTGATACATGATATGGTACAGTTATAGCGGTATAATATTCCACAAGACACAATATTATACAATATAAAAATAGAATATATTAAATAGCTATCTCTCTGGCAGGTTCCATTCTGTTCTTGTGCTGTATCAGCCTGCATCGCTTCGTTGGAATCTGCTATCCAGTCCGCTCCCTCTATTGGGTCAGCGCACGACGGGCCAGGCTGGTATCTGTGGCATTGTGGGCCTTTGTTTTATTCTGCCAGTCACCTATTCTCTACTTCTCAAGAACTAGGTGATTTAAATTTGTATATTTATCTCCCTTTTCTTTTTCCTCTTCATTCCTTCCTTACCTACTTACTGTAATATCCCTCTTCATTGTATTCAAAGTTTTTAAGTGTGGGCTATCAATTTTTCTGGCACACCAACTACCTTATATTGGGGTGCCATAATGGGACACACTTAAATGAAACCTGTCAGCTAACACATTTTCATTGTATCTTCTTTCATTCAACACTCCTATATTTTTTTCCATGGTTCAATGCTGAACAAGGCAGCACTACCGTTTAATATTCCAACAATTGTTATCCTTTGCTAGGGATGTGGAGGGTGAGCGGATCTGCTACGACACCACTAGCCCAGAGCTTTTTTATGACTTCCTGGTGTACAGCTCAGCTGTGTCACTGCTAATGTTTGCCTTGCCCTTCATGGTGGTAATGGTGTGCAATGGCCTCATGGTGCGGAAGCTTCTGGAGCCTGGCTGGCGGTCTGAAGGGGGTGAGAGGGGAGGCCTGTCAGCCCAACATTCCAAGCAGAAGTCAGTGAAGATGATCATCATCGTGCTGGCAGCGTTCATGCTCTGCTTCCTGCCTTTCCACGTCAACAGGAGTCTTTACTACTCTTTAAGATATCTAAGGCAGGTCGATCCATCACAGGTGAGGACAAACACTTTCATGATAAATGTGTTATGACTTTAAAAGCTCAGGATTTTACATTTTTTATATGTTCATCAGATCAGCTGTAAGTTGCTGGAGGGGTCCAGTGTGGCCTACAAGGTGACCCGACCTTTAGCCAGTGCCAACAGCTGCGTGGACCCCATCCTTTACTTCCTGGCTGGGCAGGGTGCTCGCAGTAGCCTCACCAAGAAGAACAAGTCATCAAAATCAACAAGTGTGAGCCAACACATGACCACACAACTCTGATCCAATATAACTATTTTGGAAAAAATGCAGAAAGCTATGGGGAAAAGTGCATTACTTATTGTCGGTTTCTTCTGGTAGATGTGCCTCCCCATACTGACACCGACAGACAATGCATGTTCAGATTTGACTGAAGTGTATGAATAAACATCTAAATTATGTAGTGGGCACTGAAAGCTGTTAAATGATTTCTACAGACCATGTTATGTTATATTTGAAAAGCTATAATGTATGGACAGAACTACTACAGAACCATATGGAGCTCCACATCTGTTGTTTTTGTTGATTCTATTGGAAAACTGCTGCGCCTGATGTTTGTATGTTTGTATAGGAATAAGTTAATTTTCCACAGCTCATATTTCTTCCCACATATCAGACAAAGATGGAAAGACTTCTTATGAATATGCTGGAGCAGTGCTTATGTCTCACTTTGTGTTACAAAATGTGAAGGAATGCAACAATATTAAAATAAACATTTCTATAAATGTATAAATGATGATATAATTGTTGTGGTGATACTTTTGTTATCATTTGTCTCACTGCATTTGTTTAATGTCATAATTTGTAAGATATAATTCTTGCATAATGGCTGTAGAATGAGTCTTACTATCATTTTGTGACACATTTTCTTAGAAGAGCTGGTGTATTACGTATATGTTGTCCTTTAATGTTAGTTCATCGATTCTCTCTCTTAGTGTCTGAGCTGCTGAGCATTTGAAACCAGAGAAGTTAGTCGTCACATCAGCCTGTTGGCTGTGAGTTTGGAAAGTATGATCTGTGATTTGTAGGAAGAGTAGCCTTAGTTGCAGTATAGTGTAGTTTAGTTAGTGCAGTTTAGTTTAGGACTTAGATGTCATTATTTGCTACACTTGATATGAATAACAGCTGTCATTTTATCTAATGAACACCAACCACCGCTAGAGGGCGACACAGCCTAACAAACAAGACAAACCATGATGCTTTAGTTTGAACTACATTTTTGACTTTTTCTATTTCACCACAGTTCCCTCACAAACCTACACCTCATTCACAGACAAAAGCACACAAACACAAAAAAGCCAAATAACAGTTTTTCACCAAAAAGAACAGCAAAATAGACATGTATTTAAAATACATCTGTTTTTTATTTGAAAGAGTAAAAACGTCACACAGAAAAATGTAATATTGTAAATGCATACAAAGCTGATGAGATAAATGTTTTTTTTTTATCCCTCCAGCAACACTTCAGCATGAAATCAAAAGAAAATGTGTAACTGCTGCAACCAATACATATCCAGTCCTTCAGACATGTATTCCTCGTAATATAATAAGAAAATGATGGGATAAAAAAACTTGTATGATTATAGTATACTCCTTAAAACTCCCGAGGATGTAAACTGAAACCAACTGGGCTGTATGACTTTGAGGCATCTCAACCACTAATCCTCTGTAGCCACTGGGTGGTTTATTTAATTAAACTGTAAAATAAAAAGAAAGAAAAAAAAGAATAATAATGTGCGTGTGTGCGTGCGTGTGTGTTTATGTGGAAGTAGTTCCTTAAAGTTATGGAGATTGTATAACTTCTGGCTATGTGTACTGTACAGTATTGTGTGTAGGACTTTTTAAAAGTTCATGTTTAAAACACTGAAATGTTGCACTCAAATTGTGAAAAGAAATCATACACATAAGGTTGATTAAACCAGAAATTCAATTATATGCATGATGGTGTGACAGAGTTTACCGCTTTTTTAAATGATGGACTACAAATGTCACTTATTGGTGCAGTGCAGTTGTCTTTCACCTCATACATACTGTTTGCTAAAATTATAAAAGCAGGTCTGTTTCTCTATACCCACCCATATTTACATATGTACATTAATTTACATGGTCTATACTACAAAAGTGACATCTACCCATCTAACGTTTTCTAGGACCCAAATGAAAATTGCAGCCTCTAACTGCCATTGGGATGCAGTGTTACTTTATTGGGGGCCCACTCTGAGATCATATTTTGGCCCCTGATCACCTACTTGGACCTATTTTTAAAGGTTGCAATTGTTATTAATGCTGACTTCGAGTAGGTTTACATCGCTGAGTGAAAGTTTCTCAAACTCTTAAAGGTTCACTGAACTCAGTGAGTGCATCTTTGGTTGAAACTGAATTCAACATCATCAAGATCTAAAGCTTCAACACACCTGCACATCCTATATGCTAAACTTGTAAAATAAAATATTTAAAACAACAAAATATAACATTTTGTCCTTATAATACTTTCTGTACTCTGAAATCAAGTGCTATATGACCAAAAATCATATTGTTTATGTCAACTAAGTCAGATTTTCCTTGTCGTTTGGTGAAAACCTTCAAACTCTATTGCTCATATGGCACTTGGTGAAAGACAACGAGTATGATATTGTCTCTTTTTTTTTAAAGAACATACTTAAACGAGTTTGTTTCAGTCTCACTGCTGTGTGAGTTCTGCCTTTTGTCAGTTATGTATTCCACAGTGTTGTCCTCATCACTGTACACAAGTAGTGTAGATGTGCCTGTCTACCTGTATTGTTTGTGTCCGCCTATGTATGGTTCACCCGTGTCTATAATAGAAGCACAAAAATAGGGGCTGAGAACACATTTTTTTCATGACCCAAACTCTTTTTTTGTTTTCTCCCTTTCATTCTTACTAGTAGTGTCAGGTTTTGACGATCTGTTGTCACAGAGCTATACTTTCTTTGGATTTAGACAGTGACGGAAATCAGCTGTAATTTAAGTTGAACTTCTATGACATTTGATACATCTGCAAAGTACAGTATTGTTTTTATGCAATAATAAATACAGTAATATTCCTCTTATCACATGAATAAAAAAAAAGTATTCCAGCATGAGTTGGTTCTTGTAGTTTCTTGGTGTCAGTCGGTCATCTAGAAACACCCTCCCTGCCAGATGTCAAGTTGTCAGTGAATGATAAGGTCATCTTCAGCGAGGTAGCATTATCACGCTCTCTGTCTCTTCACCTGAGAAAGTCAAAATGTCAAGGAAGTGGCAGGATAAGGACATGAAGGACAGAATGGACGATTTCCAAGTATAAGACATGACAAATAAAGGCCTTTTAAACTTTTTTTAAAGCACACTTATCTCATTATTTTTTATTTGGGCTGATTTTGAAGCATAAATGTTTGCTTACTTAAGGGATTTTTTAAGACATCAGGCAGGTCGTTACTGTAATAATGCTGATTCTAAGAGTTTTGTGTGTTGTTTGTGTGTATGAGCAGATAACAGGAAACAGAATAATAAAATAATAAATCTTAATCATTTTAGGGAAAATCCTCTGATAAACTGATCATACGCTGTATAATTTCATTTCCCAGTAAAAAAGACTATATACTTCAGTGCCGGCCAGAAGAATGTGAGCCAAAATAATGATCTTGAGCTTAACACAGCACTTAAACCCATACAAATGAGGAGTGTGCATTGTGGATAAATATAAAGAAATGGGTAAGGAGAGGGGTGATTACAGTGAACACATATGTACAGTAGAAGGAAAAAGAGAGTGAGAGGTGGAAGGGTGTGACTGTGTGTTGCAGGTTGTACCTCCTGGTGCCAAATGATGAAGAGGAACAGAAGGGTTTCCCTCCAAACAGGGAGTTCCGATGCTCTTGGGATGATGTCTTAGTTTCTATGGCGGCGGGCTTCTGCTCGGGGATCTGAGTGACTTGAAACCTGTCAGTCGAGCGAGAGATATCATCACAGTTACATTCATGGCAATCCTGGTATAATGGCTGTACTCTAATCATCTTTTCTGCTACTTTTTTAGGCTTATTTTAAATCACGTAAATTCTACAGTACTGTAGGTCTGAACCTGTTACATTAGTAAACAGTATATCGATGTTTCTAGCCTTTCTATAACTCAACTGGACGATGGTTAAATGAATGTGTATGTGCCAGCAGTGATAGAAGTATTCAGATGAGTCAGTAAAGTAGATGAAATAAAAACAGCAATACCACAGTGTGAAAAAAATGCCATGTTGATATAACTAACCGAATGTGGCTCAAGAGAATATACTGTTGATGAAGGTCCGGAGGGACCAAAACATTCTTTCTAAATCAAAGGCGATTATATAGCAAGCGCAGAGTGTGGGATTTTTTTCTTTGTTTTGAGGTTGATTTAAAATCTCCATCATAGTAACTTATAATCATAACTCTCAAATAAATGTAGTAAAAAGTGTAATCTTTGCCTCTAAAATGCAGTGTAGTAGAAGCAAAAAGTAAAAAATAAACTAACAATATATTTGCATTGCAGGTAAGTCATGTATCATGTCAGTTATGTGTTGGGTATGAAACAATTTGGACCTGTCTCACCTCCCCACAGACAACACTGCCAGCTCTCCCTCCTCCTCCTCCTCCTCCCCCTCCTTCCCTTCATTCCCTTCCGCCTTTTCCTTCACAGTATTTGGCACAGTATTTGGTACAGCTTGTGTAATATGGGTGTCGATAAACACTCCCCCCCAGCAGGGGTCTCTTCTGCTGGTCGGTGGAGGTGTCCAGGGAGGAGAGGATGAGGGTCTGGGGGGGCTTCAGGGGATCTTTGAGTGAATCCAGGGGAGGTATGAGGACAGCGGGCCATTTTCTCTGGGCGCAGCGGGTGCAGCGGTAGCCATGTTTGGGGGCCAGTCCGGAGAGGCCAGAGATGGTGTGGAGGTGGGACTGATGGGGGCACAGCCTGGGGAGGGAACGGAAAGTGGACAGTGGAGACAGCATTGGGAACCTGGGAAGAAGAGCAGGAGAAGATGAGGAGGGAATGAACAACTGATCAGTTACATTTTACAATTTTTTGGACACTTTTATTTTTAAATAGTCCAATTATTCCCTAAAAGTCCAACTATTGAGAAACTTAAAAGATTGTTGCCAAATCCATAAATGTTACTGATAATTGAGTCAAAAATAGGACCTTGAATTGTAAATCACCTCTACTCCTCGTAATATCTGAACGCACACATATGCACAAAACCATACATGCTAGTCTTGTCAGTCTAGACCATTTTATGTAGATTGTCTCTTCTGTTCCCTATTGCTTCCTAACAGATTAAAGGTTTTGTGTTGCTAACAAAGCATACAGTAATTCCAGAAGGACAGGTGATTTCTTTTAAGACTTAAGACTCTTTAAGACTTTAAGAGTTAGAAAAGCCCCAAAACTAGCCAAACATTACTTTTGGTAATGTACCTTTACATTACCAAACGTTGGTAATACCTTTTCTTAGTGTGAATGTATAAATGGAAATGTATTTAAAATTGAAATGTGAAGTGGTATTTGTTAGCAAGTCCGCCCAGGCCTCTTTAGCTTTGGTCTTTCCATAATGCGTTTGTGCAGATAAAGGCAGAGCAAAAGAGATGAATGCAGCATGCACAGAATGCAGCTGTGTGTCCCAGTGTTGTAATAGCTAGTGAGTGATCTGTAGTGACCCCTGCAGAAACTCCCACACACACATAAGCACATGCACACACGCACACACACACACACACACACACACACACACACAGTATCTGAAAGCTTTCCAGATTTCAGTGTGCATATCATGTGTGCGTGTCAGAATGTTCTCGAATCCTAAGCTCACATGTTACAGCAGCCCATTGAGCAGCAGCACACTGCCAGAGGCCCCAGAGACCTCTCACTGTTGTCAATGTGGCATACATACTGGGGTGTAATGTATCTAATTACCATCCATAGAATACTGCAAGATGAGGTGAACTTCTGTGGGAAAAGTTGTGTCAGTGCAAGAATAGAGGGGCAATTTGGAGTATGAAGATGACTCTGACTTCTGCTGCCAGTGCTGAAAAAGCAAATGACAGTGGTGTAGACAGTGGTGTAAAGCAGCATATTGCTGATTTTGTTAGATTAACTTCTGATTACTTGAGCACTTGTATCCGCTGCACATTGCAACCAAAGTTCCAACCACAAATACACATGGTCATGTAAATTGTGTGACTTCAAGCTTTGTGACAGCCAATGAGCTTAGTGACAGGCTCATGAATCAAGAGACAGGATACAACCGTGTCAGACACTCACTTCAGACATGCACTTTCTTTTCTTCTTTGATTAAAAAAAACTAGAATTGCAGGTGGAATTAAATCATTAAAATGTTAGAGTTGAAAACACAACTAGTGGAGGGACACTACGGAATTATAATCCTGTAAAACACAGTTTGCATTTCTATTTTTAGGATAACAAAAAAAATAAAACCTGTTTGCATAGAAGATATTGCAATGTTACAACGTTTTATACAAGGTGGCTCCACTGGGAGCTTGAGCCAAGTCATAATATCTAAGATAAAAATATTTGCACCTTTAATAGTGGTTCTGAATCTATTGGTTTATATCAATATTCAGTTTAGACACTTGTGCGCTCACACACACACACACACACATTTATACACACACAGCATTGTTTACTTGTTTACTTTTTCAGAGCCTTTCTTACAAAAGGCTCATTGCCTTGCTCTCTCCCAGACTTGTCTTGCCTCGGTATTCAGCTTAACATTGAGCAGCATTACTGAGTGTGTACATGTTGAAGGTATATATTGAGGGAGTGTGTAAGCGAGTGTGGTCTCATACTTAATTGACGAGGCTTTGCTCATGGCCATCTGTTTGCTCTCGTACTCCAGCAGCAGTTCCTCCAGTGCAGCAGCATTTTCTGAAACACACACACACATTCAAATGAGACTCAATCAATGATGTGACTACAGTGACAGTCAATACTATCAATCCAAATATACTCAAGCTTGCCCTGTCTGTTAGAATGCGGTTTACGTAAGACCATATTAGACGTTCATAAATTACATTTATCTTTGTGCTTATTGGTGATTGATTGGAAAAAATAAACTAGACCACTGTAGGATTTACATTTGGTTCTACAGGGGAAGACTTTTTTATCTTCCTTCAAAAACAACCAATCTCTCTTTTCACTTTTGTGCTGTAGCAGACAGCCTGAGCTGGCAGCTGTTAAGATGTGTCTGTGACATACTCTGATGACACTGCGTTCCCATCTAAAGTCAGAACACATTAAATTACTCTGACCACTAGCTCCTAAGCGGTGTCACTGCTGGACCCACCTTTCTTCTCAGTGATGAGGCGAACCAGAACACTGATGGTATCTTCATTCAGGTCGTCGGATATGTAGGGACAATTGTTACCTAAAGCAAGCAAAAAAGAAAAGCAGAGACAGACACAGACAGACAATTAGCAGACATATGTTTTTTAATACTGTATTAAAGGTACAGTGTATCTAGGTAGATCTTAGATTCTAGAACTAGTATATTGACATTTTCATCTATGTAATTACATACATAGATATAACCATATAGTGTAAAAAAAAAAACAGTCTATGCATATAACACAAATACAAACAATGCCATATGCAAATATAAAAAATAGTAAGCAGACCTTGAGTAAGGATTGCTTTGTCAAACCATATAAAGTGTACATTCATTATATTTTGGAATATATTCTTGAAGATAAATGGCATGTATTTCATACTCTACAATATGAACTTAACTGTAATATATGAGCTTATATATTTTTTTTCAATGCACAGTAAGTTCCTCATGCTTTTAAGTTCACTTAGTGCATGTCACTGCTGGGATATTGTGCCCCAGTGCATGATGGGACTGATAAGGATGGATATGGATGACTGAACAGCAAAGAATAGACATGCCGCTATGGCAACACCCCCCCCGACCATCCCATAATAGCACAGCACATTTTGGCAGTTGAGAGGATAGGGATGAGGGCGCAGGGGGGGTTCAGAATAGCTCACTCAGCAAATCACAATCCATTCAGCACTGCTGAATCACACAAGCCTCTGTGTGTGAGTGTGTGTATGTGTGTGTATGTGTGTGTTTGTGTGTGGTGTAGCAGACCCCTAATGCCAGGTGACTGTGTGTATCTGGTTGTTAAAGAGCAAAATGTGACTGTGTGTGTGTGTCTCTCTTGCATAAGCAGTGTCAGGCTATTGTTGGGACATAACAATAGACGTGTCTCCACAGTGGCTGTTGCTATGCGAGGATAACGGCATCCATTTCACAGTGAGGCACTCAACCTCTTCTATTTATTCCTTCAAAAGAGTCTGACCCATGTTCAATGATTCAGTGTCAGCTACATTAAGTCACCTGTCAGTCACCTTGTTTACAGAAGAGTCTCAGTTTGGTCGGTTCACTGTTTGAGCTTCAGAATAAAAGATTTTTTTTTAAAAACAGTAAGAGATAAAACTGTTTAAATGCAGCAGTCCTGCATGTGGAGCTAACAGAAAATCAAAACTGCAGCAGCTAAGCACTACCTTTTTACTCTGTCCTGAGAAAGCTGAGTTATCTCAAAGTTGCAACTTTGACTCCAGCTCCCAACTGTTTCTTCCTGCCAACGTTCCTGTCACCGCACTTTCTAACAAGTCAAACTTTTCTCTGTCTGTAGCTCTGCATAGCCGGAGTTACCTCTGCAGTCTGATTTTAGCCCTGCTAAGCTAAGCTTTCTGTATTTCCTCATGGGTGTTCCCCCTGAGTGAAGATGATGAGCAAAGTGCTGGAGTAAGAACTTTACTTAACCTTAGCCCAAGACAGATACTGCACTGCAACAAGGATAGTTATATAACAACAAGAGAGGGGAAGAGGGAGAGAGATAAAGTTTCCCCATGCTGCATTCAAAGCCTCTACTGCCCTCTGATCATTCTTTTGTTCTCAACTGTTCAACTTGCTGTCTTTTACTTCCTTACATTACCCACCTTTTGGCATCTTTACTAACTTTATTTTGCGTATCATCCCCTCACTCGTTCTTTATGTGTCTCACTCACACATACAGATATAAATAGCTTTTCACTGCACCACTGCATCATCTGTGCTCAAAGCAGTACAGGAGGAGAGAAAGGGGGGAGCTGAGAGGGAAGGAGGTGGTAAGGTGTTGTGCATAATGTTCCATGGAAGATCCCGACAAAGCTCTAGGAATTGACAGGGCAAATCCAAATAATGGAATAGTAGAAAATGAAAGGAAGAACATAAAAGTGAGAAACAAGGAGATACAGAGAAGGGGAGGAGAGAGGAGAAAGAAAGAGGAGACATTAATCATGAGGTGAGGACCCGATTGAATTATTAAGCTGGCTGGGAAAGGAGAGAAGGATGGATAGTGTCATGTTAATATGAGAAGAGGGAGGCGGGTTGGTTGGGCAGGATAGGATGAATGAACAAAGATTATAAGGACGGAGTGGGGGGATGGGGTTTGGGACGTTTCTCTTTGGGTGCAGGGACGTCTTAAGTTTCACAACAAAGTGCTCAGAGAGGAAGAGAACAAGGTAACGCTGCAAACATAAGTCAAATAGCTTTGACAGAAAGACTGTTGCTCTGACATCTGTCTGTCCTGAAATCACATCTTTCCACAGGCTTTCTTTCAAATATATGGTCAAAGATGGGATGTTTGAGGAGTTTTTGACATTCTGCATGCATTTCATTTTTAAGCCAGATTCATCCAATCCGATCTGCTGACCCTGGATCACTATTCCACTACACAGACAGAGCGGCATGTGCTTTAAAGGCTTGGTGACACAATAGAGAAGCTCTATTCTTTGAAGACACAATTACATTGGTGGTTGTGGCTGAAATGTTAGGGAACAGAAGCTAAAAACAACCTAGGTACTCAAAGAAAAAGAGTAATATTCTCCCTGTAATCAACAACAATGACCTAGCAAACTACTGCAGATGTCCTCAATGAGCTCATTGTATCAAGAAACATTCAAGTGTGAGTTTTTCTAACTGTGTAATGAAAAGAAGCAAGTTCATACAACCAGGGGTGCACAGAGAGAACACAAAACCAAAATAAACGTGTCTTGAAAAACATTACTTACTTTAATTTTTTAATCCTAATGATGGGAAGCTATCCAAACTTGGTGGTGTTGGGCAAACAGGTGTTCCGTGCTGACAGAAAGTCTGATCTGCTGAGGTGGCAGCTGTGCTCTGACAATAGATGCATGATAATAACTGGATACCGGATCCCAAAATGGCCTTTATTCAGTTCAATGAAACTGCTCGCTTGGCGCATACGGAAAAAAAACGTTTCTAAGCTTCTGTTATATGTGGCCCACTGAATATGCACAGTAGTGTCTGTGGGCCTGCCCGCTAGTTCCCATAGACTAACATTGTGGTGATGTCACAGGTTTTAAAAATTGCTTTTCTTGGCTCGTGGAAATCTTTTTAAATATAAAAAGTTCATGAATAAAAAAAAATCAACAATCACAATCAACCTTGTTTGCAGTTTGAGGAGTCCTGTCAACAGATTTACAGAAATCTCTTTTACAATGGTGGCCTATGGGGGAAAAGAATCCTTTTGGGGCTGCTGGGTAGCACAATGGTAAGAAAAATAATATTTAAAGGGGGAAACATTTAGCCTGGCTCTGTTCAATAGTACCAGCACCTCTTAAGCTCACTAATGAAAAAATTGTATTTTGTTTGTATAATTCTTACACAAATCAAGGTGATTACCTGCATGCCTAATGAACATGATATGAAAGTGGTATTAATCTTCTAATCTAACTCTCTGCACGAAATCAAATGAGCATATACCCCAGTAAGCTATGAACTATTGGAGTTTGTGCAACCATAAATAAGTATAAACACCTCAAAGCAGACATAGGTTAATAAAATCCTATATGTTCTATGTAGAAACGTACCAGGAACACATTGTGCATCCTGTCCACAGTTTAAAAAAAGTTGCTCCAATCAATGCTACAGCAGATTATGTACACCTTGTGACTTAACGGTTTTACCTGCTATACAAGCCTGAACACCACACAGGTTCACTACATCAAGTACATACAGGAGATAGGGTGTAACCCACTTTTCCCATTGTGTGCATGGCTGCGTCGGTCGATACAGAAAGTATAAATGGTGTCTGCTTCATCATCCAGTTCAAGCCAGGTGTTATGACTGCCACAGGTGACTTGTCACCTTATAAGAACAGAAGTATATTTGTATCAAAGGCTGCAGTACTCCAGGACAGGACAACATACCACTCTTCACTATTACAAAGGACAGGAATAAAGAGCACTCATGTTACTTACTGAGACTGTGCAAAGCACAGAGAACAGGGTGTGGTAACTCAATACTTGTTTTATTGCTTGGTCCCTGTGTGTCTCTCTTTATTTCTCTCTCTAAGCTCTCTTTAGTTCTTCCATTTATTTATTGTATGGTGTTTTTTCACTGCACGGTACCTACTCGACTCGCCTCGACTTTTTTGGTTTTCCATTACGAAAAAAAAGTCCCTTGTACCTGCTAACAGGTACTTTTTTTAGTATCACCTCCGTCAAGGTTCCAAGCGAGCTGAGGCGATACCAAAAGGTGGCGTGAAGACCTGCTGACTGCTGATTGGTCGGAGAGAATTGTCACTATTCACTGAGTCGTCATTGCTAGTAACAGACGGGGGTGTCCTGAACAAACCCGCCGTGTTTAAATAGTTTAGCCAGCGTTTTTTTTTTTGCTGCCTTCAGATTCTTTTGAAACTAATTTGTCTTCTGGCTGTGGCAACAGCCACATGCCGAGAATCAAAAGCAACACACCTCCAACGTTCTGTGTATGTGTCGCATTAAGTCACGGCAGTGTTCTACTATGACAACCAGCCACGCTCGCCTCACGCATGAGTTGGTGCTATGGAAAAAGGAGGACAGGGCACCGCGGTTGAGTCGAGTCGAGTCAAGTCAAGCCAATTAATGGTAAAACGCCATTAATCTCTCTTTCGGTTAATACCACCTTCATCCTTCTGTCTTTCTTTCTTCTTTTGCTCTCCACCCCCCCCTTCAGATAGTAAAATTACAAGAAAATAACGCATGCTTGGAAAAACACAGCATGCATGACATGTAATGACCCCTGCCAGGTTAAAGTTTAAAGACGTGGAAAAGCCTCCCATGTAGTCTTGCATGCAGTCACATCACAGAGATACGTACATGGACTCTTGCTGCACACAAAGACACTGCCCTTTGGGCTTGGCTTTGCACTGACTCCTGACAAAATGTAACCACATTTTCTGTATGCGTGTGTGCTAATTAGGCATTTTTATGGGCGAATGTGACAACAACCTGAACCTGTTTCAGTCATCCAGCCAACTCCGACTTTCTATCTTTAGCTTGATTTTTCTAACTTTTTCTTCTCTTTTTTTCATTGTCAGTCTTTTTTGCAATTCCTGTCATTTCATCTCTCTCACCTTCTTTTTGCGGTGTGGCAGTTTCTTCATCTCCGCCCTCCTTGTCAGCAGTGCAGCGGTATCCCTTCTTCTTTAGGATGTTGCAGATGAGGATACCCAGCAGGCCCATCACGCAGAAAATAGGCACCAAAGCAAACACGGCGTACTCTGCCGTCTTCTCCTCAGCGCTGCGCACCACTGTGCCATTTACCGGCCCTCCTGTCCCGCTGGATGGACCTTTACCCACCGTACGCACCGTTCTGACATGCAAAGATGCTGAGAGAGAATAAGAAGAAACAGGGTGGGGGGGCAGGATGTAAAAGCATGGTCTTATCTCCATAAAAAACAAATGATTATTGTGAATTTAATGAGCAGCATGTGTGCAGGATCCTGCTTACTTTTCACACACAGACTTTGAGTGGAAACTTCCCCTTTGGCAGTGGAGTGAAACCTGTAAAAAAAAAAAAGACGTGTAGGGAATGTAATTAGAGAGATGGACAGAGGAAAAAAAAATGGGAGGACCATTCTACAGTGAATGAATGAATCAGCGGTTTTAGCCTGTGGCACATTATGTCCTCTGGTGCTTGATGTTGCCTGGCCATTGTTGTGAATGACATAATGTATGTGTGTGTGTGCGTGTCTTCTTGTTTTCTTGAAACAGAGAAAATGACATGCCTTAATTTAGAACAAATAAAAGTTTATGAGGTATATGTTGGAGCATATACCTTGTAAGCACTTTGAATGTCAATGCTACAGTTTCATTGAACTGTGCAGACTACTAGGCCTTACCCAGGCAGACAGTCCCCACAGACACCATCTGAGATCGCAGTGCCAGGGGTTGCAACCTTACGGCCAAGGAGCTTGCAGGATGTATGTGGGCGGCAAAGTTCTGAGTCAGATGCGTCTGAAAAGCTTCTCATCGGGCACAACTGACATTGCACTTCCTCTGTTGGACTTTGGATCTGCCCACAGGCCTGGCAAGAAAGAAAACACTTTTTAACTCAAGCTAAATAGGCTGCAAAAGAGCAAAATTAACCATCTCTCTGGTGCTGTCAAAGGGTTAGAGACTTTGTGTTAACTGGAATTATATAAAAAAAGACATTTTCTTTAAACGTATACTTAGCTACATATGGCCAACAAAGGCTAGTACATATATCTTAGTGACAAATGGTAGTTTTGTTGTGTTAGTAACAGCATGTGATTTGCGACAACTTCATAAATACAACTTGCAACAAAAGACAAACATAACACCTTAACAAAAACCCTCCTTTTAAAAAAAGCAATCTCATAAAAGTTTTCCCTCATTAAACAGTAAACCAAATAACTTGGTTTATGTTGACTGTGGTGACCCTAAAGAGAAATTGGAAGCTGAGACAGTAAAAAAAAAAAACTCTGGCCATATGTTTTATATATGGAGGTAGGTGGTGGGAATCATCTTGTCACCAGTGAATCACAACAAATTAATTTGCTTACATACTGCAAATATAAATGCATACATGCATTCAACATTTGGCTGTAGCTGACTTTGTCACAAGGTATTTGCACTCTTTGTCCTATATTTTGCTCTACATTTTACAGAATAAGAAGAAATATACCTTGTTGTACATTTATAACAGGTAGGAAGGGGAAGATAACATGGGGTGGAAGTGTTTTGTAGGGCAGTGGTTCTCAAACTTTTTTTCAATAATGTACCCCTTTTGAATTGTTTATTTAAGCCAAGTACCCCATGACCAGCGAAGATCATTAATGGTAGAAAAAAAAAGTCTACATAAAGAGGAACAGTACAGTGATATGTCAGCGATACCGCTAAACTACTTTTAGTAAACTACCGCTACTAAAAAACAGCCCTGCAACTGAAAAAACATGTAACTGCTAATGAGAAAAGGAGACATAAACTGTACAAAAGACAAAACCTTGGAGAAAGAAGGAAGGAAATAAAGCAAGAATGGGTCAAAAATAGTATCACAAACTTCAAAAACAGTGAAAAAAAAGAGTAGAAGGAAGGCAAGAATAGGTCCAAAGAAGGCGACACAAATGTCATATTTTTGGTAGGAAAAAAAAAGTCTACATAAAGAAGAAAAATGTTCTGCACAACAGCCTCATTATTTAATATTTTGTTAAATATCTCAAGTACCCACTGCAGTCCTCCAAAGTACCCCTAGGTACACATACCCCCATTTGAGAAACACTGGTCTAGGGGGACAAAAGAAATACTTGTAAGGTGGTCTCACCTTGGAAGGCTCCTGGCCAGCAGGGCATTGAAGACACCCACATCCTTCCACCCACCGACACTGCACTGCTGCAGTCCCACCACAGCCAAACACCTGGAAGACACACACACACACACACACACACACACACACACACACACACAGTCAGTGAAGGTTTGCAGAGTAAAATTGTGATGATGTTGCATGATGTGCATGCCACTCTATAAGGAACACAACCTTTTTGTTGCATAAACACACGAAAACACACAGATGCACATATTTACCGTGAGAAGGACGAGAGCTGAGCAGTAAAGGTGGTTCCTCATCTTCTTCAATGTATTCTTCTATGTTCATATGATCTAAAGGAGATAGGAGAAGAGGAGACAAAACAGGTCAGAAAAAGGGTTAATTACATTTTAAAACATGGTCAGGTTCACTTAAATATGGGCTTTTCACGTGCATAATATAAATCAACTAAGTCAACACAACTGCTTTTTTTGTGTTGCTACTTGCAACACAACTTTCTGCAAACAACTTTTTAACCTTTTTAGTGCCAAGAAGCTTTTTCTGGTCACATACGGATGAACATACAATATATCACAAGAACATAATAATAATAATAATAATAATAATTGCTGACATTACAATACTTCTGACACACACACACACACACACACACACACACACACACACACACACACACACAAACACACACACACACTAAACCACACATGCTCATGGCGAAAAACACCTGAGTCATTTTTTGCAACTTATTCGGAGCGCGGTGACTCGAGTGACAGGCAGGTAAGGAGCAGTTGTAAATGATGTAAATAACATTTAACATGAATCACGTTCTTTTTATGACCACGAGTGAATGAACCGAGGCTTTGCTGTAGCTATTTTTGGTTCATTGACGCTTGCAATTATTCATCCTACAACACATTCATTTGCCAACACATGCTGGTTTTCTCAACGCTAGGCAGTAGCTGTGCCTGGGAGGAGAGTTTCATGATATTTAGGTAAGTTAGAAAAACAGTCTTTTTATTATTTAATGTCATTAAAACTAAGGGACATCGTGATAGAGAAGACAAACACATGAAGAAATGAGAATGGTTGTACTGCTTTATTTTGCAGTAGTAAAATTCTTCTTTGGACTAGTTTGTGTTACAGCAAAACAATATTGGCATTTCTAAAGTTAGCAATTTGCGGTCGGAAAATATTTGATGACTGCTTTTAATAACTGTAGGAAGCATAATTTCCTACAGTGCCTATCCATATGTACACAGAACAAGTGGTCAGCAAGGCATTTATTACTGCTCTTTACTTTTGTTTTTATGTAACTTTGCAAACTAAGAATTAATAAATTTCAACCCGAGGTAAAAAAAAAAAAGTTAAAGTAGAGGACAAACTGGCTGGTCACAAATAGCCACCGACCAAAAACAAAAACATAAAACACATTTGGAATATGCCAAACACATGATAAGAGAGAAGAAAAATGACAGAATGAGGATGAGGAGAAGAAGGATATAAGAAAAGCTGAGAAAGTAGATGAGAAGAAAGAAACACATGGAAAAGACAGAAAAGACATTACGACTAAGATAGAGATTAGAAAGAATAAGAGACAGAACAAGAAAATGGGGGAGAAAGGAGAAAGACATAAGCAGCTTACTTACCCCAGACTTGCAGCTGATTGACACAGTTGCCGTGGCAACTCAGCAAGGATGCTGTGTATGCAGCTACAAATGCTGAGTCAGGACCAAACTCAAATCTAACTGTCTTATAGCTGTCTAAGAACAACACAAACACTTGATAAAGGTCCTATTTAGAGCTACCTGGACAACTAAGTCAAAAAAGACTACTGGATTTTATAAAAATATAATTAAGAATAAAAATGTGAAATTATATAAAGTTCTAACTGTGAGACGGAGTTATCACTAGAATGCAACTCAATAAGTCAGAGAAGATCAGTGCAACTGAATGGAGACTTCAATGTACCTGCCTGTGTCTTATAGTGTCACTGAGCACAGACACACCCCTGACGTCCTTAGGACATGCCCCTTCTATCACGGCTAAAACATAATGTGTGTGTGTGTGTAATGAAACTCCTTACTTTTGACCACCCGGCAAAACATAATGTTTTAAACATTAGTTAGCAAGCAAATTCTCCACTCAAACCCATCCATTCTCTTCCTGTGTGGTCAGCACACACATAATAGACACACAGCACATACACCTATGCAACATATCCCTACTGTGTATGTGCAGTAGTTTGTGAATGGTGGGGAATGCCTTAACATATGTGTGTGTATGTATGTATGTATATATACATACATACATATATACACACTGTATATATAATATTTTTTTCTACAAATGATCTGTGCATTAATTTATAGTTGCAGGTAACACACATACAAAGTACATACACACCGACCCACACACACACACACCCACACACTGAATGCCATAACATCCAGCCAGCACCAAACTGTGCCTTACACAAACAAGAAAGTAAAAAATGTAACGAGTTTATGATTTTGGTCAGTCAAGGCCCTCACGCCAATGAGAGGCTACTGAAGCATAATTTCAGGGAGAAAGATAAAGCGAGGACTGAAAAACCATTGGTAAAAAATGGCTGCAGGGCCGATAGAGCTGTAAAGGAGAAGAGAGAGGGAGAGAGGGAGGGATGGAAAGAGGAAAAAGTGGCATAGAGTGAGATTTGCTAAAACTTGATAGCATAATATATATATAGAAGCATTTGTTAAAATGCCATACAGACCAGAGCAAGAGGCTAATTACAAGTCATACACGTGCACATACAAATTCACATGCACCCACACACGCACAATACACAAAAAAAGGAAAAAATGATCAATAAAACGACAATGATAGAGAGAGCAAAACAAAAATGGGACCTACAATTAAGTACCTCTGTTTTTGGAAAGTGTCAAGTAACAAATTGGACAGGGGTAAGAGGGGTTGAGGAATGTTGGTTTTCCACAAAGAATCTCATTTGACCTCCAGAAGTACAGTGACCGAAACTAGTAACTCCAGCGGAGCAAGGTGAAATTTAACGCGTGGTGAACGCATGTAATCCAAAATCATTAGCAGACAGCAGACTAACTACATATTTGACCTGTTTGAAAATCCCTAACCCTTGTGCACTTCTAAATGTCATTTTTACATGCAAATATTTTGGTTAATGAGACATCATTCTGGAAATGAGGACCAGCAGTTTGCCAATCATTTCCCCTGCTTGCTATACATAGGGAAAAAGCTGTAACTGTATGCATATTTTGGGAAATACGCTTTTTCGTGAGACGAGAAGATTGCTTAGCTTAAAAACTGGAAGCGGGGGAAAGAGCTAGATTCTTTGATTCAAAAGGTAACAACATCCACCAACCAGCACTTCTCAAGCTCAAAAAGGCCCACCCATTGACCCCATAAATCATGAAAACAAAACTGTTCAAGGTGCTGATAGGTAGATTTTGATTACCTTTGGACAGAGCCAAGCAACCTGTTGCCTTGTTTCCAGTCTTAATGCTAAGCTAGACTAACTGGTCGCTAGCTGGAATTTCATATTCAAGGGAGAGACATGAGAGTGTGATCTTTTCATTTAACTCAAGAAGAAAACAAATATGTTTTTCTAAAATGCCAAACTATTGTTTTAAGACATCTTTGACTCATTATTCATCTGCCAAAAGTCACTCCATTAACCATAGTTTATAAGTATACTACAGCATCTCTTTACTTTATCATCGCCATTTCTTTAAAGGTCTGGACAGCAAATTTACCTTTACCATTACTGTTAGTCTGAGCAATAATCTTTACCTAGTGACGTTATTATTATTATTATTATTATTATTATTATTATTATATTTGTGGCTTGGATGTGTTTTATAATGGAGCACACAATCGTAACCATATACTATAGTTTAGACCTAAAAGATTTTTCAAAACAGAAGTTTAGTTAATACTAAACTTAACTTAATCCCTGTTAAGAAAACTGCAGGTCTTTGTCTGCTTGCTGTAACTTTTGTGTCTCAAATTCTTGGACTCTCATACTTTTCTTCCACCTGTTCTTTCTACTTCACAGTCAATCTCATAATTGCATTTTATTGTTTGCATGTTTCCTTTTTCATAACCTGGCTTGCTTCAAGCCCATGTGCTTTAGTTTGAAGGCTGAAGTCAAATAGATGCGTGAGTAGAAGAAGTAATGCGAGACAGAAAGAAAGTGAGAGAAAAAAGGTACAGACGCAGAGAAAGAGGAGACAGAAGCATAGGAAGGCCAGGATATAACGAGATATTAACACCTCTCAGAATATCCCAGCGTACACAACAAATAAACCAAAAGACACCAACATGTACCATTCCTTGGTCCTTTTATGTGAAAACAACAAAACAGAATAAAAAAATCAAAAACACCTCAAAAGGAAAAAGAGAAGAGCGTGACGACTTTTTCAAAACTGTAAAACAGTAATTACTCCAAACCCTCAGTGCTGTTGTTTGACACATTCAAATAACAAGTCACGGCAACATCAGATGACCAGTCACATTTTCTGTTTTGTTCAGGGAACCTAAAAATAGCAATAATAAAGAAGTAATGGCAAAGGCATGACAAAAACATGGACATTATTGTATGCTGTGGTGGATTTTGGGGCGAGGACCAGAGTCATACCAAATGTGCAAAAGCTTTTTCTGGCACCTTGATGTCATGCAGCAGCTGACCTGAGAAATCCTACTGGATGAAGCCGTGAAGGAAAAAAGAAACCTCAAAAGAGGAAACACAAGAATGAGTAGAACACCTTGGGTAAAGCAGGGTCAAGCTGCCATGTTACTGGCTTCCAAATGTTGAGTCGAGTGTGTAGTAGTACACATGATTTTTATTATACATGAGACTGCAATAACCCTTTTTTTAAAGCCACCATGTACTTTAGTGTCAAGACTACAGGCACAAAATATGTCAGTCATGCTTACAGATCAGCCATATTCAAGCTACACCTCTAAACAAATTCTAATGATAAAACAGTCAAAAAGGAACCATCTCTCTTATGGGCCATTCACATTGTATGCGCTGCGCTCGCTGCTAGGTTCCGTCCTATTCCCAAAATATATTCATTGTGCTTACCGCCGGGCTCTGCGCAAAATGTTTCTACATTTACGTCATACATGCGCCAATATTTGAATGCATATCACGTCTGCATCTGGTGTTCACATCAAACATGTAGTACATGCAACATTGTGTAGGATACACGATTCCAGTAGCGATTTGGTGGCGAAGATGTTTCTGTCTTTGAACCAAAAGAAAGCCTTGCCACTTGCCCTGGTTGGGGGATATACGGAGGAAGGCAGCCACAAGAAGAGTGTGGGTGCACGACACCCTCAGGTCCAGAGAGCAGTTGGGGCATTCCAGCTGGTGAAGGAGCTCCACTTTCACTGTGACCGGTGACAGGGGTAATTTTGGCTCCACAGGGAGAATTTGACATTCTGCTGACGAGAGTCAGGCCTACGATTTCCCAGATGGGTTATAAATGGGTTTTCATTTCTAAATAAAATGTTGCATTTCAACACTATGTGTCATTACATGTTTACATACATAAGTAAGAGGTCTGCAGTCATTGCAGTTGGGTATAATAAAGCTAAGCTATGAGCGTAAATTCAAACATTCATCATCATTCATTCATACTCTGTATAACACTTTGTTTAATGCATATGTGCAATTAATTCCTCCAAAACTGGAGCTTACACACTTGCCAATGGGTAGTTATTCTATGTAAAGGCCGCATAATTACCCATATAACTACCTACATGTGAACTTCAATAAAAACAAACATGACTTGTGTCAATTAGTCCAAACATATATTACATCATATAAACATACAGATACAAATATATCCTACAACTACCTGTATGGAGCTGTATAATCAACTTGGTATTGGTTTTCCCAGCTCACAACAGTACAGTTCTTGCTTTGGTGCATTTCTCAGATCAAAGATGACAATAATGTGTAACTTTGTCACATAGGTAATAGTGCTCCCTTTCATGTACATTGTTCATTACAGAAAGCAGCTTCACTATCTTGGTATAAACAATGGCGTAAGGACTTGTCAGTTTGATTGGGTCATTGGTATAAATACTTGCTTTGGACAAAACTAAAGATTTCAAGCAGGATACACGCTTTTGCAGGTCAGTCACTGTGCGGTACAGTTTACACCAATTGTTTTAAAAAATGCACTCACTGTTGTGAAAATGCAAATCATGATTTGACAAATGCAACAAAGTAACATAGACATGTCCATGTTGATTTCACATAGCTAAAACAAACCTGAATGATTTAAATTAAGAGGCTACAATAAGTTACACATCTGGCATGCCTGGAAATATGCACCACAGCATAAGTTTGCGTCCGAGGTCTCTGTACAACCTCAAACTTGTGTCGTGCAGCCCTGGGAAAACGCTGACGGCCAAAATCAACCTCTCATCCATGTTCTGTTTATAGATCCACAAGTATTCTGTGTTTACTTTTTTCTGTTTTTTTTTAAGACACGTGAATGCATGTCACAGCGCATCAAAGTTGAACCATGTCAAAATTTGACTGCCGCACGCGCAAGAGCAGCTAAGTGGCAAAATGCCAGTTTAGGGCCAAAAGGCCAGTTCTTGCACGTGCAAGCCGATGACAATAATGGGTTTCATAGCACAGCGCTGTCTCTTGCGTGTACAATGTGAATGTCCCATGAGTCAAAAGCTTATTGGTTGGGACTTGAAACAGGATTCTCGCATTAACTTCTGTAATTGGGACCTCTGGTTTGTTTTCTGTCTAGGTAGAGCAAGATGGTTTCATAAATGTGTAGCTAAAAAGCTGCACATGGCTAGTATAAATTCAAACTCTTTGGTTTAGTTGTACAGAACTGAGTGTTAATGCCTTTCTTCCCACCCTCCAGCACCTTAAATAAACATATTCCAGGTAAGCAGCTGCCTTTCTTCATCTTTCATATGAAGGCTTTTCTTTGCTTTATTCTTTTCAGCAGATCACTTGCATGTTATGCCATGCCATTTTACAATGCTCTTGTTAGCAGTGTGTTGGTACTCTAAACAATCCTGAATTATTTTAACATGTAGTTGCAATCATTATATTGTGGTTTGAGCAATTTCTCTTTCTTGTTGCTATCTCAAACCTAATTGCATTGGGTTTTCAGCCACACTTTTACTTTGCTTTCAGTAATTCAGTAAGCCAACCCAGATGTGTTATGTGAATGCAGCATATGAGTAGATATTTGGCAAATAGGCTCTGACCTTGTCAATTACTGCATGTTAACACTGAGCTCAATACAGCAGAGCTTGGGGAGTGACAAGAATTACCTTTGCCGCAGGGAAACCTTGAATCTGAGGCTAGGCGGATGCTGGAGTGGGAGTGGGGCTTTTAAAATTCCATGTTTAGGAGCAGTATGTGCAAACTTGCAACACAGGCATTATGCAGTGCATTAGCAGCTTCTTGGCCAAACTCAACAAAGCACATCTTAATCTTTCCTGAACCTTGATGAGGTAGTTTTACTTGCCTAATCCTAACCAAAATGCATTTGTAGTTGTACTCAGTGAAGTATGTCATATACTGAATGTTGTGGCAGTAGTTGTTTGCCTGAACTGACTTTTAGGCCTTGCTTAATCAAACGGCTATAGTAAAACTTTATCAAAACTTAACCAAGTTAAGCCTGCACATAGACAAAGTCAGCTTTACTGCAACAAAGGAGTAAACTCAACTAACTAGCTGTGTCATGGTATTATTTGAATTCTATGAATAGTAATGATGCACATAATCCTCATGTTTTTCGAACCAACAACTAAGTTTAAATGTGTTATCAATTGCTGTGGAAGTGTGGTGATGCATTGCTAGAGAGGTTCAATGATTACTTTCTTCTCTGGAGGTTGAGAAATCCTTTGTTTTAGGCTTATAGCCCTTTAAAAAATACTTAAATTATTTACACATTGCTTGACACATGGCTGTTTTCCTTAATTCCTGAAGAGTCTAACCTCATGGTACACAGAGTAATGCTCATGTTGATGAATACTGGTGTACTTTGAATAAAAAAACACTAAAAGGGCACTAAATTGTCCTTACGGAGCTTTAAAAATGGCTGATTAAACCCTTTCAAAAGCACTTCAAAAGATGTCCCTCTCTGTCATGAAGTAAGTAGGCTTGACAAAGAAAAATAAACCACCAAGTTCCCATGCCGATAATGGATACCTATTAAGCCCACTAGGTCACGTAGCATGTCCAGCCTTGGGGAACACCTCTTTATCTAACGGCCCATGTAGTGAAATACAATAGAAAATAACTGAGCCGGCAAAAATTAAGGTTTAAGGTAATTACACTCTATTATCCATCAGACATTTCGTGGACCGAGAGATAATGTGCATGTGTACGACAACGACGTGATCGGGACAACCATACCCTCTGTTTGACTTAATGGAGGTGCCCATTATCACCAAATGAAAGGCTGATTTACGACAACACTTTCTACGTTAGTGTTTAGACAATGTCTCATTATGGGGAGCATGTCTGATAACTGGCCTGGTGTCGCGTCTTCACACGTGTCTGCGAATGCCTTTCTCTCACTGACTCTTTGTGTCCATCATTCCTCCTCTCTGTCCTCGGGTTGACGTGGTGTTCAGTCGTCATGTTTTCCAGTGGAACTGTACACCGGCAGAACCCTAACGGGCCTCTCTTGTGTCTTTCAGATATCACTGAAGTCGAACGAGAGGGGTTAGATTGACCAGAGAGAGAGATAGAACAGGTGAGAGGACGAACAGGCAAGAGTGACAGATGGAGTAAGGAGTTCAGCTTGTTAACAGCCAGTGTAATACCTCTGCAGCCATTGGACAATACAGCACGGTGACAGTACAATATCCTAATTCGCGGCCACTGTGAATACATATGCATACAATGGAAACTCTGGTGAAACGACAGAAAAATTTCTTTTCCATACTTTATGTTTATTAAAAACAGATGCCAGGTCTTGTGGGAAGTCATAAATTCACACGTGCTTTAGACTCAGTTCCCCCTGAAATTTATGTTGCCATTCACTAGGTTTATTGTTCTATCCCCCTCGAAAGTCATCTTACATAAGTAATAAAAACCTGACTTGGTTTGCATGGATTTCACTGACTGTCAATGGTGCTTTTTCAAATTGCAAAGACTTTTTAAGTTACATTAAAACTTTAAAAAATGTTTAGGACCATTTGGTTTTTCAATAATTCTATGTCTGCCTCATTACAAACAGGACAAAATTGCAAAAAAATGTTTTTCCAAAAGTAGACAAGAACGCTTTACTAATATTTTAACCCACCAGAAGCCAACCACAAACTAATTTTGGTTACACAAAGTTGACAAAGGCACAACAACCTGAGTTGCAATAATGTGTGTGAGAGTAGATGTTTTTGAGAGTCTGGCATTTTCTCTTACATCACCAGCATCATTAACTGTGAATGTAAATCGACTCCTTATGTTCACAACACCTTAAGTTATTACACACATACAGTAAAAGTCATGACACAAACAATTGCACTATAATTAAACAATTATCATTTACACACACACACACACACACACACACACGCACGCACGCACGCACGCACGCACGCACGCACACAAACTCACGTATGTGGTGTAAAAACAACACTTCCAACATGTTATCTCTATTTGTCGAACAAATACAGAGGATTTAGTTAATTCATGTTTTAGTCATTGGAAAACTGTACTCTATTATTCAAAAAGCTGAGCTCAGGTAAAGAAAACAGGAATTTGGTCCCGTCTGTACAGTTTTTATGTAACTTGCTTGCATTCCTGAGTATTGAAGAGCCCTTTAATCGTAAGATGTCCTATTCGCTTGTTGTAACAAGTCTTCACATTAAAGCTAAAATGATAAGTAAGAGAAGTGCTAGTTGTTTGCAGGGAGAAGAATGGTATCTTAAAGAAAAAGTTAGACATTTAGTGATATAAACTTAATAAAAAGCTAACCCTGACTGTTCTCACAATGAGATTAACAGACAACTTGCCACAGTTCACATTAAAACATGATTTTAAAACCATGCCAACATTTATTAATGAATGAAAGTCTTAGTATGCGTTGCACTAAAAGGGTATAAAGGCTTTAGGCCGCCCACACGTTATTGTAGGCCCAGTTTAATATGCAACTTAATTTTATAGAATATATGCAGAAGGGGGCCCCTGATCCATCCATCTCAGTTAAGGGGTTCTTGGCTTAAAAAACGTTGAAGACCTCTGCTCTAGATTGATGAACAGACAGATATGAGAGTGATACCTACTCATCAATAAGTCCTCCAAAGCATATGATGATATAGATTGTTTATTCCTACTCTCTAATACGACCCAAAGGAGCGCTTAATAAATTATCGCCCCTAGTGGTGGCAGGAAATAGCCCACCAGCCAAAGAAGCGTTTTTACGTCCTTGTATCCAAAAGTAACAGTGGCAGTTTGAAATATGTCATTAGCTTTCTGAAACGGTCGCAGTTTAGGCGACAAAAGTACTTAGTTAAGTTTAGAAAAAGATTGTAGTTTGGGTTAAAACAGGTATATTTGTTACATTTCTTCACTTCGAGTTATACAGTGTGCTATGTGCTAAAAACAGTATACAGCTTTCACTACTCTTGCTGCTCTGAGCAGTCATGTGTGACTGTAATGCCGGGGTTGGTGAGGTTCTCCTAACTCCCAATCACTTTTTGAGGGAGGACAGTGTTCAACTTATCCAACTCTCGTTGTGAAAGCAAATAAGTGTATTTAATGCCAAACTATCATTTTAATGGACTGTTGGGTCAGTGAGTCAAATGGGCGGAGTGAACATAGGGAATCCTAACCAGACCTCTGGGAATGTTAAACAACGCCATATGTGTACTGACTGAACTACAATAGTTTGTACATATGAAAGCATTTCCTTAGAACAATGGTGAAAGAAGCAGATAAGCAACCCTGCCGTTTGCCCCGAAAATGAAAATCCCAACAACAGACATGCACACTTATACCCACATATATTTATGGATCTAAATATGCTGTGTCTTAAGTTGTTTTTAATAACTCTATAAAAGTGCTGCTGAAGACAAGAGGCTCAATTTTGTTGGCTACATCGTCATTACTCAGTGGTTGTTTTGAAAATGGGAATGTCTGTAGCACTCCTCACAAGAGGAATTGTGTGGATCCTCTCCAAAACATCTCTAACACTAACACACGCACACACACACAAACTAAAAGCCAGCAATTGGTTACTGGCGAGTTTGGCGGGCAGATTGCGGTTGCTTTGCAGATTTGTCTTTCCTCCCCCAGAGCTGGCCCGTGAGGTATCAAACCTCTGCGGTCTCTTTTCCCCTTTTTTCTGAAATCTTATTTTTAAGACTGTCATTAAAGAGTACATTGGGAAGTGAGAGGGCAGATGAAGGAGGCAGAGGGGAAAGGTCATGAACTTGGGCTATTGAATTATTTCTTAACATTTAATAGACTAAATCTACAAAGGATTGGCACATTACTCAATAATAAAAATAATTGTTATTGGTACAATTAGGCTACAAGTACAGTACCTAGGTATAGTAATTGAGTAAATGTCCTCAGTTACTTTCCACCAATGTGTTGGATTGTTTTCCTTATTAAACAGTATAATTCATTGTTTTTGAAGTGTAATTTGGTTCTAAGCAAGGAGTCATTTATCACTTTTTTTAACACAATTCACAGGAAAATAATAGCTAGGGATTAAATATGAAACCCCAAACATTCTTTGTGAACTTCAGGCACTAATGAACCAAGGAGCAAGAAAACATCCCGTAAACTTCTTTTCCACTTTCTGACTTTCAAAATAAGGAAATTAACCGACGGAAACCATCTGCAGCATGACTAGCAGTTTGCTGTAAAGTCATGAGAGCGCAGCAGATAAGCAGATAAATATGAAAGGAGACACAGTGGTCTCCTGAGGAAAACCTCCTCAGAAAGAGAATGCATGGTGTAAATGTAGGATACTGTTGTCCATCAATTCCTGCCTTAAAATGAATAACTTATAACCAAGCTTGGGTGTGTATGTACATACTGTAAGTGTGTATGAGTGGTAGAGTGCGCGTGCCACCATCTTTCCAGGTATTTGTGTCCAGGTCCCCCCTGTAATCATCCAATTCTCCAACAATCTGTGTCCTCAGAGCACTGAGCCAGCTTGGACAGGGATCTGCGGTCGGTGCAGTAGGAGTTTCTTTGGGACAGAGTTTCCCTGCTGACATTGGGGAGGCAGGCAGGCAGACCGATGTGGCACGGGGACGAGAGACTGTCTGGACGCATTCCCAACCACGCTTGTTGGACGGATGGACAGACAGATGACAGGATTCCTGGCCTAATTAAAGCTGTGCCTATGACTTTCACATGCACACAAGCTAAATAGAGTTGAAACATCTGTTTGTTAAACTACACGGATAATCCCTACATGTAAATCTGTCCAAGCTGCAACATACACACTTCAATCTTCTTTTCTCTTCCCCCTCTCATCTGGTCATCTTTGCCTCTTCGAATAGAACACATTTGGTGCAAAATGTAAATGTTGGGTGGGGCAAAGTGTAAACTGGGGGTTAAATTTGGTTTAGGATAAAGCCACGGCTACACACACCACCTCCTAATTAAGGCATTTTTCATTTCTGTGTGTGTGTGATACTGTGTGTGTGTGCGTAAGGTATAATTACAGATGTCAGCCCCAGTGTAGTTACCTGTAACATCAGTTGAGCACACAATATGATGGACAGAATGTACGTTTCAACACACTAAACCTTACGCACTCCTTAAATTGATAATTTGTCTAGGGCTGCTAAACTAACAATTATTTCCGTAGTTGATTAATCTGTTATTTTCTCAATTAATCGATTGTTTGGTCTATAAAATGTCAGAAAATGGTGAAAAATGTGGATCAGTTTCCCAAAAGCCCAAGATGACGTCCTGAAATGTCTAGTTTTGCCCACAACTCAAAGATAAATCCATTTACTGTCACAGAGGAGAGAAGAAACTAGACAATATTCACATTTAAGAAGATGGAATCAAATCATTTTTACTTTTGTCTTAACAAATGACTCAAACCAACTAATTGATAATCAATTTTGATTGCAACTGCTTCTCTTCATAGTCGTGAGATCAATTTACCATATAATCATTAATATAATAAAACTAGAGAGATGCAGTACAGTCCGACCAGCCTCCTCTCTTTACCCTGTCTCTCTTAGTTATGCTGTAATAGTTTTAGACTGTCGGGGGACTTCCTTTGACACACTCAGCTCCTTTATCTTTCCATTTGTGTGCATCCGTGTTCCAGAAATGCTTGTTACTAACCTAGCTCTGGGGAGTCATTCCCCAGAGTCCTTATGTTCTTTTCCCCCCATTATGTTTCCTTGGATCAGGGAGGCTCCAAAATCATGGTTGCAGCGTTTGCCATGGTCCTGCTACATGTCCTGCGATGCCCTGTTACATCCTGCTATGCCATGAACTACTACAAACTACTATTTTTTTGGTCATCGTTCCATTATATTTTATTGTGACTGTTATTGCCACTTTTCATTCTAACCCCCGGTCCGTCAAACACCGCCCAAAACCCTGGGTCTGTCCGAGGTTTCTTCCTAAAAGGGAATTTGTCCTCGCCACTGTCGCACTGTTGCTTGCTCTGGAGGGAACTACTAGAACTGTTGGGTCCTTGTAAATTATGCGGTCTAGTGTGGTCTAGACCTACTCTATCTGTAAAGTGTCTCGAGATAACTCTTGTTATGAATTGATACTATAAATAAAATTGAATTGAAAATAGTTGGCAATTAATTTAAAAGTTGACAACTAATCAATTCTTCGATTAATCTTTTCAGCTCTAAATTTGTCTGTGTCTACCCAGTGCCCAATCAAACTATAGTAAGACCAATAGACTTTTGTGACTATAATAATATTATAGTATTGTTTTGGTGTTGTTTGAAGAAAATAGACTAAAAAGAAAAAAAAAACATTTTCTGACACTTGGTCCAACAGATGGCAGCTATAAACAAAGAAGTAAAAGCAGCAGGGTTCACTCAAGTGAGAGTGTGAACTTGGAAGGACTGATTGAATAAAAAAAATAGGAACCAAGAGAAGACCATGGATAGGTTTCCCCACACCCACACCAATCACACTGTACATATACTCTTTTTAACACAAGGGTGAAAGTACTTGACAGGAAACAGGAAGTTTGTACTCTCGTAAAACAAGCAATGTCAAATATTTAAAATTCTTTTTATATTGAGTTCTTTGTTCGCATGTGCTGTGAGAAGACTGTGCTGATGAATAAACGTTGTATATCCTATAAAATCCTTCTTAATATGCAATGTTATCAAGGACGAGTCAGTGAAGCTGTACATGGCCCTCTTCTGGTGGAAGCGTGTCCGTATAGAGTAGTTGTGAGTGAGTGAAAGCCTAGCTCTTATTCATACAATCATGCAGGAATTCAGTCTCAGACAATAGTAGCCCTCAGTCAAAAATGTCCATCTCATCTTGGCTCTTGTGTGAGTGTGTGTATGTGCGTAGGGATCCTGCCCTCATTGCTCATTGTGCTCATTACGCAGCAGTATATGCTGTCCAATTCACAGCAGTATGGTGTCATATGTGATGCTGACACAACTTAAAGCGTGCAAGGAGACAGGGTTACAGAGAAAAGTTCCACATTAATATTAATAATGTATACTAATAATTTAGCTTACATTTTTACACTTTCTTCTTTCTGTCAATCTCCTTGAAACATGCTTTGGAAATGTTTTTTTGTTTTGCATAAGTTGGCTTGAACTGAACTGAGCTTGGTGTGTCTCCATATAATAATATATTATAAAGAGTATACAGTATTAAAAAAGCAGAGCCAAGACTCGCTTCACTTCATTAAAAAGAGAGGAGAGGGATCATCCTACCAGTGATGTCATCACGTACCCATGACAGTGCGTCAAGCATGCTCTCACTCTGTCATTAGGCAGACAGCACGACAAAGTGGTTCTTTCGCATAATTATTATTATAAGCCGACTAAATTGAAAAAGAATACTAAAGGTATCCAGTTGCTTTTAACACTATAACCAGAAACATCTATCAAATGACCAAACCGGGGGCTGGTAGAGTAGAATCAAAGTCACTGCACACACATCACAGCAAAGCCCAAGCCGTCTATAGGCTACTTTAATAAGTAAAATAAGTAGTCACAAATGTTGCTCAGGCACAGACAATTTCTTCCAGTTGATTATTTAAAATATGTGTCTTGATATATTAACCCAGTTGAAACATAAGCCTACCGCAAGGACTTGTTCCGTCCAAAAGCATACTGGTATACGATATGATGTCGTAGCGCAGACTAACTCGTATGAACATATGAATATGTCATAGCCTATTACCGCCGTGCGTAAACGTGGTAATGTCGGTAGAACAGGCTTTGCGGCGAGAAAAGCACCACACGAGCCTGCAATGACAGAGAAAACTAAACTACCGGCTTGAGCAGCCATTAGAACCGATAATACAAGTTTAAAAAAATATATATACAGAAAAGTTGTCGGACTTACCGGTTTGGTGAATAAAAACTAGGCTAAAATGAGTGTTCAGAGACGATCATCATCAGCTGTAGTGGACTGATTTGGCAGGTGTAGTCTTATTGTAAAAAGAATGGATGAAAACCACAAAGCCGGTAAACGAGGTTACCCCGTCTCTACACACTGCTCAGTGAGCTCACAATGCGTCAGAGCTGCAAACTGAAACTCTGTGTGTGTGTGTGTGTGTGTGTGTGTGTGTGTGTGTGTGTGTGTGTGTGTGAACACAAAGAAGACATTGGAAAGACTTAGGAAAGAAATAATCATATGAATATATGTAAACAAATTATTAAAATATGATCAAAAATAAAACTCGTCTTTTATTGCTAGTCATTTATCTCATTCAAACAGTTTTAATGTCAAAAATTCCCTTTTCCAAACTCTTTTTTTTTTTTTTTTTTTTATTTCACGAGTGTATGTTTAACAAAACTTACCTCTGAAGGTATTTCCTAAACATATGGGTGAAAATATTCCACCCTCTGCACAGTCAATATTTTATCTGGTTTACAAGTTTTTATTGTATTGAATTAAAATAGATGCTTGTGACATTGGTGGTGTCACTTCTCCAACACCTGTCATTTAATTGCACAAGTAATTGCTCAGGCGTTAGCCTACTAATATCACTAATGATGGCTCTGTGCCAAGTGCTCCAGTGAGCCATGGCAGGTTGACAGTGAGTCAGGATGCACAATATTATAATATACATTATATATTATAGTCTCATTTTGTTTGAAAATACTTCGAACGTAAGATGTACAAGATGTAACGTCACCCAACATCGCTTAGAGCACCTTTAATGCAGATACACAGTTTTTGGAGAATTGTTTAAATTATTATAATCAGGGACCTTCAAAGCAGCCTGGGGACAAAAACAAGTATCTGAGGAGTGGATCATGTGTTTGAATCTTACATTATGCAGGATAAAAAATAAAAAAGAGCTTTTCCAAATACACACACTTAATGTAACATCTGATAGCCTACCAAGTGAATGTAGGGGATTTCCCCTGGCCCACATTCTGAGTCAGTGCTAGTCAATGACTCACAATATTAAAGTTATTCTGGTTGCACAGATAAATCTCTGTGCGGCTGTCTGCACTGCGTCTTTCATTCATCACACATATCTTCACTGTTTAATGCATCATTTGAATACTGTGTGTGGATGCAACTTGTGTGTGTTTGTGTGTGTGTGTGTGTTCATGAGGGGAGAAGGGACATTTGTCTTCATTTGTGTCCTGAATGGCCTGCATTCATACGGTTTCCTTCTATATACTGCAGGGCTATCATAACACAATGCCCCTTATTGTGGGTCAGTGGGCTAAAGTAAAATGAATAGTTCAGTGACACTGAAGCATGCTGGTAAACCACAGTGGTTTACTTTGTGTTACTGTAGGAGCCGAGAAGGGTATCATAAGATTAATCTTCTTCTGTTTATTTATTTACTATCTATTTTATCTGTTGTTACTGTAAACAACAGGGAGCGGGGGGCTTTTAGGGTCAGAGATGAATAGGCAAAGATTTGAATCAAGCTATAAATCTTTGGATGTCTTACTTGGTTATAACAAAAACATTAAAAACATTAAACCACTTTTTTTCTTAAAAAAATAAGAAAAGGGCACAATGTAGTTAATAAAATAGAAAATAGATATTTATGAGATGGCCTGCACAACAATTAATGACAAACCTAGTCTTCACCAGATTGCCCTGGCCTTATTTTCTGAGCTCCGTTGTGTGAGTTCTCTCCACCTGCAGTAACACCAGTTTAATTGAGTGTTGGCAAATGTAGCGCTGTTATACACACACAATGATTTCCATTAGCGTTTCATTCACAGATTATTTTCACCCGATTAATCAACTATATAGGTTACAGTTAGCAGTATTCTGGTCATGAATGTGGTCCTGGGTATCGCGTTTATGTTTTGTGCACATAAGCATCACACCCTCGTTCCAGAAACCCAGATAGTAACCCTTGTCCACGTTTTGAGAAACCCACACCTCACCAGCTGAAGAAAGAACAGTCACAAACCGGCACCAGTGAACTGATTTAATTACAAAGAGGAACCCACAGTGACAAAACGAGTACAACTACATACAGTTAACTCTGATAGACTGTAACCATGACAACTGCAACCAGATTCAGGGATAAACAGAGTTGGGACCAGGTTGTGTTCCTTCCTGTATAGATTTCCGTAACAAGGCAAAGATACAGTTCAGAGCTAATATGGCTACCAGTAAAAACATCCATGCCAAAATTCTACCTTTAAGTAACCCTGGCAACAAGTGGCCATCTTTCTTTTGAAAAGATCTATGACAGTTATAATTTAAATATCACTGACAGCGCATGCCAGAGAGGAAGAGGGAAGGGGGGGGATACAAACAAAAACAAACCTTACACAAATATATAAAAATATGCCATTAGATTCATATCAACAATTGAGGACCATGTGGGTGCACTATTTACAGAAAAAGGCAATATATACCAATATTTACAACAATAAAGACCTCTTTCACATACAGACATGGGGATGTGACTTACAAGTATGCTTTGTATTACAGTGACTGTAGAATGAGTTTGATGTGATGGCAAAAATTAAGTGTAAATCTCCAACATGCGTCATTCTCTCAATCTGGGTCAAATTAGCATCACATTTTTAAATCTAAGACACAGCGTGTTTGTGTGGATGCTTGTATGTCCGTAAAATGAAAAGAGTCTAAGTCAACCCACTGGGCTCAAAACCTAAAATGCACCCCCTGAAAATAGAATTACTCAGCCAATCCTTCTTATGAAACTACCAAGGAAACATAAAAGTATATTCTCTAGGCAAATATTTTTTTCTGATTTAAAATAAAATTTAAATCAGCTGAATTGAAAGTTACTGACTCCAAACATGGTAGCGGTTTCAGCCCAGAAAACTAAGAAAATTCATTAATACACTAGAGATTCAGTAAAGTGGGGACCCACCATCAAGGTGCTGCTACCCTGTTTTGTTGCCCCAACTCACAGTTTTAGAAACGCTGCTCTAGAGGTGCTGGCTCTCCGATGTTCCTCCCCTCAATTTCTCACAGGAAACATTCTAACTCCATTTTGCAGGGAGCTCTTCATTTCTCTACAGCCAGCATAGATATACAGCATTTTCAGGTCTTGGCACAAGAACAGTCAATCATACAGAACATAAAAAACACATATCTGCTACCTTAACTTTAGAGGACGGTAAGGGAAGAATTGAACATTAGGGGAACTAATCTTTATCAATTTTTTTGCTCAGAGTAAGATTAGAGGTTTCATAACACTATCACTGTTTATTTTTGTACCTTTGGAAGAAGCCAGGCTAGCCATTTCCCTGTTTCCAGTCTTTATACTATGCTAAGCTAAGCTAAATGGCTTCTGGCTGTAGTTTAATATTTAACGTACAGACATGAGAGGGGTGTCAATCTTTTCGAGTCTCGACAAGAAACCGAATAAGAAGTTTTTTTTCTTTTATGCTGAATTAGTCCTGTAACATCTGCTAAAATTATTAGCAGATGTGTATTCTTCACATGCTACCACAAGCTAACTGTCCTTTTAAAACGTTTCCACACGCACATGCACACACACACACACACACACACACACACACACACACACACACACACACACACACACACACACACACACACACACACACACACACACACACACACACACACACACACACACACACACACACACACACAGGCAAACACACACACACACAGAGCACTAGCTAGACCTCTTAACGGTTAGCTGCTTGAACAGTGGGAGAGCCAACCTAATACAAATGTGTTGGGAATTGGGAAAAGCTGAGGTGAAGTGCCCAGATGGCTGGCAAAGTGCAGTGAGGTTTTTCAGGCTTGGAGGGATCAAAGACAATTGCAGGCTTTACAATCAAATCCTAAGGCTAACATGTGAGTGTGTGCACGGACAAGTCAGGGTCACTCTTCACTTCCTTCAGACATCTGCTGTATTACAAGGGAGAGCTGACTTCTTACTGTGTGTGTGTGTGTGTGTGTGTGTGTGTGTGTGTGTGTGTGGGTGTGTGTAATGGCTTAACTTTTAGCTCTCTGAAGGTACTCAGCATTTGTCCTTCTGACCTAAAAAACAAACCACATGCATTTTGTTCTCCATCAATCAATACTGAAATCAGTGTCTGTGCATTAGGATGTAACAGTACATCTTAGCGCTATATTTCCTGTGACAAAAATGCCACAATATGCACTGTGGAGCTGAAAAATAGTTCAAATATTTAGTAAATCTTTGCATTTGGCATTGTGAGGATTGAGTTGCGTTCAGAGACAACTTGAGGTGAACTTTGGGACTGGATTGCAGTCTGGGTCTTTTGCCCACAAACAGCCAATAGATGAGTAGATACAAAAATACTTCCAGACCCTCTCCTTTCTGGATTTGTTTCCCTACATTTAGGGAGTTACACAACTCCGAAACAAAAACCCTGTATTGTGCATCGTACCGAACCATGAGTGAACTGCATCATTACACCCTTGCTATGTATGTCTGTGTGCCAGAACCCTACTACGCCCATTTATCTATTCCGCTAATTAAGCCAGGGCCTCCATGTTCTTCAATTCAAAAACAAAAAGTGAAAGCTAAATCTTCTATAAATTAAGTGCTGAAAAAGAAGGCGTTAAAAACAAAACCATAAATACTGTACATAACTGTCGTTATCTGCTACCACAGCGTAGTGTCCTAGAAGTCACTAACACCAGCTCCTGATTTCTGCTCAACAAACTGAAATTTCATGGCAAAAGGAATCTTTTCAGATCCCTTATTGTCAAAACTGTAACACATACAAGGCTTTGGCATAGTCATGTTAAGGAGAAACGTCTCCAATTCTTTCTTTTTTTTATACTCAACTCCAGTAGCGTGCATCATCTACGCTCATGTCATCTTAAACTGACAACAACAAACTAAATAAGAAAATCGGACACAAATTGAAAAGATGTGGAAAACACACATTTATGTTTCTCACAAATGTCTTCAGTGAGTGAAAGCTGTGCATTAATGTTTGTGTGACTGTGTGCATGTGCCTTGCTAAGATACCCTTGCCACATATTGCACTTTAATGATATTCACTCTCCCTCTACAGAAGAGAGGATCATTTCAGAAGTCTCACATCTATAAGCAATGATCATGGAGTAGATTTTATTACAACCCTACTACTGTAGGACCAGAAATGTCTGTCCTCAGATCTGCCATTAGGGGGCGTTGTCCAGATGACAAGAATACTTTGTCTTTTACTCCTTTAAAAGCTCACAGATGTCAAGTGAACCTCTCTTCCATGATGAGCTCTACTGTAGTTGCAGAAATAGATCCAAATCCAGAATATCCATCAAACTGCAGTTTGTGATGGTATGTTTTACTATATTCATAGTTTCCATTCATATCTTTTTACATGACATTTCCCTCTGATCATCTGGAGGAATTGTGACTGCAGTTCAGGTTAAGATGAAGTAATGATGGAGTAAAGGGTTGATGTCCAAGTCAAAAAAAAGTACATGTGTCACTTAAATGTCTTCTTTCAACCTCCTGTGCAATGACATTCTGCAGAGTCCAAGTCTTCTGTCTTTCTCTTCTTCACTTGTTCTCAGTTTAAACATACATCCATGTGTGAAAGTTTCATTCTCCCCTTCTCCGTCTTCTTCTGTCTCCTTCAGTAATGACTTGAGTTTAAAGACACTCTTCTAGGCATTATGTGCAAACAACTACACAGGCACAGACACTACTCAGTGAGGAACAACGCACACCATCAGAAATATTAACACAAGAAAACTGGCTTTGAAGTGATCATATTCATAAGTAAGGCCAGGAGGGAGTTGACAGCCATATTGTGCACATAGAGACTGGTGGACTGAGCAGAAGAACAAAACAACAACACCAAAAAGTGAGGAGTCCGGTGGGCAAAAGGTGCACAGTTCTCAGATAAAGGGAGTTGGGGCGGGATGTTTTTATCGGGGGGTGGATTGTCTCAGACCTTCCAAAGCAAAAGATGGTTGGTACTGTCATCCCGTCCGACTGTTTCACTGCTATTGGTCAGTCTGAAGTCCTCATAGCCGTCGCCACCGGAAATTACTAGGTGGTTGGTTTTTGAAGGGATGAGGGCAGAAGCTCGGCGACGTGACGAGTCACGTCTTTGGAGGTTCCCATCAACTGTGCTGCCGCTTTGGGATTGGTTGCCTAGAAAACAGTGAGGATAGACTGAAGGTCAAGGGAAGGTATGAAGATAAAACTTCAGTTAAGCAGTTGCATTTTTCTTCTGATTGCACATATATTTAAAAACAAAAAAATACTACCTGTGGAGTCAGTTGCCATAGGAGGGAAGTTCATGTCAAACCCTTCAGGTAGTTCGATTGATGTCAGAAAGCGAACATGGCCCGTGTGTCCATGAGCCGAGCCCATTGGCACCTGGGGAGATTTCAGTGTCCCTGCCCCAGTTCCAGAGCTCACTGCTGGGATCACCAGCGTAAGGACCACCCCTGTAGAAGAACACTATCTTAAAATGTGCTTTCTTTTTAAATCCAACACATACTGATCAATGTAAAAAAAAAAAATCCAAAATTCTACCATTGCAAACATAAACACTAACTATTATGTATAGCATATAACTTGCTGTTTGTGTGTGATTGTACTTTTAGCTTGTTTCTAGACCTTTGAATCATAATACACAGCTGATTTTATAATAAAGTGAAACAAAATGGTAATTCAGTATAATTATCAGGTTAATGTGGTTTTTGATTTCTTAGGCTAACAAGTGTGGTTTTACCTGCACTGGTGCCGATCCAGAGCAGATCTTTACATGCCAGTAATGCTGTGATTCTCAGACAGGCAGCTTTGTGCTGTCTGATGATAGCATCTGCACCTGAATGGAGAGAAAGAAAAACGAGTGGGATAGTGGGAGAGGAAGAATGAATAAGTGGTGAGGATGAAAGGAGGAGTAAAGGTGAGAGAGAGAGAGTAAAGTGGGGATTAAAATTGAGGGCGCAGTGAAAGATGAAGGAATTTTTTTTTTTAAGAAAAAAAAGGGAATTAAAGAGAGAAGAATAACGCTCTTGCATGTGAGAACTATCCAGAATAAAATAATATACACATTTTCGACAGTCGTGCGGTCATATTCCCTGTGTGTTTACCTGCAAGCATCTTATGCACAGCAGGTGCCACGTCCACCTCTGTCAGGCTCTCCAAGGTCTGAGCGTGGTACAGTTTGACCTGTGCACTGCCCTGCAACGCCAACCACACACCCTGACCGTACGCTACCATGCAAGTCACGCACCGACTGCTGTCTGTGCCCACCTGGAACCAGTGCTGAGAGGAAGAGAACAATTGTCATACACACACTGATTAATCCGTTTTGCCTTGTGATTTATTCACCCATACACACATCTGTCCATTTTCTACCTACCTCTTGTACCAGTGTAGTTGTGTTGATAATAAGGACTCTGTTCTGTGAGCCACACCAGAGCTTTCCTCCTACAGGAACCATTTTGGTGACAGGGCTACTGGGCGTGCCCAGAACCAATGTCTGAGAAGACTGAGAGTCCCAGAAACTACCTGCAGAGAGAGATTACGGGGGATTATACAGATGTATTGCAAAGAAAACAGAAACATAAATAATGAATGGCATTAAGTGGTTTTCAACTTAAAAACACACAGCAAGCAGGATTACTTTTGAAACAGGCAACGATAATGTTGGATAATGGTGGGGAAACAAAAAATGAGAATCAAGGCAAGTTTTATAGTCCACTTCATACTCAGCACTCCCAATGGGTGCAGACTAGCATGGCTGTACGGTAGCAGCAATTTCAACAAAATGTCGCAAAGAAAAAAGCTTCAGCTAAAGCAAAGAGACAAAGAGACAAAAGCAGCACAACTCGCTCCACATGTCAAGCTTACCTGCTTCTCTCTGATAGACGATCACCTCTCCATTGGCCAAGGACACAAACACTTTGTTGTCCAAATACCTATAAGGAAAGGAGGGATTTCAAAATGAAAAAGGACAATTATAATTTGTGGAGCATACAATGAATAAGACAATAATAATAATACAAAGATATCCTGGTAGGTAGCAGAAACAGGAAAGCTGAGGCCAACAGGAGACAAACCTGACAACACATTTGAACCTAGCTGCATCAAATAGCTTTCCACCCACTTTTCTTCCAACTTACTCACTCCACATTTTTAATCTTCTAACACAGCATAAATGCCACTATTATTTTAGTTTTTAAAAGGTAAAGTCAAGACTAAGAAGGTAACTCACAGTACACAAAGGATGGAGGCTGAGTGTTGCATCTTCATGCTGTTCTTACGGTTACGGATGTTGTCCGAGGACTGGTACACATGGATGCTAACAGAAACAGAAGCATTATAGGAGATTAGGTTTGTTTGTTTGTTTTATTTGGATCCCCATTAGCTTCAGCATACACTAAAAGCTATTCTTCCTGGGGTCCTACAATCTTTCTTTGACAATACTCATGACATTTCATTACACACACACACATACATACATTTGAAAATACAAATCATAAGTAAATCTTACAGTTAACACAATTAATAGAAGAAATGAAACAAAAGACACTACTCTGAATAGATTAATCTATTTTAGGTGATGAAATCAGCACACCAAAAAATGAGTAAGCTATTCTATGTGAAAATACAAAATGAAAAGTTAATTTGCGAGTTAGGTTTGTTGATATGTCCATAATGGGAATGTGTGTGTGTGTGTGTGTGTGTGTGTGTGTGTGTGTCACACACCATCCATCCTCTGTGCCCAGCCACACAGAGCTCTGGTAGGCCTCCGGGTCGATGCTGAGCAGGTCCTCCAGGCTCGCCCTGGTGAAAGAGCCCCGGGAGGAGCGGCGCATGGCGCGGCCGTCCATTGGGCTCTCTGTGTGGGCGCGACTTCCGCCGCCAACCCCCAATATTCCCGGAGCTCCGAAGGAGCTCGCCACTGGGAACTCCTGCTCCTCCTCACTGCTGGTGGTCTCTGTAGCCATGTCCTTTGAGCCTGTGCCCTCGTCATCTTAGAGTGGGAAATGAGAAAGAATATAATAAGTGTATACAGTAAGTGTGTGTGTGAAACTTGAGTGTTTTATACTCACTGCCATAGCTGGATGATATGGTGGAGTGACTGGCCTGACTCTGTAGAGTGGAGGAAGGGCTGGGTGAATCCTCGTCATCAGTGTCATCACTGTCAAAAGGAACAAGCTCCGCCCCTGGTCCTGGAAACAGTTGATCAGTGAAAAATATGTATACAACAGAAATCTGTATTACATACAGGTACAATACAAGTCAGTGTAATTCACAATGGCTAATATTAAATAGGATAGGATTATACTAGCAGCTTACAGTTTAAAACCCAGTTTTAAAAGGGGCCCAGCCACACAAAACCGTTTGTGCTCGCATTTTTTTTTTAAATATGCTAGGTCCATATGTGTTTGTGTTATGTCGTGAATGTGAAAATGAACTGCTACCTCCTCTGTCAGCTCTATCTACTGAAAAGAAATGAGCGTAGAAATCAGGCAAATTACAAAAGCTGGTCAGTCTGATGTCATGTCCTGAGCTCATTACTATTTATGAGCTTGCCCAGTTTTGCTGGGTAAAGGATGCTGATAGCCAGGCTCTCATTGGCTAACTGTTAGCCAATCAGAGTCAAGCAGCTTAGCTAATTGAATATTAATGAGAACTGGCACAAATCAAGCTGAGTCTTCCTGCATGCTTTTTATACCACACTAGAATGGCTTGAAACAAGGTAACCAAGGCATTTTTTCCAGAACTTCAGACATTACCACAAAGTAACAAAATACGTGTGGCAGGGCAGTTTTAAAGTAGGATCTTGTGCTGCTTCCTATGTTGTAAAACGTTTATGGACTAACCTGTAGGTCGCTCTATCAGCTCCAGAGATGAATGAGAGATAGATATATGGAGCTGCTGCTGGGTCGGACCAGGTGCTCCGGAGGGAGTGGTCAGCCTGGGCTCTGATCCACGCTCCCTACGAGGTGAAGAATCATTGGTTAATGGTAAAGAATATTAATGAAGTCAGGGCTAGAGTCAATGAACTAACCAGGTGCAACATAAGTGAGGTTTTAATGCAACTGTGTGTGTGTGTGTGTGTGTGTGTGTGTGTGTGTGTGTACTGACCTTCCCTTGAGTCCTGGTACCGCAGCAATACATATGATTCTCGCTGAGCAGACAGCGATGCAGGCCTCAACTGTTGGCTCATCTTTAATGTTCAACAGACACACCTGGAGAGAAAGAGCATCACCATCGCATCAGTCAAACTATTTCACCATCAGAAAGCATATGGAACAAAAGGATCGCCTCTGTAATTAGTGAATGTTTATTGTCACCTAAAGCTTATTGGTTATTAAATTAAAGAACCATGTGCAGTATTTTCTCACACCTGTCCCACGTATCCATCGCTGTTACACACCCACACCTCACAGCCGCTGTCAGGACTGCTGTGGCTGGGAGAGGCACACGAAAACTGGAAACAAACAGCAATACATGAGGACTTTTGTAAATCTATAAAGGGAGAACTTTATACTTTATGAACTGATTTAAATGACATCCTTAAATCATGAATCGGCTGCTCTCACCTGCATTCCACTACGTGTCTTCATAATCGGAATGGCCTTCAGGAACTCTGGGTCCCACTGGTCCTTATTCATTGCTAAACACAATGACATATTGACAATTAGACCAAATAAAGTAGCTCTGGACCTGATAAAATAATAATTATAGCATTTATGTTCTAATGAAATAAACACATTTTTTGAACAAGGAAGCTTGTGAAAACGAAAAGAAAAAAATATGTAAGATGCTTAGTGAAGCTGGGCAATAAACCATTGCATTCACATGCAGCTGCTATGACTGTCTTTGTCTACTGTACCCAACAAGCTACAGTGCAGATGTTATATTTAGCTTTATCACTGACCTAGCTTCTTCTTGGCGTCTTCAAAGGCCTGTTCAAAGTTGGACCGAGTGTCAGGCGAGGTGAACTCAAAGATGAAGTTGCTCTCAGCGGAGGCTGTGGTGAACTCCAGCTTTGTGGGCAGGAAGGTCATGCTGAAGGCCAGAGACTGCTTCTCTGAGAGCTCCCTGTGCACGGACGCCATCAGATCCTTTATTACATCGTCGAGGGACTGAAAGAAATGGAAACAAACAAAAAAGACCAAGACCATTAGATGCTGTACCACACCACAGAACAGAACACAATATGGCCAATCAAAGTATGTGTGTGTGTGTGTGTGTGTGTGTGTGTGTGTGTGTGTGTGTGTGTGCGCACACAGTACCTGGTGTGGGAAGCTGAGGGTCTCAGACAGTTTGCTCATCTGACCCAGAGTGCTGAGATCCTCGTCTAATCGACTTATCATCTTCTGGATGGTCTCCTTGTTTGTTGCCTGAGTGGGGCCTGGTGCAGAGATTTATTTTAATTAATAAAAGGACTTAACACTATCATCAAAATATTGTGAAGATTTTTTTTTAAAATTGATGGTTTAGGCAACACACAGTTATATGAAGAAAAAAGGAAATGACAATATTGGCAGTTGCACGTGTGCAATCTATAGATAGAGCCTTACTTTTCACCACCTCCAAGTCCTCCAGGGAAGCTTCCACAGGAACTTATATTTACTGCATGTGTCAATCACACTCGCAGCAGAGTATCTGAGAGGGAGTGTGTAAGCAGCAGGAGAAGAGACAGAAAGATAAGATGTTTTGGCCTGTTGTACAACACCAGGGGGCAGTGTGTGGATGTATGTATGTGTGTGTGTGTGTGTTTGTGTGTCACATACAGGCTCATGGAGCTGCGTCTTAGCGAGCCAGACTTCCTCTTGAGAGTGGTGCAGATGATGAGATCACTGAAGAGGAAGAGAGAACGGTCTTTCTTCCCACCAACTGTCTTCTACAGAAAGAGAAAGGGGAAATGAAAAGCTCAGAAAATCCTAACTTGGGCTCTGGGTCAACCATTTAACATTCAAAGTTTTAATACAATATGATACAACTAACTTCTAACTACTATGCTACAAACATTTATCAATTCACAAAGTACTTCTTACCGCCTCCATGACCATTTCCTGTCTCAAGAACTTCCTCTGGGGGTTCAGAATCTAACACACACACATACACACACAGAAGTTGTCATCACCTAATACCATACAAACAACTAAACTGTCACCAATTTACTTTTTTAGAATCAAATTCAAAAGCCATAAGCACTGGGAAACCCTGCGAGCCTTTAGACTTCAAAATTTAAAGACACAACAAGCAATGTAACAGCATAATTGGGACGGGCACTTTTACTATTTTCTTACATTTTATGCTGAAAAAATATATAGACATAGACAATATTTTGCACATTAAGCCACCATTAAAAATAGCCCTGAAGTTAACAGATGTAGACAAAACAGCAGCTGTAAACCGAGGTTTATCTTCACAGTAATAAGTATCTCACATGTTCAACTCCCTCTATGTGCGCCTCGATCTCCTGGATGACCCTGGCCTCCTTCTCTGCCTCCTCAGCGGAGCGACGGCCCTTGTTGATTTTCTCAGCCAGTCGCTTGATGTCCCTCTGTGCGTCCAGTAAGTATGGGTGATCTGGGTGATCCTCCGCGGTGTGCTTGAGCAGATCCTTGAACAAAAAAACAAATCCAACAAATACAAATCAATGTAATCTCCCTTTACATGAGCTTCTTGTCAGTAAACACAGGGTGAGGATACTTGCAGTATACAGAAAGTATAAAGAGAAAGAGATAATTCACCTTGACGAGCAGCTCATATCGAGGAATCCTTTGGACTGGTTTAATCATCAGATCGCCCAGAGCCTGTTTCTCCTTGTTCTCACGCATGTTTTGCTGTTGGGGTAAAAAAAGGAGGAGGATGGAGACAGAGGATGGAGACAGAGCAAGGATATAAGAAAGTGTGAAAGACTTGAGAAATCCCAAGTAACAAGTGTTGTACTTCTCGTCTCCACCACAAGATGGCAAAGGGGTTCCACTGTAATAACCCTGCCTGGTACAAAGCTCACTGTAGTTGAAAACTAAGAACAGGACAAGGAACTGACAGGTTTTGTGGTGTCTGATTACATTTTTGCATCTGCAGTGGTGGTGGCACCACAGCGAGAGAGAGTTAATTTCAGTAGTATCTGGCATTGTGAAAACATTTTAGATCCTCCAGAGGAAGATAAACTGCTCCTCACATTATATGATTTTAAGCCACTTTGTCAAAACACTTTGCGTGAATTCAATGACAGGCAGATATTTTTTTCCATTTTAATCAAAAGTTTAACACCTTTTTCCTGTAGTTCTTTGTTTTGGAGTTAAACATTTGATCGCAATGAAGGATTATGAAAAAGGTGAATTGTGCCTTCTTCGGTGTGTGTAGTGCACTTTTCTGTATGTTGTCATCTGGACCAATGTTTAGCTCTTTTGATTGGCTGTTTAAAAAGAAATTTTGATCACAAAAAAGAGCAACACCTTTTTTTCAGAAATATACATGACTAAATACAATATTCTCAATTCATAAAACTGATCCTGAAGTCCTATAGCTGTGAACACACTCACACTCACACTGGCAAATAGAGACAGCCCTTTTCAGGATCTAAAAACTGGATAAAAGGCTCTTTCCACCAGACCAGAATGTCTAGACTGTTTCCACGTTTTCCAAAGCAACACATAAGAGGAGATGCCCAGACAATACAGGACATCCTGTGACTGTGTCCAACACTTACCTCCAGGAACTTGTGAAACGCTGGTTTGGCCTCCTTGGCAATCCTCACAGCATCTCTGGCGTTGAGAAAGTTGTCGATGTACGCTGAATACATATTGGCTAGAGTCTCTTTGGAGAACTGAGAAGGAGGAGGAGAAGAGAATAAATTGAAGTTACTATGTGTACACTTTTATGTGACAATAGCATGTTTAACATTGACCTGATGGAATGTTTCTATGAAAAGCAGGTAGAGCTTGGTGCAGTTATATGCCACCTGTCATTTAAACCACAGCCCTGTTTGTAAAATAAAGGTAACTTCTGTATGACAATGTGGGAATTTGTCAAAGCAGAAGAAAGAGAGAAGGAATAGGAATGCGCTCCACCCGATACTGTATAGAAAAGGGTAAACTACCATTTCTTTCAACCTGCACCCTATTTTCCTATGTTTTTGTGTCTAAGTGACTGATTGAATTGGTCATGTATTAAGCAAGATTGTTGCAGTCGGCAGTGGCATCTTGTATTTACCTGTATTTAAAAGGCTCGTTTTGCCACTGACAGGCTCTGATTAAAATTCTAAGTGCCTGACAACATTATGGAAAGGATTTCTAAGGAGGTTGACCGACCTGTTAAACAGTAAGATCATTTTTTTTTCAAACAAAAAAACATCTGTGAAATTGCGTTCACTAAACCCACCAGACTCCATGTAAATGAACAGTAGTTTTAGCATTGTAAAATACACTTCATTTAAACAAAATAAAACTATGACAAGCCGTTTTGGGTTATCTTTCTACTTTTACAACCACTAAAACTCTATTTTTTTAAATAAACACATAGTTTACTTATTATCATGGGTTTATGTTGGCTCTATACATTTTCTAAATGGAGTCTGGTGGGTTTAGTGCTAGCGACTTCGGTGCGGTTTCTGGTTAAACAGAAAGTTCTCTTTTTTTCTATAATGTTGATAGACGCTATTATTCTGAGCCTGTCAGTGGCAACACAAGCACTTTTGTGAAGGTAAATACAAGCTGGACAATGTTCCTATAAACTTACATTGTAGCTTGTTTTGCCGCTGCCGACTGCAGCGATCTTACTGGACCAATTTCAAAGATTGTTGTTCCCATCAGTCACTTAGACACAAAAACATAGAAAATAGGGTCCAGGTTAAAGGTGCTCTAAGCGATGTTGGGTGACGTTACTTTTTGTTGACATTCAAAGTATTTTCAAAGAAAACAAGACTAGCTTGCCCCTCCCTCCCCCTCATCTTGTCCACTCTCCCTCGCTTCTGTGCTTCCGTGCACTGACCCCCCCCCCCCCCCAAATCCTTCTTGTCGGTTATTGGCTGGAACACTGTTTGTGTATGCTTTTTGGTGCAGGTGGGCACAGTTTGTTTTTGTTGCCATTTGCAGACCCCTGTCTACAGAGACCACGTTTTTTTTACAGCGTGTTCTGGGGACAGACATATAGCAGATAGTGAGGAGATGTTTGCTGTATGTGACAACAAATGTTGTAGCCTAAAACACACGTGGCATCGCTTAGAGCACCTTTAAAAAATGTTCTTTTCCAACAGCTCTGTTAAATACATTATCGACTGAGCTCTGATGTTTTATGTTTTACTTTTGAACCCATTGATGATTGCCCTCTTTACAAGGTGTTTTAGGATGAAATATTGTTGGGTGTCTATGATATCTTCTACCATGTCTGCTTTTTTAAAAACTGTCTGTTGAATATCTGTAGCTACATTTTACAGGTTTTAGTTCTCTAAACATGGACCTCTAATTTAAATGTAATTGTTTTATTTTTTGTAATGGAATATTTTTTGTTTATTAGATTTTTTCATATACTTAAGGTTTGAATTTTTTATTTAAGTATTTATTTCCTATGTGTTGTAAGTCCAGTAATTAATCACTTTACCCTGGGGAGTCTGATACGTTATATTTAGGGCTTGAGCGCCAAAAGTGGCAAAGGCGCTATTGGAACTGAAGGAATTATTATTCTTCCGGCAAATGAATTGCCTTTTTGAGGGGCTTAACGTATTCAAAAACTCACCAAATTTGGCAGTTGCATCAAAACTGGTAAAAATGTCCGTATTTAAAGGGTTTCGGGAATGGGTGCACAAAAATGGCTCGCTAGCGCATATACAAAATAAAGAAAGTTGAGCCCCTGCAGTACGTTTAACGTAGACTCACGAAACTTGGTACACATATGTAGCATGGCGGGACGTACATAAAACTCCATTGGAGCCATACCCTAAACCCAACAGGAAGTCGGACATTTTGAATTGAAAGTTCAAAATTAGAGCGATTTTGGCCATTTCCACATGTTGTACTTTAAAAACTCCTCCAAGAGATTTCATCTGATCATCTTCAGATTTGGTCTGTGTCATCTTAAGAAGTTAATGATGAAAAGTGGGTGTAACTTGAATATACATTGTCCAGTTGGCTCAAAACATTTCAGGATTCATCAGAGTCCAACCCTGACGACATATACATGCCGATATTGGCTCAAAGTAACTCCCCCTTGTGGCAACAGGAAGTAGGCCTAAAAGACAAGGTGCTATACTTTAACAAACTCCTCCCAGAGATTTCATCAGATCGACTTCAAATTCAGTCTGTGTCATCTAAAGACCTTAACGATGAAAAATGTATTAAAAGAAAACTTTTTGTCAAACGGTGTGGGCGTGGCATGGCGGCCATTTGAGTGTTTAGCGATGAAGGAGAAAGGCTGTAACTACTGTGTACATTGTCATATCTGCTTGAAATTTCCCACAATCACCAAGAGTCCGGGCCTGAGGACATCTAAAGGCCAATATGGACATTTGGAGATAGCACCACCAACTGGCAACAGGAAATCAGCTTTATATGACAAACATCATCCGATTTACATGAAGCCAGCCCCTATAATTTAATCACGCCCACTCACTCAGGCCACGCCCCCTTTCATACCATTTGAACTGTTAGAATGCTAGAAAGCTAGAATCTTGTGTGAGGTGTCAATGAACTCAGCAGAGTTTCTTCTTCATTGGTGATGGTTTGGTCCACCCCCTATGCTCAAGCCACACCCCCTTTCATAACATTTGAACTGTTTAAGGTAGAGTCTTGTGTAAGATGTCATTGAACTCAGCAGAGTGTTCATTCTTCATTGGTGATGCTTTGGCCCACTCCCTGTGCTTAAGCCATGCCTCCTTTCATAACTGCTTACCCATTTAAGGTATAGTCTTGAGTGAGGTGTCAGTGAACTCAGCAGGGAATTTCCTTTTCATTGGTGACGATTTTCAGTGTCTGAGTGCCGCACAAATGCACGGTCACAACGAGCGTCGTTAGCGCGCAGGTTAGTGAGGGCCCGTCCAATGCTGCTTGCAGCTTTAATTTATAAATATATCAGAAAGGGGTCAATAAATCAAATCAAATCCAAATTACTATCTAAATACTTAAGTGTGTGTATTTACAGGTTAATGAAGTCTGCATTGCAAAAAAGCATGTATATATTTTAGGTGTGCAAAAGATATGAAAAAATGTTGTTAAACACATCAGCAGAGTAAAACTGTTAATCCATTACAATCAATGTTGCCAAATATATAGATGGCATATCTGTTTTATATCTATATCTTTTTATAAGCAAAAAGTTAGAACAGAGTTATGAGTATTGGTGATTAATAACACAAACAAGAACAAATTCAGTGCTGTAAAATCTATTATAATATAGAATATTTGCATTAACTGCTGTTTGTGAGATAAAAGGTGACATGTTAAACAAACCAGTGTGCTATAACACAACAGATCTGCCACTTTAAAAAGCAGACAGCAGAGTAAAACACTGCCCCGTGTGAGGCTCGAACTCACGACCTTCAGATTATGAGACTGACGCGCTGCCTACTGCGCCAACGAGGCCTGGAGCAAACTGCAGCTGCTGACACTTAAAGGGCTGCAGCGGAGCGAGAAGGTGGGGGGGGTGCAGGCGGGATAAAGTATGGGAGTGGGGGAGGGAGGATCAGTCTGAGCAGTGTGGAGGATCTGCAACTAAACAGAAATGTCACACTCTCTCGCGCTCGCTCTCTCTCTAGGAAATCTGTAGATGTATCTCAGGAGGTATGAAGTGTTGTAAGATTAGGTAACTTTAGTTTTTTGGTGGATACTTTTTTTCCTCAACCTTCTTCATCTGCTTTTAATTCAGTTAGTGGTTTCCTGCATTTCTCACATTGTGTGACAGTTTGTGTCTCCAGTGAGAGTTTGTAAAACAGTTTCCTTCAAGCTGTGAGCTGCTGAGAGGGACAACAATAGCATTAACATAGCAAGAGAGTGAGGGTTTTTCTCCCACTCAATAAAAAACAAAAGCTGTATGTAGTCACAATGCATTGTGGTCAATTGGTCTGTCTATGAAGAAACTTTGCTCTATGTGCTCCTTTGCAGTGAATTGCTGACAATATGTAAATGGCAGAGACAAAACCTTCTTTGCTCTTTCATTCTAAAAGATATAAACCTGACACTTAGCCCAAATCTGATGTTTTCATAGTCTGGCTACCAGACCAAGCCATGCTCAATAGATTTGAGAGCAGGGCGAAATCAAATCGCCGGCAGAGTGGACGGGGTTTACCCAGTCTAATGTTTTGGAGCACTGTTGAAATCCTAGGTTGAGAACCGTCCTCCGGTCATGGGAAATTGTAAATGGGTCAACACAAGGTCACTGGAAAGACAACATATTAAACCAATGTTGCCAACTAACTGTCTCTTATTAAAAACAGCTTCCCTCCAGTCTCCCCTGCTTTCAATAATGCTTTTAAAGACTGTTTATTTATTCAAGCTATGGAATCTATAGTAAATTACATTTTATGTCATGTCTGTACAAGTTGCTTTACTGCTACAGAAATATCAAAATAAGTACAAGATACCCTGTATGCATACCTGTTTCATTATCAAACTGAAACTGCATTTGAATAATGAATGTTTCTTAGCCCTTTAAGCCTGAATTTGAAAACCACCGCTTTCCAGAGCTGCTTAATGATCTGCTATCAAACATTGATGGAAATTCTGTCCTTTATCTTATCTTATCTTGCAAGGAGAATAAAAGCAAATATACAACATAACAATACAATTGTTCAGAGAAGTAAAGTGCACTGCATCTTTTGAACAGAATTAGTTGTACTTTTAAGTGGGCTGTTCATTAGTTACTGTTGATTTGAGCTTGGAGATGCTACTATAACTCACACTGTTGTATTTTAACACAAAGTTTCACACACCACCAGCCTTTGTTTTCATGATGGATGCTATTGAGGATGCTATTGCTACACACAAGTAAAAGAATTACTGCTACTGTCAGTGGTTAACTATCTCACACACTCAGTACATGCCACATACACAAGCTAACAGTGCTAACATATGCTGAATACATTCCTACAGCACATAGAAGAAGAGAGTTGAAAACTCTTCAGTCTGGCGCTTAGCGTCAAACGACAAACCCAATTTCCCCAGACAGATTTCTCCTAGAGAAAGCAGATTTCTCGGTCATGTTTGAGGTTAAACCGCTTTCTAAATGGCTTTTTAAAGTGGGGACATTTGCATGAAGATAAAAGACTTAAGTCAGGGAAAGTAACAGGGGAGCAGCTGGATGAAAGGAGAGAGCATTACATGTAGTAATGCATCCTTAAATTCAAACTAATTACGTCCAAAGTCAGATTAAAACTAAACTTTCAATAATGTAAAATAGTTGGCTTCCCCTTCTGAAAATGTGACTGTGTTAGGGTTGTGAATCTTCACTACTCTCAGGATTCAATTTGATTACGATTACCCTGTCAATGATTCAAATCGATTCAGTATCACGATGCATCCCAATGCTTCACCTCATTATTATTATACATTACTACACACGGTTTTCATGGACAAGTTCAAGCAGACAAACATAAAATCCCATTTTTTTGTATCTGCTCTTGAAAGACACTTCCTGAATGTAGCGCGGGCGAACACAACAGAAAAAAGGCAGAAACAAAAAAAGCAGTGAGCAGCAGATCAATAGGTCAGTCAGTAGTCACTGTCACTGCAAAGATGCAGAATCGTCCCCGTCTGTCCGCATCGCGATGCATCGATACAATGATTAATTTCAATACTCCTACTGTTTGTGAAGTTCAACCTCATAAGAATGACACATATGAATTACATAACTTATTATTAAAAGGTAACACGAGATGACACTTATTGTGATCTCTACTCACGGATTGAATAAGGATGTTTCCGACGGTCTGCCTATCGTGCCATTGGCTGACGCAGCCGGCGACTTGCTCCAGGAAGTGCTCGTGGTGCTCCAGGATCTCCGGGATCTGGTAAAACATCTCGTCCACCAGCAGAGGGTCCACTATGGAGCCGCTGTCCTGCTGTTTGAGAGGACGCATGTAGCCCTGAGGGAACAAGACAACCAGTTAGTTACCAGTCATTTCAAATCAATTAAATATGCAATTTGGGACGGCTGTCGGGGCAATTTGTGTAACAAGTTTCTAGCATTGAAAACTTTGAGATGTAATTATTGTTATAGCTCCTTTTAAATAAGCTACTGTATGATGATTATTATAAGTGTTAATATTCGATTTCATCAAGATGTAAGTGCCCGGCAATGTATGACATTTTGCTCAAGGTTTGGTAACACTTTCTATTCAGTTCTTTTCACCAAGTGGGAGATAGACGTCAGGGAGCACTGATAACTCCACAATTGCAGTCTGAACAATATGATGTAAATGTGGCATCGCCCTTGTTGGTGTAAACGCCACAGTAACAAACAAATTAAGCTGCATTCAAGTAGTTACATCAAAATTGTGTCTGCATATAATTCCACACCCTTTCCTTCTTCTTTTCTCCTAATAATTAAATGTTCTTTTCTTTTTTTGTTTTCTTTTTTACTCGGGTCTCAAGGTAACTCTATACACACAATAAAATCGGCTTTTGTAGATTTATCAGGTTTTCAGCAGCGTGTGACACACTCTGCCTCGACATGCACACAGTAATCAATTGGAGGGAGGGAATTGAGGGAGATTTAGAGATTTAATTTACTGAATTAAATGGATTCAAACCGATGCTGCAGAAGCTGTTAAGTCCAGTTCAGATGGAGCCACACACAGTTTGATAAAGAGCTACTTCCACAGAGCTACTTGCTCTGCATCTTTTAAGGTGTCTCCTCTCCCTACTACTGTGTAGTGTTTAATGTAACATTATCTAAAAAGTCAGTCCAATCTGGTGACCGAGATTATGTCACACATTGATTCAAGTCCAATATTTATAAGAGTTGGTGATAGTTATAGTGTGTGTGGGTCTGACATTATGTGCGACATCTTTCACATGCGTGTAGGCATTTGATCCAATGCTATTATAAAAACATTGATTAGTATAACTAATAATAATTCTTTATGTCAGACCAGGTTTCTGAGACCATCCTAAGCGCGCCAAAAAAGAAACAAGGAGAAAGAATGAGATTTCAACTTTGGGAAGCGGTGCTGTAGAGCTGTCTCAGCTGAACCACATCGGACACCCACCTTCAGGGATCTGTACTCTCACTGCAGTCACCGTGGTAACACTTACTTTCCCTTTGTCGCCATGGGAACACAGCCCAGGATTATTCACTTTGTGGCCACACACACAGAAACTTGTATAGGGAGAATTGAGAAAAATCGGTGTGCATGTAGGATGTGTGTGCACAATCCCAACCACACACACACACACACACACACACACACACACACACACACACATTTCAAACAGATGAATCACACACACTGGTCGCCCACACACAGTAAATGGTGACAGGTTATACAACAGGGGATGGTGATGGTGTGTGTGTGTGTGTATATCAGACACAGAGAGAGAGAGTGAGGAAGTATGTGTGTGCGTGTGTGTGTATGTGTGTGTGTGTGTGTAAGTGTGTGTGTGTGGATAATAATGCTGATGACAGTGAGTTGTGAAGGGGTTTGCAGATTAGCCTGACTGAATGACAATAAGTGGATTACATCTTTGTTACCTACATTTGTTATTTATGTCCTCAGCCATCTGTGAATCCACCGTGTGTGTGTGTGTGTGTGTGTGTGTGTGTGTGTATGCTCAAAAAGGTGTGTGCCTGTAAGTGAACGTTGCTCTCCTATAATACCAGAAATGTAAGTGTGAAATGTGTATGTGTTACCTGAATGAGACTGCGTAGTGACTCCACATATGACTGCTCTGTGTCCAAGAGGGTCATCATCACATGTTTCCTCATATCCTGGGAAAACAGAAGAAGGTCAATCATTACTGCAATTACAGTAGATTTATCTTCTTCACATATTCATACCACCATTTGGTTGGAACACTCTACTAAAGGATACAAAATGTGTAGACTGCACACAGCACTCAACACAATGAATTACATTTGATTTCTGTATCAAATGTAATTCAAAATGTTAATGAGTCTGTGCCTCCATCGTAACACCTAGCCATTTAAGACAACAATCTTGTTGTATGCTAGCCTTAATTCTCAAAGTAATCACTGAGTACTTTCTGACTTTTTGGTTCCTACCACTTTAGATTCCTTAGATTACTGTTTGGTTGAAATATCAGATATTTAATGTCAATGATATTATAAACATTATTAGGAGGGAGGCAAACACAGACAAGACGGCAAAGATGTTATTGTTGCATATCCATATGCAAGTGAATGAGCTGCTTAACACAGTGAACAAAGACCCCAACACATTAAGGCCGAGAAGGAAACGGAGAAAATAAAAGCGAAAGACGAAGAAAGACAGATGGCAGGAAGAAGGGCAGACAAAAAACTAAAAATGTCAACATAATTTGATGATTTCTTGTACAAATCTATCCCACTTTTCTCTGGTTTTACTGTTAGACTCTTATACTGTGTGTGTGTGTGTTTGTGTGTGTGTGTGAGAGAGAGAGAGGTGGGAGAATAACAAGGGGAGTATATAGGGATCATGGAACAAGTCGGACATATTATCTCAGGGGTCTCCTGGGAGTCTCCCAAAATATTCTGGTAGCATACGCAACTTGTAAATATCAATCAGAGCCACAGGCAAAACCCTATGGTGCATATGTAACCACAATGTATCTCACTGTCTTTTATACAAACACAAACACAAAAGGCCACAAAAACACAGGAGGATGTTTTCCTTTCTCCCCTGCTCCGCTCTGCCAACACCACTGTGCCCTATAAATAACCCTAACAATAACTTCCCAGAAAGGCCATGTTTAGTGTTTGGCATTTGAAGGGTTCCCAGGGGCGCTGAGGGGTACCACCCGAAGGTGAAAGTTGGTGTGTGGATGGAGGTGTGTGTATGTGTGTGTGTGTGTGTGTGTGTGTGTGTGTGTGGGTGGGTCAAAAAGTGCATCAAAGTAATTGCGAGAGGAAAACCTTCTTTCTAAAATGACTTATAGTAAATGTTAGGCTGACATTATCACCAGTGACTCATCTCTAATCAAATTATTTTTCCCAAGATCCACACTGTTTGCTCCTTCACAGAGTGAGAGATGTAGTCCATGTCTACTCTACCCTGAGAAACACAAACAAAATGGAATAAATGCAGGGGTTAGAGGGAAACAAACAATGCCGCTGTAATCATACATCTATACTCCCCCACTCCCTTTAATAGGGACATTCATCTATTCAAAATACATCTTGGTCCAGTATCCTGATACAGTAGCAGCAGCCATGCCAAAGTATCCTGAATCCCAAGTGTTATTTATCTTGACTTTCTATGGTATTCATAATTCAGTTGCTGATCTTTCTGGGTAAATTTCACACCAGCAAATCTAAACAGATTGACTTAAAACCCAAGTGTAAATCTTTTGCTATCAAGCTCTGACAGTATAGCACCAAAATTAAAATAGAAAAATAGTTAAAAATTCACAAATGTTTGGCATTTGTGTAGATGAGTAAATAAAATGATAAAACATAAATTGCTGTGAATTATCTATTTAATGGTTTCAGCATAATAGCTTACAATCAATCACCCACTTGTGCCAACAGATGATAATTTATTAAGAATAATGCTATCAAACATAAAGCACAACTTCAATACTAGACAGTAACAGTAATCTATATATATATATTTGAACTGCAGTGCTCTCTCAGAACTACTACAACCTGCAATATGTATGTAGTGTACACAGTATATGCATTAAAAGCTGGATTTTCCCAGTAGCTACAACTGCAGTTATAGATGACATTTTAGTCAGTATCTAAATGATTCACCACTGCTGACTCATTATTTTGATGTCAACCTGACAAAAACAGACAATTGATTGATTTCACTATGAAACAGGCTAATAAGCGCGCGCACACACACACACACACACACACACACACACACACACACACACACACAGGAGGAGTGATTTGGACTCTCAGGGAGCTGTTCAGTTAATAATGATGGGTGATTATACACACACACACACAACATGGTGTAATAATGGTAGGACTGCTAGTTCCACTTTGCTATCACGGTTACCATAGCAATCACAGCTAAGAGGCTAAATGGTCACAGGAAAGGCTTGTCTCTCACAACAACAGAGCTGAAGACAAGACACAGTCCAGTCTGAGTCAAGCCACAGACCAGAGCCCAGTCCGCATAATAAAACAACAGTCACACACTATGTGGCGCTATGAGGACACAGGAGTTACTGTTTTCCCATCTCATTTTCCCCGCCCAGCTCACAAGGTAAAGGTTGGTGAGTAACTGTAGTCTAGTTATGTTATTTGATGTCATTGTTCTCACGGTTTGTTTATTCCAAATCAATTTGATCAAAGCTGATAAAAAATGGACTAAACTACAAAAGTAAGAGCCAGGTAGTAATACACTGGAATTATCTTTTTTTTAAATCTTCAGAAAAGCAGTGGCAGGGAGTTTTGCTGACACAGGTGTGACAGAAGTTTAACGAGCCTAAGCACAGGTGTAACTAATACCATTAATGATAGCTACAATCCACTCGTGACACCTGGCCTTTTCTCAAAGTTATAAGAGAAACCTATTTAATTAGTGTGTTTTAATTGTGTTTCATTTGTCTAATGTTTTATCTGTACACTATTCACATATTGTTTGTGGTTGCCACTTCTGTGGTAGTTCTTGCATTGTGCAGCACATTGAGCTTCCACATGGAATGAAATGTGCTATATAAATAAAGTTTTGCTTGCTTAACATGTATTCTATGCAGTAATGTCGATAAAGCCACTTAAATTAAATATATATATATATATCATGTTTATTAATTGACTATGTCAATTAAAAAATGCAGTGAAAAAAACAGTTCTGTTTATTAGGGATCTGCATTGACTGGCATGTACTGTACAACAACAATTATGTCACAAGAACCCTCCAACTATAGTAGTCACATGGGTGCAGAGTGTAATTTGGGATTTAGTACAACAGGCCCTTGGTGTGAAAACTGACAAAATGAATATCCAATAGAAAACTCCAAAAATAACTTAAGACACTCAGAGTCTTGGCCCTGACACCTGAGACCTCATGTGTAAAACAGTGCGTGGTATCCATACTCAAAGTGTATGTGCGTATCAAAGAAAAAGATAACGGGGGCCAAAAAGTAAAAAAAAATAAAACTGCAGGCAATGTTTCCTTTAGAAATTACAGTCCACATGCAAACATCCGCATGTGGGTCTGCCTTACATCCCACCCTCTACACGACCACATTCAACCATAAACGGTCAATGCAAAGCACCTCATGAATGTCGATGCACAAGCACAATTAACACCGCTGATTTTAATGTTTACAATAAAGTGGATTGTTACGCTTTAGTCTGTGTCAGCTGAGTGTGTGTAGTAGGCTGATGGACAGGGTCAGACTGACAAGTCACATGAGGGCGTGTTGGTTGATCTGATTTAATCCAGGCATTGCAGGTGTATCAAAGAGCTTTTACATTTGAGATGTTTCTGGATAGAGACACTCACAGAGGCTGTAGGCTGACAGTGGCAGACCACACGTTTTCACATGGAAAAGGAAAAAAACTATTGAAGACAAAGATGCTGAAAGACTATTCTTGTTTTTCCACAACACAACTTTGGTAATTACACCTTTTAAAGCCTGAACTTTACAACACAGAGAGCAGTTTCACAGAGTCATGAGGCAGACGAAGGAGAGGCGAACAGTGGCCACCACACGGCAGGAGAGACCAACGCCTGCAGGCCTTGCTCCAAAACGTGAATTGAAACATCAGCTGGGTGAGTCAGTTTAACACAGCACAACCCCTATTAGGTGAGAAAGTAACACAAAATGCAACACGCAGGGAAAAGGAGACGGGGAATAATGTTACCAGCTAGGCTAGCCTTTAGTAGCCGTGTGTCTTTGTTATATGAGCCCTGGTTGCCTTGTGTATATAGTACCTCGTAATATTAAAGTGAAATTGTATGTGTGAGAGGCATTATATGTATGTATGCGTATATATGTATAATGATGCCTGTCACAATATATTTGGTCCGGGTTATGGTATAAATTTGGTCTCAGCTCATTTTGGGTTACCTTATGAGCATACATAATATACGCAGTTGCTGACATATCCTTGTAATAAAGCATGAATAACCACTATTCCATGCTTATATCTTATGTAGTATTTCCTAAATTAAATATCTTTCATAAACCTAAGGAGTCACCCATTTTCAGTGCTCTTAAAATCACAACTACAAATTATTTGTAATCTGATAACTTTGATCTATTTAACCACCCTGATCTCATGAATGATGTGGCCTGAAGAGCAAGAATGTGTTTGTGTAATTTAATCAGCCCAAAACAGCCCAAGCTAAGATCTGTTTAGAGAGAGACAGGTCTGTACATCACAGCCTGCTCATTTGAGATAGAATTCACAGAGGGGCACAAAGAGTATGCCATAATGTTACGTATCCGGTTATTTTTTTCTCTAAGATACAGTCACAATCTCAAACGTTACTTGGTAGTCAGGGTTGTAGCTTGTGACATGGCGGTAAATGCGACAGGATAGATGATTCACAGGATTCTGCATGTCACTTATTAACACTGGAGGGGATCTGAGAAGAAACCATCGACTGGGTGTGTGTGTGTGAGAGAAAGATCTGAACAGTGTGTACAGTATGTGTGAGTAGTACAGCATGTTCTCATGAGTCCCTCTGCGAGCTCTGGTGTCTTGATAATGGTGTGGGCACAGGGGGTCCATAAAGTAAGTTATTCGTCACAACTTCAGCCAAACATTACAGCATGACAGTAAAGACAACATGAACCAGAGTCCGAGCACAGGCAGAAACTATTTCAGTTCCATGTAGCCAAGGTCACGCTGTGTATCAACTATGTACTGTGTGCCTTTGCTGCGAGCGTATGTTATTTACAATCTACAATAGCACTGCTACTACTGTGTTGCAGCTTACTTTTTGTTTGTATAAAAGTGTACAAAACTTTAATTTTGCTCATGGTAGTTTGACAAGGCCACACCTGGGCATTTGAGGGCTGCTAAATGAGAAAAACTGAATGCCATACAAGGTGTTCAATTGTAGAATGTAATGTATTCATTATAGGATAGACACTAACTTTTCATTTTGTACCTGTTTGTACACAAAATATAGCATCTAAAAGTGGTATTTTGTCAATGATAGATACATTTCTTTACTGCAGACTTTTGGTGTCGCTTTCTGCTATAAATGCAATTTTCGCCTTTCTACGTGGCGGAAAAAAAAATGAAGAACTGAAGAAAAATGATTTCTTTTCACTGTGGTCAATTTACTGAATATATATCTCAACATCAGCCCAACACATATTCAATATAAAAAAAAGAAAGGCTCAAGTTCCCCAAACCCCATACTGTTTGAGAGCTGAGCTCAAGTTATTTCATTAAAAGCAACAAAAACACAGCTCGTTCCTCTCATCACATTGCTGTCATCAGACCTCTCCAACCCTGCGGTTTTCATCCCCTCTCCCTGATGACGGTTTCCCCCTGGCAACAGCCTGGCGAACGCAGCAACGGGCAGCTTGAATTCGGCCAAAGAGAAAGCATCCTCATCGCCCGTCTCTTTCCCTATTCATCCACACACCTCTGTAAACAGATTGATTTTCACATCTTCATGTTTCTAGGTCCTGAAAGTAATCAAGTCTCATGCGTCACTTCCTTGTCAAGCTTCTGCCTTTTGGCAGTGTTATGTCATGTTCCGCGCAGATGTGAGTGACAGCCTGTGTGTGTGTGTCTATTTTCTCCCTAATTGTTATTTACATGCCACATTCTGCTCTGACCTACTCTATTACTACCCAGACTTTTGAGCCACCTTCCAACTCTTCGGTTATCATCCCCTCATCCATTCCCTTCCTCTCATCCTATTCTTTCTTAAAGCTCCTCACATTGGTCACACCTCACATTCACACAATCTCTTCATAAAACATCTATGTTAAAGGTCCTCTAAGCGATGTTGGGTGACATTACTTCTTGTTGAAGTTCAAAGTATTTTCAAGCAAAACGAGAGTGGCGTGCCCCTCCCTCCTCCTCATCCGGTCCACTCCCCCTCCCTTCTGTGCTTCTGCGACTAATATGAAGATTTGCTGTTTTTGTTACTCTTTTAAGATATTAAACAAAATATCGGAAGTTTTGGACAGGTTGTCAGACAAAAGATACAACAGAATATGTATGAATTTCTTTTTTTAATATTGTTTGATATTTTATGGCTCAAAATATGAATGGAAAATAATCCAGAGATCTGTCAGTTGGGGTCCTACAATTATTTAAAAAGACAGAAGTATCATACTGTCAGGTCTAAGAAAGTCTTGTCTTGTGTCCTCGCTATGGTGAATGTGAGCTTTCAGTTTGGACACTTCTAGAATTATATGAATTGGGGGAAATTGTTTCCCAAATAAAAAAAAGTATTGCTGCGCTTACATAGATTTACTTGACCCTCCCACATACAAATACACGTCAGTCCTTTGTGTGGATTAACAGGCTGATTGTTAGGATTAGCTAGCAGAACTACAGCGGCTGTGCTATGTCTGCAGTATGTGTGAGTTTGTGCATTCACACACACGTGTGGATGTAATCCGAAGTGTGTTTGTTGATTCTGCTGCCACTCATGCATGCATAACTCAAAGTATATGACAAACACGCAGAAGGAAATGCTACTAGAGAGGCCTTAACATAAAATATAAAAAAACTACATCATCATCAAAACACTGAACAGTAAGTGTTGATTGACGAGTGCAGATGGACAGACAGTGAAACTACAAAGAGTAGTAGAGTGTGTGTGTGTGTGTGACAGTAGGTGTTACAGCTAATCATGTGATTCACTCAGCTCTAATTCTATTATAGAGAGAGACAGAGAGAAGAGAGCTGAAGACAGACACATTATACAATTAAGACAGCTATGTTAAAACAAGGAATGAGCTATGATAATGAAGGAGATACAGAGAAAAACAGAACAAAAAAGAATTTAAAAAAAAGCAGGCTCTACGGCAGAAGAAGAAAGAGAATGAGGAACATTAGAGGAAAAAGAAGAAGGCTGGATGGAGTGAACTCTCAATTGACTTGGGCAGGCAGCTACAAATTTTCAAGGCAAAGAAAAGAAAACACCTAGTCTACCTCTCCGTTGGGGCTTCCAGCACAAAGTCCATTGCCATTCAAATTCCGGCTGATGTTCCCATTCTTGTTGTTTCTGAACTGGTCCACTGCATCTCTGTCCACCGCTACTTCTCCACCTCCTCCCTCATCTCCTGTATTTTCTCCATTCTCATTCATTTCCTCCAGAGCGATGCTGAACTGGGCAAGGGTTCGCACCATTTGCAGCATACGGAGCGGTCCCTGTGCCCAAACGCACACGCACTTTGTCACATAGACCCACACAAAAAAACTAAACAAAACCTACAGGGTTTTATCTGTTTCTTTAATTACAGATAATATGCGGTCTTGATGTCCACAGAATAACCCCAGATAAAAAAGAGACACCTGAGGGTCAAAGGGATCCCCACCTTTCCTCTTATTCACAAAATCAAATAAACATCTTTCCTGCCGTTGTTTTTTTTGTCCTCTCTTCTTCTAGCAACAGATGCTTTTAAATAAGTCACTCCTTCAGAAAGCATGCAAAGCTTTTGCTCTTCGAGAAATTCTGTGTTGTGTGTCAAAGTGTCTTGGTCTTGCCCTGTTGAGGTAGACTCGGCTACGCAGCTGTCACAATGTGTGTGACGCAGCACATGCCCACGGCGTATGTGAGAAGCAAAGCAGCATACTTCAGCATCTATGCACGGGCGTCTGATCTGTTTCTACTGCATGGACGATGTAAGCAACATCTGACCGTATGCCGATGTGTGTGTGTGTGGACCACGGTGTGTGAGAGTGTGTCAAGGCCCTCCCCTCGGGTGTGTAAAATGAGAGACAGCAGGCAAGGCAGACGCTTACAACACTCAGCTCAGCCAGACTCAACCAATCCCTCCATAAATAATCGATTGAGGCCTCTGTAGGATGAGAGAGAGAGAGAGAGAGAGAGAGAGAGAGAGAGAGAGAGAGAGAAAGAGAGGAGTAGGACAGAGCTGTCCATTCATCCATCTCCCTCTTAACAATCTTTCAAATGATCCGTCCAAAATAACATCTTCCTTGTGTCACAACAGCATCAATTATTTCATGACTGTCTTAAGTTCCCCTACTCCCATTGCAGTTAAATGCTCCATTGAGGCAATACCAATTTGAATTGTAATGTCTTTTCTATCTTTGTCTGTTTCTATGCAGGCACACTGAATGGCAGCAGCCCACGGATAACCATGACAACAGTGAGCAAGGGTGTCATTTTTAAAAAGGAGCAAATCTGTTTTGTATGTTTTAGCTATTAAAACTACAAGTCATGTTTAGTGACTAAGATGTATTTTCCATCGTCCAGGCTGCTACTGTTTTCCTATTATTAATAATAGGTTATTCCCTTTCTTTCTTTTTTATCTGTCCCTCAACTTTATGGGAGCGCATTACTAGTTATATCAATGGAATACCACAATATTTCTTTAGTATATCAAATGTGAGCATATAATGACACATGACGCCCATTAAATCTTCCCAGAGCCCAAGGTGAATCAATCTACAGTTATATTAAAAACAGAGAATAGCATCACATTGGAATATCTGGAAATTCTGAAACAGTGGCCAATGCCTTTATTTGAGATTATTAGAGTCTCAAATAACATGTCGTTATTTCTAATTTACCCTGTTCATAATTTAGAAAAGAAGCCTTTTTGTTTGCCACTCAGGTCGCTATTTTTGCTGTAAATGATGCCTTCACACTTCCTCTGTTTCAATGGACGACTTTATATTCAAAAACTGCAGGAAGGGTTGAATTGAAAAGTAGCTTAATATTGAGAAAGCACACCAAAGTTCTATCAATCAGTTTATTAGTAAGTGAGAACAGTATTTCTGCAAAATGAGAAGCTCAAAGCAACAGAGACATTTAGCAGTGCAGTTGAACTGATGGAAAGAATACTGTGGAACTATTTTCAGATTATGCTGAATATCCATCCAAGAAAAGATGTGTGACCAGAGCATAAAGAGGGCAAAACTGCAATTTTCACAAAAGGGTAAAAATGATTTTGTGGAACTGTAAGTGAGTGTGCACACGTTGGCCAGATAGAATGCATCACCAACGAGTTTTAATGAGTGCATAGATCTAAAATGCAGTTTTAATGAAAATGTTTCAAAAGTAGAGGACGGCACGGCATGTGGGAATGAGCTGAACTGAGAGAATCAACAGTAGCTTTAAAAATACCCTATGCCACGCAATATTAACATAACAAGCCTTAGGTGACTTGATGTCCACCAGCTACATACAGAGTACTTGTACATTGCACACTTTTATAGTTTGACAAAGATATTGATAAACACAGAGTTCTCCACTCAAGTTAAGCATGGTATGTGGTGGCTTTTGTCTAGCGATAAACCCAAACACACTTCAGGCTCTTTCTCTCCAACTGAGATCAGATGGTGACAACACAAAAAGGTCACAAAAGGACATTTAAAGTTCAAGCTCATGGCAGGAAATTGGCCTTTAATCCTTGTTGCCATAGAGACAATAGACGAGGTTGGAGATCTGGTGACAGAGATCAGAGATGTCAATCTTTCCTTAAGTGACAAACTACTTTTAATACCAAATAAGGCCACTTAATCCCATATAAGAAATTTAAACTAATGACTTTCCTCCGAAGACTAAAGGCCTTTTTTCAGTAGCCGCAGCCCAGCTGGCATGCGCAAATGTGTGTCTGTTTATACTCGCGTGTGGTGGTCGCGACACTAGTTGCAGTCTCCACCTGAACAAAGGTGGCGCTAATGAGGAAAGGCTACCGACTTCGCTATTTCCACAGACTAGAGAAAAACCCAGTAAGTTTACAAGAGAGACTTGCAGTCACTCTGAGAGTCCTGGCATCCGGTTACCCTCGAGCTCGTTCAGGTTTCCTGTTTCCGCTTTGACCTCTGGTGGCGCTCTATATATTCTGGCGCCCCAGCGAAAGCTATGTCACTTTGGTGTCACATTGGCGCGCCACCTCGGGTGCAGCTAGTATACCGCATGTTTAATGCATTATAGTTCTGTAAAGAATTAACAGGGACATCTTGCCTTGTTTCTTTATATCTACATCTGTTTCTATCGCCATTTATTTATTAACCAACAAATACAGCGTATGTACTTTTATCGAAAACTGAGGAATTTTAACATTGACCCCACTTTTATGAGAATGTTTTGAGTCTGTTTTAACCTTCTGTTTTATCTGCTGGTTTGGTTATCTGCCCATCAAAAACTAATAGAGAGTATCGTTAGAACATGTAGAAAGATTGTAGGCTTCACCTTCCCCACTCTCTCCCATATCTATTCCAGCATAGTGGCAAAGAATCAATTGCAGCTGACCCTAGCCATCCCTTATCCTGCCAGTCTAAGCTACTTCCCTCAGGCCATAGGCACTCCTTTCCCAGATGCTGGTCCAATAAACTCAGGAACTCTTTTATCCTGACCACCATTTCCATTTTAAACAATTATTCAGAGCTGTTTTAATATTTTATTCACTATTGTGTTTTAGATATTGTGGGATTTCATGTTGCTGTATTGTTGTGTGTCTTGTTTTTATATCTGCCTTCTGGCTGTACAAACAATTACCCCTCGGGGACTATACCTTGACCTATCAATTCATTGTTGTTTATCATTTTCTACTTTTTGTGGGACTCTTTGACAATAACAAATAGATTAAATAACAAATAGATTAAATATTACCGATACTTTGAAGCCACATGAGAGCACATAAGTCACATTTATAACCAGACCAGTTACATCAGCATCACCAGCACCTTGTTTCTCTAGCAACTACAGGGTGCTCACATCCTCCGTATTTCCTGTTTAGTTTTTGACTAATGCAGTTGCTAGGTAGTGAAGAAAAAAAGCCATTAAGTGTGTGTGGGGAGAACACTCCATTCCCAAACTGACCTTTTTTCTGCATGTGTGTACATGCAAACATGCAGAAAAAAGGGCAGTTTGAGGATGGGGTGTTCTTCCTGAATGAGTTACCAGCTCATTACTGGCTGACCCAGATTTCCAAGTGACACACACACACACACACACACACACACACACACACACACACACACACACACAGTCAGCTGAAGATCCTTGTGTACTTTTATTTTCAGTGCAAATAGGCAGAAGCAATGAATTATGAAACAGGGAATGTATTGAACACAACAATTATCATAAGCCAGAATCAATTTCAACACCTAACCTTTTTGTCTTCTATCATCTTAAAAAAAAAGATTAAATAAAAATGTCTACACCGTATTCATGCATCACATTCAATACAAATAAAACACTGCTGAACACCATACATACACCTTGCAAAACATGCATATGATATGTAGCTGATCATGAGTGTGCTGCATTTGCAGTCATGGGTCAACCTCCACCCTGCAAAAACAAATGTGTGTGGTTAAGTCCTGCTCAGTCGCCCCAGCCTGTGTAACTGACTGTTTCTAACTACTAAATGACAGCTGTTGTGACATCTTTATCATAGCCTCTGAGCCAGTATCGCCCCACAGAAACTGAGCCAGTCTGGAGGTAGTCTATAAGATAAACATGTAGGAGGACTGATGACACCTGTCAGCATGCCCACTGGTCCACAGGTAGGTGTGTGTGTGTGTGTGTGTGTGTGTGTGTGTGTGTGTGTGTGTGTGTCAGAGAGAGAGAGTAACCTTAGGAGAGGTGGACGCATGGCTGCCCAAACAAATCAAAACAGATTTCTCATCACACACCTGTGCATGCATACAGCTTGTTCCATCTGCACGTGTGTGTGTGTATGTCCAGTTTTCCATCTGGCATTCATGAAAAACAACCCTCATGAAATTACAGATACACAGGCACTAAAAGGGAATAAATCATCACATCACGTCATTCAGGTGTGTGTACGGAATTTCTGTTTGTGTTTTGGCCTGTGTGTTGTTATCAACTGACCAGTTTAACAGCCAGGCCGGGTTGCCAGATATACCTGTAAAAACGTAAAGCCAGCGCACTACAACTGTAACATTAGTACAGTTACAACAAACAAACGGGATCACAGAGATAGATTCTATCAGACCTACAAACAGATGCGTGACCAGAGATGTAACAAACCCGGGGAAATATTTGAGATGTAATTGAAAGATTGAGACAGTTTTGAGCCAAAAAGTGTTGGCTAATTTCCTCCTGAATAGGTAAGCATTAGCTTCAGGTTAATTTATCACGGCTACTAGGGATGGTCATGTTATGTCATTTCAACATTTGTGTACTCACATTGAATTATATAGCTATAGTACCTGAGTTGTTTACTTACTTAAGAGAGGACCGTGAGTTAGCAGTGTGTTTCGCGATTGTTGTCATCATTCTAAGCCAAGAATGTGTGTATTTCAGTTGGGTAATTCTAAGCTGAGGAAGTGTGTCAGTTGGGGACAGAGCTCTGCATGAGCACGGGCTTTTATGACTGTCAATATAGCCAGCATCTAACGTTAGCTACTCCGCTGTGCTGTGAAGTAATGTCTGGCTATTTGAGACAAGAGTCTAGCAACATTGTTGTGGATGCTGCAGTCTCAGCCTGGCAACCTCCGTGAACTTTGAGTCTGGGAAGGAGGGGGCGGGGGAGACAACTCTCTCCAGTATTTTGAATATGTACTGCAGTAACTATTTTAAACACTAGCTGTCAGTATTACATATTGCACCTTTAATGTCCTACTGTAACTGTACCAAGGTAACAAAATGATTCTCACACTCACACGCATGCAGTTAGTAACTGTTTTTCTTTTGTCTTCCTGCCACAGGGTCATGGTTTAACATTTTTAGATAGGGTATGAATGGATTGATTCAGAAGCTATGGAACATCAGATAAAGGGCATTATTGGTTCCTTTTGATAGGAAAATGAGAAAATATTTATCAATTGTCTCCAGGTCAGAAGCGATAGTCATAAAGAGTTTAATGAGCAAAGTAAACACATGGTATCTAACAGAGCTGTGATTGTTGTCGAAACTGTAGCGCGTGTGTGTTTGTGTGTGTGTGTGTGTGTGTGTGTGTGTTAGTGAGTGAGTGAGTGAGTGAGAGCGCACACAGGTAATCAGATCTACTCCAAATACACCCTCACGGGATGGTGTGGATGTGTGTGTGTGTGTGTGTGTGTGTGTGTGTGTGTGTGTGTATGTATGTATATGTATATGTATATATGGTGTGTGGGACTGAGATACGTGTGCTGTGAAAAGAGTCTTTGTCCCTGTGAGGAGAGTCTGAAGCTAGGACACGATTGACGCTCAGGCTAACACACACACACACACACACACACACACACACACACACACACACACACACACACACACACACACACACACACACACACACACACACACACACACACACACACACACACACACACACACACACACAAACAATATTGTTCTGCTCTAACACACACACGTGAAGACACAAGAGGATCTGATGTATAGAAGTATTTTTGATTAAGGAGCAGTGGAAAACTATGTAATGCAAAGCTGTATCAACTGTCCCTTATCATACTTTATAAAAGGTTTCTAACACAAGTAGAATTACGAACCGTAATGCAATGATTTTCAAGGCATTGCTTTATGGCCATAAAGTTGGAATGGAGTTTGGAATGAGCACTCTTTTATTACATTTATTATTATCATCTCATCTTTTCAAGAAATCAATTTAAGTATAGATTCAAATGTAATATCTGCAAATTAAAGTATTTTCAAGACCAAAAGACATTCCATGAAAGTACATACTATAGTAGATTTAATTGTTTTTTTTAAAGTGAGTTATGTGCCTTTTTCCTCTTCAAAGAAACTTTTCAGCATCCTGCGCCAGACAGCATTATAGGGACACACCAGGAGGAGCCTTCGATCCACTCTACATCCTCAATTTCCTGTCCCACGGCAGCCTGACAAGCTAACCTCCAATCCACTTCCTGTCCAGCAACCTTTCCCACAATGCACTGGGATCCAGAGATAGCCATCAGCCACAGAGGCAAGTCTTTACCCCAACACCACTCCGGAAATACCTTTTCTGTCTGTCTCTCCCACCCAGTTTGTCCTTTCTTCCACCCTCTGTCATCTCTTTCTCTCTCTGAGCATTTCTAGAAATCCTCCCCTCTCTCTCACACTGCGTCCCTCACAAAATCTGAAAACAAAAACATCTCTGTACCACTTCTTTTTATACATTATTTGTAGGAGATGTACCAGTAATGTAGGGAACATGAACAGACTATCAGCTGGATTTCCCTGCAGGAAACTGTCTCATAAAAGATGCACACACACAGTGATATAGCAGTTTAAGGCTGAGGGGGGGAAAAGGGGAGGAGGACAGGGAGAGAACAGACAAACAAGGATGAAGAAAATATAATGGCAAAAAGCAAGAAGAGAGAAATTTAGACTGCGAGAACACTTTGTTTTATAGTCAGCATTACTACAGCTTAGCCAAGAATAAACACTGGAGGGTGGATTAAGCCCATCTCTTCCCTTTCCACTTCATAATTTACTTTTCACTTTCTTTCGCCACCTTATTCCTCTTTCTCTCGCTCCATTTCCCCTCTTTATCTTTTTCTAAGCGCACGGCGTGAAGCGCATGGCGTAGGTGCGTTTAGGGCATGTCCATATCCACTATTGCTAGTTTGACGGCGGAAAAAAGGGTCTGTGCACCAGGCGCATGGTTCAAAAGGGTTGTACTTTGTAGCTTAATTAATTCATAGGTGTGTTTTGGGCGTAACATTTAATAAACCAATCGGAGTGTCATCTCCCATTCCCTTTAAATGCCAGGCACATTTATACCTTGGTTCATTGCTATTATGATGGTGGATTTGCTTAACAGGAAGGGGAGAAGAAATTGATCTGCTCGTGGGTGAATGAAAGCACGCAAGCAGATCATTACATAATACTATTTCACATTGTAATATTTTTTATTTTTAATCTTTTGCATTTTTGTGTGCTGCTGGGTTAGGGTTATCCCTGCATGAAATAAAAATGGAACAAGGCTTGTGAACAGCGCAAGCCTAGGCATGCGCTGTTAAAATAATAATGAAATGATGCGCTATTGACTTTAGACCAGGTTTACGTTGGTCAATGGCCTGATCGATTCCCACTGCCTCGGCAATATGCCAAGAATTCACCTGAACACACCTCCCCCTAAGACCAGCACGCCCAAGGACGAAAGGATGTGCACATGTTTATTAGCCATTTAAATGACATGGGCACTGGACGGTCTAAAAATATCTAAAGGCCCTGACACACCAACCCGATAATCAGTCTGACTGGCAAGACCTGACATGTTCAGTCGGAAGGCGGGCACCCAATCTGATTGGTGGAGTGCTTGGTGGAGTGCTAACCCTGAAATGACAACAGGGATGAGCGTGATTAGAGTCTCTCAAAATCTGACGAAAATCTTTTGAACTGACCTTTGTCAATCTCAAATGAAGACAGATTCAGCAGATGAACGGCCTATTTCTTGCTTAAAATGTTTTCAGAAACATGCTTTGGTGAACTACTTTGCTAAAATATGAGATTGTATTCTGAACAAGCCACCATGACAGTCTGGCTGGAATTTCGGAAGAAACCAGACCAACGTGACACGTTTGACTAATCAGCTGCCGTCCGCAGTCAGCATTGCTTCGGTGTGTTCTGAGGTACTTTTTTTTTGTCCGACTCGGGGAGGCTGCCTTTTCTGCCAACAGTCAGCCGTCTGGTTGGTGCGTCACGGCCCAAAGACACTTTAGGCCTGCCGTGTTGCGCCTGGTGCAAGATACAATCCCGAAGGTTTACAGCCATGCAAACATGCAGGTATGAAGTTTAGCATGTTCATGGTTTTCATTTGGTGTGTTGGCACGCTATTTGTTAATTATTACCAATTAACATAAAATACAGCTAAGGCTGATAGGACTGTCATTAGTTCTGCAGGGTTTTGGTATTGGACAAATTGGAGGATCACATAAGGTATTACAATTCCTCCTGAGGGGAACATGAATGTGTGTAGCAAATTTAATGGCAATCTATCCAACAGGTGTCAATATATTTTACTCAAAACCTCAATAGGGAGATTTCAGGGAATATCTAGAATTCTGAGGACAGATGTTTGCTATGTATACCTATGATTTTCTTCTGTGACGTGTCAAAAAGTCTTCCCCCTATTGCTGGTACACTTAGTTTACATTGTTAGACCACCCTCCCATGAGTTCTGCTCCCAACTGTTGGGAAAAAAAAAGAAAAAAGGGAAACATTTTCTTTATCTCCACTACAGACTATACACAATAGGATACCGGATACTCCCAGGATCATTTATAACTGCTCACATTAAAACAGTCACATTCCACTACATCTGCAACACACACACACACACACACACACACACACACACACACACACACACACACACACACACACACACACACACACACACACAAGCCACAGGGGGTGCTCTCTGTCATCTTTACTGTACACATTAACCACTGCTTTGTCAAAATATTCACTAACAGTGTCACATACTGAACTTTCTGACTCCTCATAAACACACTGCATGTCCTTGATTTAGGGAAACTAATACTGGCATAACTTTTGTCCTGACTGTGGGTCACAGATCAAGTTTATACTAACAAACCCAACACAAAGAATTGATATTGAAAAACAGAAACAGGCCTTTTGAAGCCAGTTTACGGTAAAAGATGACAATGATTTAACTATTCAGCCCAAGTATTATTTTTTTCTCCGCAAGAACCTTATATTGCTAAATATTGACATTAGCTAGTAAATTGCACAACGTGGTTTTACATCTCGTGAGACAAGCCAAACCACTGAAATCACATTATGAAATGTCAAATACACATGGGGTCGCCTGCAGGGCTCAGTCTCTAAAACACATTTTGAAATGCAGTGTCTGCAGAAAACAACAAATAATGAAGTGTGAACAGCCAAGCAGAAAACTGCATTTTTCACATTGAGTGATAGTCAAAGTGCTCATTTGTTTGTTTGTGCTCTAGATTAAAACTGACTTATTTCTTAATGGCTTTACACTCCTGTGAACCATGTGTTTGGACTGGGCTAATATCTATGGTCTATTTGAACAGGGGCCTGTGAGCAGTAGGACATTTAGTTAATGTGTACTCATAAGTAAAGCCGGGGAGGAAAGAAAATGTTTTTAAAGTGTACAGAGAGAGCGTTCCAAAAACTGGGTGTGTACGTCTATTTGAAAGAAAGAGAGAGACAGTTTTGGACTTGGGGGGCAAAGTATGTGAGCAGGATAAGAGAGCAAACTGAAACGAAAGATGATAGCATGAATAAAGAAAGAGAGAGCTGCCAGTGAACTTCAGGATAGCCAGAGAAAATGAAGAAAAAAAAGGGAGAGAAGAAAAGAGACCCCGTTTCAACCCGGCCCAATTCCCTCTCACTCTCTCCTTATATGGCAGTGTTGTGTGTGTGTGTGTGTGTGTGTGTGTGTGTGTGTGAGATACGGGCTCAGTCCCAGTGTTGCTCTCAGAGGGAGCGATTAGATCAGCGAGTGCATGATGACTAAATTCAAACTAAAGGTTTGTACACTGCTTTGCCAGCTTCGGCACGTTCCGTATATCCCCTTCCCATCATCGACTCTAATGCACTTTAAAATATCTATGGCATTTAATACACGCTTCATAAAAAGTATATAAAGTTAATGTCAATTGTCAAGATCTGGTTAATGTGGTAGATACTGAAGTTCATTTTACAACGAAATCTCGACAGAATTCTTGGTTTTGTATTCTCAGTCCCTTGGGCGGCAAATGATAAACCACTTTTGGTCTTCAGTCAAGAGCATTTAAGAAAACCTCAGATTTTATCTTTGAGAGGCAGTGGAAAGGGTGGGGAGAGGAGGAAGGGAGAAAACAGAAGAAGAAGAAAAAAAAGACAAGAGCTTACATCACCGCCTGTTTATGGCTATGGCTCCTTAAAGGGGACAAAAATAACCTGAGATATCTGGCTCAGAATGGAAGGAATCATAAGAAGCCAGAATCCTCTCTTTTTTATTTCATCTTTCCCTCCCTCCTCGTTGCACTGGTCTGCTTCCCAGAATGCTCTGGCCTGAGCCCAAATGACAGGAATGCAGGAATCCAGGTAGCATGTCTGCATGAACCTACACACACACTCATGGTAGACACAACTACACGCAATGCATCCATCCACTCATACTATACAAGGAGGAATGTACTGTACATGTACAGTGCCTTGCGAAAGTATTCGGCCCCCTTGAAGTTTTCAACCTTTTGACACATTTCAGGCTTCAAACAAAGATATAAAAAAAAAAATTTTTGTGAAGAATCACCAACAAGTGGGACACAATTGTGAAGTGGAACGAAATCTATTGGATATTTTAAACTTTTTTAGCAAATAAAAAACTGAAAAGTGGTGCGTGCAAAATTATTCGGCCCCTTTACTTTCAGTGCAACAAACTCACTCCAGAAGTTCAGCGAGGATCTCTGAATGATCCAATGTTGTCCTAAATGACTGATGGTGATAAATAGAATCCACCTGTGTGTGATCAAGTCTCTGTATAAATGCACCTGCTCTGTGATAGTCTCAGGGTTCTGTTGAAAGCGCAGAGAGCATCATGAAGACCAAGGAACACACCAGGCAGGTCCGTAATACTGTTGTGGAGAAGTTTAAAGCCGGATTTGGATACAAAAGATTTTCCAAGCTTTAAACATCCCAAGGAGCACTGTGCAAGAGATCATTTTGAAATGGAAGGAGTATCATGATCACTCTGGATGAACTGCAGAGAACTACAGCTGAGGTGGGAGAGTCTGTCCATAGGACAACAATCAGTCGTACACTGCACAAATCTGGCCTTTATGGAAGAGTGGCAAGAAGAAAGCCATTTCTCAAAGATATCCATAAAAAGTCTTGTCTAAAGTTTGCCACAAGCCACCTGGGAGACACACCAAACATGTGGAAGAAGGTGCTCTGGTCAGATGAAACCAAAATCGAACTTTTTGGCCACAATGCAAAACGATATGTTTGGCGTAAAAGCAACACAGCTCATCACCCTCAACACACCATCCCCACTGTCAAACATGGTGGTGGCAGCATCATGGTTTGGGCCTGCTTTTCTTCAGCAGGGACAGGGAAGATGGTTAAAATTGAGGGGAAGATGGATGCAGCCAAATACAGGACCATTCTTGATGAAAACCTGTTGGAGTCTGCAAAAGACCTGAAACTGGGGACGGAGATTTATCTTCCAACAAGACAATGATCCCAAACATACAGCAAAATCCACAAAGGAATGGTTCACAAATAAACGTATCCAGGTGTTAGAATGGCCAAGTCAAAGTCCAGACCTGAATCCAATCGAGAATCTGTGGAAAGAGCTGAAAACTGCTGTTCACAAACGCTCTCCATCCAACCTCACTGAGCTCGAGCTGTTTTGCAAGGAAGAATGGGCAAGAATGTCAGTCTCTCGATGTGCAAAACTGATAGAGACATACCCCAAGCGACTTGCAGCTGTAAACGCAGCAAAAGGTGGCTCTACAAAGTATTAACGCAAGGGGGCCCAATAATTTTGCACGCACCACTTTTCAGTTTTTTATTTGCTAAAAAAGTTTAAAATATCCAATAGATTTCGTTCCACTTCACAATTGTGTCCCACTTGTTGGTGATTCTTCACAAAAAATACAGATTTTATATCTTTATTATCTGTATTTGAACACCTGAGAAAACCAATGTTAATATTTGGTACAGTAGCCTTTGTTTGCAATTACAGAGGTCAAACGTTTCCTGAAGTTTTTCACCAAGTTTGCACATTTTGGCCCACTCCTCCACACAGATCTTCTCTAGATCAGTCAGGTTTCTGGGCTGTTGCTGAGAAACACGGAGTTTGAGCTCCCTCCAAAGATTCTCTATTGGGCTAGGCCACGCCAGAACCTTGGTCCCCGGTCATCCTCTCCTTAATACAGTGCAGTCGCCCTGTCCCATGTGCAGACCCCCCAAAGCATGATGCTACCTCCCCCATGCTTCACAGTAGGGATGGTGTTCATCATTCTTCTCCAAACACAGTTAGTGGAATTATGACCAAAAAGTTATATTTTGGTCTCATCTGACCACATGACTTTCTCCCATGACTCCTCTGGATCATCCAAATGGTCATTGGCAAACTTAAGACGGGCCTTGACATGTGCTGGTTTAAGCAGGGGAACCTTCCGTGCCATGCATGATTTCAAACCATGACGTGTTAGTGTATTACCAACAGTAACCTTGGAAACGGTGGTCCCAGCTCTTTTCAGGTCATTGACCAGCTCCTCGCGTGTAGTTCTGGGCGGATTTCTCACCTTTCTTAGGATCATTGAGACCCCACAAGGTGAGATCTTGCATGGAGCCCCAGTCCGAGGAAGATTGACAGTCATGTTTAGCTTCTTCCATTTTCTAACGATTGCTCCAACAGTGGACCTTTTTTCACCAAGCTGCTTGGCAATTTCCCCATAGCTTTTCCAGCCTTGCAGAGCTGTACAATTTGGTCTCTATTGTCTTTGAACAGCTCTTTGGTCTTGGCAATGTTAGTAGTAGTAGTAGATTCTTACTGATTGTATGGGGTGGACAGGTGTCTTTATGCAGCTAACGACCTCAAACAGGTGCATCTAATTTAGGATAATAAATGGAGTGGAGGTGGACATTTTGAAGGCAGACTAACAGGTCTTTGAGGGTCAGAATTGTAGCTGATAGACAGGTGTTCAAATACTTATTTGCAGCTGTATCATACAAATAAATAGTTAAAAAAATCATACATTGTAATTTGTTTGTTTTTTTTAGATTATGCCTCACAGTGGACATGCACCTACGATGACAATTTCAGACCCCTCCATGATTTCTAAGTGGGAGAACTTGCAAAATAGCAGGGTGTTCAAATACTTATTTTCCTCACTGTAGCATAGACGGACTGAGCTCATGAATTGGCGTATTTATGACACGCCAATCCAATGCCATTATTTGCAAGGTATCAAGACGCACGCATTCTTTATAGCATCAATGCCGTTTTGCCTCCATTGACTTACATTGCCTTGCGATTGCGTGTGAATTTACGCCGTGGTGAGTAGTATGAAAGGGCGAAAATCCGCAAAGGGAAGTTGGTCAGGGTGGTGGATGGGTAAAAAAAACAGTACTTTCACCCAGGAGTCCCAGGTGTCACGTTTCCGTTACGTTTTACTAAAGCCAACCCCCGTTCTTCTTTTTTCCTAACTCAACCTTTGCTTTCTTCTTGCGAAAACACGCAAAGTGTTGTGAATGTTTACGTATACAGTGTAGACACACACACGGATAGCTCAAAATGTGTACAGTTAACACACCACTTGGCTTAAGAAAGTCGGCGTGTATGTAACAAAGTCAAGATGTCATGTTGGCATGGATCAATCGAAATGTTGTTTCGATTGATCAATTGACAATTCCAATAAGGTTTTACAAACAAGATAAAAGGCTGCATTATTTTTAGTTTGAACAGAAAGCAAGAAATTGAGGAATATGGCTATTTTGCAGCAAAGTTCAGTTTTCTTTATGTTAGAGCAAAGACTCAGTCAAGACTACATCTTAGCCAGATGTAAAATCTACAAGTCCTCCAAATTAAAACGACAAATTGCGTTGTTTGTCCATGCCCTCTAAAAAAAAATGCTTCCCTCATGCTATCCTCCTCCATCTTGCTCTTATCTTGTCATTTGTCTTTCCCTCCCCACCATGTCAGCCCTATACTACATGGAGAGGCCGAGTAAGAGAGAGGGACAAAGAGGGCAAGAAGTTTGTTTTTCCGGAGAAGACCACATTCCCAGGCCTTTACCATTCCTCTTTCTATTAATAGAGCACACACACACACACACATCCAAACCAAACACAAGCTCTTTGTTCACAATAGCTACTGTGAAAACACACAAGCAGAGACCCATCTCTATATGTTGTGGTCCTTAATGCAAACAAATACCGTTACAATTATCTCAGACGAGAAAGAGACAGAGAGACTGATATTAAGGCACCAGATTCACATGTGTTTAACATGATTGACACAAAGCCCCGTCCCTTCTCTTCTTCTATTGCCCATTATCACCGTCATTTAACTTGGGCCTCAAGGCTGAGCTCGGATTTATTTTGCACATTTATCTTACCCATGTTGAGCCTCTCATGCTGACAGTCAACTTACATTATTTCCTACCTCACCAGTACACTGAAAGAGTCAGTGTGAGACACCCAAAAAGACAGCCAGTCAGACAAAGCTCCTCCTTTTCTTTTTTTTCTACCCAGACTGCAGCCGTCCTTTGGAAGATAAGATGTGGTCCTGTAACTCTCTGCTGGGTTAATGCTTGAAGTGTTTAGCTGCCACAGAGGTGAGACAGAGGGGAGGGATGAGAGGTCAAAAGGTCTGGTGTTGCCCCCCGGAGGCTGCTCACCAACTGCCATTAGGAGAGTTTTTAGAGCTCAGTACCTAAGGTGGTTGTTAGATTTATGGTGTACATTGTGCAAAGCTTGTTCGCCATCCCACTCACTTTGCGGTGTTAACCAGAAGATACCACTAAACAGAGGCTAAATGTTTTGGCAAATCAAGTTTTTTAGTTTTTTTTTCTCGATTTGTATTTTAACCCTCATGTTGTCCTCAGGTCAAGTTGACCCGTTGTCCTATTTCAATGTTCTTTTTAATTCCCCAAAATAACATGATTGATTCCACACAACACTCTTTGGCAAGTACAAATCTTTAATTTGGTTCATTTAATTTTATAGCATTTGAAAAAAAACATTGAAGTGGTTTTGAAATAGTATTGAGTAAAAGTTGACATATTTCAGTCTGTGATTATCCATCAACATCCATTCCTTCAATTTTAGTCTAAATAATTCCCAATTTCTGCTTTTCTAACTCAAACATTAGATATAATTTCCTAAAAATTAGGTTTATTGACCATAAATTCCAAAACTAACTGTAAAACTCAAGTTAATAACTTAGTGTTATGTAGTGTTAAATGTCAAATAAAGTGACAAAAATTGACAAGCGGGAAGACAACACAAAGGTTAACTGTGAAATGTAAGTCTTATGTGTTTGGTACCTGACACCAGAAAACAATTATAGACTAAGTTGCTCTGGATGAACATCCTCAGCTACATTTCCCTAACAATACACAATATCTCATTATCCAAAAAGAAAAACAATGATAATCAAAGGCAGGACTCTTTGCGAGACAATCCCCAGCCACCGATTAGAAAGCCACCAGTGTTTATCACTTAGTTAAGAAAAATTGAAAATGTTGAGTGAAACATGGTTATTATAATAATGAATCAAGAGAGTATCACTTTTAGAAAGATTACCCGCTCTAAAATGCAAAATCGACACTCAAAGTAATAGGGCTGTAACTTCCCAGTCGACTGGTCGATACGTTCTGGCTCGACCAAAATTCTGATTGGTCGATTTTTTGCCGTGTTAGTTTCATCAGGTGGAAGCATAGACCGTTACGGTCTATGGGTGGAAAGCACTAATTGCTAATGGGGGTGTTTACAGAGCACCCCTGTTTCACAGGTAACAGTCTGTCTTCAGAACACCCCCCTTGTTTTCACCTTTTTTGGATTAGCCCAACCCACCGGAGACAGATTGAAGAAAGTACTAGAAAGCCTTCGTCAGATGGTTTGCTGAATATTTATTTAACTGTGAGTGTTTAGTTTCCAGTCAGTCTTCCTCTACCATGTCGAAGACATCGGCAGTGTGGCAGCATTTTACAAAAATAGATAACGGAAAAAAGTTGAATGCAAAGTTTGCAAGCAACAGTTTGCATATCGCAGCTCGACTACAAACATGGCGTATCACCTAAAAACGGTAAGTTAACCTGTCTGTGTTAGGTTGCCTGTTTGTTTGGAGTAGGCTGTATGAACATATCAAAATTGGTATATTTCATAGTCCAATAATCGTTTTATAACTACCGGCGCACCCACACGCAACGACGGTAGCGTTCCCCAGACACACTTACACCACACTGGATGTTAAGCCTCTATCATCCAAACGCTAAAATAATATCACGGAAGGAATTGTCAACTTTATGTCTCAGGATATGGGGCTGATGCAGCGTTGTCAGAGCCGACAGATGAGTAATTTCAGTGCAAAATAATTAGGTCCAAAACGATTTAATATACTGCAAATAGCCTACAAGGACAAGTACTGCAGGACAGTACAGTTAATTAATCTAGAATATTTTTCCGCCCCCCAGTCAATTTTTAGTCGAAATTCAAGATTTTCTTTGGTTGATTACAGCCCTACAAAGTAATAACTGCTGTCAGACTAGCGTATCTTGTCAACATGTAATGTCCTTCTTAAAGAACTGGAAACTCTCAGATGATGTTATAAAAATCACATCATTTCAAGTGTTACATTATGAGAGGCAAATTGCTGACTACGGATGCAAGAACTACACCGATTGACAATCTAATTCATAGCTGATGATGCAAGAATAACATTGATCGATTATATAATAACTCATAAGAACCGATTAGAGCTGGGCAATATATTGATATTAAATCAATATCGTAATATGAGACTAGATATCATCTTAGATTTTGGATATCGTAACATCGTAATATGGCATAAATGCTGTCTTTTCCTGGTTTTAAAGGCTGCATTACAGTAAAGTGATGTCATTTTCTGAACTTACTAGACTGGTGTAACTGTTCTATTATTTACCTTTACCCACGTAGTCATTATAGCCACATTACTGATGATTAATTATCAAAAATATTTTGTGAAATCACCAATAGTCAACATTACAATATTGTTGCAGTATCAATATCGAGGTATTTGGTCAAAAATATTATGATATTAAATATCCTCCATATTGCCCAGCCCTAGAACCGATTATCTACTATCTAAAATGATGAGGAAAATTAGGTATTACATTGCCTTGCTTTTCCAGACCTTCCTCCAAAGCACGCTGAAGGAGGGTCTGGCTACTCCACGTAGCATTCGGGACGGGAGGAAAACGTGCTCTGGTTTAATGGCATTTCTTTAAATCAATCAGAATCGGCATGGGCGGCGCTAAGCTCCGCACAGAGCCGCAGCAAAATAGTCATACGAGAAAACTCAGATTGGACAGATAGTCTAGCTAGCTGTCTCAATTTACCCTGCAAAGATCTTAGGAGCAGTAAAAACTAGTCCTCAGAAATCCACCAAATTTTAAATAAATACTTACTGTAATAAGTTACCACTTTTACTGGAGTAGCTGCCAAATAATTTTAACTACAAGTATCTCTTGAGAGGTTCAGATAACATTCTACTACATGTTAAAAATCTAAATTTAGTCACTTGACATAAAATATGTCCCAATTTGCATTATTCACAGACAGTATTTCATAAAATTACTACAAATTAGGGGTATAATAAAAAAAAATAACCACAGACATTGCTGGGGCTGCTGATGATACATTGTGTGAATGCATGCGTAGTTTGGTGAAATCTTTTCACCAAGAGGTGTTTATATTTCGGCCTGCCATGCTTTGACAGACGCACACGAGCACATATGTACACACATACACGCACTGGGTCCAGGGAGTCTTTTATGGCTGAAGGGCTGTTCACTCTGTCAATAAGATCCAGATGTGAGCTCAGTGGGAGAGGGGATAAAAATAGAGTGAGAGAGGTGAGGGAGACAGAAAGAGAAAGACGTAGACAGGGTCAGAAAGAAAGCAAGAGAGAGTCAAAACAATGATCGTCGAAACAATGATCTCAGTGAGAAAAGTTGGGTGTGAACATACAGTATGAGAGCAGACAAACTGATGAGGGGAACAGAAAGGTGGGGAAGAGACGTGTTTTATTGTGCTCACAGTTTTCTCACTTTCTTCTTCTCTTTAACAGAAAAACTAGCCCTTCTGATGTCACCACATTCCTAAGGCAACATAAACACACACCCGTCCCACACACACGGTTGCCATGGGCAAAAAAGAATACACATAGGGGCGCAATTATCTTTCTAGAGCCCAAAAAAAAAAAGAAGTCCACAGCTCCATCACTGTCTATCCTAAATACAGTGTCAGTTGCTTAAAAAAAGTTACCCGGTCGTTTGAAGCAGCAGAGCTCCCACTGTCTTTTTTTTTGCTTTGAGTGTGTGTGCGTATGAGAGAGAGAGAGAGAGAGAGTGTGTGAGTGAGTGTGTGTGTGTGTGTGTGAGTGTGAGACGGTCAAAAATGCCTCCCCCAAACCCACTTCCTGCCCTGCCCTCTCAATGAAGACAATTATGGTTCCTACAAGAAGGATAACACAGAAGAAATAGCTCCTTAAAAGGCAGGATCCAGGTCGTTTTCACCTCTCCACACATTTTTCAAATTATAAACCAATACTCACACTGTTTTCAAATATAAAGAATAGGTTATTCTGTCTGCATGAAGGAGTACAGAGCAGTAGGTATTTATAATAATGATGGCCGTTTTGCTTTATTAGAAATCAGACAGTGAAATAGATCATAGGCTGGCTTTCAAAGGCTCACAATATGGTAATGATACCTTTAATGCAATAGATCAATGTTGGAAGACATCTGGGGTCTTCAAAACACAAAAGTTTCAAACTGTAACAGATGATAAAGAAAGCTGCAGTCATTTGGACAAAACAAAAACAAAGTATTTTAGAGATTTGTAGGCCAGTTTAAGAAGAAGGATGTCATCTTTCCACAGGGAGCCACAAAAATATCAAAAAAACTATTACCAGAAATTTTGTAATGGGTGAGACTAACAACTATACAGGTTGTTAAATAATGTAAAAAAATAACAGCTCTTCAATCTCCATATTGCTATTACTGACATGACAAACTTGACATCAAAAGACTCTAGCAATCACTACTGCAGCTACCCATAAAACCTCTCTGGGTTAGTTCGCAGAAATGTTTTTGTCCATGTTAAAAGGTCCAATATGTAATACATTTACTTTAATAAATCCAAAAAATGACCCCAATGTGTTATCAGATATAAAAAAAAAACATACTTAGCTGAAATACTATCTTTTCAGACAACAATGCTAATGCCAGTATTTTCTATTTTCTATATTTATTTTGAAATTTCCCAGCGCGCTACATGAAAGCAGCAAACAAACGAAGAGGATCAACAGATTATACTCAACCTAAAAAAAAAAAAGAAATGGCACGTTTCTAACAGTTGCGTGACCAGAGATGTAACAAACCCCGGGTAAATATTGGAGATGTATTTAAAAAATTAAGACAGCTTAGAGCCCAAAAGGACGCCAAGTTGGCTAACTTCCTCCTGAACAGGTAAGCAATTAGCTTAAGGCTAAATGATCAGGGCTACAACGGACAGGCATTTTATGTATGTAACATTTGTGTACTCACATTGAATTCAATAGCTAGAGTACTCGCAAAAACAATTGAGTGTAAAGTGATCCCAACTGGTCCTGGCTAATGCCACCATGCTAACCCTGCTAACTGCTAATGTTACCGGAGGACCAGGCAAGCGGGCCACGGCTGTTTATAACATGTAGCCTGCTCTTTGGCCGTAACCAACATTGGTAAGTTATTTTAAAAAGAGAGGAGGGGCTGTAAATCAGAAAAAGGAGGACCATGAGTTAGCAGTGCATTTAGCAATTGTTGCAATAATTCTAAGCCAATAAAGTCTGCTCAGTCGGGTGGAGAGGATGTCAAGGTAGTGTTATTTTTAATGATAATAACTGTAATACTAAGCCTAGGAAGTGTGTCTGTCCGTCAGGTGGAGAGGACAACGAGGTTGTTGTGTTTGTAGCGGTTCCTACTGTAATTCTAAGCTGAACAACTGTCCCTGTCAGTTGGGGACAGAGCTCTGCATGAGCACAGGCTTTTATGACTGTCAATATAGCCAGCATCTAACGTTAGCTACTCCGCTGTGCTGTGAAGTAATGTCTGGCTATTTGAGACAAGAGTCTAGCAACATTGTTGTGGATGCTGCAGTCTCAGCCTGGCAACCTCCGTGAACTTTGAGTCTGGGAAGGAGGGGGCGGGGGAGACAACTCTCTCCAGTATTTTGAATTTGTACTGTAATTTAAACAGCTGTCATTATTACATATTGCACCTTAAAAGAACCATAATTCCAGCATGAGCTCGATGTCAGATTGAATAGTGAAGTGAAATAAAATGATCAGGCTGATGGCCTGAGAGGCCTGTTTAAACACAAGGTCAAATAATGTAAAAATATCATAATCAGAAAAGAGAAAGATATGTCATGCATGTGGTAATAACCTAAGAGGAAAAAAACAATTGGTTTTGACAGCAAGAACAAAGGAAAGTGCAAAACTAAATTTTGAAAGCAACATGATGGCTACAAGGATGCACTACTCCTTTCAAGCCACAAAAAAATGGTTTGAAACTTCAAGGTCATATTGTGAACTATTTTTAGGAATTTGGCATTATCTTTTTGCGAGTGTTTGTTTGCTCTGCATTCATTCACAACCTTGTAAGTTCTCAGTGACGGTGTTAGCTGCACTGAAATGATGAACGTTCACTAACTTAATAACAAAATGATACAACAGGCACGTGGCCGAGATGACGTGCAACAAAATGCCAATGCATGATAGAGTATATAAAAGGTGTCAGACCCACTGGTATCTGTTGCCATTTCGTTGGGTTTGGGCCCTCAGACTTTACCACAAGTATGTTTTTAATGGCCCTTAATTGCAAAAATCCTTGCTGTTAATATTACACGGGAGATCAGTTACCAAGATTTAGTCCTCTTCTGACAATCTTGAGTAAATAATGTGCTTCAGTGAAGTTTAATGCAAATGGCATCTCTGTAGCACACTGTGTGAACTTGAAATTATTTCTCTCCTCCTTTCACAATAACAAATCAGAACCATACAATTGAAATGCCAACTGGTGAATTAAATGTTTGAAGGGGGTAAAAGTCAAGGCCCGGCTGAAAAAAGGAGCCTATTGAGGAGTGAAGAAGGACTACATTGTTTCAGGAAAGACCTGATTACCCACAATCCCCTGGCTGTCACTGGGTGATGGGAGCTTTGTGTGAGCCCTTCAAACATACCTTCGGAGAAAAAAACACACACACACACACACACACACACACACACACACACACACACACACACACACACACACACACACACACACACACACACACACACACACACACACACACACACACACACACACACACACACACACACACACTCTTGGTTGAGGTAAGGTCAACATATTTCCTGGCTGACTCACAGTTTTGTGAAAACTCATCATGGGACAAAATGTTTTACTTAAGTACAAAGGTTGGCGGTGGCCAGAGTGATCAAGCCTCTCTCAAACGACACCTGTGAGGGAAGGGAAACGGGTCACTCTTTTGGAGTTTTGGGAATTTAAACACAAGAGAGTTGATTGTGGATTGGTATAATACATAATTTTAACAAATGGAAATGTAGGGATCTATAATTAAATGATCTGCTTTATTCTAAAAAGAGAATACTATATTTTATTCCTACAAATTATCCTCACAAAGTCAGAGAAATGTAAGTTGATAGTGGTGGCTCAGTGGTTAGCACTGCGTGGCTTTCCTCCCATCATTAAGACATGCATTCTAGGTTACTAGAACTACAGTTGAAAATGAGCCGACTGGCTAACACTGACGCATTTACAGAAATGTTGATTAATGTCAATTGTGAAAACAATGATTATCTCTGTCTAGTGCAGAGAAGACCTATAAAAGGTTAATAATTATAATGAACACTTACACAGACAATAAACAGTTTGTAAATCCAAACATAGTCAATGCCAAATGGGGGGGCAATGTGGAGATTTCCAACACTGTCCCCAGATTGGGTCTCTTACAAGCTGTGTGTGACTAGAAGAAAAAGAGAATAAAATATTTGCCTTAATATCCTCTGCTAAGGCAGGCGTCTATGGTAAGTGCATTCTTAACTCAAAGTTATTAGTCTTGGAATTAATTAGGGAAGGCAGCGTAAACAAAAAAATAAAAACTGGAAATACTAACATGATGACTATGAATGTACTTTTCTTATCACTGTAGCTTGTATGAGAGTCTTGGTCTTCTTTGCACAATTTCAGGTTGGAGCATTGGTATATTTTTCTTTTTAAGGCTATTTGTTATTAGTTACTTATGTTCTCTCCTGAATCCTAAAGTCACTACCAGACATGTAATCTTTGATCAAATGGGCAAATCATGTGTGATCTTCCCCGAATCCTTTGGGGTGGACTTTTCACTATGTAAACCTATAACATGCACAAAAAAAAGATATATTACAAAATGAAAGGGAAAAAGCCAAAAAGCATAATATGAAGACTTTAAGAAATAATAAGCAGGAAACAGGCACTAAGTGTTTTGTTTTAGTTTTCACTCATCTCAATGAAATCCATACTCTGCAGGGGTCAAACCATGAAAAATATCAAATTCACTATATGAATATTTTGCTTTTGACAAATGTATTCCTTTAGCAAAAACACATTCTGAACCATAAGGGGTAGGTAAAGTTTACAGTGCCCTATAGTGGTGTCGTGTAAGTGCTATGTATGATGTAATGGCACAATGGGGGAGCAGAATGATAAAATCAAAATGATAGGGGTGATGTTACTGTCAAGTTAATATGATGACAGCAGCGATGAGCTAAACATTATTGGACTTTTTAAAACTCTGATCACACTCTCTCTCACACACAATCCAGCTAAGTTTAAAACATTTTTTTTTAAAAACAATATCAAGAAAAGATAAATGTAACTCAAACTAGCCAACATGACTTAAACCGCATCCCATACAAACACAGAGGATCATCACCACCTGCCTGTGAGGCTGCTTTCGCCTTAGCGGCTCCCGTCTCTCTTCTCCAATCATGCTCCTCCTCCCCCTGCGCCTTGATCCGAGATCCCAGCAGCCACTCTGGAACAACACTCCGACATTTCCTGTTTCTCCCAATCCCATTTTGGCGAGACTTTCTCAACTGACAGCTAGAGCATGATCCAAACCGGCGGACAGATGCCATAAGACAGATGAAGGAGAGGGTGAGAAGAAGACAAGAAGCGAGAAAGAGGAGGGAGGAAGAAGCAGAGTGTTTCTGCTGTCATGTTTCTCTGGGTGACAAAAGACAAGCGAGAGAATAGGACTCAACAGCCCATTCAACCCACAGTTCGACCAATATCTAAACCCTATATGAGAGAAAGTGTGTGTGTGTCATTCTAAGTGTGTGTGTGTGTGTGTGTGTGTGTGTGTGTGTGTCCGACCACGCTGTAAACTATGCTATGCTTCATGTTGCACTGGTGACACAGTTGTACCATTGTGTGTGACTGGGGGAGACACAGGAAACACGTCCATGACAAATCACTCATGTAGAGATATGCGCATACACAAAATAATACTACCATATGCATAATAATGTGGCTTTAGATTGTTCATTCTCTGCTTTTTGAATGTGTCAGTGACAGTGTTATGCTGACTCCTGACTGTGTCCAAAATCCCACCCCCATTCACACATTCATAGTATAATACTCAAAAGCTTTCTCTAAACTAAGCAATAAGCTGAGGAATTCAGACATGCGACTAATGTGATGTCAATTTTGCACCATCACTGACATGAGATTTTTAGTAAGATAATTCTTATCCATATAAGTGTTTAGTGCCTTAAATAGGGAGTGATTTCAGACACAGGATATAGTATGTTTTCAACCTACTGAAAATAAAAAATAAAAGTTGCTGTTAACGACCAGAATCACACTTGTCATGGTCCACAGAGTCACATCTCAGAGGGAACTAACAGTAACATGAATTAAACATGAAGTAAATTTCACTAAGCTATATGAAAAGATAAGTATTTTGTACAGTTACACATCATTCGCTGGCTAACAGCGGAGTCACCTCTGTGTTCTCAGGGTCCTTTGTCTGTTGGCATTAACTCACATTGTAAGAGATTGGTGGGGGAGTTGAAATGCTAAAAGAAAAAATAAGCCGTAGGTTGGTGATCTCCACACATTGATACAGGGAAACATACAGTGAACATTTGGGCAAGCAAAAAACATTGCTGAGCACATTAAACCCTTTTGAAGGGTCTACATAATGTGTCATATTAAGAGGATATTAAGCTGGAGAACATAGGACCCTGGGAATGTGCTTCCTTAACAGCTAGCAACTACCTTATTAGCATGGGGTTAGCTTCATTGTGTCTACAACAGCTTTTCTATCCCTAGCATTGGATAATTCTTTTTTTGGTAAAAGGCAGCATCAGTTACTGGTATCAATACTTGGGAATTACTTGTGTAACAAGAAACCTCCCAGGCTCTCGGCATCTTACCTGACATCTTACATGAGAAAACAGCAGCAGATGGGGCCAAGCTAACAGAATCATTTTAGTACTGCAATACACAATAAAACAAATATCCATAATATGAGAAAATTGAGGTCTTTAACTTATTTTCAATGCTTGACTATGACTTCGAAGTCACCCCAGAGGGGCTAATTCATGCCTATTTATTAGCTAGCTTACAGGCTACGAGCTGAAGCTAGTATGGACAGGATATCCTTTCTACTGTGGCTCCTCGAGTCCATGCGTTGTTTAAGTAACACCACACATGCCGCAACAACCAAGTGAGGGCTGCAACTGTTGATTATTTTATTAGATGAAGCGATTAACTGTTCAATTAAATATCAAAACACTGCAAAAAATAATATTTATCGAGTTCCCAGACCCCAAGGTGACATATTCAAATTACTGTTTTTAAACCACTAAAGGTTTTTTGTTTGTTTTTGTGATCAAATATTTTTATTATTCTATTAACAAACAATGCATTGAGAAAAAGGAATGCAGCCCAAGACCAAAAAAAAAAACACAGGGAGGAAAGACGGGGAAGGGGAACACTTAATAAAAACACAAATGTAAGGATGGAGTCTGCAGCTTATCAATAAGACATACAAAAACAGACTTACACAAACAAACAAAAGACATTGACAAAGAGACGGACATAAGACATACAGGAACAAACATGCACAGAAAGAAGTAAGGAGGCTAAAGCACAAGTCTACAGCGCCACTAAAGGTTTGTTATTATTTAAGCTTGAACCAATAAATTATTGATCCCTCACCCAAATTGATTTTAAATTTTGGGATTTTAAATCAATTGGCTGAACAATTAATCAAAAAATAGTTTAAATTCGAACAATTATTTTACATTATGTGTCACAGCAGTGTGCTGTGCAGCAATGACTGTAAAAACGTATACAGACATGAGCTGCTGGCCGGTAAGTACTCTGTTGCTTACCCGACTATTAAATTAAGTGTTGACAGGAAAAACCAATGGATCTAATCTGTGAGTTGTTATCCCTTTTTTTCTTCTATGCATATGTAATGGATTTTGCTGTTGCGGCATTTAACGTATTTTTCGTGGCATTTTTACAGTTTTCCAGTAAACCTTAGGCAATTCCACTTAGGACATGGCAGCCAACAGTGCAGCCCTGCATTTGGTGAATCACCTGCAAACTAAAATTCTCACATTAGATATCTTTGTGGCCACGTGTACCACAGATGTATGACTCAGACTGAAAACTACAGGGAAGACTAACATGACTGAGAGAAACCCTGCCAAAGATAGAACTTACTGTATCTAAGGCACACACACAAACAGTCTTTAACAGATGGCCCCATTTTCAAACCAGTGTAAGAACCATGTGAAACCATTATTTATCATCCATTATTCATGTCACACATACACACAAACACACACTAGCATAGAAATCTGCCTGTGCAAAAGCTCTGCTAGAAAGTGCTGCTTCAGAGGATGCTTTCCTTACATAAGCAAACTGCTCTGTAATTACACTGGGTGGATCCACACAGACAGAGAGTTAGAAAGAGCCATTCTGAAGGGAGCGACTGGGACCAGAAATAAGGCTAACAACGAGGGAGAAAAAGATAGAAAACAGCCCCAATAGTCACACTTTTTTCATACAGTTTTAAACTGCCATGCCCTTCCACTGGTGAGCCATAATGAATTCAAATGCAGGGAATATTCTTAAAGAAAAACGTTAAAGATTTCGAAAGCATATTGCAACTGTCACCAACCAAGGGTAAGGACACCCAGAATGGTTTTCCCCACAAACTTTTATTTTCCCACTGTGAAAAACCAGATGGAGTCTCATGTTAGTTAAAAGGAACAGTTCAACATGCATGAATAGATGAGAAGAGCTCTACCACTTATATCTGTATGCTGTGTAGTTGGGGCCAGCAGCCAATTAGCGTAGCTTTGCACAAAGAATGGAAACGGGATAAACTGTTAGCCTGGCTCTCAAGAGTTAACTCAAAAGTTAACATCTGTCTACCAGCACCTCTAAAGCTGAAGAATTTACACATTATTTCTCATTTGTTCAATTTGTACAGGGAACAATATACTGGACTCTTCCTCAACAAGGAGCTTTTGATTTCCGCTGGCTGCACAAATGTGAACCACAAACAAACCTATGTATACACACAGTTGGCTACAGTTATTTATCAAATTCACTCCAGCATCTCTTAGATTGGCCGCCCTGTCAAATCAAATAGGTCTAATATTAAATCCCCCCCTTCCCCCCAACACACACAGACACACTCACTCCCACTCAGAGGAACGCAAAACATTTTTGTTGTGCCTGTCCCAAAAACAATATTGAGTGTGTGAGACACAGAGACAGGCAAACCTCTGTCTTTGTGTGTGTGTGTGTGTGTGTGTGTGTGTGTAAAGTCAAGATGGCTAGAAGTACATGTCTCTCTTTCTCTCTCTCCAAAGAGCTCTGCTCTCTTAGGAACTTAACCACAAAGAAACAGAGACCATAGCAAACACAAATGCATGTTACGTTCAATCTACTCGACAAGTAAGCTCTACATATATGCCATTGCATTTTCTAAACAGGATCACACCATGCTCCCAGTACAATGATCCATCCTTTTAAGCTGGGACAGTATTTTGCCTCCACTGGCATAAGTCAACTCAAAATGTCTGACATAAGAGGCTGACTATGTGTCTTTGAAGCCACAGATATCTGCAGTGTGGCCTTTTCATCTTCTGATTCATCCTACCTCCTCCTCATCAGCTGAGTCATGGAGACCTTCAACCAGAACAAACCACATCCACATCCTTTCATCCCTCCTTCACCTTTACCTCCCTCAGAATCCCTCACTTTTTGGACGTCACTAAACCTGTGTTGACCTTTGCATGTTAAAAAGAACCCCAAACACCCACACTATATCCTTTATGGGTGTCCTTTAACTTTACTTTTAAGTCTGCATTTTTTATTATTTATTATTGCTAGCTCTTATCTACAAAATAGAGGTCCATTAATAGCCCTGGAATACATTGTATTCAATTGGAGAGGAATGACAGTCTAAGGAGGAGCCTGGTGTGTGATCCAGCACCCATCCCATGGGCACAGGGATGTGCATGTCTTTTTATTGTTTCTTTTCAGGGATGATGTATTTAACAAATTAAAAGTTCTCTGGTACAGTAAACCTCCTTTTGATTACTGTTGTGTGATGTGTTTATAATACCAAGACTATAATCTTTCTATGCCAACCCATGGCATCCTTATATTTACTTTATTTAAGTATTTTGCCATGAGAGACATTTATCACTGACATAAGAAAATAAACTAATGTAATCACTGGCACTCATGGCCAAAAATGGTTGCTGCACCAATCTCTATGTGCTGAAACGTGAGTATTTTGCCCTTTTGGCTCCGCACCAATAAGGAATGTCACAAAGTCCCTTTGCCTTTGAAAGCTCCCTGAAACATCCTGCTGTGACAATGCAGGTTTTTGGTGGTTTTGGCTGCTCCAGTGCATTTGTGATTCAATGTTGACTTACCCTGAACAAATCCAAACATTTATGGTGATAGCTCACTTTAAAGTCCATCATCTCTTGAAGTGAGGTATTAATCCCCCTGTTTCCCTCTAGTGTGTTCCCAATAATTTGTCATAAACGCTCAATTATTCAAACATGTGAGCCAAGAGCAAACCAGCTGACTGCCTGAGTATCTCTACCTTGACTGCTTCTCAACAGCACAATCACATCTGGGCAGGAGTGGGGAATGGAACAGGGGAGTGAAAGAAAAAAGGCTGGGCAGAGGGAAAGTATTTGATTCCACGTGGGTGGCCTGATAAAACTAAGTCAGTCATAAATCTGAAGCTATAAACACTGTGCTTTTAGATCTAATCCATGCAGAGCAATGCACAAACCAATCCGTCTGTCTTCTTTCTTTCTCTCTGGGTTTCTATTTCCCACTCTCTTTTTCCCATTAGCATCTTTCCCAGCTAGCATCCTCTTTAAACATGTACTGGCCTCATCAATAGGATAAAAGGTAATGCATGACTTTTGAGAAATTATTTTGTGAGTCACTTTCTAAGACAGAAAAAAGATCGTGGCACATAAACAGCTGCCCTTTGTTTATTTAAAAATGCAAACACCTATTACTATGGCCAACAATTGGTAGGCTACTAAATGACTGACCAGATTCTTAGACTTATATGTTGATATAAATGTTGCTAATTTTGGATGGTTTTATTTTGCTCTTTGGCAACTTTTAACACTGATGCATTTGAGAAATTTGGCTTGTTAAATCACAGGGCAGGGTTTTAGAGAAAAATGTATTGTATATTAAAATATTTGAAACAAGATTCTGGTATAACTCATTTACAGATGACTTCGTCAGAGTTTTTCTAAATTTGTTAACAAGCAAATTTCTTTCCCAAATCTGCCCCACATAACACAACATACACTTTAAAAGTTATAGGATGTTGTTCTAGTGAAGAAAAAAAGGTAAACATGAGTCTAAATGAATGCCATATGGTTGTGAATACTTTAGAAAATCACAACATATTGACAATGGCTATTGCGATATTTATTTTGTACATACCTCAGTTTCAATTGAAAACTAGCCTTTTTCTATCATTAACTGCCATTACCTCTCCTCCCCTCACTCCCCTGCATCCATCACCATTTCATTCTCCAGCTCTCTCGGTTCTATTTTAATCCTGTAGCTTTTTTTGCCAGCAAGCGTTTCCTTCCAACTCTTTTTTTTTCCTCCATCTGTCTCTCTCTCCCTCTACCTGACATTTGACTCGGCAGCCTGCCTCACACCAAGACAAACGTTATGACCTCACTTCACTGAAATGTTACAGAGACGCAGAGAGAGACAGCAAAGAGCAGAATAGGATAACATGGAAGAGGAATGCTAGATAATTCATATTAAAAAAAGACAATAGGAGATAGGGTATGAGCTAAAAATGATACATACTGATATAGTATTCCAGACTTTGACTGGACCAACATGTGGATGCATAACAAAGGAGAAAAAGTGAAAATGGGACAAAGGGCTATTGAAGGAGGGCAGATCAGAAACAGACAAAGAAATAATTTTGTTGTCAGAAAGCGGGCACTGTGCTGTGGGTGAAACAAGCCACACTCCAGTTTCCAGAAAAGGAAAAAAATAGTTATCCCTCTCTCTTTCTTTCTTAGAACTTGTCTGTGCCCCATTTTAGCTTGGCACAGTTGTTTTCAAATTCAGTCCAAATCCATCAAACACACCGTGCACCATAGCTGCAGGTCACGGCTCTAAACACTGCATGTTGGCAAAACTCTGGGCTCAAACCATTTGAACGAGGCATTGATATCTTCCAGACAAACAATATGCACATGCACACATACACAGAAAGAGGAAACCAGTTTACACACGCAACACAATGCAGTGTGCATATACACACACACCGGCCGGTAATTCTGGACATCATCAAACACTTCAGTGACCACAACAACTTCCCATTTTATTAAACCCATTTCCTGCCTGGTAAGGTCACTCGCCAATTACTGCTACTGTCACTACGGCAACGAGGAAGGACAATGGGCCAAGGGAGTAAAACGATAAAACAAAAACTAATGAAGACCAAGGCAATAGATGGAAACAATATCAATGGGCAGCAAAGTACCTTTCTGAGAGAATATCAAAGTCAAGTAGCAAAAAGAAAAGGTTTTTTTTTTGCAAATAAAAACAACATGGTCCACATTACTGAAACATACAGAGTGACAAATCACAAGTAACTACAGGCAACAGTTGGCCTCCAGACCAGATAGGAGCATAATCATCATGACATGATGTAAACTAAGCCCTGGATGATATGTCTGCAACCTTCAGTCCTGAGCTCAGACAGGATGGTAATCCCAATGTTTGTTTTTTTTACTTTCTCCACACCTACTGTATTCAGAGTCACACCCATGACTGTAAGTTAACTAAGACCTGATGAGTGAATGTAGAGGTATATGGATATGCATGACACAGACATAGAAACATAGACATTCCCACACCGCACTGTTACACAAGTTAAACCTCATGAGTGGCTAGTTAACAAACCTTACACAATAAAGGTGTGTGCATTTATCTGTGTTTAGGTTTTTATATTAGTTTACATTTATCAGACAAAAATACTTGCATACTTTAAGTTTATTCTAGACAGTGGTGGTTTAAAAACATGGAATGTATTGTCAAGTAATCCAATTTACTTGCATACTGTAAGTTTTTACTTCTTATTTTACACAGTGGTGGTTTAAACCATGAATTCATGGTCAATTTATTGTTTTGTATAATCATCACCATTTTGATTTTTTTGGTCACAGCCTAATCAGGTAACGTTTGCATTGCTTTGATATAACAAGCCAGAAGTCTCCCATTGTTTAGACGCCATGAGATACTGAGTAAATGCAGCATCATAGACAATGCTGTGTTTTGGTTGTTTATTACATTTTTTACCAGGACAATCATACTGGATGAAACAAACACTTAAAGCCTTTAGTTCAACATTAACACCTTTGGGCCATGATTGAATCACAGTATGAGGCACACACATTCACCTTTGGGTGTTGCTATGAAAAGAACAAGCCGACTGTACAGGACATTATGGGCTGTTTTAAGACAACTGGTTTTACTTTAAATCCCATCTATCTTCCATTGTTACACAAAACAAATCAGCTGCACCATATTATAAACATCTGAAAAGGCCAACTACAAATAATTGACAATAATTTCTCTCTCACTCAAATACAAACCAAATTTAAAAACCATGACTCATCAGAACTCAGACACTATGCAACAAGTGAACAGTGAGCACACCAGCCTTGCACTAGCACACACTCACATAGCATTGAAAATGGTCAAAAAAAATTGTGGACTCACCACTTTGGGCTTGGTCCTCTGTGGAGTAGCCGTGGATGCAGTGTCCTCAGTGCTCTTCTTCTCTGGTCCAGCGTCTGTAATTCCACTGGTGCTGGTCTCGCTGGGCCCCTCACATGCCGACACTGAACCTTCCGCTTCATCCCTGACCACTGGTAAAGGCCCTGGGCCCTCGGCAGTATTCAGTTCCAGAATATATTTCTGGGTCACATGCTCCAGAGATGGAGCCTCGTCTCCTGGGGGCTTACTTGAGGTTGAAGGCTCTGCAGTGGGTCGGACGGCAAGGCAGTCCACTTCCTTCAGTGGCTGCAGTTGTGGAGGTGGGGATATGGGGATAAACGTGGCGGGTTCGCTTGCATGGCGGACGTGCTTCGATCTGGTTTTGGGTTTGGATTGCAGTGGGGGAAGGGAAGGGGTGAGGTTGCTTTGGATACTGTGATCCTCCTGCTCCTCTGAACCCAGTTCTGGGGGCTCAAATGGGTCCTCATGAGGGAAAAACTGAGCCAGTCTGTTTGGACGCTTTCTGGTTGGCCGACGGATCATTCTAGGGGACAGAACCTCCGCCAGCTTGAGGTTAAAGTTAAACTTCTGCACATCTGTCTCTTCTTCACTTTGGTCTATTAACTCATCATCTTCTGGATCATGGTTATCAGAGTGTGTTGTGCATTCTGACTGGGAACGAGCTTTCTTGACATTTTTTGCATTTGACTGTGTAGGCAATGAGTGTTTGGGTTTCATTTCTGGCTCCCAGAGTTCCTCCCTCTGCTCGTTTAGGATCGGCTCACTGCTGGAAGGTGGAATCGGACCAGGTTGATCAAGCTCAGTGATTGGATGAGTACTGCCAATCTGACCTCTGAATTCAGGGTCATTCTGGGAAAGAAAAGGGGCGTCGCTACGGCGACTGGGGTCACTGAATGACTTCTTCTTGGGAGCTTTGCCATTGCCATGGTCATCTGTCATCAGTCTGTCCATTGCACCTGGCTCAGCTACGATGCTCCTGATAACGCCACTGTAGTCACGAACAGCATCATCACGGAGGCCGCCATCGCTGCAAACTGACAAGTCACTGGCCACACTGCCCTTGTATTCTGAAAGAATGGCCACATCAGAGGTATCTGGAGCACCTCCTCCTCCTTTGACAGATAGGGATCCTAACAAGTTGCTGTCTACAGAGGAAAAATTTTTGTTATTCCCTTCTTCTGCCACAGAACAGCGCCGCTGAGGCATGGGGTCACTGAGCGACCGGTAGACCGTGGACTCCCCATTTCCAACAGCTGCTATTGCTGACTCTGAATTACTGCCATTACTGGAATCGGAGCCTGTGTTGTTATTACCAGAAGGGGAAAACTTGCGCCTTCGACGGACAGAACTTGGTGTTGCAGGGGCTTCAAGTCTTTCTCCTCCTGCAGTGCCTGTTGACCTCAGCAACACAGCGCTGTTGGTGTTGATCTCTTCACTGCTGGTGTTCACATTATTAATACCAGCAGTGCTGCTCAGTTCCATGATAATACTGTCACTCTCAGCCATACGGGCACGACGAGGCAAGGAGGGAGGCACGCCGACTTCATTCAGACGATTTGTACAATTCAGGCTGTTCTCCGTCATCTCTTCTCTCTCCTTCTTGAACCCCTCCGCCTCATGCAGAGCCGATTGATTCCATATGGTGACAGGCTGCCCAAGCACATCCCTAGCAATTTGTGAACTCAAATTAACCCCTGCTGACCCCAGGAATGACCTCTCAGAGGGGTCACTGGGGCTTGTCTCTGGCTCGGTTACAATCCCTTCATCTGTTAAACTAGACTCATGGCCAGAAAGTTCATCCACAGAGCGGTCGTAGAACATGCTTTCCTCTGAGTCGCCCTTCAGTAAGACTCTCTCCGTCTCTCTGCTCTGTCTCTTTGCCTTCTCCCTGTACTCTGTGCCCCTGCTGTTTAGCTTCTCCAACTGCATACTTTGTCCATCCCTCTCACTACTCTCACTCTCCCTGTTCTCTCTCTCATGTTTAGCTGTGTCTTTTGTGTTCTTAAACTCAGCCTCTTGGTCTGTCCTTGCTTGATCCTGAATGCTCACTCCTGCTTTCTCCTCCTCATTTGTTTTATTGAGCTGGAAACATTCATCCTCCAAATCATTGTCAGTTTTCCTTACATCTACGTCATCATCTTCTCTAGTACTCATCTGGCAGATATCTCGAATGACCTGTCTGGCTTCCTGCACATACCTTTCCTGCAATGGAGTTGGCATCCTTTCCTCATCCTCAAATACATAATCTCTCATTCTTTGTCCTCTCCTAACCCTCAAATCCCCCCCATCACTTTCTACTTCCCTATCTGACACTGACACTCTCCCTCTATCCCCCTCTTCATCTAAGTCAAGCTGCTGCTCAGAGGAGCTCCTCTTCGTGGCGCCACCTGTCAAGTAACACCTCACTGTTGTTGTGGGTTTGTCTGAATAAGTGAAGGATTTTGCACGCCTCAGGGTGGCAGTCAAGTCTTTCAGTGACGGGCGACGACCAGAAGGTAGCAGGGTACCGCCCTGAGCCCGTGAGCCCATCCTGTACACTGGTGTCCCCTCCATGACCCCGGATTTGTCTCCATTAGTTTTCCGCACCTTAAGTTCTGACAGGTCAGATTTAAGAAAGCTTAAGAGGGACATAGTTTCTGAGGTGATATCAGGGTTGGACATGGATTTTTTTTTTTTATCATTATCATCCACCCCATCCCCACCTGCAGTCCTCCTTAATGCCGTGGTCTCACCACCCCCAACTCCTGCAGCTACCTTGCCTTCTCTGGCAAGTACGCTAGATAAGTGGGTGACTGTAGGCCGAATCTTGGGGCGCACCCACACAGGGGTATGGGAGAAGTTATCCCCATGGCCAAAACTTGGGGAACGGTACATGGTAAAATTCCCATGGTAAGTTTTACTCAGCATGGACGAGGATGCAGTTCTGCTAGTGTTGCCTCCTGCTTTGCTTGTGTTATATAACATATTTGCTGCACGGTTGGCGCAGCCAGCCTGGTCCTCCTCCTTAAGCGTCTCAGTGCTGGAATACCGACTGCTGCAACGCGAACCACCAGGACTGGAAACAAATGGGGGGATATTGATCTTTGATACTCGTGATACACCAGTAAGTGTTGTGGATGTCACAGGTGAGGAGATGCGCTCCCATTGCTGCACCCTGGCTCTGTTACTGTGACTGTTGGGTGCTCTTGCCAAGTGGCTCTGAGATACTGTTCCTGCAAATTCTCCTCCTGCGTTTAGTTGGGGGTGCCTCTCTAAGTGCTCCATTGTCAAGGCTGTGTCACTGTCGCTGTCTTCTGTTTCGCCATCTTGATCATCATAATCATCATGGCCTGTAGCAAGAGCAGCTCCACTGACTTTCTTCTTCTTTCTCAGCGAGCGGCGGCGCACTGCTTCTCGACTGTGCAGACCTAAATAACCAGGGCTGTCCTCCTCACTGCCTGAAGACCTGCCTTTAGCACCCCACCAGCCATTTTTACTGCAGGATAAATAGCTACCTCCACGCTCAGTGGCACCCCTTTCTCCTGCTCTATAGGAGATAGAAGGAGCAGGGCAAGAAGGAAAGACCCAATTGCCTCCTTCACCTCTTCTTCTCCTGGTGTGCTCCTCCTCTTCGTCTCCAGAGCTAAACCTCCAGTGATAGCTTAGGGGAGCGGCAACTCTTGCTAGGGCTCTTAGCTTGGTTGAGGGAGCTACAGTCGAGGAGGAGGAGGTAATGGCTTTATCTGGAGCTGGAGCAGAGGAGAGGGAGGAGGTGGGGGCTGGCGCTCTAGAGGAGCTATGTGAGGAATGTAAACTATCCCTGGGCAGCCCGACCCCCTGTCTATCCCTTCTCTCCCTCACTGTCGGCTGCTGAAGAGAGAAGGAGCAGGAGGAGGTGTCCAAGCTCTCCGATCGACTCCAAGACGAAGTAGCAGGGGGTTGAAGGTCAGGGCTGGGGTCAGATGTCAACCCTGTCGTCCTAAGGGTCTGGTGGGCAGCCTCTGCCTCAGTGCTGGGACTATGAGATCTGAATGGAGATGGGTTAATCCTCTGGTAGTGACTACCCCCAGTGCAACTGAGACTGCTACTGCCGCTGCTGTGAAAAGGGTTTCTGCCAGAAACGTGTTTGTTATTAGAACTTTGTGATTCTAAGTCTGCCTCTTCATCATCTGAGTACTGCTGGTGGTCAGTTTTGGAATAACAGTCCATACTATAACAAGCAATGCTTTCTTTCCTTTGTGCTCCAACAATGCATTTGCCATGCAAAGGCAGGCTACCGGCTTCATTAGCAGAGCTGCAAGGCGAGACCTTGTCACTTCTATCCAAAAAAGGAGCACTTTTACTGGGGCTGAACTCGTCCAGATGTCCTCTGACAGCCGATTTTAAATTCTCATAAGAGTCAGTCTTGTGCTGCTGTGGAGCTTGGCCTTGTATCTCATCAAAAAGTTGTCTAATTTTTGTGACACTGGGCCACTTTTCAGAGTGCAGGGGAATAAAGTCACTGTGGTGTGTAGAGAGATAACTTCTGTGAGATTTACAAGGTGGAGGAGCCCCTCTATTAGTAACATCCTCTCCCTCATCTGTAGTCAAAGTCTTTCTGGAATCAGGGTGACATGCATTGATTTGAGAATAATCTCTCTTACCAGAGTTGCTGTCGGTTGATAAACGTGTAAAAATCCGCTGCTTGCTTTTCTTCTCTGATTCAGAGCCTGACACGGAGTCTGTGTCAGAGTAAAACTTCTTGTCTGTCGGTGACTCCGCCGTCGTTGTATCACTATCCTGGAAATATCCACCACTACTCTCCTCGTGAGAAGATTTACGAGACGGAGACCCGACTCTCCTGGAGCCCTTGGTCCGGGGAAGAGTGTTGCTCTCCCGCGTCACTGCTGTGCCGTCTCCCGGGGAGGCTCCGTGCGTCCCGGCAGAGCCGCTGCTGCTAAACTTCTCAGTGAGCTGCCGGATGGATGGAGAAATAGAGGAGAGAGGAGTGGAGGAGGCTCTCTTTGGATCTGCGGTCGGGAGGCCGGCAGTGGTAGTAGTGGCAGAGATTTTGGAAACTTTTCTTGACACGCTGACATTACGCGTCGCAAAGGGCTGTTCTGCTTTGCTGGGCTCCGGGGGGAGGGCGACGCCAGCTGCCTCCAAATCCTCTGAGTTGTGTTGTTGGTCTTTACTCCTGTTGGCGCTCCAGGACCCCAACTTTTTAAAAGAGACGCTGCGATACACCGCCGCATTCTTCCTCTCTCTTTCTGCCATTGTTCATGTCTTTTGTTAGGTTTCACACACACATTTTAACTCCACGGATATTAGCCTACATATCCAATCACCTTTTGGAGTTGTAGTCCATTTACCCTCCAGAAGCCTAACGGCATGAAAACCAACAAACAATCACTTTAAAAAAAAACAAAACGGAATTGTTGGCAAAATGTCAAACTGTGCCGTAACGAGGTAATATCAAGTGATAAACCTTTCAGTGAGTACGTAGCTGAGTGCTGCTCTTTTATCAAAACTTACATGTTGTCGATTCCAGAAACCGCATCCGTGCAAGGAGGAAAAGCCCTACAACTTTTTTTTTTTTTTTGGCCAACACTTTCCCAACCTGTTCACAAACACAACTTTTCCATTGTTAATCCCTTACTATTTCTAAACCTTAGCCCATCGCCAGGTTAGCACGCCTACACTGGCCCGACGCACCATCCACTGTTAATTCCCCAAACTGTTTGTGGATTCCTTATTTTGGCATGATTTGGTTTTCCGTGACTTATTGTTTTTTGCATGTTAATGCCTGGGATAGGGCAGAGGGGATGGGCGGGACTATGAGTATAGGGGTTGTCATAGCCCCCCTCGGGGATTGAAAGGAAAAGGCTTTTTCTTTTTTGATGGGAGAAGGCAGATACTGTGGACAAACTAGTGTAATTATAGCCCTTTCCCGTACGAAAAGGACAGTAGCACTGTCAGGAGTTTAAGACAGGAAAAATACATTTTAGAGTAACATAAGGACATTAGGGCCTTTTTTTTAAATATCCCTAAGAACATATAACTATAAACACACTATTCATGTCTAAGATACAGTATGAATTTAGTATTTCTGTCTTTAGAGGTGAAGTCTCACAGAGGAAGCCAGAGAATAAAAAGCTTTGATGGAACACTACATAACTGCACATTCATCCAATATGCTCAATACCACAGTGTGTTGTGATGGTGTTGGTGAATTAGTGTCAAAGAAAAAAACTAAGACAAATGTTTTCACTCATGCACAATAACCCCTCTGTGGTGCTTCCCATGTGCCTGTCTGGTTAACAGGTCCTTTTGTTCCAGAGAGGAATTCTGTGTTCCAGCCCTCAGAGATGAGCAGCTGCTGACTGCAGCGCCCTCCATAGTCTGACCTGTTAAATGTCAGGTCACTGCGCTGGTCGATCACGGCCTTTTGCTAAACTCCTTAAACAAATTTAACGCATTAAACATATAGAACTACGTCAAAGTGATTCCCCTACTTAATCAGTTTGGAAGCTCAGATTCAAGTTTTGGTTTATGCTTTTTGCCCAATAAATTCCATGGATTCTGTAACACACACACTGCAGGGTGAAAGTGTGTTAGTGGAGTGTAAAAGTTGATAACAATATACATTCATCAGAAAATTACTTTTCACTGAATGAAGAAGGTAGTAGACATTCATGATAGGCTGTGTGAGTTTTTTTAATGGCTGTTTTCAGTTATGTTTTGACATCCAAAACAGTTACACAAACAAGCAACGCATGAAAAAAAAAGGAAAACACATAAATGTTACTTTGTCATCAACATAATTATTTGTGTCACAAAATTATAATTCTATTTCTGATACTACACTGTGGTACATTATTTTATAAAAAAACCATTTGAGACAAATACAATACTCAACTGCTACTATCAATACTCAACTGCTACTGTTATTATTATTATTATTACTTTTCACCATTGTAACTCCTTAATTATGTTAATTATGTAAATACTGTATCATAATATTCCCTTAACTATGTAAATACCGTACATATCCACACTCCTTATATTTCTTTATTTATATTTCTACTCTGATATTTATACTATTTGTGCAACTGCAACACAGAGTTTACCTTCGGGGATCAATAAAGTATTTCTGATTCTGAAATAGATTGGCACAGTGCATATACTTCTTAATCTCTAAACTCACCCCCCCCCCACCCCCACCCCACCCCCCCACCCCCCACCCCACCCCCCCCACACACACACACACACATACAGAAAAAATAATTAGACATTGCAAATATTCAAGCATACAGACACATAAACAACCAAACTTGTGCATTCACTTTGTGTTGAATGCCTGGAGGCCAACATACAGTATATTACAGTACTACCTTACTCACTATGCATGCTGTACACACACACAAATAAAATAAAAAGTTTTAAAACATTTTTTAGGCACATTACCTCATATTGCGATTAAAAATGCTCCCTGCATTTAAAATGCATTAACATGACATTCACAGTGGCGTCAGAGCAATTCAAAGGTTGTTGGTAGATTAAATGTTTTTAAAAATCTGAATAAGGGATTACTTTAGTTGCAGTGGAATTTCCAGCTTACAAACTCATGCTTTGTAAATTGAGACAGTGGCACCCCAAGTCTTATTCAGGTCAGTGTCTAACACAACCTTTCCAGGCAGAGGAGTACTTCAACTCTGTGTCTCCATGGAAGACGGGGGACGTAGCATCTGTATGATTACACAGTGCTGCTCACCCCGGCAAGGCCATAGAGAAAGTAAACACATTTAGTCTGTGCTGAGATATTTAGGTGTCCACAATACCTTTGTTTACTTTAAAGGTTAAGCTAAACTTAACGCTTCCAGCATGAGTTTACTGGGAGAAAAACATGTTCTGGTTGATTGGCATGTCTTTAAACCAGTTACAATCATCATGGGCGGCGCTAAGCGCCACACAGAGCCCCGGTGCCGCTGCAAAATAGCCTCGGGAAGGAACTTGTTTTTGTGAAACGTGTACATTCAAAAGTTGTTGTAGTTGTGCATCAGAATACTCAGACTGGACAGAGAGTCGAGCTAGTGCAGAGATCAGAGGAGCAGTGAACCATAGACCTCATAAATTAACCAGTTTAAAATTCCAACAAAAAAAGAAAGCTGAAAGGTAACAGACATCCGGCCAAAAAAAAAGAGTGACATCTAGTGGAAGTTCTGTCATGGATATAGATCACCAAATCATAAACTCAGTACCTCAGTTACAGGGTTTACCATAATAAATAGTAGAAGGAAGATTATTTGTGTAGATTGTACACATTTAAACTGTATTGTATCCAGTTAGAGTTAGAGCAAACAGTACCAAGTACTGCCAAATTCACATTACTCTTTAAAAGTAGAGATCATTTTCATAAATGTATCTATTCCCTATTATTCATTATTTCTTCTTTCATAACACCTAACTTCCATCAGCAGAATCTTTAGAAGAAACCACAGGGTAGAGCCTTAATATAGACCCTGCCCTGAAGTCCTCTAAGCATCTGATAACAACTCTTAAATGTAGCATATACATTTGAATGGATTTTCTTTGTTCACTCAAGAATTTAAAAGGAAAACTAAAGACTGATAAACTAAAGGCCTATTTTAGTATGGTATGAGCTGGATATTTAGGTTTTGTTGGCATCAGTTTAACTCTGATTGTAGTAGCTGAGAACTTGCGGGTTAACTGGAATTTAAGGAGCAGAGCCAGCATGTCAGAGCTGTGGGGTTACAACAGGGGGGTGCACACACCACCCAGTGGTGAAAAACAAAGCAACAAATCTTAAAATTTTTAGGGAACAGCAAAAATATTTATATAGCATGCAGTCATGAACATTTGCAATTGCTTTGAGCATTTCACATGGCTTTGTTCCATAAGTGGTTTCATCGCAAAAAATATGTGTTTTGATCTTTTCACCTCCACATCACACATATCTCAACATCTTTTACCTATAGAAACTGTGGTGGCCTGCTAAAGTAATAGAAACTCCTCATTATGTTGTCATGTTAGCACATTACCATTACATCTATATAGATTAAACTGCATTTTACAGTGTGAAAACCAAAATTATTATTTACAAAAAAAGAGTTTTTCATTTACTACCCAGTGATCATCGGAGACTGAAAGTAAACATTTCACAGATAACGGCAACAATGCAAGATGTGAATGCCCTTGTCTGCTGACGGTATAGTACATGTACAGCACTCATCGGCCACAATGGACCTTTTTCACAGCAGACATTTTGACTGGTCATAGTAGCACAAGCACAGCTGAAATTAATAACCTTAACAATGGTTCAATTCCATCAAGAGTCCCAGTAAGCTATTTCAGTGAGTCAGCATGCACAATACCAGGGCCTCTCCTAAGTGGAATGCAGCCATCATTAAAGGTTTTGAATACACCTGTGCTCTTTCAACTATTACATGTCAACATGTCTGCCATGAAAAAGGTCTCAATAAAGAAATAAAGACAATATGTATTCTGTAATCTCAATGAGAAGTGTCCCAAATGTCTGATTTCCTCAGGAAAATTGGGATTTCTTCCTCCTAGTTTTCTCAGTCAATGTTTAACTTTCATATGACAAGATTACAACCTTCATTTTGTATTACAGAAGTCTTCTTGATATGCCAGTACCTCTAAATGTCTTTAAGACCTTCTTAAGAAGGTTAGGGTCTATGTTGCAGTGAGTATGAGGTAAAAGCATAAAGGACTTACATTAGAAGATGCACGAGGAAACTCAGCAACTAACACATGTACCACTTTGCAGCCTCCTAGGGTCCACCGGTGGCAAAGCAGCAAGGCTTTAATTAACACTGTTGCACAATATTGTTGTCTCACACACTGGTGCCCTTGTCCCTGAGGGTGGTGACTTTGAGCATAAACCTTCTGGTGCTCTGGCGGTAACGTGGCTGGGTGAAGTAAAACAGAATTGGGTCCAGAAAGCTGTTCATGCTGGCAAACGGCCTGGTGCTTTTATAGATGATTGAGAATAAGTTTCTGGTCTCACAGGGCACGTCAGGGAGAGTACGCACCACCAGGTACATGGTCTTGGTGAGGTGAAACGGCAGGAAGCTAATGCAGAACACCACCGCCACCACAATAATCATCCTTACCGCCTTGTCCCGTTTCTCCCCAGTCGCCATGGAGACACCTTGGTAGGAAAATGGGCGGCACAGGATCTGGGCCATCCGACAGTAGCACACCATCACGCCCACGAAAGGCAACAAGAAGCCGAGGCAGGTCAGAGCTATGCCGTAAGGATAATAGTCTACTGAATCCTTTGGTGTACTTAAATCATAACACACCGGGTTGTTTCGCTGGCGTCCTGTCGCAGCAAAGTGAAATGTTGGCGCGCACAGGGCGACGACGACCAGCCACACCCCTCCACAGACATACCACGCCAACCTGCGACCACCTTTCTTGTGCCACATCGCCATAGGATGGCAAATGCCCACATAGCGCTGCACACTGATGCAGGTGAGGAAGAGGATGCTGCCATGCAGATTACTAAAACAGGAAAACAGGAAATACTGTTAAGTCAAATCTTATTAGGCTGGCTACTGCTATACTGTGTTGTGAGAAAGACCAAAAGAGTTCTTATTAAACAAAAGTTAAAAAATGGAATTATGGAATGCTTTAAACACACAGTTGTATACAGAGATAATCAGCCAGTATTCAGTCAAATATCTTACCTGTAGAACTGAAACCTGACCAATTTACAGGCAAACTCCCCAAAGGGCCAGTAGTCATGACTGCCGTAGTTGTAGATGAGCATAGGAAGGGACATCACATATAGGAAGTCGGCAATGGCCAAGTTGAGCATATATATGTTGTTTTTGGACAGATTGGGCCGAGTCCTCCATATCTTTAGTATGACAGCAGCATTGAGGGGAAGCCCGAGCAAGAAGACAAAAGTGTACACAGCGGGGAGTAAAATACGTTTAAAGTCTTCCTTATAGGTGCAGCGAAGGACGTCTAGCTCGCTGATGTTGCTGATGTTGCTGGCGATGAAGCCGTCTGCTGCGTATGGCTCTGTAGGCCATGCGCTGGTAGAGAAGAAGTCCAAAGGGAAGGTTTTCGAGATGAGAGTGTCAGTCGAGAAGGAGTTGACGGAATGCGGCATCTTCACATCCTGGAGGAGACACAGCGAGAGTCATGAAGGGGTTGTTTACTTTGATAATAATGTCAATATTTCAACTGACAAAAAAAAAAAAACAAGAGCGATTATGTGTATATGCACAAAAAACTGTGATTTTGACCACAGTCTATTGGCAATATTACAATTACATAACAGGAGAAATTCACACTCAAAATAAAAAGTGTATGGATGGTAAAGCACACAGTGTACAAACCACACATTACACCAGTTTTACCTGAAACAAATAACAGTTAAAAGCATAAGTTATATTTTTCTTAGTTTATTTAACACTGACATTAAGTTATATTTGTATATTTTTATGTAAAAATGGACAATACAGATAAACATTGTTACACTGGAGGAAGTAATGCAGCACATGTAATGTATATATGGCATTTAGCTGAAGCTAGATGGCTTTTAAATGCCCATTGAGGCAAATCTTAAAGCAAACAAATTTAATAATAATAAAACAGATGTACGCAGTGCTTTCACAGTGTGTATGTGTGTATTTTACATGCTTGTGTATGCGTTAACCCATTCCGTTGTCATTCCGTCGACCATGCATTAAGTTTTTCTGGGTCAAAATTTAAAATTAAAACCTAAAGACACTTTTACGGCTTTCCCTGGTGTTTCTGTCACTTTTCCCAAAGTTCTGTCACTTTTTCCAATGTTTTGGTTGATTATTTTCTGTACCTTTTGGGATGTTTATTGTTGTTTTTTTTTCCGACATATGTCACTTTTTTCAACATTCTTTTAAAAAAAAAAATCTTCAAATGCCATAAAATTAAATAAATACCCAAATTAAATAAATGTAGTGAACTGATCATTTATATTACTGGTGAAGAATGTTGTACGTAACCATTCAAGTTACTTTTTTCGAGACAGTTTGTTTGAAAGAAACCCAAATTTCTGATATAGAAACTTTTGAAAATGGGTCAAATTTGAGCCGAGGACAACAGGAGGGTTAAAAACATTTTTTTTGTTTTGCCGTGCTTGTGGAATGACTGTATTCAGGTGTTAGAAAACACAGAGCGATAACGTCTCCACCAGAGGGCATAAGAGATTACTGTTTGATTGATTTATGCCATCAACATCAGCAATATTAAAGGAAAGCATTCCTTGAGCCCTATTCCTATGCTAATTATTTTACTGAAATGAAAGTACATAAGCAGTTGCAATCAAATGTAGTTAAAGTAGTAAATGTACTCATTGTAAAGATTTTTTTTATATCCCCAGGCCTCTTAAAGTTATTCTGAATACTATAAGTATATATGTAAGTATACTATGAGTGTGTGTTCGCCTTCCAGATTTCTGTCAATTGAATATCTGGAGAACAGTTCATCTCATGTACTTGACACTTGGCGGGTGCATTGCTGGGTACCCAAAAGAACTAAGTGATGTGGAGAAAAATCAAATGTCACAATATTTTTGACATAATACTTCAATATCAATATTGCAGTGATATTGTAGGGTTGACAACTGGTGTTTTCACAAAGTATTTACATAATGAGATTTTTGATAAATAATCAACACTTGCACACGTCGAGTTTGGTGAAGGTTGGACACGCTGCCCGTTCAATATTAATAAACTAGGAATAAAAGTTAGCGAGTGCACAGTAAAGGTTGGGAGGAAAACATGTAAAAAATCCAAGCGACTGCTGTGTGCAGCTGCGGGGGCGGGGCTTCAGGTCTTCTCCAGCAGGCAAAAATGCCTATTTGGAAATAAATACCTCCGCTAAGGGTATTTTATCATGTGTACTGTAGGTTTCTGATGGAAACATGCTGGATGACGTTATAACTGAACTCTTTAATTCCCTCCATGAGCACGAGCGGATATCCTACAGGAACATTCTCACTCAAATTGTGTAAGTTTCCTAACTTATACCACTAATAACATTATCATAAGCAAAATAACTCCCCTGATTAGATCTATGTCTTAACCTTATTTTATAATCAAGCGACTATGCCTGTTTGGAACTGAATAGGTCTGCGGCAGTGTTAATTACATTACACCTATGCTTGTTTTTACAAGGTGGTCGCTATGTATTTAGCAGGAGTACTAGTAGTGCTAAGTTTCTACATAATACTGCAAAACAAATAAACTATGGCCTAGCCAACAAGCCGTTTAGATTATAATAATTGCATCCTTGTATCACTTCATAACTGTGGAAGCCGGAAAGCTGCAAGTTCTGAAAAGAAAACCACTGCAGACTGTCTGGTGGTCTCCCACTCACAACTCACAATGTCTGGAACAGGTTGTTATACTCAGAGATCAATCAACAATCTTAAATACTGCTCACACCACCAACATCAATCATATCCATTTCCTTCATGGCAGCATGTGGGCGAGTAATTGACTGTCTTAAGCCACTTCCTCTAAGGCCTCGTCAGACTGACTCACTGCATTTCGCAACTAGCTATGTGTGTGTTAGCGTACATGTGCAGTGTTTTTTGTTAAACTGCTTAAAACTGTATTTGTGCGTTTAAAAAAAAAAAAGTCTGGAAGAAGTTGTTTTACGTTAACTCCTCTGTGTAGGTGCATAAACAGTGTGTTGTGTGCAACAGTGACGCATGACTTTATAATTCCTGGCAAAGTAATTTGAAGGAGAGGAGGATGGAGCAAAGTGCCAGTACCATACAACATTTCACTACGTTGAACCAATGAGCAAGCCCAGAGGAGCAACAAAGCTCTTGGAAAGTGCACTGCAGTCCGCTTTATTTGCTGATGCCTCATTTACAGTGTAATTCAGATTTTTTGATTTGTCGACTAGCCCGTCTCAAGAAAGGCCTTGAGACCAATTTCTCAGCTATTTTAAAGCCCAGTGACGTCACTAAGCTTTCTAAAGTGCAGCACTTTAGAAATTGATGTCTGATTAACTCCGTAAATCACACTGTCAAAAATGCAGTATATTTTAGGGAGGGTTGGGGGGGGGGCGGTGTTCTTGTTTGGACTGAAGGTGCCTCTTATGGTCAGCGCTCGTGTTTGGCCTGCCTTTAGTCGGCCTAACCCCCAGGGATAAGGTGTATATCATCAACACTTTGTCTGACTCTGACATTAAAACTGCAATCCATACTGTAACTTTTCACGTGCACGGCCAAGGTGAGGGTGCCTTCTGTTTGTGAGATTGTCTCACTTTGTGGAATTCATAATGTTTTAGAGCAAAACCAAACATGCTATTTACTTCACTAAAAAACTAAACAGGTCACTGGCAGGTCTCCTTTGTGTAGCATCACACTGTAATACTACACAAAGGAGGGAAAAAGAAGAAAACTAACTCATTCTGGATAATACAAGCCCTAGCAAGGAAATCATTGATCTACAAAGCAAAGCAGGAATAACAGATGAGATCTGCCAATTGAAACACACAGCTCTGATTCCCATATTTAATATAGGCACCTCAATAGGACTGCCACTGTGGTGCAGATCATCATTTATCACTGGAGGAAGATATTGTTCACAAGAATTAATGAACAGTTGAGTGTAAATTTCTTTTTAAATTAATAAGGGAAAACAGTCAAACAGAAATGTAAACCTCTTCCCGAGACATCTTATCTGTTCAAAACATGTTATAAAAAAAACATGCAATTAAAAACTCTGTTTAGATTGATATGAATGAGTGCAGTTGATCATATTTGATTTGATTAATCGATTAATCCCTAATGGGTTTAAATAGTATAGTTCGTAATTGTTCGGCCGATAGTTGAACCACAGATTGAAGAGGAATAATGTGGATTCCGTCCTGGTCGTGGAAAAACAGACACGCTCTTCACTTAAGCAAGGATCCTGGAGGGGGGCCTGGGAGTATGCTCATCCATGCTACATGTGTTTTGTTGATCTGGAGAAGGCGTATAATCGGGTCCCCCAAGAGATATTGTGGCAGTTGCTGAGAGAGTACAGGTTGAGGGGGTCCCTCCTCAGGGCGAGCCGATTCCTGTACGACCAAAGCGAGAGCTGTATCCAGGTTCTCGGCAGTAAGTTGCACTCGTTCCAGGTGAGGGTTGGCCTCTGCCAGGCTTGCACTTTGTCACCAATCCTGTTTGTGATATTAATGGACAGGATATCAAAGCGTAGTCATGGTGGGGATCTCCTCGCTGCTTTTTGTAGATCATGTGGTCTTGATGGAATCAGATGCCTGTGACCTTAAGCACTGAATGGATCAGTTTGCAGTCGAGTATGAAGCGGCTGGAATGAGGATCAGCACCTCTAAACTGATGGAGTGCCTACTCCAGATAGGGAATGAGTTCTTCTAGTTCCTTGGGGTCTTGTTCGCAAGTGAGGGGACAATTGAGGGGGAGATTGGTTGGAGAATCAGTGCAGCGGGGGCGGTATTACATTCACTTTATTGTACCGTTGTGACAAAAAGAGAGCTGAACCAGAAGGCAAGGCTCTCAATCTACTGGTCAGTGTTCGTTCTTACCCTCACCTATGGTCATGAAGGATGGGTTATGACCGAAAGAACGAGATCCAGGATACAATCTGCCAAAATGGTTCCTAGGGTGGCTAGCGTCTGCTTTATAGGAGTAGAGCCGCTTCTCCTTTGCGTTGAAAGGAGCCAGTTGCGGTACGTAGGGAGGTGTTCCAGGCACGTCTTGCTGGGAGGAGGCCTCAGGGAGTGCCCAGGACCACCCGGGCCTGGGAACGCCTCGGGATCCCCCAGTCAGAGCTGGTTGATGTGGCTCAGGAAAGGGAAGTTTGGGGTTCCCTGCTGGAGCTGCTGCCCCCACGACCCGACCCCGGACAAGCTGATGACGATGTATGGATGGATTAATAGATGGATGGGATTAAATAGAAATATTCACTGGACAAAAACAGATATACACCTCAGATTAACCTTTCACTTTCAAAAAGAGAAATTTATTTTTTGTGTGGCTTTGATGATGTCTGTGATCCTAAAATACAGGCTGTGTAACTATGTGTGTTTGATACGATCATGTTTCCAACTCTAGAGAGCAAACAGTAATTACAGGCCTTTTAAGTGGTCATATTTGCACTATTTGTGTGTATGGGTGCAGGTACCCAAACCGAGGACGGGACCCGACAGTACCAGATGGGCCTCACTGGGTTCGTACAGATATTTAGAAACGATGTTCGGGTTTGGGTCGGGCTCGTCACATCAGCGCGATAAGGGATTTGTTGTAAAATGGTGCCGCGGCTCCTTTAAGAGAGCTCAGTGCATGAGGGTGGATGTGTGAAAAGTGGGCCGAAGAGAGAGAAAGAAGAAGCAGACATGACTGGAGCAGAGTTGGTGGAATAAGTTTAAGTGTTCATTCATTTGCTCACCACAAATGGGATTTTAACCCTGATGTTATTCATTTTTAACGTCAGCTGGAGTTAACGAGTCTCTCCTGGTTTTCTGACCACCATGTTTGGAAAGGTTAACACATTGAACATTTTAAATTAAACAGTTGCGCTTGTTGCCCCGTGTAAGCTGATGCGCTCATCTCGACATTTTGCCTAATGATAGCAGGCTTTACACACAAACAAATGCACATGTGTCATTAGTATAAGAAAAAAAAAAATAGATTTTAACTTGGTCAGCCTCGGACAAAAATATCTTAATGCCTTTCGGGCAAGGGTCGGGTTGGGTTACTGCTCTGTCGGACGCGGGCCGTGTGTGTGTGTGTGTGTGTGTGTGTGTGTGTGTGTGTGTGTGTGCGTGTGCGTGTATGTGTGTGTGATCGTGCCTGTGTGTTTCTGATGGCTTCTGGGTAAATTGATTCCTCACAGCTACTCTCCAGGCCGTATCCATTTCCTAATCGGCATTAATCTTAGTTTAATAGCAATATAATAGATACATTGTTACATTAAAGCACAGCAGTAAACACAGACAGACAGACACACACCGCACCACAAACCAACAGGGGGAAAAATTTTATGTCTATTGATGTATAAGTATAAAGAAATATTGCTCTTCTAAATGACACAAAGATTTACAAGTGTACAGTTTAAGGCAATTCAAAATGAAAGGCTTGAAATTAAGTCATTTCAAGCCACATATTTACTCCATCGCGTCAATAACAGTAAACAAATTAAAAACATTGCTCACCGACCTATGCAGGAATTTCTTTGACTAGGTCATTATGGGTGTGAAGGAGTCATCTACTTTTGCTCTGTGAAACAGTGCAGCGTTTTCTGACCACATAGTTGTAAGGTTTGGTAGGCTTCCAGAAACTGTGGTAAAACAAGACATCTGAAAGCTGTTACAGTTAGACCACCTTTAGAGGAAAATCATGTGATGCTGTGCTTTTATAGATATTTATAAACTGATATTTTACCATCAACTTAAACTGTTTCTTGGATAAAGTGGAGCTCTCATAGTGGGCAACCATTGTCACTTGTCTGAGAAAGAAAATTGCTGTAAATGCTCAAACATGGTGTACAGTACTTCTGTAAATGTTACGATGAGTAGATTAAAGATCACCTACACTGCCTGAAAATACATATAGCCATTCATTAAGTAATGTGGTCAAAGGTAACAACACTCTTCCATGCTGCATGTACTGATCATCTGTAAAAATGATCATTGGAGAATGCGGGCATTGATCCCGCTACCTCTCACATGCTAAGCGAGCGCTCTACCATTTGAGCTAATTCCCCTGCATGCTACAGAGAGCCATCCAATGACATGTCATTGAGCACTACTCACTCACAGTCCTGCCCACAAGGGTAATGTTACCCCAGTCAGCGGCTGTGACGCTGCCTCAGTCTACACTCTTTATTTCTCTCTCCCTCTCGCTTACACATGCTTTGACAAGAGAGACAGGTTGCTGCATACTCTGCCCTCAGGCCTGCCAAAAGCTAAGCACTGAAGGTGACGCAAGATTACTTATAAACCACAATTGTAAGAATGTGATTGCAACTCAGGACAAATATAGGAGATTAACATATCAAACATAACACAGACAGGGGTTGTAAATCAAACACCACGCATAAAGTTTGAATGATTATTCAACATGTGGATTTGGTACCGTCAGGACTTTTGTACCCTGGTTTAGGTAATATGAGTCAACTGAGAGTCTTTCAACATTCAATAACAAGCTCTGATTGATCCACTACAAGCTAAATTCCAGGAACTAAACAACAGATGCGCACAGCTAATAACTAGCAGCTGAACGTAGAAGAATAACTTTATTGTCATTATGCGAGCACAAAGAAATGGCTGTTGTGTCAGCCTCAAATTGTGCATAGTATTAAGGACTTTACAAAGACTAAAATAAGGGGAAAATGAGAAGAGAATAAATATCAGCGCTAAAAAGTACAGGCAATTAGAGCTCTGCAATATGGATAAAATAAAATATCACAATTCTGTTGACCAAATACCTCAATATCAATATTTTGGTGATATTGTAGGGTTGACAATTGGTGATTTCACAAAATCTTTACATGTGATGATTAAGCAGGTAAAGGCAAATAACAGAACAGCTAAAACAGTCTGTTAAGTTTAGAAAATGACTCACTTTACTGTAATGTAGGCTTTTAAAACCAGAAAAATACAACACTTGTGTCATATTACAGCAAAAACAGAGACATGGTCTTGCACGTACATAACATGCATATACATTCTCTTTACTGAGATAAACAACAAACATTATTTAAATTTGTCCAACAAAGACAGATGCAATCAGAAAATACACACAGCTAATTATCTTAATAATTAGGAAATAAAGACCTATCATCTTGGCTAATATGTTGCAGGCTAATATGAGTCGTTCAATCGTAAGGACAGGCACTGGGTCCAGTACACTGGAGACATTTGAACCCAATCAGCTGCACTGTAAATAGACACATGAGTGATGAGGAAAGCTGGTGTCGCATGTGCACATGCACACGCATGCATGCACACATGCACACGCATGCATGCACGCACGCACGCACGCAGGCGTATGCACACACACACACGAAAATAAAACAATTGATTGTTGCATAAGACCCAACTGCAATCAGTCAACGGTCCTCATAAACAACTATCAAACTCTCCTCAGAGAGCACAGGCTGTCTCAAATAGGAAGCAAGCAAGCCAAGCATTTCAACTAAACCTCCCCTTTCATGGTCTTCTCTGAAACATTACGCATTTCCATTGATTTCCACAGAAGAAGTTTTTAGGTACAAATATGGACAACATTTACATGGCTAGAAGGGCTTTGCAGGAATCTCCTAGAAAATCTCCTCCTGGCAGACCCACACCAATAGCCAGTTACTTCTAGTCCAGTGAAAATGTACAGATGGACAGGAGCATCTAAAGGAAAATGAATCACACACAAGACAATACACAGCGCTCTGCTGGTAATAATTTGTCATAACTTGTAGACAAAAACGTGTCGATGCTTGTTGCTGTAAGGATTTGGACAGAGGATTTCATCAGGCGTGTAAAGACCGAAACAGCAGTTCAGTCTGGTCTCTGTGTGACTCTTACCACGCTGTTGCCACACACAGGGGGAAGTAAATGCAGCTCGGATGAAACAATAAAAAAAAACAGAGACAGGACAGTAGGGCATCTATCTATACAACCTTCTAGGTTCCTTCTAGCACTTCATTCAGTCTGACACTGTGCTCTGATTAGCTATTTTCTGGTCCGGGTGGTCGGGAGATTGGGAGCAATTTGTTTAGCTTTGCTCCAATAACAGCCCAATAGCTAGCTAATAATGTATCCATTCTGCTAAAATCATTTTCAGCCAACACAGAGGTCATTTTGTTAGCCTGGTTCCAGATTTATTAATTGCCATTCACATCTCAGATTTATTAAGAGAAGCAAATGACCAGTTAGAGTTTAGTAGGCAGGATTAAGATTAAGGATGTCGTCTTCCTTCATAGATAACTAGCATCCCAACTACTTTATTGAAAAATTGTGACAGAATAATGGCGATAAGAGTGGATGAGATCAACCACAGCTGTAAAACTTGTAAGCCGACATACAGTCATTTTAATTGTATCTGTGGCTTCTTAAAAAAACAACCATTCATTTGTATTAAATTGTCAAATTCAAGAAGACATTTGGTTGGCATGTATTGAATGGCTGCCATAATTCAAAGGCTGAGCTTTTGATTATATACTTAGGGAAATAATACTGTGCATTTAGCTTTGTTCTATAAACACCCTTGGCTGTTTTTCTCTCTCTCTACCCCTCTATCACCTCCCTATCTCTGTCTGTGTGTCTTTAAACCAGGGTTACATTAGTCTCTGCCCAGTCAGACAGACAAAACACCTCCAGAAGCCTGCTTATTGCCTGGCAGAAAGGAATCTTTACTAAAAAACACAATCCCAATGCCAAAGCTTCATGGCGAGTGAGCCAGGTCTTCACACACCACAGCCCTTCCAAATTATTACGTCTGTGCTGTGACAACTTGTTTTCACTGGAATTTAGTAGGATTCCCAGTGGAAAAATACGATGTATTTTTTATACGTCACACCGTTTTCTCAATACTTTATTTCGCAGCAAGGGTGTCATTTACAGCAGAGATGATGTAACGACTGAAAGGACAAATTATACTTAACAAAATCATAAATGCAACACTTTTGTTTTTGCCCCCATTTTTCATGAGCTGAACTCAAAGATCTAAGACTTTTTCTACGTACACAAAAAAGTTATTTCTCTCAAATATTGTTCACAAATCTTTCTAAATCCGTGGTAGTGAGCACTTCTCCTCTGCTGAGATAATCCAGGGTTCATCTGTGTAAGGTACACCTCTCCAAAGTGCCAGACGTGAGCATTTTCCCACACCAGATATTGACTGATATTCGCCCCGGAACCCTTACTACTACGATTACTGTAAGTAAACTGCACATTTAAAGTTTTAGACTGTTGGTCAAAGAAAGCATGACATTTGAAGATGTCACTTTAGCCTCTAGAAACTGGGATGGCTATTTTTTAATCCCTTTGATCATCCCCAATTCAATGTGACATAAAAAGTCTAAAACCAACACATTCTCACTCCCATCGCGTAAAATATGGACGCTTGGTCAGGTGCCTTAAGGGTCATTATTGATGCTAAAAGTCTCCGTTAGCACAATTTCTAAATGCATTTTATCTAAACGCGCTTGGTCGGGACTATTGGTGTCACTTTTGTGTTAGTTAGGTTAAGGAAAATCTCATGGGTGGTCTAATAAAAAGGTATGTTTTCATGACACATGGGACAAGAATGGGAAAGTTGGATTTAGGAAAAGAAGAACGGGACGGTCGGATTTAGGAAAATAACAGGACGGTTGGGTTTAGGAAATGTGACATGCGGGACACAAACCTCGGTCTCCTGGGTGAAAGTCCAAACCAAATTTATGGGAAGAGTGGAAGTTTCCCAGCATGATTTTATGGCCTCATTTGCTTTGGTTTGAGACTTTGGCCTCAATAATTAGAATTATCTTTTGGCTTCATTTTCATGGTGATGGTTTTCACACTATATGTTCTGCAAGTTTCACATAGATGATGTCACAAATATGTAATATGCACAGTAAAAGTACTGAGACAAGCCACTGTGCAGTTTGCATTAGATTAGTGTATTGGGTCAATTTCCCACATTTAGAGTGTTGTGTGGATTACCAAGGAGAAAACAGGGAAGGGATGCAACGAATCTGATTTACAGCAAGGGGGCTCTTATCAGAAATACAAGAGACAATAACGGAAACTTTACATTTGCTGGGATTTTGGGACGTTTCAGTGATTTATTTCAGTACCTAATCTGCTATTAAAGAGTATCGGGTTCATTCCGTTTCCAAACCATTACCTGGCTGTAATAGCCATACTTAAATAATAGATGTAGGAAGGAGTCCGCCGTCTCCACTAAACTATAAATAGGAGCTACAAGTAGCTATCGAGCAGATATGATAAGACTGGTATAAGCAACACTGACAGCCACGCTAAGCCCCAATGGGAATATGAAGTTGTCAATTGTTTCATTCAAATGCTTTAGCGAGATGTTTTTCAATTCTAAGTAAGATAAGGGGCAATAAAACAGAAAAAAAAAAAAAAATACAACTTACCCTTAATGACAGCAACTACAAAAAATGAATTGGCAACATCAACAAGTTGGCGACTCCATGGTTGCCTACAAGACTCGTCCTGCTTCTTTCCTCTCCTCTGCAACGAGACAAGTTCAGCGTGGAGGGGAAAACGGTGTGGAAACAAAGAAATCACTATGAAGCTGTTTTATTCAACAAACGCCAAGTAAAAGTGTGGTTTTAACTCGCCGCTTCTCTGTCTCCGGACCTACCTACTGTGACTTCGGTTGCTGGGCACACTCATTTCACACACTGTTGCTACTGCTGCTGCTGACTAACGGCGCGTGCTACACAGGGGCCACGCACGCGCAATGAGCCTCCCACATACCCAGGGCAAAGGGAATGATTCAAAATTAAAAGAGCTTTAAATTAATGTTGTTATTTAGAACCTGCTTTGGCAAAAACATTTAAAACAACCACCACTTGTTTTTATGATTGCTAGCAGGTGTATTTTAGAAATAGCCTATCTCAAACATAGTTCCGGTCAACAGTTTGATCACTGTTCTAAATCAAGGCGCTTGGACTAGTAAACTGCAAGAAATATTAGCAACAATGTATGCCTCATGCCAGTTAACTCAATGTTGAAATCGAGGGTTAAAATGACTTATAACAACATTCAAAAAGTGAATGAATAGCGTACTTTGATTGAATAGTTGTTACCCTTTGGCAAGTATCCTTTGTATAAGCAGGGTAATACCTAGGATTCAATTAATAATAATGAGATCATGAACATTGACATTAAACATTAACAGCTTTTGGCAAACATCACTGAGTAACACCTGGTTTTCATGTGGCACTGTGTCTCATCTCAGTGGGATTTTATGATTTTATTGTGCTAATCTTATCTGATATGGGAACATTGCGGTTTCCTGGTCAGCCTCCGGTTTCAATCAGAGTGTATCTGATAAGATGTAGCCACAACAGAGTCATACAAATTTAGGATGCAACAGTACAACTCACCTGCTATAGCCACCAGTAAACATCACAAAGCACTAATAATTCATTGATTACTAATTGATGTCACCCCTAAAGAGTTTGTTTTAACAAATAGGTGTGCATGATAAACGTTGTGGCTGCTGCCTCGTGTGCCTTTTGTTCCTTCAGATTTGCAGTAGCCTACTTAATGAATATTTTTGAAAAATATCTTGATATGTGTGGCGTGTTTTAGATATTTCAATTCTTCAATAACAGAGAAAGATGTAACAAAAAACTAACTGTTAATGTGGATTGAATCAAGTGTTGTTATAATATATATTATATTAAGTGTGATTAACAAAGCCAAAAAACAAGTCCAAGTTGAGAGTGTGTGCTCGTGTGAGAGATGAAAGTATTGTTGTTATGAGTTGGAATTCAAGTGAGGTGTAGCGTTCGCAGGAATTAGCTGGGAAAGAGAAAGAAAGAGGATGACTCATTATCTGTCAGTTGCTTGTACAGAAAATACTTGGCAGGAACATTGGCTGCCATTACCCTCAACCACACACCGACATGACAGCAAAAAACTGGTTGTTTTGCAACATCTGCATATAGGAATTTGTAGAATTTATAGGAATGTAGATGTACAAAAATGTATTTCACAGTTATAAAGATGTTATAATAAACAGAGTTGAAAATATGGGTATTGTATGATTTTAAGGCCAACTGTAGCAAACACAAAACATGTAAGAACAGTGAAAGATGACAAGGGGAACAAATCTATCAATCTATCTGCTGTCTTTTGGAATTTTCTGCCAATTATAGAGAAAAAGAAGTATGAAAGTAGATTCAATTTCTGAACCTCTTTTTTTCTGAATGAGCTTGTTTTTCATGTTCAAACAGAGACATGTACAGACAAGGAAGTTCATTTTCCTTCAGTAACAATGTTGCTTAAAGCTTACTCAGCAAATTTTGTAATGATCGTGGAGCATCGAAAGACCCTCTATGATCGGAACACGTCATTTCAGTCCTCCACCCTTCTTATTGGTTCTGCAATAGCACAGCTTGAAACTGATTAAACAAAATTTGTATTTAGAATTTTATTTTGCACTGTTCACCATTGGGATGGTCTTGATGGCTGCAGAGTAACAGTTTCACTGTCAACAACCCAAAGCTGAACCAAATAGTCCTTGTATGTGGTTTCCCACAAACGTCTTCCTGGCAAATATTCTGATAACCCTGACACATACATGTACACCCCTTGAGCTAAAGTCTTCCTTTCAAACTTGTGTATGAGCGGCTGTTTTCACACGCTATTATCCTGTAAATGCCATAAGAGATGGAATGTTTTTACAACCTGCATCTGGTTTTTCTAGGCTGTCAATCATCATCACTTGATCTTAAATTCCCTGAAACTACTTTCTATTGCCAGACACGGTGTGTGATTGTGTGTCCATGCAAACTATGCCCAGTACTGTCTAAGAGACGCCTCTCCTACAGGATGTTAGGATTTTCCTGTTGTCTGCTTAAAGAGTTGTGTGTATTTTGTATGCGTCAGCTGAATATTAATATCAATGTGCACTGACAGTTTAAACATGTATACATTGTACAGCACCCAGTCTAGTTTTTAACTATTACAGAGTAACCATAGTACATTAAATGGGAAACCTGGAGGGAAAAGACACAAACATAAATGTGAAGATAGTGTCAAAACCTTTCAGTTCTTAATAAATATCAGGTGTGGATTTACATAATGTATTCCTTCCTTCCTATTATCAGATATAGGAAGTGAAAGCCTGAGCAGGTGGCACTGCTGTGTAGAAAAAGGCTGTTTGATGGGGAAACGGCTTACTTGTTATGGTTGGGGTCCAGCTGGCCATGAATGTTTTTCTGGGTTAGGGTTAGGGTTTTCTGTTGGCCCGCCCTTTTTGACCCTGTTTTCTTTTTTCCTCACTCTCCCTCCTGCTGAAGCCAGCTGACAACACACACCTGAGTCATATCCTCAATCACCTGCCTTCCATCTTCAATCCATCAATCCATCCATCCATCCATCTTCATCCGCTTATCCAGTATCGGGTCATGGGGGCAGCAGCTCCAGCAGGGGACCCCAAACTTCCCTTTCCCGAGCCACATTAACCAGCTCCGACTGGGGGATCCCGAGGCGTTCCCAGGCCAGGTTGGAGATATAATCTCTCCACCTAGTCCTGGGTCTTCCCCGAGGCCTCCTCCCAGCTGGACGTGCCTGGAACACCTCCCTAGGGAGGCGCCCAGGAGGCATCCTTACCAGATGCCCGAACAACCTTCTACTGGCTCCTTTCGACGCGAAGGAGCAGCGGCTCTACTCCGAGCTCCTCTCGAAACCCATTTTGGCCGCTTGTACCCATCTTCAATCAACACCAGTATATCAACCCCGGCTCTTCAACCAATCTTTGCTTGATCGTTGCTCCAGTCACCCTGGTGAAACTCTCACAAGCTATCCTGATTCCTCGAGTGTCCTTGCCTCTGTGTTTCATGTTTGACTTACCTCTTTTGTTTTACCCCCCTCCAGTCCTGTTTCCTGTCTCCGGTCAGCTGGCTTCTCCTCTCGGTTTCCTCCCACAGCACCTTGCTTCAGCCCGTCTCCGCTCCCAGCTCCAGTGTCTTCTCCTCGGCTCCTCGCTCCTGGCTCTCCCATGTTTCCCCTGAGTATTCTCACCCTCGAGACTCCCCTAGCTTCCCCGTCTCTGCATCCCTATCCCTGGCGTCTGCTTCCCCACTTCCCCTCACCTCTCAGCACAAATAAAACCTTTTTTGTTGGCCTTGCGTTTGAGTCTTTCTGTTCTTAGCGTACAATGTTATTCATTAAAGATCACATGCTCTCCTATTGTGAAACAAAGAGTGCATACTATGATCAGACAATGTAGACATAATAGCACAATGAATATTTCTAACTAAAAAGACGCTGTGATTGAACAAAAGTTCAACAGACTGAAAAACCAAATGCAGAGACTAAGCTGCAGATGACCTGGTTAGGAAGAAGTAAATATGGTGTGAGGCCATGTGTTGCTGCATCACCTGGCTTGCATGATCCTGGTGGATGAATTTAATCACTAGTTACTCGATAAAGAACCTCTGTGGCCACTATCATTAACACTCGCCACAACTTCGTCTGGCAATTCAAAGCAAAAAATGTTAAAAAATTACATTTTATACACTACTTTAGTATGTACTGCATTTTATTTATATTAGCCCCTTTTAATATATGCTTTTACTCATGAATATGCTTTTAACTGAAAATCCTTAGACTTTAAAGTGAAACTTTAAAAAAAAAAAAAGAAATAACACTTTCCTCTTACTGAGGAATGATTACATTTGGGGTGGTAATGGCACAGTGGATATGACACATGCCTTTGTTGTGGTGGACTGGGTTTGAATCCCCACTGTGATACATCAACCAGTGTGTCCTCTGAGCAAGACACTTCATCCCTAGTTGCTCCAGAGGTGTGTAATGTAATTTGGAAGCAATAAAACACATCCTCAATTCAATACACTCAGGGGTTTACTGTGACTTGGTCTGGTATGACCAGTAGTTATTGATGTACAGTGGATTTTACCATTTTAACACTTCATCCCATATTTGTCTCGTTGCAACAGTGGCTGATGTTCAACATAAGTTATATATTCTTGCTTTTAATGCATTTCTTGTAAGATAAATGTCATATAAATACAGTTTTGATTGATGGATTGATTGATTACATATATTAGCACTGATTAGAGCTCTGATGAGCCTGTGTGGAACTGGAAGGAATAAACAAGATAGGACTAGGTATCATGTGATGTCAGTTATCTGAATGGAAAATACTTCTTGAAACAAACACAAAGGTTTAATATATTTATGACACTGACAGCATTTTTCCTATTACTGTCAAAACAGACTGAATCTTCTAATCCGCATCGTGAGCAGCAACCACTATTGCCAGTGATAAAGATATGAGTGTGTGTGTGCGTGTGTGTGTGTTTTTGGTGGGGCATTGTGCATTTAAGAGGTGTGTGTCTGTTGGTTCAGTAGTGCATTTATCTGTGTGAGTGGTGGTTATTGCACAACCTGGTTTGGATGTCTGCTGATGGATGTAGGGAGAAGTGAAAGAGTGAGTGAGTGATCTTTGCTGTCAGTCTTTTTCAGCCACGGAGGAAATAGTGCTTTCAGGTTCTTCTATTTGAACACAACTTTCACAAAGTCATCACAAACTTTCAGTCAGTGCCCTCACAGCAACCTGCGCAACACATAGCTAGTATACCAACATTTGTAAAAAACAAATAGACTATAATATTATATGTTGAATTATTTTTAAATTGTGCATGGTATATATTCATGCTTCTTTACTGCCTTTGGAGGAGGCATTGCTTGAGTCGAAAACTCAACATAAAAAAAATCTGAATCAAAATCATCTTAGATTTGAAGTCAATTCTAGACCATGAAACCAGTTGACAAAAGAAATCTCACCACAAATTATACACTAATCACCATCATTGCAGACTTTGAATAGCCATACAAATACAATTTCAGTTCACAAATCAAAAGTGAGCCTTACATCTTTGCAGCAATGTGTGGATCCAATTAAAGGGCAACAATTTCCTGTGATGCTTGACTTGTGACTGGCAGAGATTTGCATAATGCTTGACCTACAAAGAATCAAGTCCCTTTCATAAGGTACGAGTTCTGTGTTAAGGTGAGGCTCAGAATTAAAAAGTCACACAAAACAATCTTCCTTTTATAGGAAAATTTTAATAGTTATTCAATGTTCTACATTTTACAGTAAATATACAATTACAAACTTGGCTTAGTTATAGTACTAGATCACTAACTGATCTTTAAAAAAACAAATAAAAAAAAAACCCTCAACAAAAAAACCAAACATAAAAAAACAAATTAAAAACAGATTTACACTTCATATCACAAGCCTGACGCTGGTCCTTCACTCTGGACCAAATAGCTAACATACAGTTCACTTCTCTCAACGCTGAACAGACGTTGGGCTTCAGTTTTAAACACAACTTTACGGTAACAGATATACCATAGCATGTGCAAACTGGGTACCAAACTAAAACTTCCAAAGATGGGGTTGTTCCTAATACTCAATCCAGTGAGGAAGGGGAGGGGGGTATACAAGTATGCTTTTTTTTTTGGAAGACAAGAAATTTTAACTTTTTGCATCACATTTAGTGTCAAATTAAACTAAGAGATAGCATTGACAAATTGAAATGAAAAAGCTGCAGCAGAACTTTAAAGACATGTAAGAGCATGTAATTACTATTCACTGGAATAGTAATTTATACTTGTGAAAAAACTAAGACTTAGCAACTGCAAGGCAAAAAAAACAAGGGAAGATGGAAGGAGTGTTACGAATGGTTCTGGTTGCATTTTCACTGTAGAGTGAAGAAGCATTGTATTAAAATATATTGGATTAAAAGCTAAAAAGAACTGAGCAATCCTCATTAAAGTTACCAGCATTTAATGTTTGGAAAGGTCACCGAGGACAATATGATGGGAGGTAAGTAAACCCATGATTAAGACAACTTTGCATTTCCCCCCCTCTGAACACAAAGTGTTCAAATGTCCATTTTCACTTAAGTGCAAATCAAAATAAATGAGAGGCGAGGAATGGCGTGAAATGAGGAAGCCGTTTCACCACCCTGACAAAACCAACCTGCTCTGTGGGAGTCTTTAACTTCACTACTAGTACCCCAAACGCTCTGTGGGTCTGCCTCTCTACTGAGCCTCCACATTAAAAAAAGAATTCGTTTTTTTAAGAGCGTTCAAGCATTGGTCCATTAAAAACTCTTAACTCAAAATAATCAACTCCTCCTATAAGAAGAAATAAACCTTATGTTGTGTCTGAAATGGGATTTTTGAAAACGTCTGAAAAGAAAAAAAAAAAAGACTTTACATTTGGAAAAGACAAACAAATCTCAGTGCTTAGAAGGTGACATCCAATTGTGTTTCTCGAATGTTAATGACACCAATAAATCCTTAATTTAATCATTCTGGTACAAAGCCTTGAACCATGGCGATGCCACTTCCAGACACTGGCGACATCTAGTGTTTAAAAAGGCTCAGTGGAGATTTCACAAAAAATTAGATAATCATTGTTAGTGACACCAATTTAATGACTATGATATAGTTCATTATGACTGCTACTGCAACAGGGTGGTGAGGGTTGCAAAGGTCCGAGTGAAAGCACATAGAGAACAAAAAAAAAAGAGCACAAGGTTAAAAGACATGAGAGGGAGCAGAATGTGATCCGATGAGCATGTGATCCGACATCATTTTGCATCCCAGATTGTGATAAAAAAAACTGACTGACTATTTGAATGGTTGGAGGGATGCAAAATGGCATCTGAAGTGAAAATAGGATACACAGAGGATAGAGTAAGAAAGATAAAAGTGAGTTAAAATGCATTAACAATGTGAGGAATAGGACAGCAATAGGAAAACACAGTTTCACAGGAAGCTAGACATAAGGAATCTTTCACCAGTTACTTAGAAGAATAAACTAATATTTACTTAACTGTTGATGAAATATGGCACAGAACAAAGGGCGTGGAGGCTGAGGGTTTTCATTCATCATTCAATACAAATCTTTGCACCCACAGAACAGAAATGGACAGCGAAGATGGCCCCCAAAAGCATCATGGCAACCATTATTCAGTCAACCAAAGAAAAAAAGCTGCTATCCATTTCAATTCTGTCATTAATCCTAAATTGTGGGATTTGGTGATGAAAATGTCCACAAGTTTGTTGACAAACCTTGTTCCCCTCGTCAGAAACTGACATGTAGAGATGCAGAAAATGTAAAGGTAAAACAAAAAAATTATATAGATATATATATTAAAAGCACAAACAGTAGCTGCCACACTGATGCAACCATGCTTAGCTAGAAATACATTACTGTACCACTTGCTGTATAAATATACTGCTTTTTTTTTAAACTTAGAGATCCAATGCTATAGTGAAATACACCTGAATATTATGCATACCCATTATGCTCAATTGACCAGAGGGAAAGGAAGAGGAAAAAAAAACAAGACTTTGAGAAATACTGACAGAAGTAGTGGTTGGTTAAATAAATCCTAATGACGAGTAACATTAACGCTGTCGCAAGAAAACACACTTTCTGTATTCTTTTCAGTTTTACTGGCTTGAGTTAAATGTACAAGACCTTACGTGGTGGGAACACTATATGACCCATAAACATCCACTTATCTTGTAAAATACAAGGGTTGTTTCAAAAATAAGGCTCAAAGATAGACGATTTTCATCCGACAGCGTAATTATGCAATATTTTCTTGAGAATGAACCTACTAGTGTACAAACATCTGGACTAAGAATACCTCAACACTCAACCTTATTGTTTTATTTTTAATTACAATATAAATTGTTACTTCATCTTGCACTACCAAGATAGGTACCTGTTACTTAGCATTAAATTATAATTACTTTTTTTTTGTCTTATGTTCTGCAATATTTCCACAGTTATTCAATACTCAAATTTTTGATATGTTCCTACGTCTCTTCTTAGCAATATCTGCAATAATTATTGAATGGAGGCTGCATACAGAGCCAGTAATCCATATTTAGATTTTACAATAAGCCTTTTATTTTTTTATTTAAATCAATTTAAAACACTCGGAAAATAATTACTGTATTTTAAGTTTGAGGAGTTCCCTCTTATTTTATTGCAATATCAAACCACTTCATCTACATACCCGCCCAGTAAATGCTTTTTGTTCTACAAATCTGTACTCTACAGATTATGAACTTGTAATTTGAGTTTTTTGTGTGTGTAAATCCTGAAAAATACCACACGCCTCACTTAAATATTAAACCCCACCACCACTACTCAGTATGTTTGTAGTGTTTGATTAAAATGGGTCATCATACTGCCTTTGCACATAAATGCCTCTACATGTATAAGCATAGCAGGCAACAAAAAAGAAATAGCTGTATATGGTCCATGTCTCATTGGCTCAAATATCCTTATGTGATGACTATCAAGGTCATGCATGGATTTTAAAAAGGGAAAAAAAAAAATACAATTATGTTGAAATGCAGTCAGTAAAAACAGATGTGTGAATTTACAGAAGAAAAAAAGGTGAACAAATGTATGAATCTTTTTCATAAAAAAATGTCTTAAAGTCTAAAAAGCCAACTGGACTGAACCGGTTTAAAACTAAGTGGCCGCGTGCATCATCACAGCTCTGCACTCTCGCTAAAATGTCTTAATATTCTTAAACTGTTGCAGCCATGAACACTAAAAGCGGCACTTTTTTGACTACAGTGCTCTTGCAATTCATATGGTAATACCGACAAATCATCGCTATGACGTGGACCAGGTGTATACACGCACTACAGCCCTCTGATTTGCCATCATTTCTTCCTTAATGTGGTGCACAACCACACCATGTCACCGGTTTGGTCTTTTTAGCACTCACAGAACTGTGAATGGACCAGTGGATTGAAACTTAGCCATTCATCAGCACACAAGCATTTGACTGGTCCACTTTTAACTGTACACTTGAGAGTGTGGGTTTCTATTCGTTGAGTGTTTGGTTATAAAGTCCTCCTCTGAAAGAAGGATGGAAGAGGAGGTGATGTAATCACAGTGAGGAATCAATGTACAATGCATGTAGTGCAAACATAGTGTTTGGGTGGCCTCTTGCAGGTGAGATGTCCCAAACTCAAATGTCTTGTACCTAGAAATGAAATGACCCGACTGTGAATATGTGATCTCCTCCTCCTTCCTTAAAGTCTGATCTCCATCTGGTCCTGCTCTCATCACTTTGTGCCAACACAATCCCTTTAAACTCCTGTCTGCCATGGACACCCCTAGTAGCTCATGTTGTATTGTATGTGTTGATCAGTAACAACATAACTAAAAGGTATTGTGTAGTAAATGCCACTAAGTGATTATGTGTTTTTTCCGACAACACAGGAGCCCCTGTGTGTGAGTGTGTTTGTGTCCGCCAATGCTGTTGCCATGGTTATTATAAGTGTGACAGTTTGAGTGTTACAGGTTAAGGTTAAGATTTCGGTAGTGTCATAACATCCTAGCCTGTATTGTCTGTAGCAGGTGCAATTTCCTTAGTGTGTATTATGCTAATGTGGACACAGTGAGCAGCAGCATGGGTAATGGTCGGTAAGTGATCTCCCCATAGCACTCACAGATGCGTAACGGCAGGGATGATGGACTGACTACCCAGCTAGGTGCTGGAATCCGACTGAGATTAAACTGAAAATGTAACAATGCGGAAAAAAAGATAAAGAGAAGGGAAGAACAAAGGGTAGGAAAAGCCTAAAAAAAAAAAAAAAAAAGTAATTCAGATGAGTAAAAGGAAGAGTATCAACAGATTAAATTACCGGAAAAAATAAAATGCTTATTATGTTAAAACCCTGTGCTGATATCTAGTTGTTAGAAATGTGGCAGCTTAAGTCAGTAAGTCTTTGTTGTGACTGATGGAGATGATAATGAGTGCACTTCTGAGTTTAAGTGCCCAATATTTTCCAGCCAACTGACCTGAGGAAGGACCACACACACACACCAGCACAACACAGAAACAGGAGCAACTGACGCCCGTATTGGTCAAGAGTCCTTCTGGAGTTCCAATGACACAGACACAACAGAAAATGAGGAAATAAAATAAAAAAAATAAAAAATAGCCATACAAAATAAGGTAATGACTGGTTGGCAAATAAACAGAGAAAAAAATAAAAGCAGCTTTTGTAAAAACGTTAGAATGTCGCATACTAACAATAACAATAATAGTAAAGTGGCTGTTGCACTTTAGTTTTGTTCTTGCAGACAGGTGTTGAGTTCCCATGGTTACCAGTGGGAGCGCGTGTAAGATTTGAGCAGTTGCATACGATGGTGGACTCCAGATCTGGTGGGGAAGAAGAGCAGAAGCACACCTTGGTGATTGATTTAAGGCCGACTCAGACCTCTGAGGAAAAGAGGGGTTAAGAAATAAGAGTCACACTTTGTAATAATCATCAATTAAACTTATTTTATTTTATCACGGCGATAATATGGAAAACCGTGACAATTTTGGTCACTATAACCGTGACGTGCAATTTTCATACCGTTACATCCCTAATTATTAGTAATTCTAGGTTTCATTTTAGCAAACATTATTTGAATGCTAATATAAAGTTGCAACAGATTATATTAGAATGTCAATGCTTAAATACTTTGTAAAGCATCTATTAACAATTTAAATAGCTATCTGTGCACTAGTAATCCTCTTTTAAAGATCACCCAAAATGCTTTATCTACAACTTACTAATCAATTACTAATTATAATATATAATTATGATAAGCATTCAATATAATGGCATTCAAATAATGATTATAGATGGTTTACAAAACAAGTATTAACCATTCACAAAGTATTAACTATCTAAATAAATGACTTATATTAATCTGTTATATTTACCTAATGATAAAATAGTATTAAACATTATTTCATAGTTGACAGTAAAATAACTATAAATTAATTGAGTTAATAATCTAGTTGGGTGAAATAACAAGCAATTTCCCACTATTCATTTTGTTTATTATGTTTGACCAATATGTGAGACTGCATAGTTGTTCAAGTCAGAGAGACAACAGGCGAAAGGACAACAAAACGAAGAGGAGGAGGAGGAGGAGGAGGAGGGGGTGTGGCGAGGAGAAGGCAAACAGTAGGTGGGCAGACACTCACATGATGGGTGGGCTCTACCAGTGAGGTGGTACGTAGCTGTACCCAGGTGTCCCTTGGGCCCTGTAGGTTGGCACAGTAACTGGGTGTCCTCCAATCTGGCCGTGCTGGGGCGTTGTCAGCAGGGTCCCTACAGGAAGTAAACACCACCACCATTGATGAGCTTCAGCCATTTTTGAATCCATCTGCTGAACAGCTATGAAGGCTTGGTTTGTTGCTGTAGTTGTGGTCATTGTCAGAATCAGAATCAAAATGAGCTTTAATGAGCAAGTAAGGGTTAACACATACAAGGAATTTAACTCTGGCTTTTGTTGCTCTCAGCGTTCATACACAAAAACAAACATACGGCTAAAAACTACAACAAAGCTTAACAAGGTAAATATAGATAAATATTTGAATATGTACAGATATAAGTATGTATATAAAAAAAGTGTATGTAAGTGTGTAAGATAGTACATACACATGCATATCCACATAAATATGCATTCACATACTAACATACACACGTAGAGTAACATTACATAATGACTGATGTGATATCAGCATGTTGACGTGATATCAGGATCACTTTTATACATTTCTTTTTAGATCCATTGAAGCGTTTTGCTATATTTTGCCTGGTTTTCCGCTATGTTAGCAGCTGTGCCGATTTACTCCAACTCTAAATAAAACACTTATCCACCTGCCTAGTACATATAAAAGTAACACTAAAGAAAGCACAATGAATCAAAAAAAAAAAATTAAAACAAAATCAACTATATAATAATTTTGATATTTCATTAGTGATTAATCTCATGATTACTTTAATAATAAAACAGTTCTTAGTGTACACATTGTCAACAAATGGCAAAAACTTCCCAACAGAAGTTAACAGAGCCAGTGATTGTGGCTGAAAATGCAGTGATGTTGATAGGTTTTCAGTCCACAGGAGTATAATCCTTTTTTTTTACCATCCTTGTGGAACTGTTCCGAAAAACAGATTTAAAAAATCTAGGCGGCCTTGAAATGATTGTGGACTGTCCCAAGTCAAAAATCTTTGTTGCAGTCACATCACAAAGAAGGACTCTTTCAACGTGGGGAAAATGGATGAAATGAAAACATCTTCCAGGGAGCAGAAAACCTTTACCTGTGGTAGATTCTGATAAAACCATTTTAATGGTCGAGTATAAATGTCCCACTCCTGGTCACTTAAATAAGCCTAAAATCTCATGTACCGTTTCATCATGCTAACGTAGCTTTAAACCTTCTTAGCTAACTTGACAATACTGACATGCATTTTCCCCTGGGTAATGAGTTTACAAAGCTACCTCAACCACTAAAGGCTGAAGGAACTGCAAGGGATAATAATAACTCAATAATTAATGCAATAATTCACATTTCCCTGCAACCTCAAGGAATGGATATTGAATAATCTGTTTTGTTGAATGGTCTTAAAAGTCAGATGGTCAGTTTACCCCCAGATGGCTCAACTCACTCACTCAGATCAAAGTCATATTTTCAGGCCCCTTTGACATTGACAAGATGCATGATGATATAATTTCCTTTGATATGAGACATCCTGAAATAGATATGCAAGACAGTAAATGGGAAATAATATTTTGGGGCATGTTCAGGTTAAAAAAAGGGTAGAGAAGAGGAGTTTGAGGAAGTCAATACTGTTAGCAGTGGAGTAGACTGACACGCTGTGTGGTATCTGAGAAGTTCTATAAAAGCTTACCTTCGCCTACCGTGGTCTGCTGTACAGCGGAGCAACAGAAGAGCAATATACAAGAGCTACGGGACAGTAATTACCTGAAGTGATATTGTGAAGTACCGTGATGCAAATATAGCTCCTGTCTGTAACTACCATGCTAATGCGACTAGCATGACAACTTCTAGAAAATGCATTAAACTGATAAAGTGTTAAAAATGCACACACAAGCATTTGCCCATTATCTGTAGATTATAGTCTGTGGGAGGATTTCAGACTAGACACTGCAGCACACCAACACGGGGCTCTGTTCAGCCTGAAGCTGCAGATTTGAGACGGGGAGCGTCTTGGGTCTATCGTTCGTGTGTGTTCACGCTTTGTTGCCTCTTAGGGACCTTTTGGTGTGTGTGTGTGTCGTCAAGGATGTTTAATAAGAACTGTATGTAGGTTTTCTTTTTTGCGGCGGTTTCTTTTGTCTATTTCTATGATTCAATGGATTTGATCACAATTTAGCATTATCAGGGGAAAAATAATGACACATGGCTGGAGAAATGGATGGTGAGTTTACTGCGTCCTTTTGGATTTTAATGCAGCAAAGAAGCATGCTGCGTACCTGGCAACATCACTGAAAATATCTTGTTTTGTCTGACCAACAGCCCAAGACCACACAGTCACTTTACTATCATTGAAGATGAAGAAATCCATCAAATATTCACATTTGAGATGCTCAACCAGAGATTTTTTTTTTGCCATTTCTGCTTTCTGCTCTACAATTAAAGTGATGATCAAAATGGTTCCCATTCAATTAATTGTCCAATTTATATTCTGCTGTTTTAGGGTATACAGATCTGACCCAGCCAAGCACATACAATCTATCAGTAAGCCAAAACAAAAGGGAACTCTTAAAACAACACTTACCGTACACATTCAGAGAGCAACATTAAAAACATATGACTATCTTCAGCATAAATACATTACTTAACCACACAGATTACAGCAATGAAGACGGCAATGCCTGCCGTCTTCATGCCAGCAAGTTATCTCGGAAAAATGAAATAAATAAACGCAGTCAGTGGTTCTGGTCTTACCTGCGCTCATGGCCATGGTTGTCCCAGCTACCATCCCCATGGCAGCCATGCCGTTGTTGCGAGGAGCAGGGACAGGGACGGGGGCAGGGTAGAGGGCTGTGGAGGGGATGCTGTTAGGCTGCACCACGGTGGTGTGATGAATCACATGTGGCTGAGCCGCATACACTGGCTGGGTATAGTATGCTCCCTGTCAGGAGGAACACTAATATTAACATTCCCCACAAACACCACAAACCAACCCATCACTTAAATTCAAACAATTATTTCTTCAGTCATCTCATCCACACGTTTGTTATAACGATAAACTGAAAATCTAAATGGCAGGCCAGTTGAGATGATCGGAATAGTCCGATGCACAACAGACAGATTAATAAAAAAAGGTCTTCAGCCATATGTGCAGGCAGCCTAGCCAGTGTGGCTGCTGCAGAACGAAGATAGCGTTTCTCCTTGTGTCGATGTTGCCATTCTACGAGCAGACGTTAGCGTCACGGTAGCAAGCCTCCAAACAGCTAAACTAGCATACAGGGCTCGGAAAAGCCCCTAGTCCTACTCCTGAAGGGTACAACATTCATCAGATTTGTCATTTGAGATGGTTGTGGGACGGTAAGCAAGTGTAAATGTGAAGCCTTTTAGGGGTCACCCACATGACACCAGAATGTTTTAAAAACAATGTTTGATTGCATTATCAAAACTATGCGAAAAGTTATAGCCTATAACTCAACACCAACTAAAGAGAGACAATGCAGTCAATAACAGTGTTAAATAAATGTTCATTTAAGTTTAGCAAATGTTGCCCATAAGGACTTATGTACTTTGTTATTGATTGAGACCTTTTTAAACATGTTTTAAGGATATGAGTATATATGGCTTTACATCACATCTATCTATCTATCTATCTATCTATCTATCTATCTATCTATCTATCTATCTATATAGTGTATATATTTTGCCTATATCAGATGTATGTATGGGATTGTTCCTTATAGAAAAATAGTCAAAAACATGAATGAATAACATCAATAACACTTTAACATTCTGAATTAAACCTTATGCCTGTTCGGAGTTGCACATACGTAGTACTGATTGAGTAGAGACTGACTCTTCTCTTTCATACATGCATATTTATTGTCACGCCAAACGCGTTGACTGCGTTATTGTCAACAAATAAAGTAGGAGAGGGCAGAGTCAGTGTGAAAAAAAAAATAAATATATTCCTTTGCCGTTGTGAAATTCCTGCCATTGATCGCACTGCTCTCTAAATAACAGCATCGGCCATTGAAAACCCCACATATCGGTGGACCACATATTTGTTCATTCAACACTATGATGTCGCAAAATCGCTTCACCTAATTCTACCAATATGCTGTAAAGTGTAATCAACTAACCAGATACTATGTACGTATACGTATTTACCACAGTGATCGAGTTAAATGGCAATGCCAATTGACAAGTGTAACACAACAAATCTGATCACCACTTCTCAATAGCAGTGTACAGAGTGTGTCTCCAAGGTAAATATTCAGTATCCTTACCTGTGCGTATAGGTTCTGCTGAGGGTAGGCACTGCGAATGGGGTACATGGCTGTTGGGTACGGGGTGGGGGTGGGGGTGTAGGGAGGAGGCGCTCCATTTGACTGAGTTGGAGGCACTTTGTACGGGGTGCCTGCTGAAGTATATCCTAAACAGTCAAAAAATAGAGGGGAGACAGAAAGAAGGATTTAGAAACACACAACACAAGAGCAACTCACTTTATTAATACTTTTCTGACAATTGGTGTTGGTGATAATTCTCTGTGGGTTTGTCACTACAATCGACCCCTCTCACATACAAGTAGTCATGTGCTCTATTGCCAACAAAAACAATGTAATTATAGCAGCAAGTTATTACAATTCACCATGTTACCACCATTTGAAAAGGTAATTCTGAACTGAACATCAGTTGGACAAAAGATATAATCAAAATACTCTAATTCAGGGTCTTAGTCTTTAGCAGTGCTGGGCAAGTAACTAGTTACTAAAAAGGTAAACTAAATTACTCAGTTACAAATTATAAAAGTAACTAGTTACTTCAAAAAGTAACTAATGAGTTACTTTCAAGTACATTTTTAAATGCTCAAATGTGACCCCACCTCCATCCCTCCTTAATGGAACTTAACATACTGTGCATGTTCCATTATTCATGATAAATAAATAAAATAAATGGACACTTAATACATTAACAGAAACAATGTACACACATCAAAACTATTTTTATGTTGCTGCGGGACAAAGTGAGACTAGCCTCCAATCAAATGCCATGTTTGTAGATATTATGTATAGTGGATCGATACAAATAACAATATAGATGTTTTGGAACTTGATATTTATTGCCCCTCAACAGGCCACAACTGGGCAAAATTAAATAATGCTTGTTAAGGACTATAGCAAAAATAAATAAACATATACACTTAGATACGGTCAAAGGAAGATGCGAGTCAGCAGTACTGTGTGTTTAATGGATAATTCTACTCTATATACACAATAAATATATATTTTTATTTGTATAAAAACAACCTGAATATCAAGGATGAATGCAGACCAATTCAATATTTTGGAGTTTTGGACTGTTGCTGCTCTGAAAAATCAATACTGTATGATGTATTATAAGACCAAACGGATGATAATCATTAGTTGCATCCCCATCCACCAGATGGTGGACTAGTGCCGTCTATTGATGGGACTTGAGTCTCAAAACAACACAGCCAAGTGTGTCTTACAAGCCTAAATTAGCCAGTCTAACCATGCTCTTGGAAAATGGCTTTCTACAGAAAGTAGTTCTGTAGTCATGATATAGAATACAATCACCTTTTTAATGGAGCATATACAGTCAAGCAACCTACCAACAAAGTGGCGCAAACCACCATTTAACTGACACTACACCAAAAAAGGTTGTAAAGCAAAAGGTCTTCTGAAGTACAGCGAAGGCATTTACATCAAACCCCTGCTTTAATATCTGCTGTCAGCTGGGCTCGACTCTGTGGGGTGCAGTACCTCTGAGCCGCCGCTCGGAGGAGCCTGAAGGTCAAACATGCTACTAGCTAGTTGCTGCTGTGGAGCTTATGAAAGCACTTCTCTCACACAAGGACAAGGGAACAAAGAGATGCTGGAGCTGCTGTGTGTGTGTGTGTGTGTGTGTGTGTGTATACTCTCACACACATGCATGCAGGGCATTAGAGGACAATGGTGTGTGACAATTACACAAAAGCCTCGCTGATAGAAAGCAGTTTGTCTATTCAATGGTCTTGAGAAATAAAGACATTGTCCAAGACAGGTTTCTAATGAGAGCATAGCTAGCTTGTCTGGAGGTTGATGTTTGTCTGGGACCCGACATCTAAAAAGACTTTAATTTCACCATACAATAAGCATCGTAGAATTCATAGAAAATTTGCAATTAAAACAGTACCGATTTAAAAAAACAAAAAAAAAAAACAACGGTTCTCTTGCTGGGTGAGCTTTGCCAAAGCATACCTGATGTTTTGTTAGACTTCTAAAAGATAAAACCAAACTGGGGGGAGGGGACGAGAGGAAAGAGGCTTCAAAAGAAATCTACAAACCATCCTGCCTTGGTAAGATACTTGAAATTCAGGAGAAAAGGACACAATTTAAGTAGCTATTTGCTCCCCTGTTCAGAAAATTACATCTTTTATCGATTTATAGTAATTATTACTTTCAAAATGTTTTTATTGAGGTGATAATCTACATAATACCAGTTACTCAAAAGGACTTCATTGTCCTTTCCCTATTCCTTGTTACCAATTTATCATCCATTTGTCTAGAACACAGATTTCATTGCTCATCTTCAAGATCCTATTGTAAAAATATCTTATTGACTTATTGATTGCAAAGTAATATTTGATTTCACATTGACCTTTTAGTTATTTTAATGTTTTCTTTTTTTCTCTCCCTATAGTCAGTTTATTGATTGCAGGTTTCTTTGTTTGTAATTTTGACTTATGTATCTGATGTTGTTAATTAAACTTGACTGTTTGAGTTTGACATTGTATGAGCCTCTCCCTTTCTCCTTTGCAAATACTACCTATCCATTTTTTATATAATGAATTAAAAAGTCTGCTAATAAAACCCAACTGGGACTATGACATTTGAGACTTCTTGAAAGGAGAATTTGCTGTTTTGTGCTTTCAAATCTCAAATGTACACTTTGATACCTGCCGCGAGCAAATTCATATAAAGCCAATAACTGTACAGTCAAAAATGAATTCTTCCTATAAAAAGCTTTTAGAAGACACTACAGGTGACAATTTATCTGTCGCCCCTTAAAACTACTACAAGCAGGTGAACTAAGTTTTTCAACAAACAAATAATGGAAGTCACTATTAAATAGAGCTTAGACCCATTTCATTTCATACACAAGCTTTGATCTAATCTTTGACCACTGCAGTGAGACTGGTTTTTAGTCTGGGTTTGTAGGCTGAAAGGTTCAAGACCCCCGTCACACTAAACAATCTACATCTATACAGACACACCAAAACGGTCTGCCATCCATCTGCTATGGAGACCAGACATTGAGCCCCAGAAGAGCAGGTATCTGCTGCTACAAGGCCACTGGCAGCTGTTAGCAGCTAGCTTTCCACTCCTTCACCATTAATGCCCTTTAGGTTGGGATTAGGGGTGTGCAAAAGAAAAATGTATTCATATTCGAATCACGGTTCAAGCTCTATCAAATCAAAATCCATTCATAGAATTCCAAAAATCAATTCTCTTTTTTATGTCTACTGCAATCACAAGATAGATATACGTCATTGATCCCAAGGGCTAATTCAAGGTCCCAGTAGCTTACAGACATTACACACACAACATACCGTAACTCCTCAAATAAAGGCCGGTAGTCAATTAAAAGCCGGGCCTCTGATAGTGGCCGGGGGCGTGGTCAACACAGACAAATAAAGGCCGGCCTCAAATTAAGGCCGGGAAAAAAAAAAAAATCATATGGATAATCTCCTAAGTGCCTTTCATATAATGTGCATTCAAGGTTATCATAATGTACATTTCTACCAATTTTATTTAACAGATTCAACAATATATTCATGCTTTTTTCCACACTTTATTGCAACCTGTGTGGAGCTCTAAACAACCCTGTTTGCTCAAAATATATGATGAAAACACATTTTAAAACAATAATTGTGGTATCAGTTTTTGATTCGACAAAACGTTAAATCACAAATACTCAATTACCAAAAATATGGGGAAACAATTTGCTTTGGGTTGTGCATGCATAATCAACATCGATTTAGTGCAGCGGTGGTAATAGATCATCTGCCTTTAAATTAAAATCAGTGTGTAATTTATTAAAAATGTGTTTTTCATCAGAAATATTTTATAATAATAAGTTAAGATAACCCTCATTGCCAACAGTTTTTATTTGCATTATTGTTGTTTACCTCATGAAAAGGGATGTTTAATTCTCAAAGGGAGTCACACAATAATGCTCTTGGCTTTTTTTTGGCTCTGTTTATTCATCCTGTATTTCTTTATGTTTCAACTTGTTATAATTTTGCTCTGTAGCTTACATTTTTCTATTGTAAAAATAAAGAAAAAGAATAGGCAATATTATATCTACGCCACGAACGGCAGTCTTTAAAACAAATATCCTTGCAGTTTAATATTTGTTTAAAACGTGATAATGATGTAAAAATCATCTGCATGTACCAATTACATTCCTTAACATTACATTTCAATGGATCCCCTCAACCCACTGCCATCTTTGTGGTGTGATTGTACATCCCACTAATTAACTACAAACAAATATGAGGTGAACTAAAAGCAATTCCTCCCAAGATATTATCTTGTTTAACATAAACAGAGTCATCAACTGTTGTGAGTGTGTTAATGGCTGGCTCACCTGGTGGATACCCAGGACTGCCCGTTTGATAGAGGTTGGGTGTATAGGTGGGAGCTGTGGCAGTATACCCTCCTGGGTAGCCTGCAGGACATCACAGACAACAGACAAAATATCAGAAACCGTAGCTCAAAAGGTGCTCCAAGTGATGTCACATGTGTTTAGGCTACAACATTTGTTGTCACATATAGCAAACATCTCTCCACACACGTTATTTGGTTTAGGGCAGGATGTGCACAGATGGCGCTCATTAAAAAACTGTCTGCACCAATAATGCACACGGCTGAAACACACACACACACACACACACACACACACACACACACACACACACACACACACACACACACACACACACACACACACACACACACACACACACACACACACACACACACACACACACACACACACACACACACACACACACACACACACACACACACACACACACACACACACACACACACACACACACACACACACACACACACACACACACACACACACACACACACACACACACACACACACACACACACACACACACACACACACACACACACACACACACACACACACACACACACACACACACACACACACACACACACACACACAGAGAGAGAGAGTTAAGAGACGGCATGTAAGTGAGTGAAGTGCAGCTCATTGCTTGCTATTATTGGCAGTCAGTCTCACAGGCTATCTGTTCTATCGCCGTAAGCCTTTACTATATCTAGCTGCTGTAGCTTGGGCAAGTTGTAACAGGTTTAATACATATCAGCATAAATCTATGATGCAGCAGAGTGTGAGAGTTGTGATGTTAACTTATCTGTACGCTGTTTTGTTTGATACGTTATAAATTATCCCGACCCATTATGACAACCAAATACACACAAAATGTAGCTTTTTGACAACCCAATACAGCATTAGAGGTATGGCAATAATAACATCCTGAGTTAAATTCAATGTCAATGTGTTATTACCAACATTTGTTCTATTATTGCCCTTCTGTTGCATAATTCCTGGTGTTGTCACAAGGAGTGTTGTTCAGACATATCGGGCCTCATTTCCCTATATTCAGAAGAGGTCATTTACTATCAGTCAGATTTGAACATAAGATAATCAACTTTCACGGGACATTAAGTCTCTGCCAGGAAATATTCCCAATAAACATGGTCGTGTGTGTGTCTTCTTCACATGCAAATGTAAACTAAGCATGAGTGGAAGCACATAATTGTAAGCTAGACGAGCGCACTCATTTTACCGCATGTGTGTGCAACTTGATGTTGAATACAAAATCTAAACAGTCATTGTTCCTGCGGGCAGCTGTAACTTGCAGTTCAAACTCTACTGTGTTTTGGAAAATAAAAATCCATAATGGCCCGTAATTTCTGGGCAATGGTGCCATCAATTTGAAAAAATATGCATTTAGAACCCTATTCTGAAGGCGCATTACAGTGTTACTGTACAGTCTGATGGTGCAGCACTACATATTTATTATCTATCTTCTGGTAGTTTGTGTAGTAGTGTTGTGTAGGGAAGTTAGTTTCTGGATGCATGCAACGGAAAATAAACAATAAGTAAACTTCGCTAGACTAACACTAACCAGTTTATAAAAAAATAAGAGTTGTCTCTCTGAACAATCTTTAGGAGCATTAAGAGGCCGTTAGCAGAACAGGCTTAAGGCACTCATTCACTGACTCAAAATTTAGTAGCAATGTTGTGAGTCACTTGCAGCCACCCTTATAAATAGGTTTATGGCAGAATAGAGGATAATAACTGTGATAATAACTGTGTGTGTGTGTGTGTGTTAGTCTTACCTGTAAAGGCCATGTTTTTAGGGTTTCCATATGGGGTGCCAGGCTGAACGGGGCTGTAGACTGGATTCATAGCTGAAGCTAACCTGTTCTTACTGAGAAAGAGAGAAAAGGACAGTGTGGAGGAGAGGGCAGGGGGATAAGAGAAGCCAGAAGAAAAATGGAGAAAGAGATGTAAGCCGTGTAAATTGGAAATAAAAGGGTTACGTTTATCAAGCATACATAAAAACACACACACACACACAAATCCCAAACTCAGACTTTTAAGGCGACGTCTGACAGCCGAAGGATTTTGCCAGCATGCAAAAAATAAAAATCAAGCCCCCTGAATCCTCACGGAGGCTCAACGTAAGAATGTATTTAAAAACACAGACTTTTGGAATTAATAAGGCACAAGTACTGACAGAAAAGCACAATTACGTATGGATCCACTTAAAATAATGGTTGGTTTTCTTGAGTGGCATTAAATACAGCTTGCCAAATATTGCACATCTTCCCTAGTTTCACTACTGCACCAAACAAGGCAGGGTGAGCTCTACCAACCTGGTTTCCCCTACAGGATTGAACGAGCCATTAAAGCCACTGAACATTTCAGGTGCCGGAAATGGTTGGGGTGAAGGTGACCAATAACAGAGCCATATATATATATATACACACACACATACACACATCTCCCATAAGCACCTCTGGTCTCACAGTGTAGACGAGAAGACCTCAAGTGCTCCAACTTACCTGGTCACGGAGAATATGGGCATGGGATATTGTTTACATGTGTGTGTGAGTGCGTGTGCATGCGTGCCCCGTACCTCTTGTGCGTGTCTGGTTGATACATGAAACTGAATTTGTCTGTGGGATGCCCGCTCGCCATTCTTGCTGTATGCAAATGAGGAAGGAGTGGAAGTGGATATGCAAATCTGAAATTAAAACAGCGAGAGGTCATGATTACAACGAACACAGGAAAAAGGAAAAAAAATGAAATAAAAACAAAAATAGCAAAAAAGCTAGGACCAGCGCAACAGCAAATGGTTAGTGACCGCAGCAGGGGAGACGGTGATTTAGAGCATTTGAGTAAGTGATTGTGGTGACTGCTGTGTCTTTAGCCACCAATACATGCAGCATAAATGTGCTAAACACAAAACAATATAAACCAAAGTAGGTAAGTATTGTATTAATTGGACTGTGTTTGCCTCTAATTTTAAATCTCTTATACCATCAGTTGTGTATGTGCATAAAAAACAAGCCATTTCTAGCAGTACTGGCTGATAAAATAGCCTTGAGGTAATATTGTATTAATTCCTGTGTATGTAAAGTCTAGGCTATATGATGTGTGCATGTCCAAGAGAAAGTGAAACATGAGTATGAGTGTGTGTATACTGTATATGATGTGCTGTGCACAACACCCAATACAAGCAGCAAAGCAAACATTAAGACAGCCAAATGAAAAAGCACAACACACCCAGTGAGCGGGCAAGTGACAGAACAAAATATAGTACAAATAGGTCAAGTCTTGCACCGAGCCATGAAAACGCATGATCAAGTGAACATGAGCCAGAACCACAAGAGCACTGCACAAACAAAGAGCGGAACAGCTGAAGGAATAAATAAAGAGAGGGAAGGTGTGTAAGCTGTGTGTCATTTGAGTTCATGTGTTGATTTGCACTTCGGTTTCTGAATGAGATGGGAGCTGGTATGTGACGGCAGTGATCAGGCTGGTTCTGTCTGGGTTTCAGTGGGGCTCTGTCGTGTGCCATGTATAAGACTGCGTGAAATTTGTTGTGGCAATCTATCTGCGCACAGCACATCAACCATTCACCACATACAGACTATCAAAACTCTTGTCCAATTCTGCTTCCTGTAGATTTGTGAATTGGATTGTAGAAAAAGATGTACTTAAATCTGATCGATCCATCCTGGGCTTGTGCGTCATGGCCAGTTAACATATCCTATAGGCGATTACAGCTTCGCTGTCATAACTCCTGGGCATACACTGCAGCGTAGTGATGCCAAACAGCACCAAGTGACACTTAAATTAGGCAAGGAAGAATTTCAGCGCTCCATCCAAAAACACTGACGCCAAAACGCCCAGGGACACTCTGAAACTGAATGCAAGCACAAACACGTGGGTGCAGTTGCTTTTGAGTCGTTTTGCAGATGAATTTCTTAAAAATAGTCAAAAACATAAACCTGCGTGTTTGTAGGTGTGTAAAATTGGTTCATTACCCAAATTCATATTTCATAACAAAAGAATGTGCCAGGGGAATTCATTATCCTATTGCTGAAGACATCACATAGTACATTCCTCATTAATCTACTGTATCTCTTATGATTTAAATCCTTCCTCTGGGGCAACTCTGCCTTCTACTTTTATTCCTTTCTGCCGTTTAATTTATCATTAGATTTCACTACCTTTCTTAATCAGTCTCTTCATGCAAACATTTAATTATTAACATAAGATTAAAGGAAAAAGCTAAGATTATTGCAACTGTGATGCTCTGATCTACAATGATCTGCACAAGGAGCAGTATAATACAACAAGACTCATGCTAGCAGCTCTACGAGGCAGACAGCAGTGCTTTGAGCTAAATGCTAACATAATGCTAAGACACGACAATGCTAACAATGCCATGTTTATTAGGTATAGTGTTTAACCTCCTAGTTTTTGTGTGTAAACGTGCTAACATTTTCCATTTGGAACTAAACATAGTACAGCTGAGGCTGATGGGTATGTCACCAGCATGCAGGTATTTGGTCATTAATCAAAGTGCTGGATAAATCAGAATTTGGAACAATGGTGGTTGAAGACGAAAAGTTAAGTTGGTACAGTTCATTCGGAGGGGGGCATTAATGTCTGTGCCAAATTTCATGGCAATCCATCCCAAAGATGTTTCACTCAAAACCACAAATGTTAACCCATAAAATGTAATTGCAATCTATCTAGCCTAATTGTTATGATTACGTTAGAGCTATTTCAGTGTGACGGACCAACGGACTGATTGCCATCCCTAAAGCCAATGTGCCTGTGAGCATGGCTTTTTGATAGTTTTTCAAATTCAAGCACGATCATTGTCACAATGTAGGTGAAGGCATCAAATGGTCATTAGCCAACTTAGCGGCCACTCATCTTGACAGGCAATTACCAAACAAAATCATACAAATCAACGTAAGAGCTTTAATTAAAACAATATTACCATAATCTGGTGGTTATTCACATGAGCCAAGTTGTGATGTACATGTAAATGTGTAGAGAGGAAAGAATGGCCATTAACACATGGACAGGTGGCTAAGCTAACCCCGAGGTCTAGTGCTGCAAACACAACAAACCCAATTACAGCCGTGCCTGAATAGATTGTAGAAAGATGTGTTTGTTCATCCGTTTCAGCCTGAGAACCAGAATGTGTAGGCAAAGGTGATGAAAAGTGAATGGGTGAAAACTAGAGGGGCACCACAATGCGTCTAATGAAGGTGTGTGTGAGGAACAGAGGACGGCAGAGATGCATGTGAAGAGTAGGAGTGACCGACCACAACTCCCTTTGTTTTCAGGGGAAGAGGGTGATGGGCCCTTCACGCTCTCTATTCCTAAATAAAAGCCTCTTTCTAGCCAGAAGACCTTCTGTTCGACAGTACACTATGATTGTAAAATACCATTCTCCAGAGGATAGATTCACCATAAAAGAGAGAAAGAGAGTACATTTATATGTAGGTCAGTGTTAAGGGGCAGACGTGTAGGCCTACACGTTGCCATGGTTTATGCATTTATGGGGCTTAAAGGCATAGCCTACTTCATAAAGAAAATAACCGCAAAATATTACACCGTATTGTTCGTTGCCTGAAAATATCAATAACACCCCCCTGCTTGCTTATAGAGAGACACCAGCAAACAGCAACTGCTGATGGGTACAAGGGTTTGGGCTGTGTGTTCACAATGAAGTGTAAGCTCTTAATGATTTCGTTGTGAAACACTTCCTACTGTCAAAAAGGAACCCTCTGCCATTGTGGTGTGTGTTCTTTCTGTATAAATAATGCATTTCTGATAAATGCATTATTTTTTTAATTCATCTTCAACTTACAACTATTTTCAGTATTGAGTAATTAGCTGATTATTTTCTCCATTAATCAATTTGTTAATACGTTTTAGAACATAGTGAATTATTCACTATCCTAATTTACCAGAGCTTTTGTTTTTGAAAACACTCCAAAACGCAAAAGAAAAATTTACCATTTGAAAGAAAAGGAGTAAACATACAACTGAAACACTGGAACTGGAAAATATTTTCATATTTGCAAAATAAAAATGACTAGATAATCACAATAGTTGCCATTTACGGTTTGAATGATGAATGTGAAAAATATGACAAATGACAATCACAAGTTACCGGAGTCCAAAATAAAGTTATTAAATATACGTAAAAATTAGGCAGCAGAACATGTAGTCTTTTTTAAAAGTATTGTAAAATGATGAAACCATTTCCAAAACAATTATCAGATAACGACGAGTTAGAATAATTTATTCAAACACTGAGAAGAAAAACAATGTTTTGCTAGGACACATTTTTAAATTTCTGTTTAAAGCTTTTAAATAGTTATTTTTTTTTTTTTTTTTATAGGTAGTGCTTGTTCATCCTCTTGTTCCCAAACCAAGTGACAGATAATTTGAAAGACCTTTCAGCTCCATGGCTTAACCAGAGTTATTTTTCAGGACTTTGTTAAGCTTAAACTTTATTAGTGGAACTTCATTTGAGCTGAACTCACGAGCTATAGCCTCAAGGCCTACGCACAAAAACACAGCTCGCAACAAAGCTGGGTGTATTTGTGTGTCAATTTTAAACTGTTCTGTGTGATCTTAGTAATGTGACAGTCAGGTAGTGCTTTGTTTCAAATCTGCAAAGACCATGCCCACATATTTAATTTGTATAGGTTAATATAAAAGTGTTAAAAAACAATAATGTTGGTTTCACTCCACAAAACAGTTTTCTGCAGACTAAGGGGACCAGAAGAGGCGCACACACACACACACACAATTCCTGGAGAACATGTATAATACAACACAACCCCCACAGGCTCTATCCTCCCACACAATACCTCACCAGGCATCAACTCTTTAAAGCAACAAATCAAAACCGGTGGGCGCCATCACACTTCAGCACAGGAGATTATAGCTTTTTATTTATTTATTTTTATCCTCAAGAAGGCAGCGTTGCACACAAAAAGGAAACCAAAATAAAATATAAAAATAACAACCACAGATGATAAATTGCTGAGTGTAACACAATGTAAAGTAAAAAAGTATTGCATAATTAACATTGAAAATACCTACCTAGATAATGAGTCACACATTTACTATACTTACAGGCAGCTCTTTTCCTATTAGTTGATTTTTATTCTATAGCATCATATTCATTGTACTATAAAGCTGAGACAATGAGTCATTTACAGAATATTAAATCAGTAATGGTTATTCGACCCCTTTTAAAGCAGAAATGCCCCAAACGCCACTGGTTCCAGCTTCTTAAAATGTTTGCAGACGTAATGGGAACGCAATCATCTTCTGACATTTTATTAACCAAACAAAACTCACAAGTTTTTCTCTTTTGACACTAAATAGTAACAAAACAACATTTTGCTTGTGTAGGTTGACAGGGCCTTCAACACAGCACCAATCCTACTACAGCATGATATCTAACAAAACACAGAACTAAAAGGGACAGAGAAACCAATAGTGCCTACTATCACAATCAGAACTGACATCCATAATCAAGTCCGAGACCAAATCCATCTTACAATAGTGCTCAAAGGCAGTGTGATGGAATCAGAAACCCCCTGCTATCCACACAATACGACCTTCCCTGCAGCAACGAGCTCCAAACAGCCCTAGGCTATTTTAGATCTAGGACAGCACTATACACTTTGGGACAGCATCTTCCCTTTCTCTGTGCCGGCTTCCTCTGCTATTCTCTTTTCCAAAATCATCTAATCAGTCACAAACCTCATGGGTCTGCATCCCTGGATTATATGACAATATTGTGCCAGCCCACTGAAAATGGAAATGCTCCATTGAAATACATAACCTTCAACATTGTTTATTTATGGAGATTCAATTTCTACCCCTACCTTGGTTACTAACTATATATTATAGTAAATAGTATGGAAAGTTCTCTATGGTGTTGACACTGAGGTCAAGATTTGTATGTTTTGCTATGATACAGTTTGCATTTAAATGTAAGATTCCATGATGCAGGAAAAAAAAATCTGTCTTCTGTCTATCTTTTTAAAAACAGCATCAAGCAATTTGACTTTTAATGAGCTCTTCCCACAGCATCAAGGGAATGATATCAATAGTAGGCCTGAACGATAATGGAAACAACTACAGCCATGCTAGTCGCCTAGTGAGGCTGTAACACTCGTTTACACCAGACAACAAGATTGCTGAACGGAGAGAAAAGTTTGCCCATAACACACTACCATAACTTTTTTGGTATATATATATATATATATATATATATATATATATATATATATATATATATATATATATATATATATATTAGCCTTCAACCCAGGCTTTTCCAAGCCAACCGGAGCCAGTCTCTAATAACCAATGGTTAAAAAGTGTACCCCCATTCTTCCAAATGTGAGCGTACCTGGATTAATATTCTGAATAATCGGACCTAGAAGGTATAATGGGGGGGGGGGGGGGACATGCATGCACAATTGACAACCATGCAAATACACAAAAGAGAACAAACAGCTTTATGAGCTATGACAATCAATACTTCCAGACAATATTAACAGCAGACAGGCATTACTGTCTGCTCTGGGACTTCACAAACACAGGGAGAAAAAAAGGCCATAATGTTGTAGATAATGTAGCAACAAGTAATATTTTACTGTCTCTTTGCACAAAAGCACCATTATACCACCAATAACTCATATGTTAAGCTTTCTAAACATAAAGAGCCAAACTAGGTATATGTGAAAAGGGCCTTTACCCATTATTAGTAATCAAGAAGGCCAATAACTGATACTAACTAATATGCATTTGCCGACATGAGCATGTTAAATGAAATGCTTCAAAAGAGAACTGAGCACATTTTTGTTTTGTATCAAGCAGCAAAAAGTTGTAGCATAACAAGTTAAATTGCCTGACTTGACATTGCACGTCCTACGATGTGACAATTGCACATGTGCACATCACAATGTCAATGCTGAAACAATACATTGTGAGACTGGATTCTGTACCCCGAGACAAACAGTGATGACTGACTCATATGAACGGGTCCAACGTGAGTTGAATGCCCATCAGCAGTGTTATTTTCCAATGAAAGTAGCTAGCACTATCTCCAAGTCACCAGATGATGACATTGTGCATATTTTGCATAAACCTTAGTGGATTTGTCAGCTGACTGACTGGGTAATTACAAAGGAAGAATGCATTTGCATGCAACTGGCAGTTGCCTAATATATTTGCGCAGGTGTGTGGTTAGGAGTTTGGGAAATTGACTTGACATTTTATACACTAAATTATTAAATCAGTTACTAAAGGAAAAAAATAATGGGATAGATGTATACATAGCGGATATAAATCGGTAGTTAGAGCCCCAGTTTTAGTAATGAACTTGAATGATGAGGAGGGTGAATCTGGAGGCTGCCGTCTGGAAGCATCTTGTTTACAGATCTCTGATAAGCAACTTATTAAGTGGTTCAAAGCACACGGGACAAAGTGGTAGAAAGACAACAGTCCGTTATAGAAACACGGACCCTCGTAACGTTAATTGACTCCAGCTTTCTATAGCCTGACAGTTTTACAGCTGCATTGTACAACCCCCTATTCATACACATGAGACTGCGCTCAGCGCATGCCAAACACCCCCCCCAGCCTGGCTGACAGGGGTGACCTTAGATTGAAGATAAAATTAGCCAATACTTCAAACACACCAACTGATATGTATCACAATTAAAATCATGTTTTAATCCTCTGTAAAAATATATATTAACTAAAAATGACCAATATATTGTATTTTTGTGTGTGGTTTTCTCAAGGATGACCAGTGTCCTTGCATTTAATAAGGCTTCATCACGGTAATGCAATGCTGCTGCTTTAATTTCACAAAAGCCTAAAAAATATTCCTGTGCCCAGCCTTTACCCTTTACTGAGTTTACTTTTAATGGTGTATTTTTGTTGGGTAGGATCCATATGACTTTAATGTTGTTTGGCCTCATATAGCATAACCTAATTTAAAAAAAAAAAGTAAACCCAATAATGTCACTGAATGCCTAACATTCATGGAGCAGTGAACTTATTCCGGTCTCTGCAGAGAACCATTTGAACTGTACACAGATAAAACCGTTACTCTAGTGCGGGCCAAGAACAGTAGCATCTCAGAAATCCCTTTAGACAGATAAGGCTTCTTGAATTAAATGGGATTAGTAGTCAATGACTAAAGCAGGTAAATCCCCCCCCCAAAAAAAGATGCTTGCAAAGAGGATTCATTTCACTGATAAGAGTAGTCTTAAGAGAGAATAAGCAGCATATGCCTTTAGCATTTTGTGTAATCCTGTCTCTTTTGAACTATGGGAGGCTCTGTTGAGTTTTTGTGCCATCAGTGAGTACAGTGATTCCCTGTTAGACTGTAGCATCTCTACTCGCTCTGAACTAGTGAATGAATTAGTTGACCGAAAGAAAAATAGACAAGAATTATGATAATTAATTTATCGTTTAAGTTGTTTGTTGAACAATGATGCCAAACATCTCTATGTATAGACTGTTTCTCTGATTATTGTCATTGTAAAATAAAAACATTTGCTGTTTTTGTTTGGGAGAGATGGTCAAACAAAACAAGCCATTTGAAGAAGTCATTATTTGAGAAATTGTAAAACGACATTCACCAATTTCTGACATTCTGTAAAATGAATACTTGTTTAATCACAAACTGGTCAGCAACCAATCAATACAGAAAATAACCATTGGTTTCCGCCCAGATAAATCTGTAAAAAGAAAAAGATAATTATAATACTTATTCTAACAGTAGCTGGTGTCTTAATGTAACCAACATTAACACATTAAGAGGAAACATGTTCATTATGAACCTAAGTGGTGTGCATAGACTTAGTGAAGATGCAACGTAACCATATAAATCAAGTGTGCAACTATTTTCATTAAGCAGAACAGAAGGTATACTTTCACACTTATAAAACACACTACAGGCGCAAAACAAAACTTCGTTAAACACAAATTAGTTCCACTCCAAAAAACGATAGTTTTGTTTATAATTGTGGCTGTAGCTTGGATGCTACAGTCTAGCATGCAGACGTTTGTATTTACTCCCACATAATTAATATGTAGATATATCAATCAGTATGTACTGGCAGTACACCGCATTCCTGAGATATCAAGCAACGCCAAAACAGCCATGGTTGGACAAAAATGGTCACACTCAAACAAGCTTAAGACACCATTTTGAAAATCCACCGATTTCTAGATAACAACTCCGAGATGCCATCTTGCCAATTATCACCAGATTAGCTACCGTTAGCATGACAATACAACCATTCCGAAGGACTCCATGCAGGAATCTATGCTGGTCACATAATACTAACGTTAGCTTGTCTGCTAACCTGAAAAGGCAACCGCTAACCCGTAGCATCCCTGCATCCCTCGACACACGCTGTTCAAATTGCTAATTAGCGAGCTAGCTGGGTAAAGATTAGCAAACGGCAATAAAATATACTCACAAAGGATCAGACCGGACCGCACCACAACCGCAGCAGCTACTTTTACCGCCTGAACGCAAACCAATAACACTAACACCCGTAGCGATACGACAATCAGTCTAAGTTTGATTCTGTTGTTAAAGCTACCTAGCTGGTTTAGCTTAGCCAGCTAACGTTAGTTCCCCCACTGTAGCCACCACGGAGGACAATTGAAGGGATACAGAGGGAAAAAACGAACTAGCAAGTCGACACATGGACATTCCTGCCCTCCATAATAAATATTGTACGAGACTTACCAAAGCCACTCGGTAGAACAAAAAAAGATTTCCCGTGTGCGTACGTGATCTCAACTGTGGGTCTGCTCTGCCTCAGGTCGGTGCGGACTGGCTCTGCTACAGCAACGTTTTGTCGGACCAGTGGCGCAGAGAAGACAGCTTTCACCCGAAGAGACGGCCACCGTGTGGGGGATGGGGATGCACTGCCGGGAGGGAGAGAGGAAGGGAGGGATGCAGGGATGTAAGGAGAGAGGAGGGGGTCCGACCCACCGATAACATAATAGTAGCTAGAGAGGCTTTGATACTAGACAAAAAATAGATAGGATAATAAAGATAGATACATCGATAGAGTTGAGACTTATAACCAAAAGACAGCAAATGAAGGACAGAATATCCCTAGTTTCTGTTGTTCGTTTGATTGATTATTGATAGTACTGTCAATCACTCAATAATGAAGCATTCAAATGTAAGGGGTTAGTGCGACTTTTAACTGATAGTCTACTAATATATAGCCAACATAATAGATCATTTAGACAATATTCTAATTGAGACATGTATAATAACACCGTTACTTCTTTGTTCTGTTCTGTGGGTTCGCATTTTTTTTGAGTTCTTGGTTTTTGTTTCTAAGACATTTCATATCAGTATGTCGTTGCATTATTACCAGGAGTGGTCAAACACTCGCTGAAGCTAGAGTTGTACGTTTACAAAAGCCTGCTGTTAGCTATGTAATCAACATTTCCAGACAGGAAAGTGTGTTATTTGGTCAGCAGCACCGTGGTGGTTGAACGGTATTGCAGAATGGCTTGAAGTTCACGTTTACCAATATTTCAGAGGCTTTTGCTAGCCACAAATTTTGCTTCACACAGCAAGGCGACGCCATCCAGTGGTGATGAGTTGCATTGCACCACAATGAGTCAATTTTATGAACATACACGGCCTAATTCCTGCCTGACTTTTTGCACATATTACAGTTTGCTTGAATGCAATTTATTTTATCTATTTATTAAATATATATTCTTAATAATAAAGCCTTTCTTGTGCTGTGATGTGCATTTATCCCCACTATAAGACAAATGTATCGTTTTTGTAATGAGGTATAATGTGGGAATGGTTGCTGCATTTAGTTTAATATATTGCGAGTTGATTGCCGTTACAATTGTTAAAGATAATAGGCCTACGTTAGAAATAAACGACGGCTTATCTGCAGGGAACAAACAGTTCCAGCGAGCTATAGCTACACAGACAAAATAGACAACCTATCCGTATGTAATAGGCTATTCGTGAACCCTATCTATCTGCAACTAATAACGGTTTAACCTCAAATTAGCAGGGTATCCTAGGCCTTTAGACGCGAAATGAGCACACTCTCATCGAGTTTTAAGTCAAGACCTACAGTGTGTAAAGCGGAAATTCAGAAAGAACTACAGTTCCCAGCTGCCTTTGCCCATTCCTCTACCGCAAACAAAGAGACGCATACATTCACATACTCCAGGGCTTTTATAAAAGAGATACACAGCTCAAACAAAACAACGCACTTTCAGCAAAAATGATGTTACCGACAAGTAGGCCTATAGGCTAACTGCAACAAAAAAGCAGTCCGAGTCATCGCGTGATTTCACGCTTCCGGAAGTTGCAATGGCATGAGAAAGAGAGAGCTGTCCTAGGTGCTGACACGGTAAGAAGTGCATTCCCTGCTTCAATTACATACAATACCTGTATATTTTACACGTAGATCTATCATTTATAAGTCACTTTTAACAGTGATACGTTATTTAAGGTAGTGTGTATATCAGTATTTTGAACTGAATAATTGTGACAATACTAAATGTGCAAGACACAAATCTTTCTTAAACTGTCAAATAATGCGTTCCTCTTTCTTAGCTCTAGGCCTACTACCTACCTCTCTCTGTGTCTCCTACACACAGACACACACATATTCAAATAATATATGAGAACAGACGTAGACTCACAATATTCTGTGAAAATGCATAATGACCTACAATTATTTTCTTTTGATTGTCAGAATTTAGAAAGATGGATGAACCCCAAGAGTCATTGTCCTGTATCACCAATGCTCACAACTCCAGCAGAAGCCCCCCCAGTTGTAAACCTGGCAGTACTTCACAATGCAATGGCGTCCCAGAGTACCGGACCCTGCTGCAGGTGCCGGAGTCCCACGGACTCCAGCTGCTGGGCGTGCTTAGATCATTCAGGGAGCAAGGCTTGCTGTTTGACTTCACCATTAAGGTCCAAGATCACAGTTTTCCCTGCCATCGCTGTGTCCTTGCAGCATGCAGTGATTTCTTCAGGTATTCCATCTGTCTATCTATCTATCTATCTATCTATCTATCTATCTATCTATCTATCTATCTATCTATCTATGTCTTTTTGTTAATATAGTAATATCTCTGTGTTTAGGGCCATGTTTGAGGTGGATATGCGAGAGCGTGGTGATGGTTCAGTGACTCTAGGTAACCAGTGTCCGGTGGCGGTGGGTACTTTCCTGGACTTTGCCTATTCTGGAGAGACACTCATCACTGATGGCAATGTAGACATGCTGTTTCAGCTTGCCTCTTTTCTGCAGGTAGAAATACAAAAACAATACAAAAACTTTTTCTTTTTCTTTAACATACAGAACATCTGGGTGCCTTGGTAGCCACCTGGTAGAGCTTGTGCCCCATATACAGTCCTTACAACAGTGGCCCAGGTTTAAGTCAGGCCCTTTGCTGCATATCATCCCCCCTTTGTCTTCAGCTTTCCTATAAAAAAAGGCCAAAAAAGTAATCCTTACAAATCCTAATCCATACAGCTTTTTGTTTTTTTGCTAAACCAGCGCCTCCTCACAAAGGCTTAGGGTGTTAATAAACAAAAACTTCACAATTTGACATGTCACAGTTGTAAAAACACAGGTGTCAATAATCCAATTATTGATTACTGAATGTATTATGGTATACCTGCACTGGTTAGGCAGGACTGTGTGGGTCTCAGGACTGTGTGTATGGACTGTGTTTCATTATCATTTTGGAGCGTCTATTACCATTGGAAAACTGACAACTTTATTACTATTACTTTATAATGTATTGGCACATGAACTTTGATGACCTCTTGTAATTCCCATCTTAGCTCCACCCAACTTCAACCCAAACAGAGGTCTAATCAAGCAAGTGAAAACACTTGTGTGGGTGTACGGGGCCTTACTAGATTAACACTAACAGATTAACACACAATTAACAGTTATTAAAAGAAACAGTTCTTTAATAAGATATTTTGCTCTAAATTGCTAATAGTTTTTTGATATGTATTGTATGTGTCCTCAGGTGTCAGTCTTGTCCCAAGCGTGCAGCAACTTCCTGATAGGAACCATGGATCTGGGTAATTGTCTGTCCCTCTTCTCCCTCGCTGAGGCCTACGGCTCGGCCTCTCTCCTGCAAAGAGCCAACGAGTTTGTGGTTGAAAACTTCTCTGACCTTTCCAAAACCCAGGACTTTCTGGATATGCAGGTGCTGCTTAAGAACGGCAAGATAAGAAAGTTATTTTATCTGTGAAGCTGAGGTTTATATAAGGATGAATGTAGCGTATTTATTAATAAATCCATACATGACTTAATTAGTTTACACCTTGGTTGTATATTGTGAAAGTAGTCTGCATTCTGTCTGCCTAGCAATGAGTTTAATCCGTTTTAGCCCATTCTCAGCAATTAAAATGGTAGCTCATAATCATATTTCATAGCCAGTAAACTGTACCTTTTGATCCAACTCTTGGAGATGTATATAATGTTAAAGAAGGGAGGTTGATAAAAATGACAGCATCCATTTTAAATGGCCGTTAAAAAAGATATAGCAACACTTGTCAATATGTTTCAGCTGTCTTAGCCTCTCTTAAATCTTCCACATGCTGAGAAACAAAAAAGGTTATGATTTAGATATAAGATATAACATTATTTATTTAATGAAAGAATTTAAAATGATTTCATTAGGTTTTTAAATGAAGATCATGGATAAAAATGGGGCCTGTTTTATGTCAAATGTCTGGCTTAAACACAGTAATGTGGATTATGTGTAAAGAATATTGTACACCTGATTTATCTTATTTGTAAACACAGGGCATGACATTGTTCCCACTTAAGAAATCATAAAGTCTGGCCCTGAAGGCCTTGGGTGGGACCTTTCGTAGTAATAATAGTGTAAAAGGTGCCCATCCTGCATACATCAAAAAGCCTGACTGAACTTACTCAGTATTTAATATTTCAATTGCTTCTTATAGGTGAATGTGTTGGAGTCATGCCTAAGGTCAGATGCTCTAAACGTGCCCAGTGAGGAGGCGGTGGTGATGGCTCTTCTTAGATGGACACGTCATGATCTTTCGGAAAGACAAAAACTGTTACCAGGCTTGTTATCTCTATCCAGACTCCACCATCTACCTGCAACTGCAATAAAGGTATGAACACACTGCATCTGCAGGATTTTGGATTTTAATTGTCTCATCCTCCTGTGTCATCCCTCACCTTCTCTCTCAGACTCTGCGCGACTCAGATGCTCTCCTCTGCAATGGTGAGTCCTGTCTCGCCTTGCTCTCAGAGGCTCAGAGCAGACAGGATCAGTTCAATGGCCTGCTCTCTGATGCCAGGCCAGCCACCACACAAAGCTACATCTACATCCACAAGACGGAGGAGAACGGAGAGATCCGCCATACCTTCTGCTACTGTCTGGAAACAGACCGGTGGAAAGAACTGGGAACAGGGCATGGAGAGGTGACAGCTACTATGCCAGACCCACCGGGATCGTACATTACCAGCTTTGCTGAGAAGGTACGTTTTAGGAGTCCTGCTGCTGTTTCAATTAAGCAAGCTGAACTTGTGACACCTTATTAAGTTATAGCATTGGTGTGGGATTATGAGCTGTTCAACCAAAGAGTAAGATTTCTTTCAAGACCTCAAGAAAAAGAAATTAATTCTTATCCCTTTAAGTATTTCTTAACCCTTGAGATTAACCTTTGGACTCTGGACTTACATGTTATTTAGCTGACACTTTTATCCGAAGCAACTTCCAATTAAGTGCTTTCAACCTTGAAGGTGCAAACTCCAGACAACAAGTAGTAAGTGCAAGTGCATTAGCTTGAAATAAGCATGCTTTCCATTATAGCTTACAAAAGTTCTCAACCTTCTCGTCCTTCCACTGGATCTAAGATATTTGTGACAGGTGGTTGCCGGGGGAACTGTTGCCGGGCAATACGTCTCCATGTGGCCGAGCCGTTTCATGACGCCACGGACGAGGTTTGGTGCTTCTGTCCTGTTACCTTAACCTGCACGCCTGCACCTGCCATGCTGAAGCCCAGAACCACACACACAGCTGTAACTTGCCTGGACCGAGTGTATGTCATTGGAGGACGGACCAAAGGATCCAGAGGGGGAGCTCCCAGTCTGCTGGAGGTAACGGTGTCTCTTCAATATACGATGGAGACCATATTGTTGGTTCATGTTCTTTCATTACTAGATTATTAAGTGTGGATTTTTATGTGCAGTACAGTCATTCTTTTCTATCATATATTCTAGGTAGAGTATTATAACCCTCTGAACCAGACCTGGAGCTCTGTCAGCCCGCTGCCAACAGCCATCTTCTACCCTGAGGCCAGTGTTTGTGGCAGTGTTATCTATACACTGGGGTCAGAGGTGGAGATCACAGACTCCTTTAACCCCTCACTGGACTGCTTCTTCTGCTATGATGCCAAGCAGGACCAGTGGAGCCGCCTGGTGGCAGAGTTTGGCCAGTTCTTCCATGCTACACTGGTCAAGGCGGTGTCAGTTAACAATACACTGCACCTCTGTGACCTGTCCACTTACAAGGTGAGCCATCAGGGCACAGATGAACGGATGACTTGTCAGTCATTAAACAGGGTTATGCAGTTTTTTAGCAGGACTGTTAAGTTCAAAGTGTGACTTTTTTCCCTATCCAGGTCTACAGTTTTTGTCCAGAGACCTGCGTGTGGAAGGGCGAAGGGTCATTTGAGTGTGCTGGGTTCAATGCCGGAGCAGTGGGTATGAGAGACAGAATCTACATCCTGGGTGGAGACTATTCACCGGATGAGATCACTGATGAAGTTCAGGTAGGAGAACCTTTACATTCAGATAAGCTGCCCTAATTTGACTTTTATTGGTGGTGTTCTAAGTCACGGTTTCATGAGTTAAAGGTGGAGGCCACTTTCGTCGATATATCTAAATATATGCCAGTATGTCTCTAGATGTGTACTGCATGTGTACAGTATGTTATATATAATGCATATTACTACCATATACTGTATGTATTACACAATGAGGAGGAAAGGATGTAAGAGGGGGGATGAAGGTAGAAGCCCAGGAGAAGGTAGAGATGGGAGAGGTGAGCTCATGATTGAATTAGAGAGGGGATAAAAGAAGGGATGATTGTGAAAGGAAAAAGGTTAAGGAGAGTGGAAAGTGGAAAGGAAAAGGGTAATGGAGAGTGGGTTGAGATAACATACAAACAGGAGAGGATGGGTTAGCCAGAAGTGTGGCCCTGCTCTTCATTAAAAGTTAACATATTTGCCGAAGATGTGACCATTTATACTCTTTGTTTTTTGGGTCAGAGGGTATTTCTCCTCTAAGATCTGTGTTTTTTGGGGCCTGTACAGGTGTATCACAGTGGGAGGAGTCAATGGGAGGAAGTGGCTCCCATGCCCAGAGCGCTTACTGAGTTCCACTGCCAGCTAATCAGTTTCAACAGATACAAAGATCCGTGGGGTGACACAGCATGATACACAGCAGACACACGCTCATAAACACATGTGAGTGGATATACATGTGTGTGTGTTACTTGTATCATTTATGTATGCAACTACCCACAAGTCCTTAACTTTGTACGTGTGAAGCACCTGCAGTCATTTGTTGTGTCAATCAAAATGTGGTCTCTCCAATGGAGGAACCCTATTGAGAAGAAGACTATTTTAGAAATCCTATTTTAGTAGCTGAATATTTTTTTTTTCAAAGAGAAGAACTCACAGTATCTGTACATTAATCAGCTCTTCTACGGCTCACATATAGAAAAAGGAGACTTTGTTATGTAACACTTTGAAGTTCCATTGACACAGCCTTCAGGAGGGACTCCCCTGGATTTTTGCACCAGGCGCCTCTGCAATGCGTTCCTGCTGCGCCACAGTTTTGTTCCGTCCTCCACCACGTGCCATCCCACACTGGGAGCGTCTGAGAAACAAAAATTATTTTATGGCAAAACTGTCTAAATTATCTGAGTGAATTTTCCTAAACATCTTGCCTTTATTCTGTTTCTTCTCTCGTGATATATAATTCTACATGTGATCAATACACAGATCACCTGATAATCTTCAGTAACTGTTTGTTTGATGAGACATATGTAACCATAGATGTCACTCTATGTTGCTTCAAAAAATACAATAACTTAACAATAAGAAAAACATGGGCTTCATGGTGTTTACGTCATGTATGCATACAGTATTTTTGTTTTAAAACTGAAAAATAATCCCAAATGAACAACTGTTTAATGTCAAGAAGAAAACATAAACATTTTTCCGAATTTGTGTTGATGTCTTATTCTTTGAGCAGATACAGTCTCTACATTTGACACATGCATCACTAAGTAAATGTATCAAATGGTTCAATGTATCAAAGGTAAGCAGTGACGGTATAAACTACTGTGTATAGTGACATTGGAGTTTGTTTTTATAGCTGTTACTTTAAAGGTTCTCACAGTTAAAAAAATAGAGCCTCAAACTCCTGTTTGTTTCTTTTTTTTTCACCCTCCCATCTCTACTGTGAATTCCCATTTGATTCTTGCCAGAGATTCAAGGCCACATTCAACAAAACGACAAATACTGATCCAAGACTAGTTTGTTATTGACAATCTGCCCTGTCTGCAGCAATCACATGGCAATCCAATACAACTACAGTTCTGGACCAAACCAGTGCTCATCGATTTAAAGAATGAAAAGATGTAAACACTGTGTCTGAACAAGAATCAATCAGCATTTAAGTCCTACAGTAACCATGCTGGCTTCCTTCCAGACACATATCTCTCCATGTCCTCAGCCTCTCATTCATCTCCTCTCTTGTTGCTCCATGGTTCAGTCCTGGTAAACTTTCACCAGCAGCCACATCAGCAGCACAGTGATTAAGACAATTATGAAGTTGAGCAACAGCTCCTTCACCGAGTGGTCCATGGTGGTATCACACCAGAGGAAAAGAAGACGATGGAAAGGAGACAAGGAGAAAGGATGCAGACGTGTTGGATGTATTCAAAAGAGGTGTGGCTGGTCCTGGACCTGAGAGTTGTAGAGAGAATATGAGCAATGAAAGAAATAATTCAGGTATGACCAAGGCAAATAAGTGTGTATGTGTGTGTGTGTGTGTGTGTGTGTGTGTGTGTGTGTTAGATTAGCTGGATCAGACACTTCTCAGGTGGGTCAGTACATGTGTACATTTACTCAACAGGGAGAGGTGCTAGATTAACCCCACATATGCATATATAGTACACAACGCACACATCCACAATGCATCCAACTTCAAAGTACTGTACCAAAAAATTTATTCATGTAAAAGATCACCTTTCCAAAGTTCCTTTACACATTTAAAAAAAACCTTTTAATTGGATTGTTAGCCAACATCATGCTTCCAACTATGATAACCTTATTCAGAATGATAACACTGAATCAGATTTATTCAGTGAGCTGTTACCTTTTTATGAACAAGAAGAAAAGGAAGCAGATGTTCTCAAGTGTTCCAGTAGTACCTGACCTCTGATAGCTTCTTACTAGTCTTCTTACTGGAAACTTCTCTATTGTGGCTTTTCTTCTCTGCAGCATCTATGAGCAGCTGACCTTCCTGCTGTTGTCCAGTTCTCTGTGGTCGTCAGGGGCAGGGCCCGCTCCTAAAGTAGCCATCCCAAGCGGACCGCCCATGTTTCACATACACACAGACTGATGTCACGCACCAACTAAACAACCAATAGAGTGTGTTATTTTCCACAATCTCATCCACTGGTGTGTCCCCCATCTATACCCATAAAGTCTCTCTCTCTCTCTCTCTTTCTCTCTCTCTCTCTGTTTCTCTCTCTCTCACATACACACACACACACACACACACACACACACAACAGAGGAGGGATTTAGGGTTATTTATAAAACATTATTGCAGATACAAGGTGGATTAAAGTTGTTCCAAACACAATACAAAACAACTTCTGATGGATATAGGAAAACTGTAACAGTATCACTCAGTATCTGGGTATGAGCTCTGCACAGGGGGGAAGAAGAATAACAGAGCGACCTCTCCAAAATGCAACATTTGAGACATAGGTTTAAATCCAACGGATGCCACAATTCATCATGCTTTCTTCCCTGTCATAGAGAAACTTTCCTAAAAAGGAAGGTTAAATACCTCCAATGGTTAATCAGTATGATGGCATCTACAGTCCTTTTTTCCACTGCACTTAATATGCTTTGTGGCTGCTGGAAATACCACGACAGCCAGGAAAGACAAGAAAAGGATGTGTAGGTCATGTGGCAGTGTTGCATGTAAAGGCTGGCACCCTTGCTAAATTGGTTTCTTTTAACTGATGGATACCGACCGATGAACGGGCTAAATCAGATTCTGCTCCCCTGAGTGAAGTGCAGACAGGTTGATAGGCAGTGAAGCACCAATATGCATATTCACCGCTGGGAAAACTAGTTTTTTTTTGTTTTTAAATATGTAAAAATGACATGCTGTGGTTTCACAGGGATTAGACATGTCATTATTTTTGAGTAGTTACCCTTATAGAGTCGTGTTTCCACCATGAGTTTGGACTTCAGGATGTCACTGTTCCCAGCAATATTCCTGCACATAACACAACTGTAAAACCGCATCTTTTTTTTTTTTTTTTACTGTCATTGCCACAAGTACCATTGATTGGTTGTCATTCTCTAGAGGGAAGAGTCAGAGAAGAGTAAAAAGAGAGCAGAGTGGCGATCAATGGAGAGCCTTCTTGTTGAGACCGTGATGAACAATGACTGAGAACCCTCATCCATTTAGTGTTTTTGTCATTCTATTTCTTAACCTTAATTAACTGAAACTGACTCTTTGTACCAGTACTACTTGTGCTGGGACAGTAAAGATTTAACAACTAAGATAAAATGTGTTCATTAGTAAGCTTTAGAGGTATACTGGAAGGCAGATATTGCTACCTTTGGACAGATCCAGGCTAGCTGTTTCCCCTGCTTCTGGTGCTAAACTAAGCTGTTTACTGTGCAATGAGAGTCGTATCAATCTTCTCATCTAACTTTCCACCAAAAAGCAAACAAGTGTATTTGCCAAAACTTGACTATACAGCATTCTTTTCTCTCTCTTGTGGTTATGTATATGCATTGCACTCTTACATTCTTCCTCTTGTATGTTAAGCTGGCACTAAGAAAGGGATTTTGACAGTTGACCACAGTGAACTTCTCAGCTCATCTCACACTTGACAGCTGCTTAAAACAGTATTATATCTGAACTAATGTTAAACCCCCTTGACAAACACACCTCTCGAACACATTGACGGGTCACAGTAGGACTGTGTATGAGCTCGGTTCCCTTGAACCTTTCCATCACAGGATTCCAAGGTGATTCCCAAAGGATTTAACAGATCAAAACAGCTGCCATTTCATCTCTCTGCTGCCCTGCCAGCATTGGACCAATAGTTATTTGAACCAGGGATTCCCATTGTCACAGAGATCTAGCACTGGGGTGATTGGATAAAGCGGGGCGAGGTGTGCAGGCATCTCTGTGCAGGGAGGACCACAGCCCACTGTGACAGCTGTGTGTGTGTTTAAGATAGAAAAGCGGGGCAGGGTTACCCTATATATCAGTGGCGACAGAGGGATGTCAACAAGGCCTCAGAGACACCATTCCACACATTCTGGGACGCTATGTTTGTGTGTGTGTGTGTGTGTGTGTGTGTGTGTGTGTGTGTGTGTGTGTCTGTGTGTATGTGTGAATATGTGCATATATGTGCATGCAATTACTAAATTTTCTAAGATGTCGAACTACATAATTTCTAAGCTTGAAAGCTGGCATTGTCACACGGTTGGTAAGAAGTCATGAATTACAGACACACACACACACACACACACACACACACACACACACACACACACACACACACACACACACACACAGTAGCTAGCATCTCTTTTTTTAGCTGCCAATTAGTCAATTAATAGCCTGATCTTTTACATTCTTCAGTGCTACAGCATGATGTGTCTTATCTTTTACATTTTAAATGTTGTGGTTACACACACACATTTTTCTCTAAATTCTTCTCATGAGCAAAAATATTTCAGTCTCAGAAAAAAGAGGTCATGAATCAACCAGCTGATATATTTCTGTCCTTTTACCTGTTTCATTACCTTAGTTTTTATGACTCATATTTTTTCCAAAAAACAGACAGATATGGGCTTGCATAGATTACCCAGAGATCAGAATTACTATTTTGGAAGGATCTAGTTTCTTTTTCTGTCCGTCTCCGTCATGCAGTCTCCAGGTAATTAAAATACAAAGATGCCAGCAACAAGAGTTTGGCCTTGGCTACTGGAGTGAATATCAAAGGGTGATGGCATGCATCAGGGTACACAAGTGGTTCCACACTAGTTCCCAATGTTACACTGTTTTTTCAGAGCTTGACTGATGTTTGAGGTTAAACTGCCCTTGAAAACAAATATCCTCATAATCTCCATGTTCATAACCTAAAAGGGATTTTTCCACTTCGTAGAATGTTGACACTCATTGTTTACAAATTCATGAATGGCTGACCAACTCTGAAATATATTGTTAATTTAGGCTTATAAAATAAGATTGAAAGCTTGTCTGGAAACAGTAGTTTCACTAAATCTCACTACAAAGTCCAGCTTTTGATCATGGCATGATCTTCAGATGGATCATTCATCAGCTACTAAGTGGACTTTGTGCTAAGATTGTATTCTCAACTGCTGTTTACCATGTCAAAAAATAACATTGAACCTCATCTTTTAAGCCAGCTTGCATGATAAGTCCTTAAAGTGCTCAGACGGAAATGGACATTTTCAAGTACAAGTAACTAACTGCTTCATGTGCTGGGGAAGATTGTGTGTTTGAAAGCTTCAGGTCAGCTAATAAATAGAGCTGGTGGTGAGATACTATTTACTACTAGACATTTAGGAAGTCAGATTGCCTGGATTGCAACATTATTGTCCATCAGACATAGACAAAAAATACCAATTAAAATGGAAGCAGAATAGATTACTGCCTTTAAAATTAACCCATCTTGCCCCTTTTATTGTGTACACTGGATAAAAGTGTTGCTAAGAAAATGGGTGGCAAAAGCTTTATCCCTGGCAGGTACTGTCCTTGATTGATTACCTAACAAATGTACCTGTCTGTGGCTAGCTAACACTCATTAAAGATTAAAGACTTTTTAAAATTTTTTTTATTTATTATACTTGTTTTGTTGTTATGATGCCGGAGAGGGCAGCTATGATCTCCTGGATGACCAGCTGTTGTTTTGTAGCCTAAACTGAGTGCTGTTAAGACGACAAAGGGTTCCCACTGGTCAGCAGCTCAGCCTAGGGCTGTAATTACTGAGATGGCTGAGGACAGGTGAGGGCTTCATTACGCAACACACCCGTGTATAATCACACACAATGACGCACACCCAAAGGAGCTGTAGTCATGAATCTGGCTATAGAGGAATACATACACAGGATCTGAGCTAATAATAGGCTGAATTGATGGAGGAAGCCTACAGAGAGCAGCAACCTTGGCAGAAAAAAAACAGTAGACAGAATAGATGAGTTAGAGTTTAGAAAAATGACTAAATATGATCAGCAATTGCCCTGATGTGTAGGGTATTGTGTTTTGTTAAAAAGGATGCATAAGTTGTGATACTCATTTATTCTAATAATACAAGAGTATCCTCAGTTGCTAGAATTTGAGTGCAGTCAGATGATGGATAAATGAAACGGATGAAAAAGGAATGGCAAACAGTCTCCTCGGGATAGTTATCCTACTAACATTTTTATCCCTTAGTATCAAGTAAGCAGGGCCTATAGAATGATCCCTAGAGCATTTTTGTCTGTCTTTTGTTGGGAGATTAGGAAGGCATGCAGCATAGCTTTGCCATCAGGGTTTAGGTCCTATATAATGGACCTGCCAGGCAAAATAATGAATGTCAATAGGCTTGGATTCCAAAGATTGCCAGCCGAGAAGGGAAAACAGAAGGACAAATTAAACAATTTATCATCGACTAGATACTATAGATATATACCGTAACAGAACAATATGTCCCTGCTGGCATATTTTAGGGAGGGAACAAAGAGCAGCATCCGGCCGGGAAGTATGAACACCAAACAGTATTACTAAAGACACAATAATGAATAACAAGGATAGTTACTTATATTTATGACCTGCAAACATGCAAAACATTACAAAAGGGTACACATGACCAGTGACCAATACAGTGAAAATACAATAAAACAGCAATTTTTTCTCAAAACAAATGCTGTCAAACACAGGTAGGCCTATAATTGCTACACATTGCACTACTAACTCATGCAAAACAGCCACTGTTCATGTTATAAGTTCCTCTTCTGTTTTTTGTTATTTAACAATATATGCTCTTAAAAGGGTTTCAAAAGAGCCCCAAAAAGGAGAAACGTGTTCGTGCCGCTCTTCTGAGAAGAGAATCGTCGGGAACATGTGTTTGGTGCTTGTTGCACCCGGACAAAATAAGATGACGTACCATGGATGCTAGTGTGGAAAACAACGTGAAAGCGTTCAGGAGGAGTAAAGTGGACAAGAAAGTTCTTCGTAAACAGTTAAAAGCCAGTCACACTTTGCTGAAACATGAAGGCATTAGTACAGCGCCGCAGCCTACCAAGGTAACAGAAAACAAACATTTATAAGCAGGAAGTGGCAGCTGTCAGGCAGCAAAGAGAGCTAGCCAACAAGCGTTTTCTAGCGTAGCTACTTAAATGGACTGATTTACGGCTATTAGACGCAATACATACAACTCAAAGTTGATTTTCAGCTCATGGCTCAGGCTTTAGGTGACTTGTGATTTGCTGTCATACAACTGGGATCAATTTTCTAACCTAAAATAGTTGTGACAAAATGCGTCTCCCGACACAGATATAACTTCGTACAACTCAGTTATATTTGCACAATGAATTTACTTTGGTATATTGTATCCTACGTCTTTGACACTTTAAATATAATGACAACATAATATGGATGTCATAAGAAGATAGTAAATGAAGAAATCTCAAAAGAATGAAAAATGAAGAAATGAGAAGTATCTTGGACTGCAGGGAGTTATTATTAGGAAATAACATTCTGGTTACAACACAGTTTATGCTTAGTTGTCTTTTCAATTGTGAAAAATAAAGTTAACATGAAATAACATATCTTCAGGACCAGAGTAGGAAACCGACAAAACATAAAAGCCGACAAAGACAAAAAATAGAAATCATTGTTTTAGTTGACAATGGTCTATGTTGAGTGTTGGTTGACTGTGAGGAGTTCAGTACACTGCTAGGGTAGGATTTCATACAGTTATTTTTTACAGTGATCAGCCTGTCTTGGATGCCATCTTTCCAATTGTTTTGTTGTTAAACTGTTCTGTATCAAATGAACCTCTGTCTCTTCTGCAGAGTTTGGTGGTGGCTAATGGTGGCCTGGGGAGCGGCGTTAGTCGAGAGGAGCTGTCTACAGCGCTGAATGAGATGGGAGACCTGGAGACACTGATCATGCATCCTCACAAGCCCTACGCTTTTGTCACATACAGGTGATGTGTGGACAACACTAGGCCTATATCACACCCTTAACCCGTTAGGCTGGTAATTTTGGTTTAAAATTGACGTACTTATTGTTGTTCTGTTTCCAGATCTGAAGAGAGTGCTAAGAAAGCCTACATCCACCTCAATGGGAAAAAGCTTCAATGTGGAGAGAACAGTGTAACACTCTACCTCAGTTATGTTGACTCAGGTATCTAAATCTTGGCCTTAAACATTGACACCCTCAGATGCAAGCATAAATTACTGTAAGATCTGCTATAGTCGTTTGAAGCATTGTTTACCGTATATTTTAACACTAAGTTGGATAACTAAAGCTGTTTGTTTTGTGTGCTTAATGCGCTGAAATCATGTCTGATAAGAAACATCTGTTTTGTAGCCAGTAGTATAATCCTTACTGTATGTTCTGTTTTGCAGTAACCTGTGAAAAGGAGGGATCGGTTCCTTTGCCAGAGGGATTAGTCTTGGTGGAGAATTTTGTGTCTCTGGAGGAGGAGGCTCTGCTGCTAGCTGCCATTGACTGGTCGTCTACTAATGAGGAAGTCACTGGTGAGGGGCTGCATAATGTGCTTTATCTCTTTGTGACTGGCTGAAGTTGCTATGTTGAACTTCTTGTAGTCACCCAGGAACTTGATCATAAACCTAAGTCTTTAACATTGAGCCTAACATCAGTGTTACCATTAGTAAGAATAGAGCAGTCTTGATTGGTAAATACTTGTTTAAAAAAAGTTTTGAGGTTTCCAGGCAGTGATGCAGCTTTCAAATCACACATTTACAGTTACATTTAAGAATTGAACTAAATTTAAAATGGTGCACCAATACACACATTAGAACAGGAGTGTCTAGCTCAACTTCTTTATGGGCCACACTGGAAAAAGAGAATCACATCGAGGTCCAGACGTGTAGTTTATTGACATGCTTTGATTTCACCGAAAAAGTCAAATATTCCAAAAATGTTACATAGAATGTTAAATAGCACCAGAAATGTCAGAAATAGTGGTGTAAAAGAAGACGGAAAATACTGCAAAAAGCGACCGAAAAATATATAATTGTATAAAAAAGCCTCAATAAAGTTGAGAAAGCCCACAAACTAGCAGCAAAAAGTGCCAAGACTGTCGCAGGCAACATTTTTGTGTGAACCTAAATTGATTTGGGGGCCAGATCAAAGTTCGCAAGGGGACGGATTTGGCACGCGGGCCTTGAGTTTGACAAATGTGCATTAGATGATAGTCTTAATGAATCATCAACAATGTCTCATTTTAAACTATTCTATACAATTTATATAAGCAATACAAGAAACTGAACCTCTTTGCTAACCTGATAGTCTAACTTCAGTCTTATGCCTTTTAGCTCAAAAAGCTCTGAAGCATAGAAGAGTCAAACATTATGGCTTTGAATTTCGCTATGACAACAACAACGTGGATAAGGACAAGCCATTAGCTGCAGGTAAGCTTGCTCTTAAAAAAACTGTTTTATAGGTTGCATAGATTTTGCCATTTTGTCAATATTTTGCCTATTTATTTATATATTTTTTAACATAGAAATTGCAGTAAGATATCTCCATATTACTGTGCGTGTGTGCAGGTATTCCTCAGGAGTGTCTACCAGTTCTGGAGCGATGTATAAAAAACAAACACATTGACATCATGCCAGACCAGCTGACTGTCAACCAGTATGAGTCTGGACAGGGTGAGTTATTCCAGTCGTGTTTCTAATGATTCACCTGTATCCTATCACAAACTTGGATACGTTTCCCAGGTTTTCATCAAGGCTTTGTAAACTTGACTGACAACATGTGGAGTAAATGGCTGATAGTAAAAATACAGAACATATGCAATGTTATTTAAAAAAGAAATAGTTCACACCCGTGAGTAAATCCCAAAAATATCAATGTTTTTTGCCTCGGAGCGGTTCAGGAATTTAATATTTGGTGGAATAACTCATTCTCTGCGTGATTACTCAACGCCTAATCAAAAACATTTGATCTGGTAAGCTGCAGGGATTTAAAAGAGACATGGCGTATCAAGGGGGCCGTGCAAAGAGCTGTGGGAACCACGTACAGATACAAATACAGATGTTCTTAATTAATTGGTGTACTGTAGTTCATTTATTTCAGAGGCTGCGGCTACACTGTATGTGGAGATGACATCAAATAAAAGATCGAGAAACTGATAGTAGACTTATTGGGTATCCAGACACTGTTGTTATTAAAACCACTCAGTCGAATGTTCTAACAAAATATAGGAACCCATTTAGATTGTATAGACTTATTCCACAAGGTGCCAGCAAAACCTTTCCAACATGCGTCACTGAGGGCTGATGGAAATCTTTGGTTCTGTTTGAGTCGTTAATACAATTACAGTACTGGCAAACCTTTCAGGGCTGAAATATAATAAGAAATAAGTTTGATAGCAATTAATGATGTTTATTTTCCATGCTTAGGCACGTGAAGTCAAATGTATTATTAAATTTCAGAATTATTTCAGTGTCACACATCACTAAAGGTCCAATGGTGTCCATCAAAAACTAAACACTTTCACACTTTAAAGAACCCTGATGCATTTTGACTGTACCAACTATTTTAATTCTACATTATGTTTTATAATATTTTCAGGCATTCCTCCTCATGTGGACACTCACTCTGCCTTTGAGGACACCATTCTGTCACTAAGCCTGGGGGCAAAGGTCAGTGTTTTTCCCAACCGCCTCCATTCTGCAGGGCTGCCAACTCTCATGCATTGGCCGTGAGACACACACATTTGACTGGTTTCACACGCTCACACGCCACACCCCCGATTGCAAATTTTATGAAAGATGAGTTTATCTGTAGATCTACCTGTTGAGCCATTTATGATCGACTAGGTGTGCCTTCAGAGACTGTGAGGGGGTTCAAGAGCGCTCCCTGTCTGTGGAATTTTCGGAATGCAAACTGAGAACATTTTTTTTCACAATCCATCCCAGGTGCATTTCCCCGGCTTCAGGTATGTGCTCTGAGTATTACAGACCCGTCCGTCGCTTCGTGACCGCTCTCTCTGTAACAATAGAGGTGAGCAGCGCGGCTGGTAGTGTAGCAACTTCAGATCATTTTAGTGGACCTGCTCTGCTGTGGGCAGTGACGCGTTGCATCCGTGTAGTCCTCCGATGAAGAGCAGTGTACAGCCACCTCTAAACTCTGTCAGAGACCAGAGACCCAAATGGGCCTCTGTGTCTGTCAGACGGTCTGAATGAGATCCACCATATCAGTGGAGCAATGACATGCACAGCAGGCTATATTACAACTCTCCAAATCTCGGACAACAGAGATGGGAGGAGTTATATTTTGCATGTGCACAAAGTTGTAAACATGAGCAGAAATCTGGTGAAACACGTCTGAGCTATACCATACTATTTTTTACTATACTGCAACGTTGGGCCACTATTGTGCTTCTCTAACCTCTGTGCATCACTAAATGTAACTGTAAATAATTCATTCAGTGTTTCATAAAATGAGCAAATAGTCTTTATTTTCCCAAAAAAGTAAATACAGTAAGTGGGGCAAAGAGGATGAGGGCCAAACATTACTGAGCCTTGGCACAAAGGTTAAAGGATTAGAATTTATGTAAATCAGTGGTTCTCATTCTTTAGAATTTCAGTGGTCTTAACTGATCCCTCAACATTAATTTAACTTTGGGTCCCTGGTCCCTACACCAGGGACCCCTGGACCTGTTCACCACAGACCCAAATCTTCTCAGCTGTTGCTGACATATGCTACTGTCTTTTCATGTGGCTCATTATGTTTGGCCCATTGTCTGGGCCACTTCTTATATCATAAGAAGGTAATACAATGTGTAATCAAGTGATGACTGATTAACATTAATGTAAATGCTAAATGCCCGAATACCTGTTGATACTACAACAATGCAAAGGCTCTTAACCCTACAGTTTAGCACATATCATGTAAGACTTGATTTCTCCATTTTTTTTGAACAAAACTCTCCAGAAAGTGCCATTTAATGGTTTATTTTTCAAATATATTTTTCCAAATCTCACTCCAAGGTTTGGGGAAAAGCTCTGATTGTGTCCAGATCAATACTCACAGCATCCATCAATAATTCAAAAGAAAGTTACACATTTACAGATGGACAGTGTTGGTATAAAGAAAAACCCTTTCTTTGTCGGGGTTTCAATCAATTAAATAACCTTCACTTCGCTGACCTGTGTCTGTCTCAGGGGGCACAACAACTTGTAGAGATGAGTGTGTGCAACAGTATGTTTGGTTATGGTGTTGACTTACTGGAAACATTTGATCACCTTGCTAGCTACATCTATTTTTTTTCTCTCTCCCTGACACACTTATATACTGTCAGAATCTCACTCTGGCCTTCAGTTGATACAGTATGTTGTCAATGACTCTTTTAGAGTTGTCGCCCTGGTGGTGAGACATTTAGTGAATGATTAATGAACACTAGAGATAAAGATTGTCCTTGCTTTGTCCTTGACTATTCCAGGTGTGACTACATGGTGTCACCTGGTACTGGGATGCTGGTTTTGTCTCTGCAGGGTGACTGCTCTGGATTAACACCCATCACTGCTTGTCTAAAAAAGCAGGTGCTGTATCAGCTGTCATCTGTCTCACACACAGACTGACAGACAGCAGTTCTTGTGTAGTGAAAAGCATGTGTTCTTTGTCAGAGCTCTTCAGGGAAGATTTTGAGCTACAAAAAGTGTAAAGTAGGCATATTATATCAGGTGCTTAGGGAGAAAGGCAGACACAATTATGTTTAATTATGCACAAGTATGTTTAAACAGTATGTCCTCATAATGTAAACTTTTTTTTAATCAAACTCATGCTTAATTCAACCAAAACGTTAACAAGAATATGCACACAAAAGAACTCTGGTACACATGCTTAATCCAGTGTATTGGGGAATTCGACTCCCAGTCTCGTTCACTGTGGTTCTGTTCGTTTTTTGTTAATCAATTGATGTGACAAGTTGAGATCCGATTCGTCAGAGCATCAGAAAATTTCACTTATAGCCTGCCACCTGATACGATTCATCTGGATTCATTTCAGAGATAAAGAGTTACTAAACGGACTCAGGCATCCCTGATGGACACATGTAGACTGTTTATTGAGCTTGTTTGTATTTGCAGAGAGAGAGAAAGAGAATAAATGTGTGTGTGTCTGTCTGCATAAACAGCAGCTTTGTGTTGAGTTGTGGTTTGAGGCAAAGATCAGATCATTTGCTGGTGTTGCATGTACATCGCAAACACTTTTATCTCCCCCTCTCTCTCTCTTTCTCTTTCTCTCTCTCTCACTTACTCACACAAAATCCAATTTTCCTGCTGTCAGAAGTTAGAGGGATGCAATTTGAAATTGTGTAGAAGTAATTTCCCAGCAGAGCTCATGCTGTTATGCCCTGTAAGGAAACATCAGGATCAAACACCAACGCTGGGGTGGAGAAGCTTCTGCTCGTTGTTTGTGAGAGAGCATGCAGTGCGTGTTTAATTGTTTTCTTCTGGGTGTCGTCATTCAAAATCGTTGACTAAAAGGAAAAAAGGTGGGTGCCTGGGTAGCTTACCTGATAGAGTGCACGCCCATATAAAGAGGCTCAGTCTTCGATGCAGCGGCCACAGGATCAACTCCGACCTGCGGCCCTTTGTTGTATGTCATTCTCTCTCTCTCTCTCTCTCTCTCTCTCTCTCTCTCTCTCTCTCTCTCTCTCTCTCTCCCCCCCTTTCAATTCTAAGCTGCCCTGTCAGAAATAAAGGCATAAAGTGCCCCAAAAAATAATCTTAAAAAAAAGGTTTATTGATTGATGTTACAGTTCTTTGGTAGTGTAATACTAGTTTTTTATGTTAAAACATTTAGCAGCAAAACCAGCATTTGTTCAATAACACTGTGAAAAATATCTATGAACACTCAATATGATACATAACTACAGGATTGTTGATACCATTTGTCATAAACTAAAACAGCTGTACAACCACCTGACCAAATTGGACTCTAAAGTGATCAAAACTCAATTAAAACCAATAATTAAATCACAGTTTAATTATTCCATAAAAATTGGTAGTGTAACGTATTGAGGTTTGATACTCATTATCAGCAATTACATGGCTGTAGCAGCCACAGAATAATAAGGAGGAATGCATGGAACGGTATATGTGTGTGCGTGAAATTGTGAGTAAGTGATTACCTCAGTGTTCATATCATTTTTTTTATTTTAAATGCAGACAGTGATGGAGTTCCGTCATCCCGATGGTCGTATAGTTGCTGTGGTGTTGCCAGGACGGAGCCTCCTGGTGATGAAGGGAGAGAGCAGATTCCTCTGGACACATGGGTGAGCTGAACTGTGTTAGATGGATCGGTCTCCCCCGCTAGGAGTCTGTTTATCTTGACATGAACTATAGGGTGATTAATGGAGGAGTGACAGCCAGGTTTCTTCTTCTATTCTGTTGAGGTGTTGCACATAAAAACTGAACTTATGATGCCTTTCTGGGTTACAGTACAGTCTGTCTGTTGACCTTTTACCACATTTTAATCAATTTTGAAAAAAACCAGTGGTCATATCCACATGTTCACATAAAGTGCACCAACTTTCCAGATTTAGCTGCTATCAGTTTGTTAAAGATAGTCAACCACTACTACAACTGTCTCTTATCTTCTCTCAGGATAACTCCTCGAAAGTTTGACATGGTGCCAGTCTGCGATCCACAATCCCCTGCTCATACGCCTGACCTCGGGACTCGCAGCAATCTCACATTGAACAAGAGGGGCACCCGCACTTCTTTTACTTTCCGCAAGATTAGACATGAAGCCTGCCGATGTGGTGAGAATATTGCAAGGTCACAATAAAACACACAGTATGTTTTAGGGCTGGGTATAGCCAATGATTTCCTTAATTGATTCAATTCGGATTCACCAGGTCCAGATTCAATTACTTTTCTGATTTGATATCGGTAAGGTTAGGGAAGTTTAAGTTACAGTACTCATTTTGCCTGGATATAAAAGAGATGCTCAGAGAGCTTATACTGTAAACAGGAAGCGACCCTCAAGTATTTTTTATAATGCACCAGGTTTACATTAGGAATTGACCCCCAAAACGTTAGTTTAACGTACTTTTCACTTACCAGGACTAGCATGACAGTCACTGACAAAATACAGCAGACCAGACAACATCGTGCAACTGTAAACTGCAGCCAGTGGCTGTCTACAGAGACCACGGTTTTTACGAGAAAAGGTGACTATCCCGTGGTGACAGTTCCCCTTAAGTAGTACTCTCGGCAGACAAACACCTTTTTTTTCTGGGTGAAAGTCTTGTATTTTCCCCTTCTTTCGGGACATGAACTCCCCTTCCCCGCTTGAAAGCCCTGTGTGTTACGTGATGCCCTTATACATCCATGGAGAAAAGGTAAACATTCGATATCAGATCACTCAAATAAAAATTTCAATGAGAGAACCATTTATTTTAACCCAGCCCTAGTGTGTTTGATAATCAAAGCCAAAATTTAGGGAAAAAACTCTTCAAAACCCTCCTGTTTATTACCACCTGTTAATTTATATATTAAATAAATACAGTCTGATAGACACATTTATCTTACCATTCAACCTCTCCTTTCTTCTCTCTCTCTCTCTCTCTCTCTCTCTCTCGCTCTCTCTCTCAGCCTTTCCCTCTGCTTGTGACAGTCAGGTAGCTCCCGCAGCACCCTCTCTGCCGTCTCCTCCTTCACTACCCTGTTGCCATGCCGACGCAACCCTTCTGGAGGAGGAGTATGTGCACCAGGTGTACGACGCTATTGCCTCCCACTTTAGCGGCACCCGCCACTGTCCCTGGCCTCGTGTTTGCCACTTCCTGTCATCACTCCCACCTGGCAGCGTTCTGGCTGATGTGGGCTGTGGAAATGGCAAATACCTGGGTGTCAACCCAGAGGTGATTGCAGTAAGTGTCATCATGTTTTACAATAATGTCTGTAATTCTGTAATACTTTCGTGATCCCTGTGTGGAAATTTCCTTTTCCATTCTGTTTTTATTGCTTCTGCTTCTTAGATTACCCCCACTGTAAAATCCCACACAACGTCATAAGTCATTTATGTACACAAACATGTTAGAACTGCGGAATGAGGTAGAACTCCTCTGCTGCTACTTCACAGGAGGACAAGGTGGCAGAGGCTTTATTATTAGTACATTTTTTTTTACTAGTTTGATGGAGTTGACATAACGCCGGACATCATTTGTAGGGCTGCACAATTAAAGGCAATTTCATCGAAAAGTAAAATATGGGTCGAACCATTCTGAATAAAGTAGTGTGGTGCTGCAGAGACGTCCCAGCTTACAAATCCTATCCTGCAGACTAAAGTAAAATAATCTTTGTGGGGCGACCTCTAGCTCACCCAGTAGTGTGCGCCCCATGTAGGCTGAGTTCTTTGCAGCAGCCCATGTTCGAATCCGACCTGCGGCCCTTTGCTGCATGTCATCTGCTCTCTCCCCTTTCCTGTCTATCCACTGTCACTATTGAATAAAGGGGAAAGCACCCAAAAATTATTAGTGGCCAGGTTGGTTCAGTGGTAGAGCAGGCGCACATGTACTGAGGGGTTAATACATTGACGCAGTTGTCCAGGGTTCGAGTCCAACCTGTGACAATTTTCTGCATGTCTTCCCCCTCTCTCTCCCCTTTTTCACCTAACTGTCCTGTCAGAAATTAAAGGCGAAAAAAATAAAAATAAATAATCTTTTAAAAACAAAAGTATATATTTTTATATAAAAATATTTTTTCAATGAAAATGAGAATAATGAGACAAACATGATAATTCCCTCCAATATTGTGAATTAAATCGCAGTATCAGTCAAAATAATCGCAATTAGATATTTTCCTCATATCGTGCAGCCCTAATCATTTGCTACTTGGCTATAAGGCTAGTCTTTGTTGTAAACCACACTTTAATACAAAAGTTTAAACATATTTTGGTAAGGCTTTCTAAATACGCGTACTGGTATTTGGTTTCTTTCCGCGGGTTAGATGTGAAGACAGATACAACTCCCAAGAGAAAAAAATACACCCATCAGCACTTTTTTAGATGTCACTAGTATACTTTGTGTATCTTCTTTATGTAATCCATACACAGACAAAAACATAAAACAACAATTTATGGTTTTAAGGGGAGTTACCTGCAGGAACTATTTAAATAGGTGAGTAAATAATTCAGTTTTATACGTGTTGGTAGGTGCATATTTTCTATTTGGAGAGAGGCGGGCTAGCTGTTTTCTGTATTTACTTTAAGTCTTTATGCTAAGCTAGGCTAAACTTTAACTCCCACTCTAGTGCTTTACTTAAAATGTAGACATGAAATTCATATTTAAATCTTACTCTTAGAAAGAAGGCATATACAGTATGTGAACAATTCCTTTAAATAAAGTCTCTATTGCAAGATATGGATCTGAAATAGAGCCTGACCAATACTGATATAAATATTTGGTTATTTAAAAATCTGATATATTGGCCGATGTTTAAAAAAATAAAAATAAAAATAAAAAATCCAGAAACCCGTAACAAACATACGTGTTTCCCTAACATTAGTTATTTGTAGTTACAGGTATTTATGAGTTCTCACTAAAATCGCAACAGAACAGAGGATCATCAAAATATATTAAAGTTCTGATAAATAAAATGTATAAAAATACAAACTTAAGGTCCTTTGAACAATAACAAAAAAAAAGAAAAATCAGTGTTGCCAACAGGGACATTGTAGAGTGCCCTCTGGTGGACAAACTATATAACACCAACATTCATAACATGGTTGACAGTCTGTTTTTATATTCATTTATCAGAATCATTTATTGGCCATTATAAATGCCAATACCGATAGATCGGGAAATGCCTAATATCGTCCGATAATATTGCTTGGGCTCTAATCTGAATTTTTTTTTATTTTCAACGGTTTGGATCATTACACTTGCTGCTGTTAACTTATTTACCGTGTGGTTAATGCTTTGGTTCTACAGCAAGTCCTGTTCACATGAAGGGAAATATCTGAAATCACTTTTTTAAGTTGTCTCAAGTGTAAACATAATGTCCTATTTAAAATGAGCTAAATAATGATATCCTCAGTGCTGAGGCTCGTGTTCCTGCTCTGATGTTTGCTGGTTGTCATTGTTTGTATAAGCTCAGTTTCCATGGCAATATCCTACATTTTCTGTTTACATATGCACACGGGGAAATTCATGTTTGGGATTTGGAGGTGCATGTAAGCAGTTTATCCTGACTCAGACTGTAACCGTGATGAATCATTACTGAGCTGAATCTTGCCATTTTTCTCTCTTAAATTAGTTTCATTCCCTGTGCATTTCCTTTTTGTCTTCTATATTTCACCTGTTCCCTTCTCATTCTCTCTCCCGTTGCATATTAACACTGCTAACCTTCCCGGTTTTAATTAAAATGAAAAAGGTTGATGTTCGCATTTGAGTAACGTGTGTGTGTGTGTGTGTGTGTGTGTGTGTGTGTGTGTGTGTGTGTGTGTGTGTGTGTGTGTGTGTGTGAGAGTGATTTCTCACTATCTCTTATCACCTCTGTCTCTTTTGGGAGAAGGTCAGAAGCTTGATTGAATTGTTCGGTGAAACAATGTGTTAAGAATGATTATTACTGTCATCCAATCCAATGAAGACATGAAAGGGGGTGAGGGGAACGACATGCAGCAAAGGGCAGCAGGTTGGAGTCAAACCTTGGCGCGCTTAGTTGAGGAGCAAACCTCCATATATGGTTGCCCGCTCTACCATCTGAGCCATCCAGGCGCCCACTTCTTTCACTTGTTTCCATTTTTCCTCATTCTCTGTATTTAATCCCTATGTATTTTGCTCATATTCCTTGATTATTAATTTGCCATTCTGTCTTTGGACTTTTTTTTCATCTCACAAAAAATAAATGCATCCCTACACAACTGAAAATGAGACACACCACACATTTTCTTCTTTGGACCTTGTACCCTTCCACTGTACCTTGTGTTCTTGTTTGTGAATAATCTTATATGCCCATGTGTGTTTATGTCTTTCCAGGTTGGTTGTGACCGTAGCATTGCTCTTGTCCAAATCTGTGCAGAGAGGGGTTTCCAGGCGTTTGTATCTGATGCTCTCAGTGTCCCTCTGCGAACAGCCTCCTGTGATGCCTGCATCTCTATAGCTGTCATACACCACTTCTCCACACAGGTACACACTGGTGTACATTTCTATGAAGAAAAAACAAAACAATATAGCAACGTTTCTGTTAGATGAACCCACGTAAACAACAAGCACATCATTAAATTGTCACTTGACCTCATAATCTCATCTAACCTCATATTTTTTTAGACTGCTGGAACCACTGGAACCTTTTTAGGGTCTAAGGAACTTTACTACTGGAACATTTTTAAATTTTTAGTTCCTGGGACATGGATCCAAATTTGTGACAAATCCTTCTGCTCTCTTCTTATGGTTCAAGAACTGTTGGGATGGAGTGTGTGGCACTGAATGTCACTGATTTGTATTTGGTGACACTGAATTTGTCATGTTGTAGTATTCTTAAAATGGGAAGTTATTATTATTATAAATAAAAATGTATTGTTAGTATTATGCCTTAAATCAAGCAATTGTTTATCATCCATTAGGGGGATTTTCCTAGCCATCACATGCCTAGGGATGCTGTAGCAAAGCACAAACACAAATGAAAGTTGATTCCGGTCCCTGAGTTAGTTTATGAGTTCATTGGGTTACTTAGCTACCCTGGAAATCCAGAGTTCCTGCGAGAGCACAATTTTTATTTCCTCATGGAGTTAACCTGGCATTGAGCTGCTCATTAACCATACCCTTGTAGCCGAGCTGCACCAATCAAATCGGTGTATCTGACATAGGCGGGCCACAGGCGAGCTAAACAGATGACAGTTTAATCTACCAGTTAGCGCCGCTGGTAGCTAAGCGTATGGGGCTCTGGATACGTCAACCCGTGTGTTGTTGTGATTGGTCATAGTGTTATCCAATTGCGTGCAGTGAGATTTTTAAATGCACGCTTGGTGCCGCCCCTCAAGATGGGCGACTTTCATTACTCAATGCCAGACCCTTAATCTTTCGGATTTGGGTCTGGATTTACAGGCTATTACTTAGCCGTATGTGGTAAAAAAAATACTGGTAGAAATGGTAATATAAATACTTCGTGTGTTGTAGGAGCGTCGGCTGGCAGCAGTGAAGGAGCTAGTGAGACTTTTGAAGCCTGGAGGTCGAGCGCTCATCTACGTTTGGGCTTTTGAACAAGAGTACAACCAGCAGAGGTCCAAGTACCTCAAAGACCAGAACAAAGAGCATCCTGAGAACCCCAGTGCAGAAGACAGCCAGGATCCTCACGAGAAATTGAGTAGCCATAGCAGCGGACATTCAGAAGACAACTACAGGCCTGTAGAAAAAATACAAGATGTGACTGATGGGAAACTTAGTGTGCACACCAACCGCACAGCATTTAACACGCAGGACCTTTTGGTTCCGTGGCATCTGAAAGAGGGGAAAAAACGATTGGAGGAAAAATCAGGAGAGGGTATGAAGAAGGATAAAAGGAAAGAGATGTCCAAAAAGACTTCAGGTAACACTTGCTCAGCCTGTAGTTCAAGTTCCATAGCCCAATTAGACAGTAACCCCGATCCCAGTCCAGGCTTTGACTCCAACATGTCTTCTGGATCACATCTTGACACCAGTGAGGTCTCTAAACCCAGTCCTAGTTGCAACATCAGTCAGACCTCTAGTTCTACTCTAAAGTTGGAGTCGGAGAGCAGCCCAGCGCCCGTTTATCACCGCTATTACCACGTGTTCCAGCAGGGGGAGCTGGAGCAGCTGTGTGGTCAGGAGGCTGGAGTCAATGTGCAGAGCAGCTACCATGACCAGGGAAACTGGTGTGTTATATTAGAGAAGGACTCGGGGAGATGAACTGACACACTCATTTATAATAATGTAGCTACAAATACATATTTGAACAAGAAAGTTAATGTAATCCAAACAAAGACTAAATTAAAGGGTCCTTTATATGTTTAAATGCAGAAAAGTGTGCAAACAAGTGTCATGAAATAAAAGTAATAAGTTCACAAAATGCAAGCCTTTGTTGTGCTTTAACTTCTAGCTTCGTTTCTAGTGTTGACCTCACAGTCCTGTATTCCACTTTTGCAGAAAATAAATGCAGCTAACTGAAATGAACCTGAAAGTAGTTTGAAGGGATGTTGAAAAGCACAGGTTGTAAACATACTCTGGTTCTGTGTATCCCAATGGTACAACCAAGGCTGCTCAACATTCTCCAGAGTGCATGCACTGCACAGAGGATTGCCAACTGTAATCTTTGTCTCACCACTTTGACCTCTGTGTCTGCTCTGAATTGACTGAGCTGTAAATAAGCTGTAAACAGCGTGTGCCCGACTTTTTCAAGTTAAAGGGCAAATGTGTAACACAAGGTGTCATGACCTGGCTCAAAGGTATGACAAAAGGTGGAGAACACACATGTTTGCTCAATTAAATCCAATTCATTGGAATAAACAATGAGAAATGCGCAATCAGTTAATCAGTAATGAGTTTGCAAGGCTAGAATGCGAAAGTAACTAAACCCAAAATCCAAACAAACCAAAGAGGGAGAGAGACAGAATGACTGTCCAAGCACTCCTTTTTATTTATTTTAGCAACCAAAGGGACTTAATAGGCCTAGGAGCTGTCACAAAAACAATTCAGGCTGTGAGGGGATTTGTTTACATTAAAGAAGCAGAATTATATAATTTGTTTTTCTCTTTTTAAAAATGTGTCTGACATAGATTATTGTCCAAGCCATGTAATAACATTACTGTGAAGTACTTTATCATAGGTGAGACATCACAGTCCTTGAAAAAAGTCCTCGTAAAAATAGACTGTATGTTTCCTGAAAAGAAAAGGCAATACAGATTTACAGTATAAACAGTTTTTAAATGGAATTTGAGCAGTGCCTTTTGCTTCTCAAGCACATTTCTTTTGCCAGCCTATACAGTCAATAAGTACAATTTAATTTAAACATTTTTGTGGTACACAATTTACCATATAATGTGACAGCTGAATTTATTTGATTTGAAATTTAATTTAATTGAAATAAGTGGTTGTGTTGTTGCTAGTTGATTTAGCGTTGTATGATCAATCAATACTGCATTTCAATTTAGATCTGGTATAATGGAACACTAAAGTATGTCAGTCTATCTGTCTTACACTTGCACACGTTAATACTACATCCTATTAACAAGACACGTTTTACCAGTCGGCTGTCAAGACGTTGTAGGTTAATGGGGTGATTGTGGTGAAGTGTGGCGCAGTTATTTGTTATGGCCCCTCTGTGGCAGCTTGTTAAATGGTCAGCAGCTCGGTAAATTACCCTTGTGGCTCCTCAATCCTCCGGGACCCACACAAACAAACGCTGCGGGACTGAGGTGAGACATGGTTTGGTGGCTTTTATTGACAGTGGTTTATTTATTAATGTGAAACAGCATGCTTTCTCTTTGTGTGTGTGTGTGTGTGTTTGTGTGTGTATACAATTACTACTACTACTGGTCAGTCTAAGTCCGTATAGTGCTTGGCTTAAGCAATTATTGAGGGTTTGCTCACAGTATGGCAAGGATTATGATATTCAATTTAATGTAGAATAAAGCATGGTTGTAAGAAGCAAAGAGAATGTTAATTTTCCTAGTTTTCCAATTGTGTGATATTCCTCTCATATCAAGGAAATTAAATATCTTGGTCATTTTATAACTAATGATTTAAACGATGACAGAGACATATAGCCTACAGACAGTGCTGTATGCTCAGGCCAACAAATTGCTTCACAAGTTTAGTATGTGTTCTGCAACTGTAAAATAAACTTATTTAGAGCTTTCTGTACTCCACTGTATACAGCTCATCTCTGGTGGAGCCACAGGAAAAGTAGTTTGTGCAGACTCTAAGTGGCATGTAATGATGCAATGCGGCAGCTGCTTCCAGTCCCCAGATGGCATAATGCCAGCTAAATTGTTTGTAAATGCTGGTGTTTCTGCATGTGAGGCACTATTGAGGAAATTGATGTAGGCATATACTTGTTGTATGGATGAGTCTGAAGATTGCATCATTGAGGCTCTAACACTCCTAGTAAGAGCTGCTTTTGATTTTCATCTACAGTAAACTCAGAAAACACTGGCATGACAGCTTGTACACACATTCTTAAAATGACAGATGCATTGTAATTTGCATAGATAGATAGATATTTATTGATCCCAAAAAAATGGGAAATTACAGTGTTACAGCAGCACACGTACATCAGTCACACAACACAGAAAATAAATATAAATGAGATTCTAGGAAAAATATACATACATACAATATACATGAAATAATAATAATATGAATAAAATAAAAGAACAAATATTTGAATATACACATGAATATTTGGTAACATTTTACTTGAAGGTATCTACATAAGAGTGACATGACACATGAACCCTAACCCTAACCATAACTTGTCATGACAAAACCGAATGACACTTACTCATGAATGTTTATGACTTGTTTATTATGATTATGACGGGTTCATGACAGTGTTGTGTCACTCTATACTTTCAAGTGTCTGTATTTTTGTTTTTTATATATTTCTTTTATGTCTTGCTATGGACCTACTTGACCTACTAGATATGTTATTATTATTATTATTATTATTATTATTATTATTATTATTGCATGGCTGTCTATCTGTAAAGATCTTCCATTACTCTCCCTGAGATTCTTCTTTGTTAAATGAGTTTGTGTGGCGTTCTAATTGAGAATAAAGGGTGTTTTGTGTTATACAAATTAGCCTACAATGTCATCTGAGGCTAATTTGTGATTTGGGGCTATAAATAAAAAAGACTTGACACAGATAGGCGTAATGTTTCCAAATACCCTAATAGCCATATGAATATAGGCCATATTACCACATATAAATCATTTTACCTGGTACATTTACAGGTTGGTTAAGCACATTCTACACTAAAACTGGATTTATAGTTTTGTTCGTTGGTTCACACATAACAAGAGGCCAATGTTCTTCTGTATTAATGGGCAGACAATAGCCTTCTACCCTTGTAGTAAATAGTCTAGTTTTATGAATGCACCCTGTTGCACTTGTACTAAGTAGATGGGCCCATTGAATGGACTAGTGATAGAGTAGTTGCCTATTATTGGTAAGTATACTGGTGAACGAGTAACGAAATCTATACTAAACTTTATTGGGCTCCATTATAGAACATTTATATATAATGTCTTACATCACAAGGGGCTTAGCCACGATGTATTAAGAATAATCTGTATAATTCTACGGTGCTGTCTTTCTCATGGATGTCCTTTGCTTAACTGCATATGGTCCTTTGCACTGCAAGTACCACAAACCACCGGTTGACGTAAACAGTAGCGCTTTACGACACTTAACACAAACATTGACGACAATGTCATGGCGGCGCACGGACTCAGTTTTGAGAGCTCAAGCAACATCGAAGAAAGGAAGAATAGTAAACGACATGCACGGCAAGAGGCGATAGAAAAGGTATAAACGATTAGCTTTGTAGCGAACAAACCTATAAGTAATCTGAAGGTTAGCTTCATTGGCGTCATTTTAAATCATAACGTTAGCTGTTTAGTCTGACTGAAAGCTAGCAAGCTAAGCAGGCTAGCAGCTGGTTAACGAACGAGCTCAGCGGAATTTGTCCTTAACCGTGATATAAATTGGTATATTTGAGTCTTTTCCATCTCTGTGCTATCAATACCTGTGTGTCTTCACATTGACCTGATAATGCCTTCTTTTGTCAGGACAGGCGGATACTGCTAAACTGAAGGCAGGAAATTACAGGACAAACACTGCTGGGGCTGATAGGGACCATCTGCTGTGTTTTGTAGATGCTTTATGTCCTGTTTGCGGCGTAAAGATTAGCACCGTCTCGTTGCTGTAATCACATATGTACACAGGTGTTTGTTGTGCGTCATCTTTTTGCTGTGCAGCTGTGTTTGCATGATGCACACAGCAGATTATGCAGGCAAATGATGTTTCCTGTAGATGAGCACTATAGGTTTTAATGACATTATCTGCACAGTGAAGCTGGGTCTAATTTATTTTGCTGAATTTGAAGAGGAATTTGTTCATAACGACATCAAAGTCACTGCCATTGCAGCTAGAAGATATGTGTGCAGCTTAAAAGTTGTTAGATGCTTACATATTTGCAAAGCATAACCCTTAAAAGCAGTATCATGGCAATGAAAAGGCTGTGTAGTTCCTTTAGTAATGAGGAAAATGAGTCTGTTTTTGGACTTTATTCATCAATAATAGCAATCATTTCAGCCCAAAGAATCTGCTTTAATAGACATGTCTGAACATACAGATGTTAGTGTACCCTTACTTTGATCTGTTGTATTATTTTCCTTTTGAATTATGTGTCATGTTTCCATTGTGTCATTCAGGCCAAGCAGCAGTATGAGAAGGAGGAGAGGAGGAAGGAGCTGAAGAGGCTGAGAGGGGAGGATACTTGGATGCTCCCTGAGATCAACCAGAGACTGCAGGAGCTAGAGGAAGTAAGATACAAAGTGTTTGCACTGCTTAATCACTGCATTGCAGTAGATTGTTATTGCATGCCAAGTCACAACTGTGCTGTACCTTATAACAATAGTGACTTTGTTGCTGGTCTGCAACATTATACAGTAGCTCTACATCATGACAGCATTTTGTAATTGTATCAAACATTTATGTTCGCTTTCACTGCCATTATGATTCATACCAAATTAGTTAGAAATTAGTAGAAATAAAAATTAGTTAGGAGAAACAGGAAGATCTTAATGATACTGATGGTGATGTCAACAACTATGATGTATTCTGGTGTAGACAATCATACTTTTGTAAAACAAACAATAACAAGATTGATGAAAAAAAAAATAATTCATGGAATCTTCAGGAGGGCTCTGTAAAGAGCAAGAAGAAGAAAGAGAAGAAATCCAAAAAGAAAAAGGAGAAAAAGAAGAAGGCCAAGAAGGAGAAAAAGACAGCAGAAGATGGCTCTAATGACAGCTCAGAGGTAAGTTTCAAGACTTTGATAAAACAAAATCTGTATTATACAGGGATGGTGTTTTTTTTAATTGAGCTTCGGGCTTGTTCTTCTATTGTTATTGTCTATTTTATTTATTAATTTTCCATCCTTTTGTTCTGATCTGATAATGTCTTGTACATCTTCACCGTCATTTTCCCCCTCTCTCCCTCTCTATGTGTCAGGGCTCAGGGGACGAGTGGGTTGAGGCTCACACTCAGACTCAAGCTACTAAAGCGTGGCAGGTTCCTGATGCGTCCAAGCCTTCAGAGAGCAACTTCAGCCCAGCACAGAATATCGAGGTAACTTCCTTACCCGGTCTCACATATACTAAATGTTTTATTTTCATTAAAGACATTTTTCTTAATACAACAAATATTAAATTCAAGACAATAGTAAAGTCCCGTTTCCACAATGGAGATGAATAAAGAATCTAAACAGGGCATAGTAGTGTCGTGAGGTAGTTCTGGATCTAGAGTTATGAAAAAAGTTTTCTACATACAGACACACATTATTTGCTTCATCTGCTTTAGTTCCAAACTTACTCCCTCATGGCACTATCCACTCAGTCTGTATGTTTATCTTTTATATTGTATAACCACCGACACTGCCTGTGTCTGTCCTGTAGAGACGAATGGATGACCTTTGACTTTCTGGCATTGAGAACCACATCCACATCAGAGAAGAGGGCCGAGAAAGAACGACTGAAAGAGGAAGAGAAGGCAAAGGCTGAGGCTATTGAACAGGTGTGTGTGTGTGTGTGTGTGTGTGTGTGCGTGTGTGTGTGTCTGCGTGTGTGTTGTTTTTCCCCCTTTTCTCTCCAATTTTTAACATCCAGTCCTCCTGCTGTGGTTTTTGTTTTACCGTTTTTGTTTTAAAGTGGAGTGCACCCTTTATGAAAACACTGTTGCAGTCAGTGTCCTCATACCAACTTTGTAATTACCAAGGCAACAGAGGGTGTCCCCTCTCGGACAGCTGTGTGTTGTCTGCATGGTGTTTTTGTCTGGATTTTTTGTGTGCCCTTGTTGGGCTATCGGCATTATACATCACTGATTTGTGTGTGTGTTTGTGTTTTTGTCGATCCCTCAGGCTGGTTTGCACAAATTGGAGCTAAACCCGTACTGGAAAGATGGAGGAACTGGTCTGCCCCCCGGAGAAGATGGCTGGCACTGCAGCAAAGAAAGGTAATGACATTTATAACACAATTCTCTCAATTCCTGTCCTCCTCCAAAGTTCCTTTTTCCTCTGCACTTCAAGGACATCTCATCCATGTTGGTGTATAAGTTACATGTGCTGGTGTTTAAAAAAAGATATATAATAGTAATATTTTTGGTCTACCCCAAACTGTCCGTTTAAAAAAAAGATTTGTGTGATCTGGCAGTCACAGTCCTGTTTAAAATGCGATGTACAGGTCTGTCGCAGGGCATTTTCTGTAAGTTTGGGATGCACAGCTTTACCCATTTCCCATTGGAGGCAGAGGAATTATTTGGAGAGTTTTTTTGGTATGTTGAAAGTGCAGTAGAATTGACTAGAACACAGTTATGTTTTGCAGAAAAGTCAACATAGAGGTTTGACCAAAGAATAAGAGGACAGATACAGCAAGATCTTCTTAATCAGGGATTTGGGGAAGGAGAGGGCTAGACAGACAGACAGACAGACAGAGAGACACTAGTGTGTCTTGTAGCAGTGTTTTGCCATTGAGAACGAGCTAGCATGCTAGCGCTAGCATGTGCCACGGTTAGCCACCTTGTCTCGGCTAGTGACGTTGAAAGCCGTGCAGATTTTGAACAGCTTACCCAGAGACTGAAGGCTGAGGACATTCAGAAATCTGTATCTCACTCAAAACAGCATGACTAGTTTTATTCCAAGTTTGTATGCGCGTGGAAGCACCAGAGACACAAAATAACACCCTAAATCCCCCCCAAAATATAATTTTTCATAAAATGTTTACTTTAACATTTTTTGCTACACACCAGTCCGGTTATTTGATTTAAATTTTCAGATGATGTCAGGAACTGGTAGTACTGTATTTTATTTCCTTCAACTAAGAAGATTTCAAGTGACTTAATCGGTGACTTTTTTTTGACTGCTTTTTTCATTTCTTCTTATCCCTCTTTTGATTACCTTTTACTCATCATCTCAGTTTGAATATGTAACTGTACAGTAAAGTCAATCGTGAAATGACATCTAATTAACATTAGTTGAAATTGCTAAAAAGAATTAAATTGATTGACAAATGACAATGTGGAAGATTGAATGAGAAAATGACTTACTCCCTGGAGGTTCAGAATTAGTGAAATTGGCTCAAACAAGTTATGTTTTTGAATGTGCGTCTTTATAAAGGTAACTCTGTAACTGTTATTCTCACCTTCCCAGGAGGCCCAGTTGTCAATGATGCAGGTCTGGGATGGCTGAGGAAGAGCTACCAAAGAATGCAGGAGCAGGCAGAAAGGCAGCAGCGCAGCCTCAATGATGTGGTGGCCGAGAGATACGGAGTGAGAGCCGACGGCACACTGGCAGCACTCGCATACTAGCGTGCATCATTTAGCAGGCACACACAGTTATGTGAAAAAGCCAACAAATAGATGATGTTGAATAATATTCAGTTCATTGTAAATGGAGTTTTTCTATACACGTGCGCCTGCTCTACCAACTGAGCTACTAGTATACTGTTTAACAACTTTACAATAGTTTCTAGTTGGTAAATAACACTATGCTGACTTTAAGGCTAGAAAAGGAAAGCCAGCAGGACTCTTTTTAAACTACATTGCCAGCATCTTTAGAGTAGACTACACCAGATGGTAAGCAAAAAAAAACTCTTAATAAGTCATAGTAACCTGCTGGAAATTACTAAACAATAATTAAATATACAGGATGTTGCTGTCAGTTAGATATATCTGCTTTTTAGCCTTTGTACCTTTTTATCCAAATTACCTTAATGTGTTAAGATCTGAACTGCAAAACCCAAAAAAGTGTTTCAGGTGTTTTAATATGTCTTGTCTTTGTCCTTTTACAGTCTATGGAAGAATTTCAGCAAAGACTTGCAGATGCTGAAAAAACTGTGTATGGACAGGGCAGAGGAGTAGAGGCAGACGGAACAGCAAGAGGCGGGTGGAGAAGAGGAGAGGATGGGGCCAGAGAGCGATGGAGGAGAAAAGATAGAGATGGGGCAGAGAGAGATCAATGGAGAAGAAATGAGAGGGAAAGAGATTCATCGCCCACAGACAAAGAGAGACACCATGCTGGAAGAGGAGAGGATAGAGAAAGGGGAGGATATCGAGGCAGAGAGGAAGACAGAGGTCGAGACGGAGACAGGTTTAGAGAGAAGGGGAGAGAGAGGGATAGAGACAAAGAGAAAGATAGAGGACGAGACAGAGTGAGGGATCGAGGAGTTGACAGAGAAAGAGATAATGAAAGAGAGAGAGATGGGGACAGAGGCCGAGAGAGAGAGAGGGATAGTGAGAGAATAAGAGAAAGTGCTGCATCATCATCTGGGCAAAACTGGAGTCAACGTTCTCCCTCTCTTGGGTCACTTAAAAGTCGCTTCCTCAAACCCTCAGAGGATGACAGTGGTGAAGGTGGGTTAATGTCAAGGCCTTTTGTAGTAGATGTTAGGCTTGCACGATTCAGGGAAAATCATGATTTTTAAACTTTGAAAGGATATCTCTATTCTCTGCAACGTTTCTATTTTTTCACAAAGTGTAATGTTTATTGCACACATGAACCGTGACAAAACAAATTGGCATTGCTAAACATAGATTCTTTTTGGGCACCTATAGCACATTGCTCTTCACCACAAGCCTGTAAACATAGAGGAATCAATGAAGAGAAGGGGGAGCATTGCAGTGCTTGGGAGCACTTTAAAACCTATTTTATACAGTCTATGTTTAAAACTCATGGAAGAAAGTAGTAGCGTTGGTGATGCAGTCGGCTCATAAAAGTCAAGGGTCAATAGGAGTCAAGTTTTGCACGTGTGGGTTAAACCTTGTGCTCTTTTTCTTTTAGCTTTTGAAAAGGGAATAACGGGATCATCAGCTCAATTTCTGTTGCAAATCAGAAAAAACCTCAAACTAGCATGCCAAGAGCCTATGAAGCCTACACACACTTTGTAATTTCTTTCCTGTGCATCTCCCAGGGCGCCGTCCTCCTCCAGCACGGCCATCCACAGGATTCCTGAAACCAAGCTCTGACGATGAAGACTCTGGTCCAAGTAATACCAGTGTGCCATCTTGGAAGAAGAGCAGCAATCCTGCCCGGGAATCTGCCAGCTTTGAAAAAACACAACAGGAGAAAGATCCCGGGAACACTGTAACTACTGTTCAAGATGTTCTACGTGGAGATAAAGCCGCTGCAACGACACCAAGGTTTGAAGCTCTTTGTTTTGTTGCCTTGGAAACATTTTAGCAAATGTTAAATGTATTAATTGAATAGTCCAGTTGTATGCATGTCTGGTCAGCCATTATGAATTAATCTTTCCCATTCCCCGTTATTCCACTCACATGAAACAGAATGTCTCAATCATGACAGCAGTAGTTCTGCTAATACATACACATAAACACTAGGGGTGTACAAAAAAATTGATTCACATTCGTATTGTTGTTCAAGCACCACGGATTCAAAATCGATTAATAGAATTCCAATACTTTCCACAGATTCCATACTGTGAATCATTTTTTAAAGTGGGAATCTGTTTTGAATTGAAAATCGATTTTGAATCGAATCTTTAGCCTAAAAATTGATATTGAATCGTGACATTAATTAATTAATTATTTAAATCCCTTGACAACGGACCTTAAAACCATTAAACCAATATTTTGCTCTTTTCTGTGTCATTCTCATCCTGAAAAAAATGCTTGTTATTCTATTTTCCATTCAGTACTACACAGAGGTAATGGACTGACTATAAATCTTATAAATATATATAAAACGAGTAGCTCAAATCAAGCATTCTAATTGGCTCATAGCCATGGTATAATAACCCCGTACAATGGCTATTATGTCTATTTCCTTTGTACAATTCAGTACCACTCTGCCTCTGAGGAAAAAAAACCAACAGCGCACCTTAGCTGAGATATAATCATGTCTATGTCATTAGCTATTGTGAGCCTAATACATTTCAGCCTTTAGCACACATGTTGCAGTGGGAGTTCTTGCTTTATTTCCAATTCAAAGCTAATCTACATCCCAGAGATGGGTATTTCTAAGTTAAACTAATCATCTTAATGGAATGGGAAGAAATTCTTCATTCCTTGTGTAGGGTATGATATTGTGTAAGACAATACTACTATTGGGACTTCAAGACAAAAGTGACATAAGTGCATAAAAGCATTTGTAAAAGTGTTCGATCATGTTAATCCATGCACATACTTACCTCACCAGAGACGTTCTCACAGTTATACCATCTATAAAACCTGGCTGTGTCTTCACATATGTACTTGATTAGTTTCAAGGGGCCTGCAAAAACTGTTAAAGTCCTTATCTGCTTTTGAATGTGAGTCTTGACATTCCCAGAAAAACTCCCTAGGCCTCTGAACTCTGTAACTCATGTTATCTGTACTATTTCTGTCTTAATAGCTTTGTGTCCAAAGCACTATGCTTAGTAACGGATATTAAGACACACATGCTCTTAACACAAACAATAACTTCTGTGTTTTGTCTGACCCGAGACTCATCACATAAGCTCTTAACACGATCCGTTGTCTTGAGTCTACACAGTTTCTATTGCTTTCACAAATGACTGCAGAATAATTTTAGTATTTGTTCATTACATCAACCATCAGTCAATGGGTCAGTCAGTATAGAGTATTAGCAGTTATCAGCTCCCCCCATACACAGCATTTACTGTACTAAATACTCCAAAGTACTGTGACATAGGTCATTACATTAAGCCCCCGCCGGTCCTTATGCTTGTATTTGTAATTGCATTTCTGTCTCTTATCTTCTTCTGCATTTCATGTTCTATTACTTATGCTATATATGCAACATACAGTACATCAATATTCTATCTCACTTAAAGAGACACTGAACTGCAAAAACAATTAGTGGTACAGAAATGCTTGTAAACTGTGTCAGATAATTGCAACATATATGTTTTCCTACTGTCATTGCAGTCCAACATATAGCGCCGTTGTAGGCCAGATGTCAGAGCCTCACTGCTTTGTAAAGCCACCTCAGTTGTTCTGTGTTTCGCCTCATTAGGCTAAGTTGTTTGGGTAAACCAGCACCCAGAACACCCTGCAGCATGAAATGAGTCTGCAGCATGGCAGCAGAATGAAATGAGGCTATGAGAAGTGTAATAGCCTAGAATGATGCTTCCCAGGCTGCAGTTCAGATCCTTCTAGGCAAGGCTGTAATGATCTCTACTACACACTACGACAACTCAAATGAATCATAACGGATAAACAGTGTGAGAGTTCACAAGAAAACAACTAAATGGTTAAATTGAAAAATTCACAGATATGTTTCCCATTAGAGGGTTTAGACTATTATTAGGGTGGAGTAAGTCATTCAATCCTGTTGCATGGGGAAAATCTGGAGAAAAGAGATGAAGTGCTGAATAAGAGGCCACCATATGACAGGGTGTTTGTGTATGACTAGTATTACGATATGTGGTTGTAAAACTTCATGAACCAAAGGGACATTTAAAACGTTTTCTTGAAAAATTCAAGAAAACGAACAAATTGTACATTTGTTCTGCCAATAAATTGGTTGCATTATGGGGTTGAAATGAGGAAATGTTAGGTATTCACTATTTTAAATTTCCTTTTCTATCTCTTGGTGTTGGTCTGCCCTTCAAGTGATAGTGAGGAAGAAGAGGAGGAGGAGGAGCTTCCACTGCTGTCAGAGGAGGAGATGAACAAACTTGGAGCCAAACTGGTGAAAGCAGAGATTATGGGTAACACGGTGAGTTGGTTATTATCATGTTACCGTCACTGTATCGGGCTGAGTATGAGACGACTCTGATTATAAAACGACCCCTCCTTTTCCAGCTCCTGCTTTAGGAAAAATAAAAATTTTAAGATGACAAACAATATTTCCCTCCTGTTGTCTTTGGGTCAAAGTTGACTCATTTTCAACAAGTTTCTGTATCAGAAATTTGGGTTTCTTTTTAACCAAATTATCAAAAAGATGTAACATTGATGGTTCCCTACAACTATTACTCTTCCCAAGTTAAATAAATGATCAGTTTTCTACTTTAAGTGAATTTGGGTATTTTATTCAAATTTATAGCAGTCAAAAAATGTATAAAAGAATGACAAATATGGTCCAAAAACGTGAAACAAAAACTTCTTTATTTTAGGCCTTTATTTTATAAGAAAGCTGAAGACACGAGAGGGGGGTCGACATGTAGCAAAGGGCCGCAGGTCGGAATCAAACCCGCGGGCGGGCGCTCTACCTGGTGAGCTAACCAGGCGCCCATTAATTTAAAATTTTGAGCCTGAAAAACAAAATGTTGCATGGTTGACAGGAACACAACACAATGGTAATTAGCCTTGTTGGAAAAGTGTCCCTGAGATACTATTAGTCCAAGGTTACAATTATCTGAAGCCTTTCTCTTGTAAAAATGAACATAAATTACTTCCCTGAAAGCAAAACATAAATCTCCCATTTGTGTAGCTTGTTTATCAGTCATATACCAACACACACTCCTGTCATACTTTTGCAAGTGTTCAGAGTAATATTCACTGGCTCTTATCATTTTTCGGTTTGCATTTTTGAGCTGAACAATATTGTCCTTATTTCTATATTTTTACACTTTATTTACTCATCACATTTTGGCATTTTAAGATACTAATCACATAGAATTAACAGTGCATTTATATAACTCCAACATAAAAACAACGATTAATATACTTCTTTGTCAATTAAACTGTTGATTGAGCTTTAACTCATTGTGATGTGTGTATATATCATTTACTTTTTCTCAGCACATTTGCTTTGACTCTTTTCTTTGTGTAGCTTTACAGCACATCAGGGGATCCATTCATTTAGAGCGCTCATTGATCTGTGCACTCAACTCCCCCTTTGCCTGTCATCACGTGTCAATGCTAAGTGTGCTATTGGGATCTCTTATGGAGAGCTGTCTGTTAACACACACACACACACACACACACTCTTACACCCCTTTACTAAGTGTTATCAACCAACCTGACATTCAGCATCTCCCTACACGATAAAGCAATCAAACCGATATTCCCAAACGTTTGTGTTTAATTCCTTTAACAATTGTGCACTTGCCTTTTATGTCTTTTGCTTAAAGGTATCTCTAATGGCAGTGTGGCTTAAGATGTTCTGGTTGCTTAGGACAAATGCTTTTTTTCTTTCAGTCCTCTATAGTTTCAAAACTGTTTGGCGATTGTCACACACACTTTTAGAAAAAATATGACAAACATTGAATTCAGAAGAACGGCAGCTATATATTAAAATGTGGCCTATAAAACATTTACAGATTGTAATTTCTATTTACATACAGTATCTGCCAACATATACTCCCATATGATATGTATTTGATAATTCAATGACAGCTGTTAATATCACCCGTCCAATGTATTTATCAGGCTCTACTTTTATAGGCTGTAAGTAAATGTTGAAACTAGAAAAATAAATTTCTTCATTCTTATATTTCCTTTAACACATTGGGTGTTACCAAAAAACCTGTATACAGCAATATTGACTTATATTGTGTTTCTAATATGTACAGTATGTGTGTGAGTTTTCTTTAGGCCATGGTTGAGAAGCTGAAATCCCAGCTGGACGCAGCACACAAGGCCAAAGAGAGCCACATCGCCCGAAAGACGCTACAAGAAACCGCTAAGTTAAAGCAGGTCTGTAAATGCAATATGTACATCTAACAAATTCAGTTCCTCTCCCCCAAAAAGGAAACGGTGATTAGAATTTTAAAAAGATGGTATAAACAACTCCATTTCTCTATTTCCTTCTCTCCTCTATTTCCCCTGTGCTGATATCTATACAGCGCTAAGTTAACACACACACACACACACACACACACATATATATATATATATATATATATATATATATATCTCATGCACAGATGTAAACATGCACACCTTGGAATAAATAGATACCGAGAGTCACACACAACCTGACACACACAAACAGACTGAATCTTTCTCTGTCAGATGTATCTGCTTCTTTTTCCTCTCCCATAGTCTAAATGCTAATCCAAACACTCAGGGCTATATCTTTTCCAAACTTCACACACCCACACAGACACAGCGATTTGTGGCAGAATCCATCTCTCTCACTGTGCAGGGAAAAGAAGTGCCCCACACACACAGACATTGTCTTCAGATGAAACTAAACTTTCTGCTGTTACGTCTGACTGCTTTTTAAAGGAATTTGTTTGTTTTTGAAATCTCTTCTCTACTCAGCTCTTACGTCTCACTGCCTGTATGGAAACAGCTCCTGCTTGGCATTGTAGCAGACCCTAATGGGAAACAAATGTCTTTCAGCATGCACGGCACTCTCCTACCTGGGGTCATTCAGAGTGTGCCACCCGTGTTCATGTGTGTGAGAGCATGAGAAAAAGACAGATTGAGAGAGAGACCGTAGAGATTAGATACATTTAGTAAATACAGGCAATTAACAAATAGCAATGGAAGTGCTCTGACACCTCCACACTGCTTTATCTCCTCTCTTTGGCATTGCTGATGCCTTCTCTGTCTACACACACACACTTTTTGTATATGTAGAAATAAATAGAGGCCTATTTCCAACATGAGCAGACTCCAGACAACTTTATAAACTAACAGAAAGCAGGCTGTGATTATTTATATAACCTGTATATTATCATGTGCAAGTTACGCCTGATTCATACCCACTAAGGCTGTCCTGTCCAAATTAGAAGACTAGGGTAAAATCCTCAGCAACGTAAAAAAAAAAGAAGAAAAATCATAATTCTTCCACTTTAGTGCACTAGTCAGCTGAGAGAGCACCCTCACTCAGTTGCGAGAGTCACGTTAATCTTTCCAGTCCGTCTGGTTATAGAAGACATTTGGTTTGTCTTAACTATTTAATGTTTTGACTCTTGCAGCCTGTCTGGCTCATATTTTCACTGCCCATGTAGAGCCTTGAAAGGCCTAACTGTGTCAATCGTAGAGAGGAAATATTCTCCTCTATCATTTTGTTTTTGACAGTCCAGTTTCATTTTCTTGTGACTGCCTCCCATCCTCTCTGCTACTCCCATCTTGTTCTTGTTTCTTGGCTGTCCGTCTCTACCTGTCACGTCAAGCTTCAGTGCTTGTGCAACTCAGACTTCAGCTTTTCAAACTTTTTGATCTTTGAAAAACACAGACCTGTTTTGAAAGCTAAATTGGCTCTGAAGCAGCAGGTTTATGAGATCATTCTACCACTGAAGGTTCTGAACAGTCAGGTCTTGTAAAATTTTGTCAAAGGTTGTCTAAGAAAAAGCACACCAAACTGTCATGTACAAGTGCTCTCTTTAACTCTTTAAACATGTTTGTCTTCACAGAGGGACAACTTTAATCTAATTCAACTAGTTGATCACCGAATGTTTGAATATATTTAGAGAATTGTTGGAATGAATCCTGTGGAATGTTTAGAACAGATTAAACCCAGCCCATTCAAAACTAAAGACATTTCTTTGAAATGAGCCAGGTTAATTGAGGTGTTTATGTAAATTATTTTTTATTCTGATAGAGCTCTGATTATTAGTGGGATACAACTTCCAATACAGCTACTTTATCTTTCCTGACAGCCCCTCATTTCTCCTCTTACTCCCAGACACACATCTGCTGCTATCAATTTAACACATAAGTTGCATTCTCCAAAATACACAAATGAGACTGGCAAGTCAGTTTAATTGAGAGAAATCACAAATTAAACACACTTATTCAGGTTGTTTAGGTATTGCATTTCCATATTTTGATTCAACTTGTAGCTTTAGGCCTCTCCATGATGGGATTAAAGCTTGTTTACTAATACAGACATCCATGTTAAAGATAATCTGCAAATGTAGCATGTATGACCTGGAATTGGTTGCAGACATTACATCATTGAACTTTAGTATTGAGGTATCATTCTTTTCTTCACTTAAGTATCTGTTAAATGCCAAAAGGTCCATGCGTAAAACATTTCAACTCTTTGGGAATACTGTTCATTGTTGTACAAAAAGTGAAAATGACCTGGTTGTGTTTTATTTTTTAGGCCACAGGTCACTCTAGTGAGGACCAGGAAATCCTGCTGTTCAGAACGGACCAATCAGGTCGCGCCTGGCCAGTCAGTGCCCCCTCTGGACCCCAGGAACCCCACGGAGGACGACGGAAGAAGAAACCGGTAAAGAGAGGGATGACTGATGGAAAGAAAGTAGAAAAACAAATGACAGGACAGCAGGGAGGGACTACAAAGGAATTAAAGATGAAAATATACTGCTGTGAAAAATAAATCTTGAACTGCATGAGACAGACACTACTTAGCGCAAAAACAGAGATGATCCTGCACACTGTTGTAGCTAGAAGACAGAGGTATTGAGAAAAGGAAGAGAAAATGAGAGGTCTGTGTCCTGCTGTTTGTTCCGTGTCATTTAGTGTTCATCAGAGTGTGTAATGAAAGCCGGGACTCCACCTGCATCTGAGGAGAGACGTGAATTGTAAACAAAGCTTTCCAGTTGACTCTGTGTTTATGGTTATTATGAATTTTTAAAGTGGCCCAATCTCCTTTACTGTCTGTCTCACTGTTGGTTTCCCTCATAATCAGTCTCTCACTCTGTCCATTTCTGTCTGTCAGAGTTCTTCTTTCCAGGTTGTCGTCTTCTTCTACCTCTCTTCTCTCCATTGGCCTTTTGTCTCACGTTCTCACTCCCCCTTTCAAGGATGTGATTTGAATAGATTTTAAGATTGTCTTTTTTTCTTGTCCTCCAACTCGTCTCTCCTTGTCTCTTTTTTCACATTTTTCACTCTTCCCTTCTCTCTTCAGATTGAGACCCATGTTGACGGGGAGCGTGTGCGCTACTTCCAGGACGATGACAATGTGGGTCTGAAGGAGATGGTGAGGAGGGAGAAGATGAGCTCTGCACAGGATCAGAATGCCCTCTACTCTCGCATGGCTTCTAAGGTAAGAAAACATTGTTCCTTCTATCGTTGAAAAAACAATGCATAGAGCTACTGGAGCTCAAAAGCACTAGGCTACCTTTTAAAGGTCCTATTTCTTTTTCAGGTTTATACTTGTATGTTGGGTTCTACTAGAACATGTTTACATACTTAAATGTTCAATAAACACTTTGTTTTTCTAATACTGTCTGTCTGAATATATTTCTGTACTCAGCCTTGGTCTAAAACGCTCTGTTTTATTGCCTGTCTCTTTAAGCCATCTTCCTGAAAAAGCTGTTTTGATTGGTCAGGCTTTACAGGTCTTCTGCACCGTCATTGCAGCTGGGAAATGACTTTGAAGACACTGTAGCGGATCTTTCTACCTATATGTTATAGTTGTGACATAACCACCATACAGAAGCCCTGACGGCTCGTTTAAAGGCACAAGTTATTCCCCAGCTTGGCAACACACATTTTTAACCTAAGCACTGGTATTATCACAATATTGCTACTTTAAACTGCAATTATGGAGTCATAGACTTGTGTACATAACACATAACTGGAATGAAACGTAATCAAAGCAGTCAAATGCATTTGTTTGATCATTTAAAATGCAGGTTTGTTGTCATTTGAACCTCAAAGCACACCTGGAGTTGCTCTATAGCACAGTGGAGAACCATTGCTTTGGCCCTGGTGGGTTTGCATATTGTCACTGAGTCAAGGCTTCTGTTTTCACCCTTTCATTTCTGCTAATGGTCCCTTTTCTTCTCTGTTGTGCTTTCTCTGACCTTTCAGATTGGACGCCACCTCAGAGTTAATCAGAGAATCGCGTGCACTTGACATAGTGGCAGCTTTCTGAAGTTGAAGTGAAAAGAAACATTTTATTTGCTTTATTTGGGGTGGAAATAATGAATCAATGCGGGACATATCTGTTTGTACCTGAAGTTGGCAAATGTTTGGCGGATCAAGTTGGCTTGCACTCTGGCTTCTGTCTGTTGTTGTTCACTCCTACCTAATATGGACACAAGTGTATACACATCACAATTTCTATAAGAAATCATCATTACTAACTTGGAGGTATTTTGTAGTAATTTTATGAAGCCTATTTTATAAACTGTTAACTTATACATTTTTAATAAAGCATTACTTAGATCAAGTTGCAGATGCAATAGGGAGATGGATCTTGGACTTGTTGGTGTAGGAAAGAAGAGTTTTGATACATAATTTAAGAACAAAACGGAACTCTTATTCACTGCAGTGGGTGTCTAATTTATTTAGAATAATTTGTGGAGTGATTGTATTCTGTCTGCAACATATTTTATGTTGTATGTTTATGTTTTAATTAAACCCGCTGTTTCAGAGCCACTGCTTTCCTAGGTGTGCATGATTATTTTTGACTTTCATAAGAGTCGGATAATTCCTACCTATAGTTAGGGATGGATTCTGTTCCATTCTGGTTCTGGTTCCAGGTCAGCAGAATACTCGTTAAGCTCAGGTGATAATGAGTCTCTTATCAAACCCTTGATCTCTCCTCTTTCCTGTTTTATTAGCAAAGAGCAATGGAGAACAAGCAGGTTCTCATTTTGAGCGGATACATCAGCGGCAGCAGATTCGATCAGCTGTGCCTGCAAACTTGATAAAAACAACGTAATGTTGCTCCCCTAACACATACTAAAGGTTTCCTGCTTTGATTAAATTTTGTAAATCAATCACCCATCCCCACTGTAGTGATATGAGCTAGATGAAGGCAGACATGCGTTTATGTGAGGGATCATCTAGACTAATTTGGTCATGCTCTTAGAAGGAGGGAAAGGACATACGCTTGGGATTTGCTCTGTCAGATTGCTATGCATTTGTTTCTGTGTCGTTATGCATTCTTTTCCATCCACTACTACTCTTAGATCTACTTGTCTCTCTTTCTGCGACTCTCTCTCTTCCACTGCGTGCTTGAAATAGCATAGACAAAAAAGACGTACAGCCGCAGATGGGTACTGGCAGGTTGTGCTGTGTGTCTATCAGCAGTTTTACCGACTACTTCTCCGTGAGCCGAGACACATTTCCCTTCTTTCCTCTTCTTGTTTACATCAAAAAGACACACGAACACACACACACAATATCATTTAGCCTTAATCATATATCAGTTACACATGCATGTGCATATACACACATGCTCTGCACCTACAAAGAGTGACACTAAAAATACATCTACAGTTACCATGGAAGGGCTTCTATAAATACCAGTTTTATCCATTGGTCAGAGACCATGTCTGTTAGCAGACTAGTACTGTCTGGAGATTTAATGTAGTGTGTTTTTAATAAAACAGGAGCAGTGTGCCAGACATATGTCCATACCTGCCGCACTCCTGCTACATGCTGAATCCACCATCTATAATTTAAATTCCATCAAGAATGTGTTAATCATTAGCGAAGACAAAATCACCATCAGTGAACCTGAAGGCAGATTTATTTGTTACTGTGTAATTAATCTACATGTAAGTGTGTGATAGTATGTGTGTGTTTAAGAAAATAAACCTGTCTCTTGAACAAATGCAGCATATGCTGCTGCGCACCTAGGTGCAGTCTTTTGCACACACACACACACACACACACACACACACACACACACACACACACACACACACACACACACACACACACACACACACACACACACACACACACACACACACACACTCCCTCCCTCCCTCCCACACTGTCAGTAACTAATCCAATTTTCACTCTCACTCACACTCACTCCTACACAGCGAGTCATGCACACACACTTCAGCCGTGCTTGCCTCTCGCTCTCACATGCACACAGATTCCAACCTGTTGCCCAGTCGCCATGGTGACAAGACTCAGACATAGAAACACCAGAGTCAATACTCGCAATCGTGCCTCACACGGCTAACACACACCGGAGACCAATAGCAGTTCAGGCAGGCTCACAACACAGCGCACACACACACACACACACACACACACACGCACACACACACACAGAATATGTGTGTGGCACAGACGGTAATATTGCGTCAGCACCTACATACACCAATTAGTAGCCACCAACCAGTTTCTAAGAACAGTTGATATCTCTGCAGTAGGATTTCCATGACTTTCTTTCCGGTTTTAAGAATTGAAAGTGCAGAAAAGTTAGTTTTAAGCCTGAAATAAAAAGCTACATTTATTCTCATCAATAAAAATATCCAAAATGTATTTAAATACAACACATACTGTGCATACTTTAGCTTGTCCCCTCATCATTTGTTTTGAAGAAATATTTTTTTAATTTTTTTTTTTTATTTAACCTTGATTTAACCAGGAAGTGAGATTGAAATCTTTTTTTCCGAAGAAGACCTAGCCAAGACAGCACAGCAGTTACAATTTAAATAGAAATGCAGCATCGTCAAAACAAACACGCAAGCATCGCACATAGAGGAAAGGAACAGGTCACATGTGGCAGTTACATTTTTGAGTTACATTGCATTTTAACGTGACCTTAAGTTAAAATACAACAGATTTTTCCAAGAATAATCACACTCCTGTTAAACTCGTCTCACCATTTATCTCTTCTCCCCTGCATCTCCGTCTGTTCTCCCTCTTCTCCTCTGCCTGTCCTCCATTGTCCCCTTCATCTCCATCACCACCTATTCTATTCCACTCGACTTTTCAGATGATGGGGAAGACAGACGGTGACAACTACACGCTGGATGACATGTTTGTGTCCAGTGCAGCGCAGCGGGAAGGCGAGGGGGAGGGAGGAGGAGAGGATGAGGAGCAGAGCCATCGGGGAGAACAGGAGGCTGGCTGCCTCCATGGAGAAATGCCAGCGGTGCTTCAGCAGCCAAGAGCTCCAGAAGCACCTCATAGTGGCAATAGGGAGCAAGGTAAGGGATCCTGAATGCAGGATGGGAATTTGTGCTGAAATCATTAGTCGCTTAATTGATGAGTCAGTCAACCATTTTGACAAAGTAATTTATCATGCAAAAATGCAAATCATTTACTGGTTCATGCCTCTCAAATATGATTTATTTGCAGAATTTCTTCTGAAATAGGGCTGCAACGATTGTTTTCATTTCCATAATCTGTTGATTATTTTCTCAATTCACTGGTTGATTGTTTGGTTTATAACATGTCATAAGTTTGGAAAATGTTAATTATTTCCTAATAGTGTTGTCTTTATCCAAACCCTAAGTATATTTAATTTACAATCATAGAAGAATTAGGAAACCCCGGAAATATTTCAACAGGTCTTCCAAAGCATGCATTCACATACAAACTCAAAGAATGAGTCAATAGTAATAAAGTTTATCAGTTTGAAAATTAAATATCTTCTCTTTGTAGTGTATTCAATAGAAAATACAGTAGTTTGGAAAAGATTTGCAAATCATTGTATTCTGTTTTTATTTATATTCTACACAACGTCCCAATTTCATTTATCCTATTTTCCTATTTAAAATGACCCATAAGAGCGTCTTTTTTTTTAAATTAGTGCCTCTTGCGGTGGCAGGAAATACGACCCACAAGAATGTTTTTTTTTTTTTTTTTTACGTAACTGACAGTCTCAAATATTTAATTTGAGAACCAGAGAATTTCTTCTTTTTAAACAATGAATTCATTATTGGAATTGATTGTCACTGTATGTTCTTTCAGTCAACAAATAGATTAATAGACTTGAAAATCTCAATTGAAAAACTTTAGGTTTTAGACTGTAGATCAAAACCTTTACATCAATTGATGCATTTCTAAATTTTGTGAACTGTATGTGTTTGCCATCTTGTGTCCAGGTGTACCTGAGCCTGCCTGCGGGGGTGTCGATGACAGAGGGCCACTGTCACATCTGTCCTCTCCAGCATCACTGCTCTGCCACCGGACTGGATGAGGATGTCTGGTCAGAAATGCAGGTGCTCAAAGGCTAAAGTGACAAATTCCAACTTCTGTGACTATCGTTTTAAGGCCCCGACACACCAACCCGATAATTGGCTGTCGGACAGTCTGGCGAGGTTGGTGACTCGAGTCTGTCTGGTGTGTTCCGTGCCGTCGTCCGCCGGAGGCTTTCATTTTGCCGACTTGACATGCTCAGTCAGTAGGCGGGCACTGCCGGCAGTTGGACTCAAATGACCAATTTGATTGGTAGAGTGCTAACCCTGAAATGATGAGCGGGATGACTAGAGTCGACTCAAAATGAGACAAAAATCTTTTAAACTGACCATTGTTGATTTTGGCCAACATGGGGGGCTGCTTTTTTTGCCATCGGTCAGCCGTCTGGTTGGTGTGTCACGGCCATTACAGCAGTGGTAGATATACTCAGAACCTTTCATTTTCAGTGCTTACTTCAAACAACAATGATTAGTATTCAATCGAGTTCATTTCTGTGACTGCTTTGCTCAGCTGTTCCGGCGTACTTTGGTGCGAATGTTTGAGTCCCAAGATCTGGACTGTGTGTTTATGGAAACACACATGAACCCACGCAAAAGACATCACCTGGTCCTAGAGTGTATCCCACTACCACGAGAACTGGGTGATATGGCACCCATATACTTTAAGGTAAGTGTGTGTGTGTGGGTGTGTGTTGGTGCGTGCTCGCGCTCATCACTCTGATTACGTTCATTTTGTCAAGTTTTACACGGGGAAAGCAGTATTGTAGGGACATGATGGAGTTGTGTGGTAATACAACAGTGTCTGTGTGTCTTCAGAAAGCTATCATGGAGTGTGATGAGGAATGGGCCATGAACAAGAAGGTCGTCGACCTCTCTTCGAAAGACATCCGCCATGCTGTATGCCCTTCCCTTTGTCTTTTACTCCTGTCTGTAATTTTTACAATATTTCTGGTTCTTCTACCCTCCCATCCTTGTCAATTATTGTTTTGCTTATTGCATCTTAGGTTCCTAGAGGTCTGCCATACTTTGCTGTAGACTTTGGACTCCAGGGAGGGTTTGCTCATGTCATTGAAAATGAACAGAAGTTCCCACATTACTTCGGCAAGGTCAGTGTGTGCATTAAGGCTGTTATACTGCGTACTTGGTACATCAGTATGTGTTCCTCTGTTTTTAGCCAGTTGGAAGTCACTTGTCATTTAGTTTCAAGATTTTCATCAAACTTTACTGTGCATATCTGACTGTGGGTCACAGTTACAAATGGGTTGATAAAGATGCATTAATGACAAATGTGTCCAATGCAGTCATACATTTTGCCTACAGCTATACTTCAAGTTGCATGCCAGTATTGCTTCAAATGAACATTGTAATGATTTTTATTCCTTATTTGATTATTCTGCCATACCAAATTCATTCCAGTTAATTTTACAGCAATATTTCAACTTAACCAAATCCCTCTTTCCATTACAGGAAGTGGTAGGAGGCATGATGGACTTGGAGCCGCGACGTTGGAGAAAGATAATTAGAGAGAATTTTGATGACCAGAGGAAAAAAGTCCTACAATTTGCGCAGTGGTGGAAACCGTACGACTGCACCAAGACTGAGGGCTAGCTGGACACACTCACAGGAAGGTGTTCACTTTGCCGACGAGTAAAGATCACACACACACACACACACACACACACACACACACACACACACACACACACACACACACACACACACACACACACACACACACACACACACACACACACACACTGTTACACCTACCAATTCAGAATTTGATGTAAAATTCCTATTAGATGTTATGAGACATTTTTACTTAATAAAAAAACAACAATAAAATGACCTTGATTCATGTATTTATTTTTATGTTACATAAACATAACAGAAAGTTTTTTATCACCATTTCTTTATGTTGAAAAGGCCCTTGAGACCTGACCACTGGGATTTTTTGAAGGTGTTTTAGTGTCAAATAAGACTCTAGGGGATGTTTTTGTGTTATAGTTTTTAAAAAACATGTAAAGTATGTTGTGGCTTTATTGCTAGATTCTCTCTCTTCTTGCCACATATACAGCTAGATTGTGGGATTGTGGAAGCAGGTTGGAGCCATATTGATGTCTTAACCTTTATTTTCACATTCGCTGAATCTGTGTAAATCACAAAAGATGAAGCTTTTTGCTTTTTATTGCGCTACTTGTATATATGGTAAAAAAAACTTCAGATTTAGGATTCCCACACTCTTGCTAGCTCTCCAGTGTGAAAGTTATTGAAGAGAGCATTCTGCTTAATGAATGAATCACTCTTATCCGAAACTTAAAGGAGACACTATCAGGGAGAGTCAGAATAGATATGGGAGATCGGGGAAGATTCTGCAGTCAGTAATTTCTTAATGTACTATATGTAGGATATTTGTGTGTAATCATTTTTGGTACATTTCAAACCCATATGTTCATCTGTCTACAATATAAGTATTTCTCACTTGCATAGAAGAAATGGAATCCATTCCAAAGGAGTGAAATGTTGTAGTTGTAGTCTCAAACAATTTTAACAACAGGGCCCTTTCAATTATGATATGATTGTTAACATACTCTTCAGTTTGCACTAATTTCACGCCACATTGAACGAAAAAAGTGTTTCCTGAAAGAAAAACATTTTGACAAGGGAACAGGTCCAAGTTGAGAGCAGGGGGATTGTCCTTTACTTGCAGGATCCAGACCCCAGTCTGTCAACAAGGACAGTGGGGCTTGGAGGAAAATTAATTTCCCTAGGAAGAGTTGTGTATTATTATTGTTTATAATTATTATTATGACATCACCTTGGTAGGACCCATTTTTTTGTATAGAGATCAACAAGCCATGGCAACCATTGTGTCTCTGCTGCTAGGCAGTCAATGGACTGTGGATTATTTATTTTTTATATGTGCATCAGAGTGCCAGATCCATCATAAGTCAAAAGTAATTCAGTTTGTCAGATACCTCTGTTGCCCACCCCTTGAATTTGATCTGTTGAAAATAAATCCCACAATCAAAATGTGTATTCAGAGGTCTGATCATAAAGTGATCATTTTTAGGAGTTTATTCCTGAAATTCATTCTACAATATGCAATTTGCTACTCTTTAACCCGATTTGTACCTTTGAAACCATCCCTTGGGATGGTACAGCCGGTTATTTATATTAGGCAAGTGACAGTGAGGCCTAAGTTCATGGTTAATAGCAACAGAGTGGCGTGGAGTGATATATGGTTATGGCCAATTAGATTGTCTGGGGCCAGATTTATGACTTGAGACAGCCATTTTCTCTCCCTGTCTCTGCTGCACTGATACATACATATGTCCTTCCTAGAGTTATTTTGCAATCGCACACCATGCTGTTTCATCCTCTGTAGCTCTTCATTCATTGATTTGCTTCTTCCCTTTCTTTACAATTCTTTCAAATTGTCATTCCACCGGCAAGAGATATATATTTGAAAAAAACATGATGCAATAACACAATGTCTTCTGTGTTACACAATTGAAACTGACCTGCTTGTTAATGCTAACACACACACACACACACACACAAACACACACACACCACTTAGAATAACAAATATATCTAAAAGCTCTAGTGTGTGCTACACAGCATTCAAATATTCAAGTTGTGTGAGTGTGTGTGTGGCAGGCAATGCGTGGATGTACGATTGTGTTTTATGTTTGAATGTGTCTGTATCTCTGGGGAAAACCTGGTTTTGACTTACTGGTGTGTGTCACCGGGCTCAACCTCTTATCTTCCTGCATTACACAACTACACATTTTTTCCTATTTTGCAGACACAAACTGCTCACCATGTGTGTCGGCTCCTGGGTGGTTTTGTATGCTCTATGTGGTTTTTCCCCTGGGGTGTCCAGGACAATCCATGCTTTTAGACTGCTTGAAAATATGCAGGCTTGTAACCTGAGATGACATTGTAATTCTGAAAGCAAAAGATTGAGATATTTCCTCCTCTTCTTATGTAGTCTTATTTACTGCAATGCTGTCAATTATACAAATATATATCTGTATATATATATATATATATATATATATATATATATATATCTGGCTTAGTGTTGCTTTATATCTATATATTATATTATATTGACTGATTTAATAATTCAACCATCCAAGGTTGGAAATATTCAACAAAACATACATTACTGCAGAAAGAGTATATGGACAATTCTTAATTACTGACTACCATCATTTGGAAATATGACTCTTAAGTATTATAACATAAACACAATCATATGGAAGAGCGCATGATGGTAACCATACTATATCCAGTCATTTCATCAATCCAGTTAATTTCTAAGGAGCAATGCCACTGAGACTCAGGGTTGGACTGCTCCATACTTCATTTCCATGGTAATGTTATTAAAATGTGATGTTGTACCAATTGAATGAGATTACCATGATACCCCAGCAGATTCCCTTTCTGTTTATTCTAATTCTACAACTGCACAATTACTGAACTGTTGCCCTTTCTGCACTCAGCTGTAGATGGCTGCCTGCTCGTGGGTCTATCTTCTCTGGAACAGTATTTTATTTCGTTGCGGTGTTGGCTTTATTAAATGGCCACATTATTACTGATGGATGGCAGACTGAGCAAGCGACCAGATAACGAAAGAGAAAAGGAGATTGTGTGTGCGTGCGTGTGTGTGCATGCGCGCACATGCGCGTGCTTGAGAGAAAGAGAGAGTGTGTGTGTATGTGTGTGTGCACGCAAGAGAGACAAGGAGCAAATTTGTATGTAATGTATTGGGGTCGTGCAGCTCCAGAAAGTCAAATGAATTAGTAGGTACCTCCAGGAAATTACACTGTGGTTTGTGTGAATAAATCGTTTCTGTTTCACTCACTCACTCTCACTCACTCACTCACTCACTCACTCACTCACTCACTCTGTCTCTATATGTCCCTTTGGGCCCTCAATGAACAGACATTCTCTGCATATCAAGGCCAAGGTCATAGCTGTGATCAGACAGACACAAGCTTCATTATGCTTCTCTGATGGGAGGCAACAAGCATGTACCACTGCTGCCAGCTCCATTATCTGCCTGCAGAGCCAAATTTGTCCTTGAATATCCATGTTGAACACATTTGGCACATTGCCATGAACTTGGCTTAGCCTACTTACTGGACGTGCCTGTTGTTTGATTGCAATCAGATGTTGCTTAATTGCCATTTTCAGTTAGTTAATTGAAAAACAATCACCTGTTTGTTGTCTGCCAAGATGTCAACATGATAGGAAACTTTAAATGCCACTATGTAGAAATAAATAGAAATAATAACCCAACATTTCATCAAAAAAAAAAACTATAGCCTATAATCTAGTTTGTTTTATTTTAATTTACACCTGATGTATACCCCATGTACATGTCTGGATTAATGTTTAGTTGGCCCCAGAGCAAACATTTGCTGTTGGGCTCCTATTGACCCCTTCACCCTCACCTGCTACCTGCATGCATTATGAATTCCCATTAAGTGCAGTGCACACAGTAGACTACACATTGCAGCTGGTTTATGTGCAGATACTAAGAGACCAAGTGCTCCTGTGCTGGAATCATGTTTTTGACAAAACAATCCCTACTGAACGCCAATTTGGCTTTTTCCTTGAGCTCTTAACCCTTGGGATGAGGACTACCATAAGGACATTTCTTCAGTATTGTGTCTAGACAAAAATATTACAATGAATAAAAATAGCTTATATAAAAGGGATTCAGTATTACTCTGACAGTGTAGACACTTTTAAATTGTAGACATCTATCAAAGGAAAATTGACAAAAAAATATAATTACAGATGTATACTCATCTATGTATTTGTCTATCATCCATCCATTCATCCTCTGATTGGCTGTGATTTATATCCAACTAAAACGCAGAACAGCCGGCTGATGCGTTGGTAATTGACAGCTCGAGCTTGGCAGATCGCTCTGATCTAGAACATCACCGCGCTGCGTGCTGCTGTTGGCTGCCCGCGCGCGCTCACTCTCTCCGTTTTCCCCATCTCGCGCAGACGCGCACCTCCACTCCGGCCACCTCTTCGCCCTCACTCCGAGCGACGACAAAAGAGACAAGACGAAACAAAAGCCTAAAGCAACGGTGAAGGAATAAAAGTGAAAGATGGAGTAATGATGAGAGGACGGTTAGGTGGCAGACAGACAAGGAGAACCGCTGTCGCAGAGCAGGAGGAGGAGAAGGAGAAGGGACGGAGGAGAGAGGGAAGCAGTCACATCTGCCGTGACTTTGGGGATTTCTCTAAGTGGGGAGAAAAGGGGAGACGCCGCATTCGTCAGAAGCCAAAAATGTGTCAGAAGAACGATTAACGATGTGTCGGAATTACTGTGGTGGACTACATGTCGATTTTTGTGACCTTTTCTCGTTTTCTGTTTTGCAATTTCGTCAGTTATGGTAACGTCTGCCAAACATAGTTGCCTCGCGAGCCAACGCTCTGCTTAAAAATACTGTTGCTAGAGGTTATCTATTTTTATATTTTTAATTTGAAACATTCTTTGGGGTGTTTGGCCTCCCAGTGAAATTTGCTTTGGAGATAACGTTAAAGAAGGACGGTTTTTAAGGGACAAGACCCCCACCTCCTCCACCCCCTTGCATAAATGTTTGCGTGCCTTTAGTGCTCTCGTTCTCGCTCGACCCCCCCCCCCCCCACTTCCATCCCTCTCTCCCTCTGAATACGTTGCTGAGTCCCACACGCAGACAGACGCTTCTCATATGCTCACATAGACACAGACGGACCTGGGCATTATCTCACACGCACGCAAACCCACTTCTCATATGCATACATATTTATACAGACAGACCTTACCCTCCTCACCCCCACTATCTGATGACTCCCCGGCGTAGAGGCGAACGTGGTACGGAACCGACTGTAGCATCATTATCACCCTCAGCACTACCACTGTCATCACCATTCTTCTCCTCCTCTTCCTCACTACCACCATGTCCTCTTCGTCGCGCAAGATCTCCTCCGAGTCGTTCAGCAGCTCGGTGGGCTCGGACTGCGGGCTCGAAAGCCCTGGGGGAGACGGAGGGGACGGCGGTTTGGAGCCGGCGGAGGAGAGCCGAGGCTGCCCCTTCTCCTCCTTCCACTCCTCCCACAGAGCGGTGCTCTGGAACGGCCGCAGCCCCGCCGAGAGGTCGGCGTGTCCGGCGGGCGAGGAGCAGCAAGGACCCAGTGGACCCCACAAGAGGGTCACCAGGAGGAGACGGGTGAACCTGGACTCACTGGGGGAGAGCCTGAGGCGACTGACCTCACCCACGGTAGGCCTCCAGCTCAGTCTGAAGAGCTTTACATTGCCTTCATGTAACATCACTAAATAGCCTATGTCCAAGTTGTAGGGCCATAAAGGCATTGTGTCGCCTATAACTACCATACTAATATTCAGGCTCCTATGAATACTAGCCTAATATACCAATATAGTTTTTACATTTATTGAAAAATATATATTCTGTGTACAATTAGAGCTGGGCATTATTGACCTTCTGACTGATCTTCAGAAGAAACTCAGACACACATTTATTTGACAAACAGACAACACACAGGCTGAACACACAGCCTGAGGCATTTATTCCATCCCACACAGCTGTCTCCAAAGTTGAAGAGAAACACAGCCATTAAGACCAGGAAAAGACAACATTTAAGCAATTCCACCATAGTATGATTGTGCAAAATCCTAGAGGATGTCTTTTCTAATATCATGATGTGACGTGTGCTGTCTATGAAAAGCCTTTTTTCATCCTTCACTTCTGATAGCCTGAATCATCTGGCAGATTATATAATAAATATTTTGTTGTGTGTGTGTGAGAGAGAGAGAGGTCCCTGTTCTGTCTGTGTAGCCTATACGTAATGATGTGACGAGTGTTTCTGTGTGCCTCACTTGTACTACAAGCTGTAATGTAATAAAGCAGCTATTAGAAATAAGCGCAATTGTTATAGCATAGTCCTTTGTAATGGTTCATCAGTTTAGGATGGGATTGTGTATAGTAAGTAAAAAAGTGATGCAATGTAATTTGACTGGCCGAGCAAACAAATGTTTTCGAACTCTGACATTGTTTGACTGCTTTATAGTACCAAGATACCAAAGGTGTGACATAGGCTAAAGATTTGACCTAGGTTTGTCCAAACTTCTTTCTGGCCAGAGCAGAGCTTTCTTGCCAATATTTGCAGACACCATAATTTTATTATTATTATTATTATTAATAGTAGTAGTAGTAGTATTTCTTTATTTTTACTAAATAAACTTAACAGCAATATTAAGGGAGGTAGCCCACAAACAGTGACATTCATTGGCTGACACTTGCAATGTTACAGGAGTTTTGGCTGTATTTAAAATTGACAAACTCTCTGGTGAATACAAAGTGAATTCTTTCTACATATGTTATCAAGTTGTCATGGTTAACATTTTAACTAACTGTTTACTTACACATCTAAAAAACAGTGGAACATGATAATCTCAATGTAATCTCTGGCTACCTGTAGAATTTATAAGCAATTTGCAGATGTTTGACTTCATGTTTGGTATGTCTACTCCTGAGAAATAGATATCTCTCATAAGCTTGCTTAACGTTCAACATTCTACACCAGTCACTTGTAAAAGTGCTGTGTCATGTTGGGCATGTGGAATATCCTAAACCAGAGTCAGCTGTGACAGGTTGGTTGTGGTTTAATATTGAGGTGGCACTGTTTTAGTGAGATAGTACTGCAAAGTATGATGTTGATGCTCAGTGGCACCAGCAGTACTAGCAAACAGTTCTACATTACTGTAAGCCATTTATTTCAATGTTGATATAAAATATACTGTCTAATGTGTAGCTTAGTTTGATTTCAGTGTTTTTTGTCCATATATTAAGAGGTGAAGAGTATTTTGGGGCATTGCTTTCTTGACTGACTGTGTCTCAGCCATGGTTTTTGCCCCTTGCTTATCTTACTTAAACTCTACCAAGGGTGACTTCCCTTTGACTAAATTCGTTTTACTGGCTCCAATAATGGCGGCAATGGCACTTATTGGTAAACACAAGCAAAAGCTTGATCAACACTATGTCCATGTATTTCAGTAGTCTTGTTCAAATAAAAGCAACAGCTACAGATATGGTCTATGAGGTTAGATGAAAAAAGCCATACAACTGAAGTGATTCACAGTCAACAGTGCTCCTTCAAAACAACAGTCACATCTTGTTTGAGTCTAAATAGTCCACATTGTAACACGACCAGTGTTAGAGATGGGTTGATGGATGGGTAAATGGATTAATAAAATATAGAAAGATGGATAAACAGTTCTGTGCTTGTCTCATTGCTTCTAATCAAGGGATTTTGAGCTCACTTGGGTCCCAGGTTTATTTATGTTGGTTACCCACATAATAAGAACACTGCTGTGTTTTCATCAGACTATAGATTGTGGGAATAGGTGGGAATCCAAAATTTGGATTGCAGAGAAGTCGATATAAGAGAGCAGTGGTTGTCAGCCTTTTTATTGCCCAGACACAACCTCGCAAAACATTGGAAAAATCTGAAGTTGGTGTATATGGGAGAGGACCACTGAGAGCCAACTTCAGCTCTCAGCTGTAGCTCTTACTGATTCTTATCTTTAATAGATCTGTGAAGAAATAGGGCACAGAGAACACTTAAAGGTTTGTATAACACTAAACATCAGTGATATGTATGTGACTGTCTGTCTGTATAGTGATGATACCATAAAAGTAAAATATAGCTTAGTAAGTAGGAACTTGTACTAGCAAACTAGCTAATAGACACACATACATATACTCACTCACTCACATACTCATATGCAACACAACACAGTTTATTATATTTTGTGTTCTTACACACACACACACACACACGCACACACACACTGGCTGTGTGCAGTGACAGTGGCTGTTGTTGACTGCAATGGACCGTGACAGAGAGAACAGAGCAAGCTCTCTGTGGTTGTCTTCACACTGACCCAGAAGCAACAGTACACACACATATACATGTGTGCAAACATTCATTTTCTGTCTCCCTACCTCTCTCAGTTTTGTGTATACATATGGATGGTAGCCATTAGCTTAGTGGCCCATGACTTGCTGACCAAAGGCTGGAGTGTTGGCCACAAACATGAAAAGTGTGAGACAAGTGTGTAAGTGTGCTAATGTGTGTCTTCTGGTAAATCTACATCCCAAATTTGTGGTCACAGTTTTACTAAGGAGTATATCTACTTTGCTTTCAGTTAAATTTGCAGTTTGATCATTTTGCTATATATGTACACATACTGGCTATTTTGTACATTTCTCCCCTCCTTGATATACTGTACCTGTTGAAATTGGCTTTTTACTGGGATCAACCTGTCTCTTTTGTTTGTATACTTTCCATGAATGGGGCTAGTTTCTTACAATTAAAAAAGAAAGTGTTGATATATAACCATCCAGTGATTTCATTCCTATCAGAGTTGCTCCATTGGAAATTTTCTAATCTTGAAAACAACATACCAGTATAGATTTTGGAAAGTGACAGGAGCAAAACACTATAACTAAATCAATCAATATAACCCCATAGATTATTTGAGTGGGGATGCAATCCCCCTTCTGTTGTTTATTTCAATATGTTAGTTTAGTCAACCTAACTTATTGATCCTTTATCTGACTGAGGTTCGTGCAAGTTAGAATCTATGACCCCCCACCATGGCTCTGAAATATCAGTAGCCCAACGGTGCTGTGTTTTGATAAATCAATGGTGCTGTCCATGGTGCTGAAATGGCGGACAGATTTGTAATTGCAACTTTTTCTCCCGCCCTTCGGTCAGTTTTGTCTTGGATCTATGGTATTCTTTAAACTATTCAGCTAGGGAACCTCCTGTTAAGAAATCACCTACTGAATATAACAAAAAATTATGTAAAACATTTTGGTTGTCTAGACAGAGGAGTGATAAAATATAAATAGATATATATACAGTAGGGAAAATAAGTATTTGAACACTCTGCTATTTTGCAAGTTCTCCCACTTAGAAATCATGGAGGGGTCTGAAATTGTCATCGTAGGTGCATGTCCACTGTGAGAGACATAATCTAAAAAAAAAATACTGAAATCACAATGTATGATTTATTTGTATGATACAGCCGCAAATAAGTATTTGAACACCTGTCTATCAGCTAGAATTCTGACCCTCAAAGACCTGTTAGTCTGCCTTCAAAATGTCCACCTCTACTCCATTTATTATCCAAAATTAGATGCACCTGTTTGAGGTCGTTAGCTGCATAAAGACACCTGTCCACCCCATACAATCAGTAAGAATCCAACTACTAACATGACCAAGACCAAAGAGCTGTCCAAAGACACTAGAGACAAAATTGTACACCTCCACAAGGCTGGAAAGGGCTACGGGGAAATTGCCAAGCAGCTTGGTGAAAAAAGGTCCACTGTTGGAGCAATCATTAGAAAATGGAAGAAGCTAAACATGACTGTCAATCTCCCTCGGACTGGGGCTCCATGCAAGATCTCACCTCGTGGGGTCTCAATGATCCTAAGAAAGGTGAGAAATCAGCCCAGAACTACAAGGGAGGAGCTGGTCAATGACCTGAAAAGAGCTGGGACCACCGTTTCCAAGGTTACTGTTGGTAATACACTAAGACGTCATGGTTTGAAATCATGCATGGCAGGGAAGGTTCCCCTGCTTAAACCAGCACATGTCAAGGCCTGTCTTAAGTTTGCCAATGACCATTTGGATGATCCAGAGGAGTCATGGGAGAAAGTCATGTGGTCAGATGAGACCAAAATAGAACTTTTTGGGCATAATTCCACTAACCGTGTTTGGAGGAAGAAGAATGATGAGTACCATCCCAAGAACACCATCCCTACTGTGAAGCATGGGGGTGGTAGCATCATGCTTTGGGGGTGTTTTTCTGCACCGGGGACAGGGCGACTGCACTGTATTAAGGAGAGGATGACCGGGGCCATGTATTGCGAGATTTTGGGGAACAACCGCCTTCCCTCAGTTAGAGCATTGAAGATGGGTTGAGGCTGGGTCTTCCAACATGACAATGACCCGAAGCACACAGCCAGGATAACCAAGAAGTGGCTCTGTAAGAAGCATATCAAGGTTCTGGCGTGGCCTAGCCAGTTTCCAGACCTAAACCCAATAGAGAATCTTTGGAGGGAGCTCAAACTCCGTGTTTCTCAGCGACAGCCCAGAAACCTGACTGATCTAGAGAAGATCTGTGTGGAGAAGTGGGCCAAAATCCCTTCTGCAGTGTGTGCAAACCTGGTGAAAAACTACAGGAAACATTTGACCTCTGGAATTGCAAACAAAGGCTACTGTACCAAATATGAACATTGATTTTCTCAGGTGTTCAAATACTTATTTTTAGCTGTATCATACAAATAAATAGTTACAAAATCATACATTGTGATTTATGGATTTTTTTTTTTAGATTATGTCTCTCACAGTGGACATGCACCTACGATGACAATTTCAGACCCCTCCATGATTTCTATGTGGGAGAACTTTCAAAATAGCAGGGTGTTCAAATACTTATTTTCCTCACTGTATATATACAGTAATTGTCTCCCCAAGTGGCCAGCATTAACTTAAGTATTTAAACTGGAATTAAGTCACACACAAATGTCTATGTGAACCAACGCAGAGAGAGGCGTTATGTACTGTATAAATGTAGTTCACAGAGAAGTCTATGCGCACACTTCCCAAATCTCAACAATGCTTTGTGCTTACCTGTGCGTCAAGCAAGCTGAGTGGTTGATTCAAATCCTCAATAGCGGCAGTTTCGGAACAAACACAAAGAAATGTAAACATATTGCATGCAAATATAAAAGAAAAAGCCACACAAACGTATTATAACACACCGCCCTGCAAAGCATAATTCCACCTTTATAGTGGCAAATAGTACTCAACAGTACACCGACATGTTTGGGACATGCATCTTTGTTGAAGTACATCAAATTATTTTGTCTACACATTTGTTGAAAGTGATTTCAAATAAGTGCATTCCAACAGCTAGATATACAGTAAAATAGTTTGCATAGTCACATTCATTGCTGAACTATGCTCAGAGACAGCGTCACAAATCCGGATACAAAGCAGATTGCAACAGAATTGTTTTCTTTGTACCTGCTTTATTACTTGCCTCCTCCCTGAGGCCTAATGCGTCTCATGCTGGGATTTATCTGGCTGGCTCTCATCTGGTGTATTAGTTTCTATTTTCTTGAGTAGTGGTGGCAGCTTTCCAACTGTGCTGAAGCACTAGTGCCCTGATGCTCTGTGACCATAGAACACACCAGTTCATGCTAATGGAAATTTAGTGGAAAAAAAGGAGAAAAATGCAATACAATGAAGGGAAGGAATCAACCACACAGACAGACTTGAAAAGGCAGGTTCACATACACTAGAGAAGAGTATGACTGAGTCTCACTGGGAAAGAAAGCAATGCAGAGCAACAGAGGAAGAGGAATGGAGGTAGTTTTGGTGAGTTACTGCTCCCCTCCCAAGGTAAAGAAACAGAGCAAACAAAAGAGACAGAGAGGTTTGGATAATGACCACAGGGAACTAAAGAAAGAGAAGGAGGAGAGGAGAGTTTGTCTAAAAGGAGACAGAGTTTGAGACCTTCAACCTGAAATTTAGTTAGACATTTTCCTTTTAATGGAACATTTTGTTTTTTTTAATCTTCTCTTACATGCCATTTATCCAGTCTAGAAATGATCATCATTGCCCTGAGTACATCATGATATTTTAAAATATTTATTCAGTTACATGAACACCTTTATTTTTATTACCATCATTCGGTTTTACTCGTTTTACTCCCAGGCGATCTACCAGCTGTTAGATTGTGTGTGTGACTGAGTGAGATTAATGTGTGATGCGGTATCGATTTGTGTGTACAGTAAACATGCCAGTGATTGCAACAATGCCGGACTAATGATGATGTGTGTACAGTATGTTTGCACATGTGTGGCTGATAACAGTTAGGGCCTGTTTGTTTGGTCATGTTGTAGGAATCTTGTGTGCACATCCTTTAATGTTCATGCTCTGTGGTAAATAAGTAGCTGAATCAAGGACTTAGTAAGAGGAGATTGTCATGAGAAAGCACAATTTCTGCTCTAAACATGCACACAAACATGTAAGTGGGGATTAGAGAGGTGACAGGAAGTTTTTCCTCACAAATATAGCCCAATGCAGGTATTTCTTTTAGCTACCAGTGCCTATCTTATTAAGTTGATGTATGGCTCACAGCACTGAGAAGAGAAGCTACAAACATTTGTAATACCAACTGGTTAGCTACAATATATGATGTCTAATTCTTGTTTAACCTGATGGTGACATAACTATATTCACCTTTTAAAACACCTGTGGACTGACATACACACAAGCACACACACACACACACACACACACACACACACACACACACACACACACACACACACACACACACACACACACACACACACACACACACACACACACACACACAAAATCACTCCTGTATCTGTCCGGAGTGGGAAGACTGACCTCTCCAGCTGGCACACTGTGTTCTGGTATTGTCACAGCCTGGCATTTAAAGCCTTATCCAAGATAATCACATTGGACCCGCCTCCTTATGCTTAGGCTGTCAGTAGCGCAGAATATGCCAGTCACGCAGACAATCAAGGAGTGCATTATAGTGTTTTGGAAATATATTATTGTTGCCTATTTTTTGCCAGAACAGAAGGAACCAAAGATTAAATGCAAAATACAAAAAAAAAAAAGTTTATGGGGTAAATGATTTTTTCTACAAACATCGACCTTATCCATTAGAACTTCTCTATAACCTCACAAATATACAATTTAATTGATGAGAATTGAAGCAATAGCAACTAGTTAGTGTTTCACTTTATTTTTCATAAGAAATCTGTAGGCTTACAGACTTGTCAGAGTAGGAAAAGCACAGGTGTTACTAATAACATTAACAATGGTTATTTTTGTGTGCCCCAATAAGCAGTGACAGTGAGCCAGCATGCACAAATCCAGGATTAATTAATAATTAATTAATTTGATTTATGAATGATTTTTTATGGTTAATTTGATTATTTACACCTGTGCTTTTTCTGCTTTTGACACAACAATAATGTCATATGTGAAAAAGGCCTGCACAATATGAATGTGTCTTGGCTGCAAATAACACTTCAGATGATATATTGGTAGGGTTTATGATCTGCTCAGAAGGTCCAGGTGTGCATGAAGTCTGGGCACAACTGTGTGTCATGCTCTCCCAGGCCATTAGCAATAACCATGTATCCATAACCATGATTTACTTAAAGTGTCCTTATCTATGCTTTAAACATAGTTACTAATGTGAGCTATTTACAAAACCAAGAAAGGAAGCCATCCACTTGTGTGTAATATATTTCAATCCTTTTATTTGGAATTACAGACAGGACGCAGGCAGACAGGCAGACAGACAGGCAGACAGAATAGCACTCTATTGAGGATAATGTCTAATATTTTCACTTCTTGCAGACTCAGACTGTTCAGGAGGCTCTACAGCGAACTCTTAAATTCTACAGACAACAAGAGATCAGGTAAGACTTTATTGCTTGCTGACGGTCTGTCTTGCTGGTTTTCTTTAATCAATCTCTGCCACTAACTTGCTGTCTCCTCGCTGTCTTGTCTTTGTGTCCCTATTACTAATTTTCCCCCATTTGCTTTTATTTTTCACCCTTGTTAGTCTGTCTGTTTTATCTCTTTGAGCTTCTCACTGTCTCTGCCACATCTCATTCTCTCTGCCTCTCTGTCTTTTTTAGGTCACATAGAACCAGAGAGAGACAGACAGACACACACACACATATATAAACACAGTCCTTCACTGTGTGTCTCTGCCTGTCTTTCATTGACCTTCCCTGTCAAAACAGTCAAACTTTGGATTCAGTCAGGCACAACATGTACTAACATTGTCCATGAAGCACACACTGAATACAAATATAGACACTGGATTGGGACCACTCTGGATTTTTCTTTTTCTCTGGTGTCCATTCCTCTTCACACACCTTGGTCTTACTTTTTGTCACTCATTTGTTCTCTGCTTGAGTAAAGGAACTGATCCCTGATCATTTTTATACTACTGGTTTAATGTGTGATTGAGTGACTTTATACCAAATGAGTATAAGCATTCCCATAAGTTCTACTTTATACAGGGTATGTGTTTTAAAGGCATGTGCGAACATGAACATTCTATAGTGTGAATATCTTGGCCAATAATTTTGAATCCAAAAGAGCAACCAGAAAACAAATAATATTCCATTTGTTTGATAGTACATGTAGTAGTGGCACAAAGGATAGAAATGGAGCTTGTGACTACAGAGTCTCTAGTGTTATTCTCAAACTGAAATCTGTCTGTGTGCATCACTTATTATCACCAATGTGGAGGTGACCTTGGGGACAATTTCTGCCTTTCTGTTGTCCGGCTGCTTCAGTAAATCTGCACAGTGAACAACTTATATTAATCTACACAGGCTAATTAATGTGAGAGGTCAACTCTCACCATACCTTAATGGTATCTCTCCAAGATTTTTGCCACCACCCGACAAAATGCAATCGAATGGAAGAGCTCACTGCACTGGAAATAGCTTTTTTAAATTTCTGTAGCAATTCCAGACAAAAAACATTATTCAGAACAGACTTTTTTTAAGGATCTGCTTACAAAGAAATTATCCTAAAGAACTAGTGGCCGCACAGTTTGTAGTGAAGTATTTTACAGTCTGATGGCTTTTGCCACAAAAACACACAAAAAGTTGTCCATGGTACATCTTAAGGGATGAGATGGAGGTTCATTAGCTTATTTGCACCAAATTGGCTTGTTAGCTCTTCTTATTTGCTGATCTCATGGCTAACCATGACTTACCCTGAGTGTGTTTGGTATGTGTCTTTGACAGGTGTCAGGAAGTTGGCAATGAGGAGAGGCGAAGAGAGAAGAGAGAGGAGAAGTGCCCATTTCTAGAAAATTCTGGTTCAGAAGAAGATGTCCTACAAATCCTACAGTACATGGCCACCATACTGGGTAAGTATGTGAAGTAAAGTAAGATGTGTTTGTATTATTGCGTGCTTGACAGCAAAACTTTATCAACACATTCTCACTCCCATCACATAAGATTTGAATGCTTGGTCAGGTACCTTTGGAGTTATTGATGCTAAAAGTCTCCTTTACGATCATATCTAAACACGCTTGGTCGGAACTATTGTGATCCGTTTTTTTACGCAGCTAGGTCAAGGAAAAGATCGTGGGTAGGCTTATACAATGTTAGTAAGTTTCTGTGACAAGAATGGGACAGTTGGGTTTAGGAATTATATTATATAATCTTTATTGATCATTGAAATTACAATGCACACTCCTTTACATGCACTAATGGAGAGATGTCTGAGTGGGCAGGCTGCTACTGCTGCATCTCTCCCAACCCAACTCCCTACGGACTGAGCTTCAGCTACCAGAAAAGAAGAAAGCAGCAGTCGGGTTTAGGAAAAGCCCGCCAGACACGAACCCTGGTCTCTGGGGTAAAGGTTCTGCATTGTTTGACCCATCCATCACCCCAGCCTACCTTCCCACGTGGAATTTTGGCTTTCATACTGTGTCGTTATCTGACGCTGACAGCCACTGAGTTTGAGAACGGTTTGATTTTATACATGTGTGGGTTAGGGTAAGGGGTATACACACACACTGCCTCTAATCTACAGTATTTGACCTCCTTCTTGTCTTTCTTCTCTGTCCTCTTATTCTGTTAGAGATACCACCACTGTAGATGTATTTGTTAACTTCTCTGTTCTATAGTCATCTTCTTATATGTATGTTTATCTCCATCACGTTCCTTCTACTGTAAGCTTTCCATGGTGCTTGCAATCTGTTTGTAGTTATTGCACATTTCAGAAGGCAGCAGCTTGGTACACCCTCTTTACCTGATTTAGTCCCCCATGTGCATTCTGTGAGTAAAGCAGAGCTTACTTGTTGCAGTTTATCCATTTATCCATCCATTTTTTCCCGCTTATCTGGATGTGAGTCATGGTGGCAGCAGGCTAACTAGTAGCCCAGATATCCTTCTTTACAGCCACGTCTTCCTGCTCTTCCCGTGGGATTCCGAAGTGTTCCCTGGCCAGATGGGAGATATAACCCCTGCATCATGTTCTGGATCTGCCCAGGGATCTACTCCCAGTTAAATATGCCTGGAATATATCCACAGGGAAGCATCCAGAAGGCCTCCATAAAAACTGAATACAGCTTTCAAGGCGGAGCCCCGTTCCTTCCTATAAGAGTTGTTCAGTGGAGCTTAAAGCCATCCTGGACCCTGGTTGAGCACTGCTTCAGCACTGCACGTTCCATAGAGCAGGCGCACTACATACCTACGTTGGCAGTGCAGGCTACTTCCAATTTAGCGCTCCGCTAACTTGAATGGGGATAAAATGATTTCATATTTATTCACATAATTATTTATGTGCAGCTCTTATGGACTTTCGAAATGATATTTAATTGAATCGATCAAACTTTGGATTGCAAAATGAGTCATTCCAGTGGTTTTGATGCTCAAAATATTGTATCCACTGATTTGCAGATGTCTCTTTAGCTACGTAAGTCTATAGAAAAATTTTTTTTGGGCCAGACAGCATCATGTGGCTGGTTGGGAATTGCATTTCCGCTGTTTGGCGACTAGGTTCAATTTGCTTCAAAGCCCAGCACACTTCCTGCAGGCCTAATCTAGCCATGCTGCAAAGAAAACTCACCTTAAGGATTAACACTTTCTGTACCCCAATATTTTGATAAAATGCCTGACATATGTCTTTGAGTTGGTGAAGTGACTTTTCTGAGACACAGTGGAGTTTTTACTAGGTGTGGCATTTTAGTTAATACAGTAACTGCGGTCACTGTGCCTACACACTTGCATTGCACTCCTAGCCCTGAAAGTAACCAAATATCCTCTGTGGTGTTTGTTTATGCTAGAATCAATATTTCATGTGTGACTCAATTTAAGTTGGAATAGGTTATTTTACCTGTCTGAGTTTTTAACAACATTTTTGAATTGTGTCTTAAGAATCTGCGTCCCTTCTTGCATTGCATTGCTAGCAGTTTTCTTCTGCAAGTTTGTATAGTTGTGCCTTTTTAAGTCCATATTAATCCTTTCCAAATTTTGTTTATTTACTTGCACGAATTGGATTTTTCTGTTCTGGAAGTGTTGTTCTAGTTAATTATATGAAATGTCAGTTTTCATTTTGCTATAATCCTTTAATCCTATTTCATTTAGATTATTCTGTTAGAAGGCATGTAACATGTTTATTTTACGGATTTTATGGTTGATTACATTGAACCACTTCTGTGGTTGATATGCTTAACATTATTTTTCTGAATTTAAATTTTGGTCAAAACATATCATGGAGCAGAGTTTACATGTTTTAACAAGTCAACAGGTTTTATGTAAAAGACAGCTGTAACAGAAAATTATTATAAATTGTACAAATATAAAGTGCTCAGGTGCATGTTTCTGCCTTTAGAAATAATACTGAACTACAGTGAACCAAGGTGCAAGTCTATTTACTCCTTATTGACATGTCTTCTCAATCATATTGCTAATATGATGTTGATAATTTGTGTGTATCCTCAATAGAGTGCTATTCTGCGTCGCTGACATTGGTGTTTTGTATCCTCTCTCAGGTGTACCTTTCTGTGAGCTGCGAGAGCATTTTGGAGAGGAGTTCTTTGGCCTTTGCTTTGAAGAAAATGAACGAGTGCTTCGAGCTGTAGGTGGCAACCTCCAGGACTTCTTCAATGGCTTTGATGCCATTTTAGAACACATTCGCACTTCCACGGGGCGCCGTGCCTCATCTGAGAGCCCCTCTTTCCAGTGCAAGGATCTCTACGAGGAAGAGAAAGGGAGACGAAAATTAGACAAAGTTGGAGAGCAAGAAGATGGAAGAGGGAAGGTGTTGCTTCTTCACTGTTTCAACCCTGCCCCTGTTGTTGGATTGGTCATGCCAGGGTTGATCAGAGCTGTTGCCAGGCGGATCTTTCATTTAGAAGTTGAGGTGGAAGAAGTACCACCGCTAACTCCCTTATTGCCCAATAAAGACACCAAACACACAGATTGTGACTCCACAACCCCCACCCCGACTGCATCCCCCACTGTCTCACCATCCTCATCCCCGTCTCCTCCCTCTCCTTTCCCATCCTCTGTTCCCACAGTTTGCTTGTCCTTCCAAATCCAGGAGATATGCCCTTCTTCCCTCTCCTCCCTTCCAAATACTGCCTCTGTGAGCACTAAACGCCCCCTCCTCTCACTCTCCACCAACCCCAGTGATCTGTGCATTGGCCTGGCCACATTTTGCCGAGCCTTTCCATTTCACCTTGTCCTGGGGCCTCGCATGGAGCTACTGCAGCTTGGAGAAGGATTGAGGAGACAGGCTCGCATTGAGCCTCATCGCAGCCTCTCATTCAAGGACTGTTTTGAAATTGTCTCACCCAAGATGGAGCCCTCGTTCCAGGGCATACTGCTGAGGCTTGCATCCCCATTTACCATCCGTACCAGGCCTGATATCTCACAATCTGGCACCAAGGAGAAGGTAAAGATATCATACATAATACAGTACACTGCTCAAATCCTACTTTTACCCACATGTTATAAAGAATTATTTCAGTTTTAGTAACTGCTTGATAAACTGAAATCCAGTTTTAAATTTTAAAATGATCAAGCTGCTGGTATGCTATCTTTTCTATGTATCAATAAATCCCCTGAAGAGACCAAAACCAGCAATACTTTTATTCTAGAAACAAGTATCATCACAGACAGACATAGCTTAATTGCAGCAGCATGGAGCTCCAGAAATTCCATTTTTGATTACTGTAGAGTAGCTCCATGTCAGGCAGATGGTTCAGTGTTTACAGTAAACTACACTGGTTATGTTCATTCACCAAATGATGTGATATGATGCTCATTTATGTGTTTATTTATTCTTAATTTTTCGGACAGTAAAAGTCTACAGGCATAGATACTTAACAGTGGTATCAGACATTGGTAGAACAGTTGAATGTTGGGTGTCTTTTCTTGGAATTGTTGGTAGTAATAAAAAGATAATGTATCCCCATTCATACCCATTGAGTCATAAAAATGTAAGTTACAGTGCTACAGTAAGCTTCATGATAAATTCCACTCATTTTATGGTTTATAACTATCTTGTTTATATGTGATGTACTCACTCTATGTCCCGGTCAAGTACAGGACTTTCTGTACTAGGAAATTACTACAACAATCACCATCTCTGTGCTGTCATGTTATCAAATGAGAGTTTCCAATGTTTGTAATAGGTGATTCAATTCAATTTCCAGTTTAATAAATGTTTCCACTGGATCCCAACACAAAGGTTTCCAGAGTGTTCTCCCCTGGAGGATGTACAGTATGTAAAGACAGAGTCTCTGAGTTTGGCAAAGTTGAAAATATCAATAATTTGCTCTAGTTCTTAGTCGTATAGGGACAATAGCACTGTTGTTCCCTTATATTGTCTCTACCATCTTAAAAGAAAAGAAGTAAAGAGAAATCAAACGGTCTATACAGAATGCCATCCCACATCATGTTGCACCCCACATGCAAGCCTGTAATGTTTCAGCCTGGCACAGATGAGGTTTGAATTGGTTCCAATTTGACAGAAACAATTAATCAATATCAGTTGTATGCTAAATGCAGTTCTTTATTGATTGGATGGTCTCCGCAGGCTACCAGTGTCAGCACCAAACAACCTGATGCTAAATAGAACTGACAGAGGAGATGGATCAGTCTAGCCACAGTGTTGTTTTTGTTGTGTGTGTGTGTGTGTGTGTGTGTGTTTGTGTATGGGTGGATGAGATAAGTATGTCTTAAGTAGCATGCTCAAAAATAGGGGTATATTTGTTTTGAAAAGTACTGGCGCATAATGAATTCCCAATGAGATCAGATGTATACCCTTTGACCCGCCACAAAGGAAAGGTATAAACTATTTTCTAAAAGTTTTTGGTTATAAATTTGTACCAATTAATCACTCTTTCTGGATGTAAGGACTACTGCTTAACTTTTATTTTGGGTTGATTAATCTGCTGATTATTTTCTTTATTATTATTTTATTATTAATATGATATACTGTATTATTATTATTTGACTAATCATTTTGTCTATGAAAAGTGAAAAATTCTAATTTCCAATTTCCCACAGCCCAAGATGATATTGTCAAATGTCTTGTTTTATGTGACTAACAGTCCAAAACCCAAAATATTCAGTTTATTATTATGCATGACAAAGAAAATCACAATATTCTCACATTTGAGAATCTGGAACTAGCATATGTTTGGCATTTTTGCTTAAAAAATGACCAAAACATTTATTCAATTCAATCAAAATAGTTGCTAATTCATGTTCTGTCAAACTACTAATGAATCAGCTAATCATTGCGGCTCTCCTATTATCATTTTTTAATTACATTATCCACGTTTAATAATATAATTAGAAGTAGTAGTCAGTATGTCACAACTTGTGAACATTTTGTTTGAGTGAACACAGCAAAAATGAATCATTCAGATGAGCTTCTCTCATCAATGTTGTTTTCACTGCAGTGTGAAGGCTCGGATATTGTTGCAGCTTTGTGTACACAGATCTCTAATTGGGTGTTTGCTTTGGCAAAATAAACCAATCTTGAGGTTTAGTGCATTAATCTCAACAGATGACAACCAAACAAAACTACGTAGGTTCACAGATCTTTCATACATGGAGATGCACAAAATAACACACTACGATGCTTACAGTCCCTCAAGAGTAGCTGCAGGTTTCCCCTCTTCACAAGCCACTACAATACATCTCCTCTCTAGCTTTCATCTACTCTCTGTCATTGTGTCTCATAAATTCATTATCATTATCTCCCGTTCTCTGCTGCTTACCAACTTCAGCTTTCTTGTTTTGCCTCTAACATATTTCCATTTTCATTTTCTCCATTTTATGCATTCAGACAGTACATTAATTTAAAAAGGGTTTATAGTCAAAAATGGAAAAGCGACATCAGTTGCACAAGAATACTTTCTCTTTCATCCCCTCTCTCCTGTCTCCACAATTAGAGCTCCCTGATAAGACAGACCTTACTCTGCTTTTTCTGGTGTGTTACTTGTCGCACTTACAAATATGTATTCTTCTGTAACGGCTTGGAAGCTTTTACAGATTATGATGGGACAGTATCTCAGTTTCTGTAGGTTGTTTGGGGCTCAGAGGAAATGCAGTTTAACTTTTAGTGTCTGTGAATGCATGGTGAAGCTGAGGCATGAAGCTGGCTTTTCTATTCCCTTTTGTGTGTGTCACCGGTAATCATCGCTGAAGTTAAGTTAGACACTACGTCCAAGCTCCAAACACCATCAACTATTGGAAAGATTTGTGTTGCAGTATGTGTTGGTGGAGCAGGGTGGGCGGACGTTGTTTTTTTTATTTTTGCCAAATGAATCTTATGTCACCTGGGCAGAGAAGCAGAACAAAGGGAGAGAGAAAGAAAAGGATGGGCTGACATTTTCACTAGAAAGGGCAGCAATAGAGGGCCACAGGCCAAGGTAAAGAGGCCACAAAAGAGCACTCCCTTGTGCTGCACTCTGTGTGTGTGTGTGTGTGTGTGTGTGTGTGTGTGTGTGTGTGTGTGTGTGTGTGTGTGTGTGTGTGTGTGTTTGCGTGACCTGTAGTGAATTTTCAGTAAGAGTTCTTTCCTCTCATCGCCCAGGGACGTGGACTGTGCAAGAGACATCCAAAGATGTACTGAAAAGGTCAAATCTGCCTCCATCTCTCTGCTTGGTGTGAGAACTGTGGTCAGAACACAGGGGAGTGGACACAGGTTGAACTGTCAAAAGCTCTCCTTTAACCAGTGCATCATCTGGTTTGTCATGTTTCCTTACACCACAGTCTCCTTCTTCTTGCTATCTCCGTCAAACAGAAGTGGAGCAGGTTTTGACTCACACATTAGCCTGTTGTTCCACTGACTAGATTAGATTTTATGTTGCATGTTTTTGCATTATGCATCAGAGTTTAGAGTAAATGCATGCAAAAGCAGTTTCATCATGGCATGCTTAAGTGCTGAGTTGTTTGAACAAACTGTTACAAAGGCTATGCTAACCTGCGCTCGTTGAATAACTAAACACAGCTACTAAAGGTTAACCTAGCCGGTACCGTTAATCCCCCTGTCTCGCTTTCCCTGAGTTTTGCATTTAATGTGAGAATGTGACTAAACAGGTCTGAATGTGTGTATAGCTTTACTACTTCTAGACAGGTTTGTGCTGTGTTACTGACATACCTCATACTCTGCATGGTTTTTGGTCTGAAGATGGCCGTTGCCTCAGGGATTGCTCCGGTGCGTCGGCTGGGCTCCACCGGCTCTCTTGCCGAGCCAGCCACGCTCTTCCTTGTTGTTGCAGTTCAGGTTTTTAAAAGGTGTATTTACAAAAGTTTGGGTTGTGGGAAACAAGAATGTTTTTCAGTGTCTTTGTCTTCAGTAGGGTTCTTTGTGGTCTGCAGCCTTTTGCTTGAGGCTCCTTTTTGACTGCCTCCAGCCAGGAAGCAATCTTCTCCAAATGGCATTCCCCAACACACCAGTGAATCTGGGATGTATCAGCACACAAACACAGCTCGCTACTCCAAAAAGATACTAAAGTGATAACATAACAAATCCCAGAATCACGGATTTATTCTTATCTACTTGATGGTGAAATGTGGCCTCTTTTGGATTGAGCTAAGCTGTGGATGTAGATTTACTTTGATACAGATATTTTCTTTTTACTTAAAAATAACAAAAAGAATAAGACAGACCATCCATGAGTCACAACACCTGCCTACACAGTAGTGATGCCAATGCTGTAAACATCCAAAACCTCCCAGACTCTTTGGGTCATGTTGAAATTCTGGTTAGGATGAGTCAGTGCTTTTGGTCCTCTAAGTCTAAATAAACAGTATGTGTAGAGCTGGACCCTAAACCAGCAGTTGTCTAAACTATAGCTTACCCCACTTTTGCTATGACATCTGTACCCATTGACATAGGCAAGTTAAAAAGGGGAGATTGAGAACAAGAAAGATTTGTGAAGGCAAATGAATATTTGCTTGAGGAACCATCAAGATATTTGCAATGTCATACTTGTTATTTCAAAAATGCTTTTATGGCAAGCCATTTTAACAATTCATAGCTAGACTGGATATTTACAGCAGATATCCGTAATTCAACTCTTCCTAGTCAAAAAGAACTATTCAGATATGCACAATGACTTTCTTCCTATCATCATTTCAGAGATCCACAACGTCATTCTTACTAGTAAAAATTACATAATGTTTCCCATTTATGTGTATGGGGCTTTAAATTTTAGATATCCATAACGCCATTCTTCCTATCCAGAATGAACATCATTCCAGATCTCTCTATTATTACTAGTAAGCACTCCCGTTACAGATATCTATAAAACAATTGTTACTAGTCAAAACTCTAATGTCATATTTTTTTATTTATTAAACCTTTTTTTATCCAGGTGAATCAATTTAGAACAAATTCTTATTTGCATCAACGACCTGTCACATTCACACAGCTTCATACCTGGAAGCGGCCAAGCACAACCACAGTTTGATCTGCTGCCACTGAGCAGCTCCACTGGAGCAGTTGGGGTTAAGGGCCTTGCTCAAGGGCACCTCGGTGGTGGTAATGAGGGAGGGACAAGCACGCACTTTCCCCACCCTGATTTTATCCTGTAGGTCTGGGGATTAAACTGACAACCTCCTAGTCACAAGCTTGCTTCTTTAACCTTTAGGCCACCACTGCCCCAGATGTCTAAAATGAAACAAACATTCCAGAAAATGTCATTACAGATAACAATTCATATTATGGCCAGTAAAAATGTAATTTCAGATATTAACAAAAACAGCTTGCCATATGCTTCTGTATTGCTATTGTAGGGGGTTGCTGAATAAGGATTGTTTGTTTGTGCATTTATGCACCTGTGTGTCTGAGTACAAAGACAATCTTGACATTAGCCCCACCTTTGATCATTTCTAGATAAATCACTGCCACGGTGGTTTGTTTCTTCAGGGGAGAGTGCTTTGAAAATGACTGCCCTCTTTGTCTCGGCCTACTCTTTATAAATTTACAAAACAGGGTGAATGAAAATAAAAAGGAGGAAAAAGAGCCATAGAGACAACGAAATAACACAAGTAATAAACATGACAAAGATATTTTTTGTTCGATTGTGGAAATAAAGAATAGAATGTCTGTAGAATGCACTTCTTTTGCGGAGAAAAAAAACAACTAAATTCTTTTCTTCTTTGTCACAAAGGTCCTCTTGAGTTATGCCTACTTCAACATTAATCAATGTTGTCAATGTCGGAGACAACTGAAACAACAACATTGCATTTACAAAGACGATCAGTGTGCACTGTCCCTGTGAGATGTCCACTACTGGACATAACTCTCCATGGTCTGTTAGATAGTTAACAACATTGGTTGCTAAATAATCCCTCATTATTAGATGTTGAGGTGGTTTGAGTTTTGATGTTTTCATCATTGACCCAGTAGGACTTTGATTACAGTAATCACAAATCAGGAATGGATAGTCCGTGCACCATACATTATCAGTAGCCTAATAACTGTCATTTCTCCATTTTGGAATTTCCCAAATTATTCCAACAATTGGCTCAAGAGTTATGCTACTATATGTGTTTATTATATTTAAGATGCTACTCATCTAACTTTGATTATTGAAGATTGGAGACTTATTTCTGGAGGATCTTTAATAACAGTACATGTGAATAAGAAGCAGTATGAATAGTATTGACTTGTCTAGATGAGTCTCTTAGCTTTGCTTAGCATCAAGCTTTTTTCTTTGAAAACACAAGCACAGCGCTGAGCATTTTCAGCAACCTTTAAATTCCCTCGGGCAGCCCGCTGAACAGCGTAAAGCCAAGAAAGTCTGTGTTTGGTGGTTACAAGCCCATGCTGCTGCAGTCCCACTTGGCTAAAGCTCCTCACTACTGTGCCTGCTAGAGCATAGTCAGCTTTGAAGCTGGTTTGTGCATCCTGTAGCACCTGTGGCTAGCATTGTTTCCATTACTGTTGTATTGTACTGATTAGTTATTTTCTCACATTAACTGGATTTTTAAAAGGGTCAGACAGATTATGTCACTGTATTCTGACTAAAGGGCATGTGCCCAGTTGCATTTAAACATTATGAGTTTTTTTAAATTTTATTTTCATTACTTGTTTTACTTGTGTGAGTTTGTTTGACTGTGTGAGTAAGATGTAAGACAGCACAATATAGCCAGGGTCTGACAAGATAAGAGCATTGTGTGTGTGTGTGTGTGTGTGTGTGTGTGTGTGTGTGTGTGTGTGTGTTTGTGTGTGCGTGTGTGTGCGTACTTGCATGCATATGTGTGAGAGAGAAAGAGAGAGATAGAGAGAGTGGGATGAGAGAGGCTGACTCATTGACTCTTTGCTGCTCAGTGGTTGTTCTTGCAAATGAGTGTGTTGACATGCCAGAGTCTGCTCACAAAGGACAATCTATTAGCTGTCCGTTCCACCTCCTGCTATACCCTTCTTTCCATCTTTCTCTCTTGTACCTCAAGTCTAGTCTGCTTGTTCTCCTTGTGTCTCTCTCCTGTCTCCCTCTCCCATTCTCTTTCGGCCTCTATTTCCACCTCTTCCCCTTTCAGCTGTTTTTTTTTCACTTCCTTCTCTTCTCTTGTTTCCTGTGGCGATGGCAATCTGGCCTTTGGGATTATAAGGCATAACAACATATAGTACATAAACTTGTGCTGTGTAATACAAACCTCCATCATGCATGAACACAAAATACACAACAATGCACACAGAGTGACAAGGAGTCTGGTGGCAGAAAGGACATTCTTAATGGTAAGTCACAAAGCTTTGGGACAGCTATCAATAATAGTTTGGTTTCATCTGAATAATATTTTTATTGTTTCTCAATTTTAGGTGAAAAAATACATGTCATATTAGAAAGCATGTAAGAGCAAGCTGTTCTTCAAAGAAAAATCTCTATTAAAAAGGAAAATATCATAATTTCTAAAAGGAAAACAAAAGTTTGGCATTTGATTCTTGACAATTAAAAAAATTGTTAGTTTGGAAAAGTGTGTTGCCTGCTAACGGCAACTGTTGAAATAGCTAAATGCTTCAGTACCTTATTGTGTGTGTCTTTGGAGATTTTCAGTTATATGCCTTGTATTGGTCTTGTTTAACGGTCTATGTATATAACACATATATTTGTGTGACTAAATTTGATCTTAAAGGTGCATTTGATTATATGTGCATCTCATGGTTATGCACGGGAATTTCACTTAGTAAAATTATGTCAAAGGGGAAAGATAATTCCACTTAAAATGTATCTTTTAAAGGAAAAAAAACAGAGTAGATTACTAGTTCATTCATTTGCTGATGATTTTAACAATAAGGTTTTTTTCACGGTTTCAGCGCCTTACAATCCGAGTTACCGGTGCGAACTTCCTTAAAAAATGTTATCTCTGTGTGGTGACAATGCAGTGACCTTGGACAAGGACTCAGTGTAAATGTGGAACAACCTTCTACAAAGAAGAATTGCTACTACGTACTGACTAGGACATAACATACTGGCCTTTTCTTACAGTTTGCTGGGTTTTATCTGTGTTAATAATGATACATTCTACATGCCTTCTCTGCTTTCCGCCTCCCTTAAGTTCAATTATGTCATCTTGTTGTACTCTTGCTTCTTTGTGAGTGTTTATTGCATTTGTCATTGTCCTTTCATCTTTCTTTTATGTTTTCTTCTATCCTTCCAGCTAAAAATAGCTGCTATTTCTCCTCATAGACAATTCTTTTTCGTTTAGCCTTCCCACCTTATTTTCTCTGTCTCCCATCTCTCCTCACCTTCCCCCTTTTTATTTGTTGCTTTATTTCCTAACCACCAGAGCCAAAATCGACATCTACAGATGTGTTTTTTTTTTTACAGTTTTCAGCAATGATCCAGAATGAAACTGAATTAAGGGAATTGTTTTCTGCTTGGGGTCAACATGTGTTTTTATTTTAATTTTTTAAAAATTTGTTTATAGTCTGCAGAAAAATCTGCTGAATTTTGCATTCGCACATTCTGTCTGGTCCTGTTTACCACTATGTTCATTTTGCCCTTCCTTTCTCCTTCATTCACTCACTTCCTCTATCTCTGTTCTGTGATGACAGAGATGCAGGCAGAAGGAGAGGAGAGTGCTGAGTTAAACAGAGACGCACAACTAGGCCAATACAAGTGCCTCCAGGGATGTGTGTATGTGTGTGTGTTCATGTACTGTATGTTTGGATCTGTGCATCAGTGTGTGTGAGAGTTTACAGCAGAGCAAGACAGAGTGACAGAGAAACAGAGACAGAAACTGAGAGTAAGGTGGTGAGACCCTGGTATAATTATACCTACTGGACTACAGTTGTTAGATGGAAATTTCAACTTTCATTGTGTAACAGGAAAACACAATGAAACGGTTACAGATAAACAAAATAGCACCACAGTAAGTTCACACTATGAACATTAATGGCAATCTTAAAGTCCTGGAGGATGGCGTGATGGAGTTGCTGGCCCTGATGCTGCGATGCAGGGCAACCCACATTGACGGTATTAGTGTGCACAGGACACTGACTTGGTCTAGACTTCACAGTGACTTAGCTTGAACTTTGGGTCTTTTTTTATGGTTTCCCTAAATAGGCATTGTTACAGCTGGTGCTTAAGTAGTAAATAAAAGTACACCTTGCCATTTTTCATATGAATGGCAAATTGCAAGGCCCAATTGCACAATCTGCATTGCTGGTCATATTGCTTGTAACAAATTATTAACCTGTAACTATAGCAGTCTCATTCCACAAAATGTCACATTTATTTCTTCCATCAGATAAACACAATGTTTCCTTTAGGATTTTTTTAGCAGTGGGGGCAGGTTTGTCTGAACAACAACCATTTTTTTGAGGAACTATAAGGCACTTAACATCTATCACAGGTCTATACTTAGAACCAACCCACCGCGGTAACGTTTTTGGTGGAGCTGTTAGTTTAATAGTCGACTCGGAAGAAATCGAACGTTTTGACAATTACCTACATCAACACAGCAGTATGTGGAATTAAACTGGACGGACCACTACAAAATCAGCGTAGAGGAAACACTGCTAGTACGTACAAAAAGTAATTTTAATCTTTTGTAATTCATATTGATTTAAGGGACAACAGGAATGTTATTTTTGCAGTCTTTGCCATCATTCTTGTCATTAGTAATAACATACTCATCAAAATAATTGCTGAGATCTCTGGAAAAGATGAAATTATTGCCCTGTTTGACTATTGTAGCAATGTTGCTATATTCCCAATGTTCAAGAATTATGATTGCTTTCAGAAATTATGACCAAAACAATACGAAATATATCAAATTAATCTGTAATGTGGGAGATCCATTTATACTTTGAGCTTTTTAGTTGGTGTACTCACATGACTGTTTCTTTAATTACCATGACACCATAAATTCTGCTGAATTGGTGTGGCAGTGTGTGCAGATGTTTGGCATATGGTAGGCAAAGTGGTGTCTGTGTGTGTGCGTGTGCATTTGCGCGTGTGTGCGTTTGTGTGTGTGTGTTCTGAGCCAGACAATCAGTCGTTCATACTAACTAGATCACACCAAGTTGTGTTTCAAGGGATGGGTGTGTCTGGAACTGTCTGGAACTTGGACCCTGTGGGTTGTAGGCTGCATGTGTGCATATATGTTTTCATGTGTGTTTATATGCATGTATGTCAGTATTTTTGAGAAACAGACAATCAGAAGCAATATGTCTCTCTGTCTCTCTCTCTGTGTATGTCTGTGTGTGTGTGTGTGTGTGTGGATGTAGACTGCATGTATTATGCAGACCTAGGAGAGCCTTGTGCTATAAATAAAACAGGGCTACAGTGTGCTCACTGGCGGAATAATCTTTCTGACACTATGGAGAAACAGAGAGAGAAAAGTAACTGAAGAGACAGAGAGTAGAGCAGAGAGAGAGAGAGAAAGAGACAGAGGCAAGAATAAAAGACAGGTGAAGATGGATAGAAAGAGAAACTAAAGAAAATTTAAGGAAGGAGCAGGGGCATGGACTAACAGTAATATATAGCAGGAAAAAGAGAAATCGTGCCCAGGTAGAAAGAGAAGCGTGGCTTATCCACAGGGCTTCTAGATGCAGTTAACACTGTGTAACAGCTAAGAGTCATATTTAAAAGGGCAGCATGTCTTTCCTCGATATCTCCTTGGGAAATCATGCCTGTTTCGATCTCTCTCTTCTTTAGCAGAACCTGCACATATTTCTCATCATGTTTAATTGCTTGTGAGAAAAATGTCAAGAAACTAGTGAAATCAATACTTATCATGTTTTGCAAACACTGTTGGCAATAATTCCCCAAGTGTTTGTAGATCTGCAGCCTTGCAATTGTTCATTCAAAATGACCATGTCTTGCTTCTTGATTTGGCTTCAAATCTCCAAAGATATGACACAGCATTTGTTGTTCAACAACACATTTGGATAGAATGTGTGGGTCAAACCAGTGGCATTATAATGATGACAGGATTGTCTCCTTAATAACTAGGTAGGTCACCAGTTTACAGGCTTTTATCATATATCTTACCATGCATTACACATTAGACCCTTTCAACTAAATCACAGTAGTCTGATGTTGCTGTTATTATAATCTCTGTTTTATCTACAACATTGTGTGTGTAGTTTGTGTGTGTGTGTGTGTGTGTGTGTGTGTGTGTGTATACATACATGTATGAGTCCATGTGTTGGCATGAAAGCATAGAAAGGGATGCTCTGTTCATTATTTTCATTATTTTTATGCTTGTTACAGTTTGTTTTCGATTGCTAAACAACAGGGGGCACAACTGAAGCTACATGTTCAAAACTCTAACTACAGTCTGCACCACCAACAGTCACCTGAGATAAACAGTTCATATCTCCTGCAAAACTCATTCCAAGCAACACAACTCTGAACACACGTCTCAAAAGAGGCTTAGTGCAGCAAACGCTATGCACAACCCTCACTGAGATAACACACACTGTCACTCAGAACACACTGAGAGTAAAAACACTAGCATCAAACACCACTACAGAAAATATTAACTTTCTCATCTTCACAGTTTGTACAATTTGAGTGACTTTACACTTCTCAATAGTTTCTTTAAAGAAAATATATAGATTTGATGTAATATACCAATGTTCACGTAAGGTAAACAAGAAGGAATGAAAATCAGCAGTTTGCTTCAATATATATAGTATTTTGTGTCTAGTAATTTATGGAATTACTGGGAAAAAAAACTAAAGGTGCATAACAGTAACATAGAATAGTGTGACTGATCCTGCCTCTCTCCAGCATCATGCAGTAAGTCTTCTTCATCACATTGGATGTCTGCATCATCTCTAAATACTAATGAATGTGGTGTTTCCATTGCTTTTACCTTCATTACTTTCTGAAAAACAGTACAACTGCAGTTTTACTATAGTAAAGGTAGTTTTTTCACATTTTGTTTTTATAGCTGTGTTTGTAACCTCAGACATCTTACCTGGACATATTGGAATCTTTGCTCTTTTGCCTGTTTTTCTACAAATGGTACAGTGTATAATGGTTTGTAATTCTTATTTGGTGTTTGTATGCAAAAAACCCATATATGTTGAATAACTAGTCTAAAACAAGACACCTGCTTAGGCTTTCAGCTAAAATTGCAATCAGCAGTGTTTGGTAGGCACCAGACTGAGATCTATTCTGTTTTGAATGTGTGGTTAACAGTTGTGACAGCAGTGTGTTAGCATCTGAACAAAGTGCTGTAAATCCACAATGCTGTGCAGGTTGTGGTTAAGCCATGGTACAAGTGTGTAGAGATTTGGTCCACATGAACGGCTGCTGTGCAGACTGTAATTAGAGTTGCACATGTGACTTCAGTGTCGTTTAGCAATCAAAAAATGCATTTCCAAAGCTAAAGTCGTTGGCACAATATGACCTTAAGATGTTTCCATAGACCTGAAATGAAGTTGGCGAGACATTATAGAAGAGGCAGTTGTGAATCACACAGTGAATCATTATTTGTCTGTTAATGTTCTATGTGGGAGCACATTGGTTTGAGAAAAGTAAGCATCAGGTGGACATGACATCCATACAAGAAGCTAATAACAAACATACTGTCTAAATCTTACAATCTGTCTTCCATCCCCCCCTCAACTTTTTGACTACCTATGAAAAATTAAAACTTGACAAAAGGCCTTAATTTCTTAATTCACATTTTCTTTCCCATTTGATTGCTCTGCCTGCCAGGTCATGGAGTTAAAGGGTCAGATGATCCATGTGCCCGAGTCCTGCTCCCTAATGTTTCTGGGCTCGCCACGTGTTGATAAGCTGGAGGAGCTGATGGGCAGGGGCCTTTACCTGTCAGATATCCCCATTCATGATGCCACACGTGATGTTATCCTGGTGGGGGAGCAGGCCAAAGCCCAGGATGGCCTAAAGAAGAGAATGGACAAACTTAAGGTAGAATGGTTTATTTAGTGTGGGTATATTCCTATTTACAGTGAATCAAAAATGAGGAAAGTTTATTGGACCAGTTAGCCATTGAGAAAAATTAGGGTCAAAAGTAGCCAGTGAGATGTTTTGTTTCTTCGTGGCTTCTTGTTGGAAGACACTTAAAAATAACATATTCCACCTGCTGGAATATGTTTAAACTGTTTAAATTTACAACTGATTATAGGCACTAGCTTGTGTTATAGCTTGTGTCAGGTAGTACTGGTCAAATAATTTCTTGTAAGTTTAACGGGCTTTAATTGCCACTAACCACCATCTACTAAGAGGCCACACCATACATTAAATGCAGTTTCCAACAACAGGAAGGGATGCATGCCTTACTTGAACCCCAGTGAGCTCTACCTGCTTTTGTCTTGTGGTTGGGGACCAGCCCTGCATCCCATTCTTGTTATGCCAATCGTACACTGAGCTAGGCGTTTGTTAAGTTACTTAAGGTTAACAATAGAGCAGAAAGAAACTAAACCAAAATACTTTAAGGATGAGGGATATAATTTATCGATGAGGGTTATCATTTATCATTAATTGTCCATTTTGGTCTCAACAAAAAAGGTTACATTATCAGCAACACAGTTCTTTTTTCTTCCTTCTCTACTTTCTCTATGGAGCCTGCCCTCTGACGGGCTCTTATTAGGTCGACCGTATTAACCATTCAGTCAATGAGCTAAATAGTTCACATCAAAATGACAGCCTGTAACCATGATTGCAAGTGATATATTAAAATACGTACACATTTACAGTGTGTTTCCTCTGTGTCCTCCATCATGTTAGTTGCCAGACAACTCACTGAAGGGAACATGTTAAATCCAATTTATTGGCTTCACTGACTGATTCATGGCTAGAAGAACATGGCTCCTGGGACTTGCTCTTATAATTTTTTCTTTCAAAGTACCCTTAAGCAAGTCACTGGGTCTTGACCCAATCCTATGCATCTGCTCACTGTAACACTCTCTCACTGCAACTACTCCCCCAGGCCACTTTTATAAATAGCTATATCTTAGTTGACTTGCTCGCTTGAACAATGGTATAGCACTACATCAGACAGATTTGGCATTAAGAAGCTCTCCCACAGACACACAATTACGCATATGCAGATTCAAACAATCAAAAAAAATTAAATTAATGCACAAATTCATTTGCGTGCACCAGCAGTTTTAATTTGATGCAGTACTCCCACATCTAGTCATCGTTGTCATCAGTGCCTTCATCACAGCAAAGCACACAGAATAAAACCTACTAATCTCCTTCCCTTCTCTCCACTAACAGGCCACATTAGAGCGGACTCACCAGGCACTGGAGGAAGAAAAGAGGAGAACAGTTGATCTCCTTTATTCCATATTTCCAGGTGATGTGGCACAGAAACTGTGGCAGGGTCAGCCAGTGCCTGCTCGCAAATTTGATGATGTGACCATGCTGTTCTCAGACATTGTGGGTTTTACTGCTGTGTGTGCCCAGTGTACACCTATGCAGGTCATCTCCATGCTCAACGAGCTTTACACACGCTTCGACTACCAGTGTGGCATTCTGGATGTTTATAAGGTCAGTAGACAGAAAGAAAAACACATCTTCTTTATGTGATGTAATAATACCTGTTGGGGGACTGAATATATATATGTGTGTGTGTGTGTGTGTGTGTGTGTGTACTCTACATGTGTATGTGCTATAATGAATAGGTGTGAGTGTGTTGTGGAAAAAGTAACTGATTAATGGCCAGTCGGTGGGAGCTTAACAAAGACGTGTCAATGTTGCCCATCTGACAGGGTGCTTTGGGCCTAGTTACAGTCTCAATTGCAGTCTGCCATCTTTTCCTCTTTTCATCCTTACTTCTATCATCAGATCAGTATCTCTTTTTATTTTTAATTCTTTCCACCATTGCTTCTCTCCATAATAACCATTGCCGTAATCGTTCCTCTCTATCCAATTAGCTCAGTCCAACAACATATACAGTACTTGTCACTTTCCCATAAAACATGCTTTCCTGGAGAAAGGGAAGAAGAGATACAGAGAGGAAGACAGAGAGACTGAGTTTATGTAAGATGGTCTATATGTATAACAGTTGAAGAGTGAGTGTGTATGTGTAAAAGAGAAAGCAGGAACAGGAGGACATTGAGGTACGCATATGTTGTCATTGTCATGGTTACTGTTGAAATGATTTAGCTGGTGACAGACCTAAATGAGAGCAGTTTGTCTGCTGGTTCTTTCCCCTCTTCTTTCTCCTCTTGTGCCATCATTTTTTTCTTTATAAAGACTGTGTCAACTGTCATGACACCTAACTCACTCCTTCAACTGGAAATATGGCAATACATCACTAAAAGTTGCACTACTTGTTTGCTTTATTAACATGCTTAATTTGAATTTAACTCTAGGAAGACTTGCTTTTACTGCAAATGTCTGGCATAATAACCCTAAATATGGACTAGGAATGACTTGACTTCATGGTTTAAATCTTTTCTTATCTGTGTATGCAGCAGTTGTTAAGGATTTCAAATGAGCTCATTACACTATTTAGTATCATACATTAAGAGATAACCTTTTCAGAATTAAACTTCTCTTATTCGTATAGCCAACAAATAAAGATTGGCAAGGTGTATCAAAATTCTGGCAGAATGTTTAATATTTTTGCCATGTCAACTGTATTCCAAAATGTTTGAAAGGAAAAAATAATAGAAAATCTCTTACGGTGGGGACAAGTATATTTGGGTACGTTGCCAAAATGAATTCCTTACTGTATGTGGAAAACACTGTACTGTTGCCTAAAATACCAAGTGGGATGGAATCTCATTGGCAATACAAATAAGCCACAGATAATTTGTCATGCATTTTTACATACCAACCCATTAACATTTCACACTTATCGAAGCAGACTCTGGTGGTTGATGTTGGACCGTGATGTCGCTGTTAGCCGGGTGGCTGAGGATATACAGTACATCAGCATATACTCACAGCCACACTTCAGTTTCTGCCCCTCCTTCTCCATTTCTCATACAGATCGAGACAATAGGCGATGCCTACTGTGTGGCAGGAGGTCTTCACAAGAAGGTTGATAGTCATGCAAAGCCAATTGCACACATGGCTCTGAAGATGATGGAACTTTCCGAGGAAGTGCTGACACCTGATGGGAAACCTATCAAGGTGAGTTTTTTTTTTTTTTTTTTTTTTGGAAAACTGCTCAACTGTTAGCACAAGGAAGCTAGCTTAATTAGCTTAAATTGTTTTAATTCATTATATTATATTTTGTATTCATTATATGTACTATTCTTGCTTCCCTTTGTTCCTGTATTTTCACATGTTCATGGTTTGCTTCCATTTTAGTTTTTTCCCCCCGGTACTTCCTTTCCCCATAATGGCACTGCTGTAGCACATGCAACAATATGTGGCTTCATTACTTGTTAGCAGCGATCTGAGTTTTTGTTTGCTTTATCTGTTCACGCAATTCCTCTTTTGCTACATCCATAACTTAATCACTTTGTGCCATTTTATGTTTATTCTGTTTTATTTTGCAACCTTAAATGTATCATCAGCCATACGTTTATCAGCCTTACATTCTCTTGTTGGTGCAGAACTCTCTCTCCAAAATGTACTTAAATGAGCTGTATTGCTTGTCTGATTTCTGGTGTTTTGCATACTGTAGGGCTGTGTGAGTCTGTGTGCGTGACCATCTTCTGCAGCTAGTTTTTTGTTACAAATCAGCACCTGATTGTCAATTGTGCTATTTATCTTTACTTTTTATAACTTGTTTCTCCTTAACATTGTAGTTCATGTGCACCATTCACTGAACTGTGACAATGCATTTTAAGAGATTAACAGTGACTTGTAACATTTTTATAAACAATCTTGTACTGACAGAAATGTATAATTTCAAGCAACATGTCTAATTGATTACAATTCTGACCATGTTATTAAGATCTGGCATGCATTGCCAAAAGATTTCCTTGACAAATCATTAGCCAACTGTAAAATACTTTTTTTTAGAAGTAACTGAATTAGCCAGTATTGCCATTAACACTTCCTGCTGAGGACAGTTTTCTTTAATCTTTGCCTTTAGACAGTAGTGTAATATTGGAATTGAAAGATCTGTGCCTGTGTCTGTTTCTACCTGTATCTAAATGTACAGTACCCAAGTCATTTTGCAGGTTCTGAATGTATTTGTGTTGGTATTTACACATGATGATAACAGAATACATTATTGATTGTGTTGTGATTGACCTAATTTCTTATACTTTGATGATGGACATAGATGGATGAATGGATGGACTGATGGTGGAAGATGGAAAACATAGGTATACAAGATCTGAATTGATAGATGGATGAATGATATTTAAAATAATGGATTAACTCAATCTATTTTAATTTTCTTAAAGAGAGACAATTATTGAGAAATGACTTACTTTATAAAAACGTTATTGTTGTGCAATTAGCTTTGTGGTACTTAGGGTGGTCGTTCCGTGTGCTCCCAGAAACACCATCAACATGTTTTTTAATTTCTTTTATTTACCAGTTAATTCTTTGGCATTGCCCCACTATCTGGCATATGTATCCCATTCATTCTAATCTAGATTCAGATTAAGATTCAGATTAAATAGTATTGTAAGCATAAATACCAAAGCATTGCACATCTTTGGATGCACCTCTGAGTGCTTGCTTAGTGTTTAAGGAATGTTACTTGATAATCATTGACAATTCATAAGTACAGATATTTAAAGCCTTTTGGGACAATAACAAGGGTATTTATGTGCAGTGTGTGCATTTCAGTGAACTGCCACTCACTGTGATACCGCATTAAATGTGAATTGGCAATTGTCATCCCAGTGTCTTGCATGACAAAATCCTGAAAACTCTCAGTATAAGTAATCCATTTACTTTATTCTTAGGCTTTTTTTATTAGTTATTTTATTTTTAATACACAAAGATAACATTCCCTGTAGTTTTAAAGGAGCACGGTAGGATAATAAAGACAGAAAGAGAGAATGTGCAACAAAAAATATCTTTTGAGCTTTTGGTTCAGAGGAGTTTGTTTTCATGAAATGAGGCAAGAGACATAGGAGTGTACTACGAAGCAAGTTCGACGGAGCCAGTGTTTTTTTGCCTTAGCTGGCTCTACAAAGCCCAAAGCTTGAAGAGATAACAGGTACCACGATGGCGGTTATCAATGTGCTCTGTTAACACATGTCCTCTTCTTCAGGCTCGCGTTCCCATAAAAGGGATGTAAAGAGCATGATTAGACTCTTCTACTGCACTAAATGTACTGATTGCCTGCCTCCTACTTTCGCCTATGAATAATATGACAAATATTTTATAGCAAAAAGGCTAAAGACAAGAAGAACCTTCTAAATGTTTTGTATACTAAAAGAATAGAAATGACAAACTTGTTATTATCAGAGCTTAGCAATTTTTCCAACCCATGTGTCCATCACTAGTATATTTTTCCCATTCACACACTTTAATTTTCATTCTGATTTGCAGTGAAATACTGCACTATGGAGTGTGGCACTCTAGCGGCTGCGGATGTTTTTTTAATGAAGATGCATTTGTTTACAATTGGAGAAGATGAGTGCCTATGTGTGCTGTGTGGGTGTATGCATGTGCTGTTATGTTCTATGTACAATATGCTTCTGAGTGTAGTGTGTGTGTCTGTGTGTGTGTGTGTGTTGTTTTTCAACTTGTCTGGATCAATGACAGAACATTTCCAGCATCATTGCCTCTGGATGTTCCACCAGATGTCCCTCGCCTTCCGTTTTGTGTTGCCATTCTCAAACTCCGTAACCTTGGGCAAACAACAACAAACTGCGAGCTAGCAAGTTACACGCTAAAAATTTGGATCATGCAACAAGGAAGGCCTGCTTGGTTCTTTTGGGGAATGATTGTAAAGATTTACAAATAATATTTGTATGGCATTTACTATCTAACTAGGACGTTTTGGGACTGATTGGCAGGAATTTCTATTAACAAAATACACACAGCGATACATTAGAAAGAACAAATTACTTTTAACTATGTTTCCTGCTAATTAAAATAGCTCATGTTACTGTAATGTGTGAACAATTAAAAACAATTAACTTAATATTATATGTGGCATTTTCTTTTGCTGGGTGCAAATGTGTATTTCTTTAGGAGACATTTTGCTTAGCCCCGCCCAAGATGATTGTGATTGAAATGCGACAACCCAGAGCATTTTTTTCTAGTATCCAGGAATTTATCTGTGGTAGAGCCAGATGTTAATCCACAATGCTGTGGAGATGTGGTCAATGTGAGATTAGTTTCCAACTGTCTAAATTTTGTTACTCTTGTCAATCTAAATCATAAATCATCTCATCATCTATCTCCAATATTTATGCATTTTTTTAGGAAGTCTCTGGTCATGTAACTGTTTAGAAAGACTAGTTCAGTGCCGTTGACGATGTGCCTGTTTGGAACGGGGCGATTGCTTGGTCTGTGGAATTGCTGCTTGTACCCCAAACCACTTCATATGTAACACCCCTGTTGTCTCGTGTCGTATGATCTTTAACAAATTTAACATTTCAGCAGAGTGTTTAATTTCCATACAGGTTTAGTGGCTTGACAGTTAACGGTGAAGTAGGGGATTTGATTGGTATTTTGATGACGGTAATGTTATATAGTGTCTGGTTTTTTGTTTGGTATTTAGTGTTGGCAAATGGCTTTTTGTTGAGTTTCCTCTTAGCAAAAATAAACACAGAAAAGCGTGATGTTGCTTTCAGCTATTTGCTCGTGCTCCAGAGAAAAAAGTAAGTTTGGTAAATCCATGGAGCAGGTAAAGAGTCAAAGGCGGTTACACCACCTTCCCACCAAACACGCCCCCAAACACGGACAACGATGTGACTCAAAAACAGAAGCTAAGTTTCCATCCACTTGTCAATCGAATTATCTAAGTTTAGTAAAAAAAAAAAACTCATGCGAATAAAGCTGGTGAAAGTGTGTTTTTCATCCAGCGGCTTTAAAGCGAATAAAAACCTGTGCGGACAATTTAACGCACTCTGCTTGTTTTTTGGGCTGACTGCCACAGACATTTTAGGTTTACTTTAAGTATTGAGACAATGACTAACATAACACTGACAATAAGAAAAGTATAGAATAGTGGTAGCCTTATCCTTGTAACATTGCAACTCCAGTTAAAATTATTGAACCTATTTTTTTCTGTTTCAGAGAAGACAGCAGAATTATTATTATTTTGCCATTGAGCGCATTTGGTTTTAAAGTTGTTGACACTGATCGGAAAACAAAACATGTATCTAAAGGAACAGCTAAGACAGATAGCTTCTGAATAACAGACAGGGCACTGTTCTGTGTACTACTGTGCTCCTAACATTGTCCATTTGTCTCAAAATAGAAAGCCCTTGCCAAGCATTTTTGGCCCGCTCTCTTGCTCTTCCACTTTCTCTGTCTTTCCTCTTCCCCTCTTTGTCGTTCCCTCACGCTCTCCTCTGCAGCCTCTTTCTAACTAATTCCTTTCTTTTTCCTCTTTAAATTATTACTTTCATTTACTCTCAGTTTTTATTCTTATTCTGCTTTTCTATATTTTGCGCTCTCTGTTATGTTCTCCTCTTGCTTATCCCTCATCACTTCATGTTGGTGTTAGTGAGAATTATAGAGATATTCAACACTTCAGCATGATAAATGCTGTTCAGTGAGTGCACTCAACTCCACCCAGTGTTGCACTGTTATGCAAACTAGCATGAGAGCTGTGAGAGAGAACTGAGAGAAAATGTTTAGTGAGAGAGAAATGGAGAGAGTGATCCAGGGACACAGAGAACAATATCCAGGAGTGAGATGTCAAGAGAGAAACATAAAACGTTTTAAGTTGTTTTCATCTGCATTATGGTTTAAATGTCAGGCCTATAGTATGAACCTTTTGCATCTGGGTGGGTGGGTGGGTGAGTGCTTGTGGATATTAGGGATGTAGTGATATATTGTCAATGCTAAACAACAGCAGTATCTGAATACTTCAAATTCAGATTGATTTAGCACCAAAAAGTGTGTGTATGTGTGTGTGTGTGCAAGAAACTTTTAGAAGTGTTAAATAATTTATTACAGATTTATCTTTAATAGTGAATTTCTTATTTTAGGTGTAACTTTACACTATAATCTTAAATCAAGCAACGGAAATTATCTTGCTGCATGGACAGATAATTGCACTTGTTTTGAGGACCTTTTCCCTCAGATTTAGTGTTTTTATCTTGTTGTTTTTACACACACCCCCTTTTTGCAGTGTGTGTGTGTGTGTGTGTGTGTGTGTGTGTGTGTGTGTGTGTGTGTGTGTGTGTTATGGTTTGTTCATAGGAGCTAAAATACTCTCAGTTCCCAGTTTATTAGGTTCGCCTATCTTAAACTAATTCAAATGTTAACTGTCTTGCAATCATGAAGGTTAATGTTCAGTTTTTGTCCGCTTCACACCAATGGTAATAGGCTACATAACAATACCACCTTTCTGTATAATGCAATACACTTGAGCAACACCACAAACGACATCCTCCAAAATGATGATAAAGTTGAATCAACACCTCTCATACATTATAATCTTCATCTTCGTTGGCTTAATTGCAGGACTGTTGTTTTTGATTGGATTCGTTTTAGCTAGATGTACCTAATACACAACTAAATGTATATGAAACAACATTGACTATATAACAACTCTGTCTCTATCTCCATTGCTGTATTCTTCTGACAGCTTGGCCAGAAGCTACAATGTGATTGGCCGTCTGTGCTGCTGCACCATTTGCTCATTGGTTCACTGGCTCACTCAGGGGCCATGTGCTGTGGATGCTGACTCATAGCGAAAAGGAGGGAAAGAGTGTTTAATTGTTACTGTGTCTGTGTTTTGAGACTAAGAAATAAAGAGGAGAGTGGGTGCTGGATGCAGATTTGTTTGTGTGTCTGTGAGTGGTAGACAGACAGGCAAGTGCATGGCCATCTGTAAGCAGTTTAGCTGAAAAATAGGTCACAGTAGTCCACCTACCAGCCCTTTCTCGCTTGCTTTCTGCATTCTTTAATTCTCCCCCTGTTCTGACGAGATTCTGCTATCTAATCTCTCTCTCTCTCTCTCTCTCTCTCTCTCTCTCTCTCTATTGTCTTTATTTCTGTCTTTCTGTCTGTATGTGCTCTTTCTACCTCACTACCCCCATTCCTTGTTGTTGCCATGACTACCTCGAAGTGTGCTGGCAGGCACACAGTGGCATTTGATACATAGGTGATGCAATGTCCAAGTAGATCATTAGAAGTCTACTGGTTCCACTGGTCTTTGTATCTTTGTGTGTGTGTGTGTGTGTGTGTGTGTGTGTGTGTGTGTGTGTGTGTGTGTGTGTGTTCCCAATTGGAGGAAATCAATAGTTAGTTGAGTGGCCATGAACTGGTATGATCAAACTGGATTGATGGCTAGATAGCTTTCACTCTGCCTCCAGCCATTTAAAGATTCATACTTCAGCCAGATTATAATAAGAGCACCATGTTGCTCCCCTGTATCTGTTACGAAGAGAAGATGGAGGCAATTATTTATTTGATTAATTTTCCTCTCTCACTCTTGCTATTTTAAGATTTTCATCAAATCTGCTGCCTGCCACAGGATATCAGATTAGATAAAAACAGCTACACTAATATGGAAGTATGATTGCTACAGTAGAGTGCAATTTCCATTCAGCGGATCAATGCGTACAGCAGTTCTCGTTCAAAACAACATGGCCTTTGTGCTGCTGCAGGATAGGTGGCACATAAATTAATGGGATCAGATCAGCAGGGAGATCTTTAATTTATGAACCAGGTACTGTATGTTACAGGTCATTTTAGATGCCAGGTGCAAGTGTGTTTCCTCATAGTCTTACAAATCTTCAAAGCCAGACATTACATCAGTCACAGGGAGATGAGACTAGGATTGCATATAAGAAGCAGAATCAGGGAAAGGGACATGAGTAGACTGGGTAAACCCCGTCCATTCTGCCAGTAATTTGATTTCGCCCTGCAACTCGGTCTGGAAACCTGCACGTTTAATTCTCCTGGTTCAGTTCACAATTTTGCGGGAACCAATCACAAACTGACTTATCTACCTGGCGCGCTATTGGCCGGTTTAACACAGCTTCTTGTTTACATTCAACAAAGTGGAGTCACTGAACACCACTGAAGCGCAGCAATCTGTTGATGCCGCTGTCACTTCTAAGCTACCCGGATTATTGGTCTGATTGGTTGAAGGACTATCCAATTGCGTTCAGAGTCATTTGAACTATGCCTGTTGGTCACGCCTCTTGTGCAGAGAAAATACAGAGCAGACTCCCCAGACAAACGCTCAATCTCAAAAGTAATGAGCTTGGCTTGGTGTGGTGATAGCCAGACTAGGACATTAGTTAGGACAATACAAGGGATTTTAACTAATGATCATACTGAAATTTCTTCCTCATTTAACAAATACTTTATTGTGTCAGTGCAGAGTTTGACACACATTTCATACCAAGTGCATGTGAATTGTTAAGAAATGTACATGACACACAATTTAAACTGTTTGTCCTTTAAAAATCCTGCTGGTTTTGTTGTTCTAATCTCTCTCCCCTTCAACCTCTTTTTTCCCTCTTCTCTGTGATCTTTTCCCAACACCTGCTTTCTCCATTTCTCTCTTAGCTAAGGATCGGTATCCACACAGGTTCGGTGCTGGCAGGAGTTGTTGGGGTTAAAATGCCACGCTATTGCCTGTTTGGGAACAATGTGACACTGGCCAGCAAGTTTGAATCGGGGAGCCATCCGAGGTGTATCAATGTTAGCCCCACAACTTACCAGTAAGTAATACCGCACATACACAAACATAAATGTCATCTTGATTTTTACCATGTCGCCATGACAGTAAATGCTTTCCAATCATACTTCAAGAAAGCTCCTCTCTTCTTCTCAACAGGTTGCTGAAAGATGACCGCTCTTTCTCATTTGTCCCTCGCTCACGACTGGAGCTCCCAGAGAATTTTCCTAAAGAGATCACGGGGACATGTTACTTCCTGGAAGCGGGGACATCTCACAGCCATGCCTCATTGACCAGCTCTCGCTCTGCTCCCCCGGCCTCTATGAGGAAAGTCTCCTACAGCATTGGGACCATGTTTCTAAGAGAAACAAGTTTGTAGGTCCTATACAAAGACTACCCAGATATTCATTATGTGAGAGGCTGGATTTGAACCCGTGGAACAAGAGGGAAACAGATCTTTGGATATGCAAATGCATTCTGTGAAAACTTGGATTCAGACCTGTGGGATGGCCTATATTAATGAAACTTGAAAAAATGCTCTCATTATAGGTGTAAAAGAACAACATGCCCTCAACTACCCTGAGCAAGGAAGATATGGTTCAAAAGACTTGAAAAACAGCAAATGAACAAGTCTCACATGGACCCTTCCCCAAGGAAGTGTACTGATGGGGTCAATTAGTAGAGAAACCTTAACATGAAACATAGTGATCTAACTGGATTCCTCAGCTCTATACCTGGGTTCTAGTTCTCTCCAGTGGTCTTCTCTCCCAAATGTTACCCTGACATGGGGCTAGATGCAACAATGCTTGGAGCAAACCTTGAGGAAGACCCTTTACGTGACAAGTGTTGCACTCATTGGCAATTGAATTGCGCTAACAGATCAAATCCACTTTCCGTTGCAAAAGTGGATGCAAAGGCATTATGTTGTATGAACGTTTAGAAGATAGCAACATTGTCGTTCATGTTTGCTTTGCATCATGGCCTCTTGTAGACCATGACTGAAGAACTATACAACTCCCCTTCCAACTGTCCCTAACTCATGTCAGGCTTTACCACATACTTCAAACAGCAGCTGCTTGTTACATCCATCAGACAACCTTGGACCAGTTGGTCGGTGCGGACACAAACAACAAGATACAGTAGGTTTGAAAAGGGGGGAATAAAGGAAAAATGCCAAAAACGCAAGTACTAAGCTGATCTTAGAGCCTTTTCTGCTTCTTACCCACAGTAAACTATAACCAAGGACAATCCAGCCGTTACATTGCAGGTAATCTGTTTAGGACTGAAAATTATTCCCAGCTCAGTGCCTTTTTGCTGCTCAGATCTGGACAAATACAAGATGGGTTCATTTTAAATATTTAAAAGATGAAAACACAAGGGGCGCTTAATTTATCTTGTTTGAAAACATTTTTATGACATGTCTGTCATTAGCTACACTAGAGAGTGACAGATCTGAATGAGGAAATGACACATGCCAAAGTTTATTAGCAGAATTTGGACAGAGTCATGAGAGGCGCCTTATCCCACCGAGCCACCAGGAGTCCCAACTAGTTGTGTCTTTCATTTTGAGACGGTCCTGAGTGGCAGGCAAGATAAATTAAGTGCTTCTTCAATAGTTCAAATTTGTTACATTCTATTAATCTGTTTTTTTTGTCCAGATCAATCAATAATACACACAATATAGTACTAATAATATAGTACTTTACTAACTATTACACATAGTCACAGTATGCATGCTTGACACTGTTCACATTTACATACATAATCTTTTATAATTGCATTGTTTTCTTACCATGTGGACGTACAATTATACACTAGCCCCATGCAAAAGTAACCCCCAGGATTCAAGTTCAAGTCTACTAGTTTGCTGGTAACTTACTCAGTGGAAATATCAGGCCTTCCAAACACTTGACCAACACTTGACACCAGACATGGGAAAATAAAGAGAATCTTCATAAACTGCCATCATAAAGTGGGAAGTGAAGGGTTGAAGTTGGATAGTCTTTGAATATATTTCAAACCTTGGCAAATTTGGACATTAACTTAATGTAACTCACATTACATTGCTGCCATTTCTCTTTGTTGTTGTCAACATCACATAGATCTGTCACCAGTGAAGTGCAAATTGCACATCAAGTTTATATCATTTTAAATAGCTGGCTGTTTGCCCAGAAAGAGAAAAAAAAAAGTTTTGTAAGAGGCATTAGTTTCCATGAAATATTATTATTTGTTATGTTTCGTTTCGTTTTTATTTCACACGTCATCATTTTACATTCTAACACAATTTCATGGGGTACAGTGATCATATACAGGACGCATGAAATAGGGAACCCCAAATAAGCTACTAAAAGCTTTTCAGAGGGGGCCCGGAAACAATAAACAAACAACAATTAACATACCAACCAAAAACTCAATTTAACATGAGCAAAATAAAACATTTACAAAAAACAAAACCCAAACAAACAAAACAACAAATAAACGATCCCAGCATAAATAGTAACACTTACAAAGTTATCAACAATAAGACGAAAGCAATTTTTCCTTGAGATGTTTCTTGAAGATGGAGACAGAATGCGATAATTTTAGGTTTTCCTCGAGCTCATTCCAAATCTGTGGTCCCCTATAAACTATACTCATGCTCGTACATTTTAATCGACGTTTTTTACCAATAATTCTGTGTTTTCCCCTTGTGTCGTAAGTGTACAGGGGACGGCTGATTGGGACAAGGTCACACAACCGGTCATTTAACCTGTGAACAACCTGGAACATCAGGCAGGCATTCTGATATACATTGTGTTCCGTAAGCCTCAGTAAACCGAGACGATGAAATAAAGGACGAGTAGGGGTGTTAGGCTCAGACCACATTAATGCCCGTATTACTTTTTTCTGTAAAATCTGTAGTTTTCCCAAATGGCTAGGAAAAGTGTTACACCATATAGTATTACAATAGATTAAATGTGGTTCAAATAGGGTTTTATATAAGGTGAGCAATGCAAAGTGTGGAAGTAAATACCTTAATTTAAAAAATAGTCCAACATATTTTGATAATTTTTTAGTTAGATGATCAATATGGCATTTGAAATTTAAATATTCATCAATATAAACTCCAAGGAATTTAGTGGCATTTACTCTTTCAATAATTTGTTTGTTTATTTTAAGACAAAAATGCTTCTTTACTATTTGATTTTTCTTGGAATGAAACACAATGTAGTTAGTCTTTTTAATGTTAAGAGATAGTTTATTACACCGAAACCAAATTTCTACATTTCTTAACTCTTTATTTATTATTTCTTGCAGTCTAAATGGACTATTATGTGACATAAATAAATTTGTGTCATCGGCAAATAAAACTTTGTGTAAGACCATGGTGGACTTATCAAAATCATTAACATATAGTAAAAACAGAAGAGGGCCCAAGATAGATCCCTGAGGGACTCCAAATTTAATGGGCTTTCTTATTGAAATTTGGTCCTTAACATTTACAAATTGCTGTCTGCCAAATAAGTAACTTTTGAACCAGCTAAGTGCTAGTCCTCTGATTCCATAATGGTGTAATTTATTCAATAAGATATCAAAATCAATAGTATCAAATGCCTTGGATAAATCTAAAAAAAATACCAATACCATATTCACCTTTGTCAATGGCATCATTGATCTTTTCAATCAGATCTAGTACTGCCATACATGTGGTACTTCTTTTCCTAAAGCCATATTGGGAAGAAACAATAATATTTAGCTTATCAAGATATTCATTTAACCTCTTGTACACTACTCTCTCTAAAACCTTAGAGATTGTAGGCAAAATAGATATGGGACGATAATTACTCAAATCATTTTTATCCCCGGATTTAAAAACTGGTATGATTTTTGCAATTTTTGCCCTTTTTGGTACAATTCCGGGAGAGCAACGAAAGGTTTATACAATAAGTAAGAGGCTCAATGATATCAATTGCAATGGCTTTCAGAATTTTGCTACAGATTTCATCCTCACCAGCAGTGTGCGAACTTCGTAAATCTGAGATGATTTTATGAACTTCATTGCAGTCAGTTGGCTTCATAAAGAAAGAGTTGATGTAGTTGCCTTGCAAGTAATGATTTGGAAAGATACCCTGAGGTTGGTTTATGTTCTTTGAGAGTTTTTCCCCAAGGGAGACAAAGTGGTTATTAAAGTTGTTTGCTAGATCAATGTTGTTTTATCATTAGATGAAGTACACAGATATTTGTCATCACATCACACATCACATTCTAATTTTAATTTATTATATTATTGATGACAAAGAAAAGTTCTGAAATAATCTAGGTTGTTTGGATTTGAATAAGATGTACTCCCTGCGCGTGCTTACCTTCTTGGTGTAAAGAAATGTTTTTGTTTTTTTTCTCAATTGTACAATGTGGCTTGGGGTAATAACTAAACTAAGAATACATTTTTTACGATGGAAAACTCTTGCACATGTTTTAATTCACTTTTCACTGGAAATTAAATAGTATGTTGCAATTTTACATCGTGCCAAATGACATAGTGGTCATTGAACCTTTAAAAGATCAAATAAAATGTGCCAGTTAAATCCTGAGACACCACCAGCACAGGCTAATCTTGCTAATATAAAGGATTCAGCTCCTGCTGTCTGCTGTGTACGTGCAGTTGTTAAAGGGCAGGCTGAGCACATTTTGACAACACTTTGTCAACTCACTGGCCTTAGGCGGGGATTTAACAGAAACATATGCTGGCTATAATATGTAAAACACAGCTTTTAGGAAAACATCAGAAGGGTAATTTACTTTCACCCACTAAAGGGCATTGTGCCCTCAAAACTTACATTAACTCTATTTACAACGCAATGTGCTATACATTAAGAAAGGATGGGAGGTGGAGGAAATGGATAAGTCTAAAAGATTTCCTAACCCTAACCCTTCTAAACAATTCATGTATTGTGTGAGAACCAGAGTCTGCAGAACTTATAGTACCAGGGACATTCAGCCTGTATATGTACACACCAGTTGTTCAAAGGATTTGCCCTTTTCTCTTTATAGTAATGTTGACATGCCTGCCTAACAAAAGTCCAATGAGTTCAATATAATTGCCAAATACACTAGCAAATGGTTCATGTTTTACAAAAGCCTGAAGGGAGTTTCCGATGGCTTTTTTTAAGGCCTAGGGAAGGTGATACTGCTTAGCTTTATGTTTGCCATAATGATACAGTTAAGTATAATATTATTATTTGATATGGACCACTTTATAGAAAACAGCATTTTTCAGAGAGGTACCTAAAGTGTCTTTATCTCTATTTTAATTTAATCAAAAATCCCATATGGACAAATGAAACCATAAGCAGTCCCTTGTGCACAAGCTTATTATAGGTCAAACCAGGAACACAGGACAAGTAGCAATGGGATGTTACTCTTGGAAGGATATGCATGGCAACACAGCCTCATAGGGTACAATATCCACAGTTAGAATACATGCCAGTCCAGGAATCAAGTAGATCTAATTAGATACACATAATTAATGAAGGATGAGGAAGTGTCAATTAATGATGGTCAATTATGACTACATGGTTGTTAGTTTATAGCTGACTAGCTGCTATTGCAATCCTAGAGTACTGTGTTGGACCCTACAAAAAATTTAAATATGCAGGTGCAAGGTGTTAAAGCTACAATGGGGAAAGATCTGTGCATGGACACTACTATCACATTGTAACCAGTGATGCAAAAAGAATCAACTAAATTTCCTTAGGGTTCTTGTAAGCTAAATCTATTTGACAGTTGTGTAGCCTGGGGTCATTTTTTCCTAAGGACTGGCTTTCACATATAAAGACGCATAAGCACTCTCTCTACAATGCATACATGCATTAATGTTTACTTATTAAATATATTGTAGCACAAACGTAGTGCAGGTGTCATTAACTTCAGCAGCGTCTGAATTCTCCATCTAGGCTAAATTAAGGACATTACACTAGCGTTACACCCACGCAACTTGTGTCTAATGCTCATGTCTCCAAGTCTGTAAATTCTCAGCATAATATTAAAGGTTTGGTCAGATCTTACATGTCTTGCTATTGTGATGCCGAGGGCTGCGGGTACTGGTTCTCTACAGTGTTGTTACTAATGGACCATTACACGGCAGTGTATACTGTAGGTCACTTACACATAAACAGGCATACATCACAGTTACAGTATTAATACATCTGAGCTGTACTGGATAAGCTTTGTCAAATGATGAACATGAATAAATGTCATGAGTCTGAGGTAAATGTGGGATGGTCTAGTCAAAGTCAAATACATCCATAACTCCAGCAACTGTTGTGTGTTGTCTGCTTAACTGTGTATGTCAAACAATACAAGAAAATATTGAGTTTGCAAATGTACAAACATAATAATTTGTTAATAAAGGTATTTTGTACCAAATAACAAATCTGTACAATTTAGATATATTTAATATACTGTATAAAACTGAAAAATGGAAATTGTAATAAATGATATAGCAGATTTGTTTTGGTATAATTTATAAAATGATTTGACATCATCACAATTTTCACTGCTTTGTTGTCTGTTTTCTATTTCAGATACTTTATGTCAGTATATGTGCCATCTAAAGCTAGGCTGGTTTTCACAACATGCCAGTGTCCCACAAAACTTTCCCATGTAGTGTTTTTCTTTTAGGAATTTAGAAAAGAATGTAGATTTTTCAATTGACACTATTTGATTTATTTCATTCTATATCACATGTTGAATGGTTTTCTTAAATGATTGATTTCTAAAAACATGTTCTTCAACTGACTGAGCATAACACTGTTTTTTTTACTGAAGAATAAAGTTGCTTAACATATGTTTTTTGCAGGACATTGTTGTAAACTGTCTTGTTGCCAAGATCAACTTCATCCCGACTGAAGTCTAAGCAAATGGGAAACTGGTCCCTATTTGTTGTAATATTAGCCTGGTTTAAACTGCAGAAACAAACATGGCAGATGCTTGTCATTTCATGTCCAGGGTCCACACATAAACCCAGCCCCTCCAAAAGGATGCACAGTATTCCACCGGACTCCAACCTATAAACCTTCACCCACATGAGAATAGTAGCTTCCATGACTTTTGTTCACCGACTCAGTTCAAACCTTTTAAAACATTGGGAACCACTGTTCAATGTCAAAAATCTGGTCAGTGTTTTTGACTGTGATGTCATGTTGTAAACATACAGTACAGAGCTGATCCTGGACATGAACTCTATTTAACCCTGTTTTTAAAATCAGGTGTGTATGTGGAAGGCCTGGAAGGTTGTTAGTTTCTGACTGACATTAAGGGCACATATTCTGTCTTATATTGTGTAAATGAATAAAAACACCAAGTATCTTTAATAAGGAAGAAAGTCTGTGGCTTCAATAACTGCTGCCCACCGGCGTGATGCCGTCCTCTTGTCTTTACCAAGTCTTATCATTCATTTCTGACCTCTCTTATTCTTGAGGGATACAACATCTACATATACAGTGGGTACGGAAAGTATTCAGACCCCTTTAAATTTTTCACTCTTTGTTTCATTGCAGCCTTTTTCCAAAAATCAAAAAAGTTCATTTTATTTCTCAGTAATGTACACTCAGCAACCCATCTTGACAGAAAAAAACAGAAATTTTGAAATTTTTGCATATTTATTAAAAAACAAAAACTGAAATATCACATGGTCATAAGTATTCAGACCCTTTGTTCAGTATTTAGTAGAAGCACCCTTTTGATCTAATACAGCCATGAGTCGTTTTGGGAAAGATGCAACAAGTTTCTCACATCTGGATTTGGGTATCCTCTGCCATTCCTCCTTGCAGATCCTCTCCAGTTCTGTCAGGTTGGATGGTAAACGTTGGTGGACAGTCATTTTCAGGTCTCTCCAGAGATGCTCAATTGGGTTTAAGTCAGGGCTCTGGCTGGGCCATTCAAGAACAGCCACAGAGTTGTTGTGAAGCCACTCCTTCGTTATTTTAGCGGTGTGCTTAGGGTCATTGTCTTGTTGGAAGGTAAACCTTCGGCCCAGTCTGAGGTCCAGAGCACTCTGGAAAAGGTTTTCGTCCAGGATATCCCTGTACTTGGCCGCATTCATCTTTCCCTCGATTGCAACCAGTCGTCCTGTCCCTGCAGCTGAAAAACACCCCCACAGCATGATGCTGCCACCACCATGCTTCACTGTTGAGACTGTATTGGACAGGTGATGAGCAGTGCCTGGTTTTCTCCACACATACCGCTTAGAATTAAGGCCAAAAAGTTCTATCTTGGTCTCATCAGACCAGAGGATTTTATTTATCACCATCTTGGAGTCCTTCAGGTGTTTTTTAGCAAACTCCATGCGGGCTTTCATGTGTCTTGCACTGAGGAGAGGCTTCCTTCGGGCCACTCTGCCATAAAGCCCCGACTGGTGGATTGCTGCAGTGATGGTTGACTTACTACAACTTTCTCCCATCTCCCGACTGCATCTCTGGAGCTTAGCCACAGTGACCATTGGGTTCTTCTTTGCCTCTCTCACCAAGGCTCTTCTCCCCGATAGCTCAGTTTGGCCGGACGGCCAGCTCTAGGAAGGGTTCTGGTCGTCCCAAACGTCTTCCATTTGAGGATTATGGAGGCCACTGTGCTCTTAGGAACCTTAAGTGCAGCAGAAATTTTTTTGTAACCTTGACCAGATCTGTGCCTTGCCACAATTCTGTCTCTGAGCTCTTCAGGCAGTTCCTTTGACCTCATGATTGTCATTTGCTCTGACATGCACTGTGAGCTGTAAGGTCTTATATAGACAGGTGTGTGGCTTTCCTAATCAAGTCCAATCAGTATAATCAAACACAGCTGGACTCCAATGAAGGTGTAGAACCATCTCAAGGATGATCAGAAGAAATAGACAGCACCTGAGTTACATATGAGGGTCACGGCAAAGGGTCTGAATACATATGACCATGTGATATTTCAGTTTTTGTTTTTTAATAAATATGCAAAAATTTCTAAATTTCTGTTTTTTTCTGTCAAGATGGGTTGCTGAGTGTACATTACTGAGAAATAAAATGAACTTTTTTGATTTTTGGAAAAAGGCTGCAATGAAACAAAGAGTGAAAAATTTAAAGGGGTCTGAATACTTTCCGTACCCACTGTACATTAAACTCTAGACACTGGAACTGGTACTTTGTTTTAAATAGAAAAAATAATGATCTGGAAGTCATATAAAGCTCTCTAAAACTGAAGGGAGCTACAGATTTAGGAGAAAATCTTTGGAGGTTTCATCATTATGAAGAGTGACCCCTCAGACATTATCATGTTATTGTAAAGATGTGAGTCAAACAAGCTGATTTCCTGAAAGCAAGGCAACATCATGTTATATCCAGCATGGCCCCACTCATCCTCCACCAGACTAGTGGTCTGGTAGGGCTGGTCACCAGTGTGGCTGTGTATGGCCTTTAACTTTCTACTAATGCTCTCTGCCAATGGAGACATGGATTATGTTAACTATTTCAATCTGTACATTTTGGTGAAAATTATCTGCTTTTTGTTATCTGTCCCAGCTTTCATGTGCACCTTCAGCACATTGCTGTGTGCACATGCTCTCACTAATTATGGTTTATTAATCTTGTTTCATTAAGTCTCATAGTACTGACTTGTCAAGATGTAACATTTAAACAGAAAGGCATTAATGTATGTGTTAAAGAGATAATGTAGGCAAACCAATCTGACTGTTAAAGGAGGCTTTCAAACTGTGTTGATCATTTTCAGACTTCAAAATGCAAAATTAAATGGGTTGCCATGTAAACTACGGTAACCAGCATGCTGTTTTGTTTTTGCTGTAATCTGTTATTTTTCTTATTCTTATGCAGCTCTTTGTAGAACTCCTCGCAGACGGTGCACATTCAATAACAGTCAAATAACGCTCAAGCCAGAAGCTTGCAAAACATTCAATGACAACTTCAATTACAGTATGTAGTTCATTTCCCTCCTATGGATTCTAGTACTTCACCCTCTTCTCTGTTCAGTTTTTTATTCTCCTCTAACCCTCCAGCACCCCATACATCCTTCCTCTCTTTATCTTTTACCCCTCCCACCCTCTATATGCAAATATGTCCCCATTACACTAATTGACTCTGGGAGGTTTGAATATTTCAAATGGCCCATCTTCACTGCACAGACGTGCAAGTATGGGCTGTGGCATAACATCGCACAAGCTATCGTGCTAATGGAAATCACACACATATACACAAACACACACTGAATGAGTGAGCAAAGATCATTTAATTTACATACTGTGTTTGTCATATTAGCCAAATGAAGCAGGTCCGAGTTATGGGGTGCTGACAGTGTAACAGTCTGACAGGAAGTTATGAGGGTGGTGTGGGGTTAAGGTGTTTGGATCGTATGTATGTGTCAGACCACTCTGCATCAGAATTAATTATGCAGCCAATATTCATAGATGCAGGTAGAGGAGATGCTCTCTGATCTGTGTGTGTGTGTAGAGTCTATATTGAAGAACAATGATGGTGGTTTGGAATGTTTTCCTTTTAGCTTGACCTCATGATAATGTCTCCTGTGAGAGAATTAATATTATTATTTTTAATTGGCCTTTATATCTCAAACCCCACTCTAGGTCTATTTGCTTTTCCGCTGCTTTCAACTGTATTACATAGTTTTCATCTGTGGAAGGAGTGTGCACAGTTTTAATGGATAACCGGCTGATACGATTATGATTTAATCTATAGCAGTTTTAAGACTTCTCGTCCATGCTGGCTTGGTTAAAAGATCCAGAATATCTTGTACTGTAAGCAGACCTTTGAAGTGCAATAATCTTTAGAGAATTGTTTTTATTTGAAAACAGAATGTGACGAATCAGTCTTCATCAACCTTCATCAGATTCATTTGTATCTGTATCTGAGTCTGTATCTACAACATATAGATGAGGACATATGAAGAAGGATTGACCTTCATCTTCCTCGTGGGTCTTTTTAGTTAATAAACTGTCTCACACTTGCTAACAGGGCGTGTCAGCTCACACCCACGTGAACACCCTGCCAGCCTCTGTGTGTGTGTGTGTGTGTGTGTGTGTGTGTGTGTGTGTGTGTGCATTAGTTCAGTTGAGGGGCGTGATCCTCAATAATGAATTACTGCTGCCTTCTTACTTGTTTTTTTCTTTCACCTGTTCTCTCCCTCTATCTTTCTCTCGTCCATCACTTATTACATTTCTCCCTCTGGCTTTTTCACATCACTCTCTCTTTCTCTTTCTTCCAAGCCAAGTCCCTCTCTAATCAGCTTGTTCGTACATTTTCAACTATCTTTTTTTCACCCCTTCAGCTGAATGCCAGTAAGACATTTTGACATTTTATGAATTCAGACCATGGCTCATGTACTGATTAATATCTCCTTGTTTGCTTTTGTAAAATCCGCATTAAAGTCCTGCTGCTCTGCAACAGATTTGATGATACAGTTTTTACTATAATTTTGCTGAAGTTTGAAGGGTAACATTATTCATTGTAAGGTTGTATTGTAAACATCATAAAGCTGCAATTACTAGTCGGAACAAGCTGTTACAGAATAGATGTACACTGCAATGACACTGCAAACACTGCAATGAGGAATAAGATGACTTTAATAACCCTAAAACTACAAAAGGGAAAACAACATGTGTGGCTGTTGAAGAATCTTTACAAACGGTGAAAGAGATGACAGACAAACTGAAACCTCAGACAACTTTATCCCAAACAAGCAATAATCCACATGTCCTGCATTGCTCTGATATTTTCCACCAGGGTCACCAGAGTGGAAAAGAGATGAGCAGGATTGCGGATTACTGTTGATCCATGCAAATTAAAAGATCATAGCGGCAACCTCACAAGGCTGTGTGAGTAGGAAGCCCTATTTTAGAGTACAAGTGTCTGTGTGTGACAGCTTGTAACCACGCCCAACACTCATCTCCCTGCACATTTTCATTTTTACTCTGCTGTATGCATTTGTGTGGACATTTGGCTTTGGGTAATCCTCACAAGATGAACAAATGTAACATCAATGTATATTTTTCATATAATCCTCTGTGATCTCATGTCTGTTAAATCCTGGTTAATCTCAGAGATTTGTTTATGATATCTTTGGGACAGCATTTTTATTACCTATAGAATAATTACTGTAGAAAATACACCTCAGTTGTACAGAGTGTTTAGCATCTTACTGAACCCATACATATCAAATTGTCATATTTACACTCACACAAGCTCAACCAAGACCAAAACAATGGATTTTTACTGACACATTTGGAAATGCTTTCACACTGTGTGTCAGAACAGATAACATCATGTTCTAAACCTAACTTACAGTATAGGCTAAAGTCAAAGTGAACAGCTCTTCATATTGTAAATTGAAACACAAATGCATCCCCTGCATTTTACATGTATTCCATTGTTATTGTTATTTAACAACTTTCCTAAACTGTTATTGCACCAACACACAACTGGCAAAACAGTTAACTTGATGCTCAAAATCACACATTGTAAATTAAACTCCAACACTAATTTTCAAATTACAATAATACACTAACACAACACACTATGTCTACCAAAACACTGCAAACATGTCTTAAAATCAGTATGACACGTAATGCCTAGTAGCTTAATAGAATGTGTCACTTCCCGATGTGAATCGAGTGCAGCTATGAATTGCGCATGCGTCACTTTAAAAGTAGCCTAGATGATGCTGATGAGAGACTTCTGTAATGTTAGTAGAGTAAGAATGGACCTACTTAACAAAGTTTGTTCACTGCTGGATACAAGTTAGCATCAAACAGATGTCAGTTTAATGGCGTTTTGAGCTAAAGTTAGCAATCAAAACAACCATAGATAGCTTCTGTTATTGTTTGTAATGAGAAAAGTTTATTATTTCATGGATTTCACAATTTTCAGTAAACCGTTTAAATCTGAGCATGCACAACTCAAATCTGCACTCGACTCCCATTGGACAGAGACAGAATGTATGGTTTATGAAAAAAGGGAAACAGAGACAGAATTGTCCTGGTACTCGTCTTCTTCTCCCTCATGCAGAAATTGTTCTTACTTTCTTTGTGTTCATCTTTACTGTATTGTTTTCCACACAAAATCAGCCCAAGTAGGTCCTCTTTTACTGTATGCACTACTGTAACATATCAAAGTCAGAATCAGCTTTGGCCAGGTTTGCGTAAACAAAAAAGGAATTTGACTTTGGTTACAGTAATCTTTGCTCTCAAAGTACAACACTCACTTACTGTAACATATAAAGAATACTGTAAAAACAGATGGTAATCCGATTGAAAGATCTGAGTGTGTTTCTTTGATGGGAATCAACTGTGACCGATCTATTTGCATAACTTCAATCAGCTGTTTCTCTCATTTACAGTAACAATGGAATAATGTAATATGCAGGGGATATATTTGTGCTTCACTTTACAATATGAACAGCTGTTCACTTTGACTTACTGCTGTAAGTTAGGTTTAGAACATGATGTTGTCTGTTCTGACATAAAGTGGAAAGCATTTGCAAATTTGTCAGTAAAAATTCATTGTTTTGGTCTTGGTTAAGCTTGTGTGTAAAAGATGTTCAATCATTTTAAACTTTTAAACTGTATGCATTTTGTTTCAAATCAACAAGAAATGTGTTAATTGTATATCCTTAACAGACAGATGTTGTGCTAACTGCGAAAAATTGTCATAGCAATCATAAAAAACTGTAATGTACAGACATGAGATGTGATTAAAGGATTCACAGTACCCTCCTACTTCCTGGAACATCCTGTAACTTCATTGCCATGCTCCCATTAGATAGTCATTTAGACCAATCAGATTCCTCTGTAATCTAATCATTCTGCATATGTTATGAGATAAATCCATTATTACTGCAAACATTCAGCTAATTAGAACTAGGATGCACCGTCTGCTGTGTGTTTGGGTCCTTGTCAGGGGTTTACACTGTTCAAGGGAGGATTTGAGACGGTCCTTATTCCTTCACTGAGCTAGTTTGGGTTATAATTTGGAGACACTAGAGATATCTCGGAGACATTAGTAGTATATTATATTTCATTGTTGTTCTTTTGTGTGTGTGTGTGTGTGTGTGTGTGTGTGTGTGTGTGTGTGTGCGCGTGGGTAAGATAAAGTAGGCCTACACAGCATGTGACCATGTCAGGATGTGTGTGGCTTGTAAAGAGGGAGTTATGGACGGAGACACAATGCGGTTGCCTTGACCTGATACTAACTCCGGTTTTGTGGTGCTCTGGGTTACTTTAACTCAGGAAGCAAGTATATGTGTTCTCATTTCACTTTAGTGTGTGTGGAAGAGTGTGTTTTCTGTTATTTTAAGTCAATGTTTGACATTTCTGTCTTAGCTGACAGGAACGTCTAACCTTCTTAACGAGAGCAGAAGAGGAAGACAGAGGTGATCATGAGAAGCAGTAATAACATTTGGGTATTTGGCTGATGCTTAAGGAGCGATTCACTGTAAGTAGCCTAAATTCATTTGGTGAAGTTTAAGAGATGAGGGGAAATGGACAAAGGTAGGAGGAAAGGATAATTATAATGAATAGGCTGACAAAACAAAGATTGGGAGAGACATGAAGAAAATTAAGAGAATGAGAGAAACAAGAAACACACATACATAAATCTAAAATGCTTGCCAAATTTCAACAAGACTCCCAATACATTGCCACAGTTGCACTCGTTGTTGTTGTTGTTGGAATGAAATAAAAACACAAATGATGAGTATTACTCATCAGTTTAAGACAAATCACAGAGGCAACTATAAATTCTACATAGACGACAGTAGGAATTAATCAAGTAATGAAAATGTATTTATGTGTTTCCCTTGAAATATAATTGAGAATGCATTTTTGTTGTATGGGAATGTAATTGTTGGACACAGGGTTAGATCACACTACCATTTTCTATTTATTATCTTTACATTTGTCAATGTCAATGCGTTTAAGAATCAATAAGGAATTTAGTCTTCTTTCAGTAGAATATTCAATTATGAATATAATTGATATTTGCAGTCAAAGATGAACGAAGCCACATGCATCCTTTCCAACACTGCACTTCAAACACTGTGCACATGGATACAATTATGAAGTCCGGCTGCTTTTGTTGCATCATAACAAGCTTTGGCAGCCATGCACTGTGTCAAAAAATATTTTCCAAAAGTGTCAAAATTACACATCTCTTTAGAAGTCAATTTCTCTTCCAGCAATCCTAATTTATTTCTTACTTAGACAACATAGTAATGTGATAGTCCTGGACATTAATTTTCTCTCTGCATACACTCTGCATAAACACATACATAAACATTTTACTATAGGTAGTGTAATGTAATGGACATTCATTCTTGTGCTCCCACAAACATGCACATAGTTTAAATACAGGCTAACAGTAAACATTCCCCCAGCCTGTTGGACATTTGACCTTTTGTCTTCTGTTCCTCAGCTGCAACAACAATCCTCACTGTGTTTGTGTATGAGAATAAATGTGTACGTGTGTGTGTGCGTGCATTTATCCACACAAAGAATCCTGGGGATGGGAATTTCTTGGTGCTTTGATCACTTTTCAACCTTTAGTGGTCAAAACAAGGACGAGGAAGATGTGTTTGAGTCTGTGTGTTTGCTGGCTAAAGAAACTTTTGACTTTTTCAGCAACTGATGTTATTCATGATTTTAAGACCTTTGACCTGACACCTAAATGGAAGACAGAGAAGCAGTGTTGTTGTTTGTGCGGTCTGATCTGGATATCAATATTCATCATCCAGTGGAGACTTATACGCTGTTTTGTACTGTAATACACTTAGATCACATTGAACAGCAAAACCAGAAAAAATGTGTAGCAAAGGCCTTGCTCAACGACAGTGTTGTGGTAGCTGCCAAGAGATGAACGCCTGCTGTATTTTTGTCTTTAATTAGCATACATGACTGATGGTCGATTTGGCATTGTCAGAAGTTACTCTATGTTTTGCTGCAGGCTTGGCTGACCTCTTGCAGTTTACAAGCTCCTATCCCATCACTATAAATGAAGTGTGTCTGATATGCTGATTACTCCAGAGATGACTACTTACACACCCTTGTAATATTGAGATTACTGTAAGAATCCGATGAATGATATTGTTTTTCTGATGTGGATTGGATGATGGGCTGAATGGGTTGTTATTTAGTCAGTCAGTCTCCAGTTAGAGTGCACATATGTGCACGTGTACAGCATGGGTGCGGGCTACTAGGACATGTTTATATGGAGCTCTGGAGGTGACATAGAGGGGAAAAAAATAATTTAAAACTATTGGGGACAAACACTTTTACAAGATCTTGACTTTGTTTAGCGATGCGTTGACCTCTGTTTTGCGATATCTCCTGTTTCATTTGCGAGATCTCGACTTTGTTTTGCAAGATATCGAGTTTTGTTTTTGAGATCTTGCAAATCCAATAAACAATAAGGCTAACCTAGCTAGCTAGTAGAGTGCTAGGTAGTAGCACGCTAGCTAACATCTAGCTAGCTAGTAGCACAACGTGATTACATGTCGGTGGTTGTTTTTAATACATCCAACATTGATTTTGTTAAGCATTACTAATTAATACATGCCAAAGTGAAGTGTTATAATGGACATTGTTGTCAATGACTACTGGAAATATTGCAAATAAACTGGCGATATCACAAAACAAAGCCAAGATCTCACAAATGTGTTTGTCCCCAGTACAGTATATATTTTTTTTCTTTCACTCCATGTCACCTCTGGAGCTCTGTGTATTTACATGCTTTAATGTTTAAAAAACACATTATTTTTCATACACTGTCTGTCTGAATAAACTTGCATTCACACTCTGTCTGAAATGCTCTGTTTTATTGTCTCTTTGAGCCCCCCACCTGAAACAGCTCAGTCTGTAGCAGCACTTTCTACCTATATATATTTGTGACATTACAACTGTACAGAAGTCCTAAGGGCTCTTTTGAAGGCACAGTTTCTGAATATGGGCTGTGTGAATTTCTCTGTCGATTAAGTGTTTTGATACTTTCAGTATACAGTATATATATATATATATATATACACAGCACCTTTATATATATATAGCACCTCGACCTGCTTTATAATAAAAAAGACATGGCCATCTGGGACCTTTAATGCGATTTTAAGAAGAATATTTGATTTTAAACATTGCATTGGCCTTCAAATGTAATGATCCCTTCAAACAGTCTCGATCACACTAGTTTGTGCAATATACAGTTACAGTGGCAGCTGACAGAAACAACCTATTCTCTGGGGTGCGCGGGATTATGCTCCAAGACTATAGTCAAATCCACAGTAGCGCTGTGTGTGTAAGGTGAATTGATTTTGTGCACACATGAACCTTCCCAGAGTGCTCACAATCACTGATCAGGTTCACTGGCACTTATGTAGGTGTCTGTGTGTTTTACATAATGAAACGTTTTAAAGTCCAGCTATTGATTGATTTGATTAAATCAACTAAATTGTTGCTGTTATTGGCACCAGGTGTAGATATCCCCTGTGTTTCTCAGTGCATTCTCAGTCCTTTTCCTCTCTCTATGCATTCAGTTTCAATTATCCTTTCATTTTATCTACTTCACTTTTTCTCCGTTCCATCTCCATTTCATAAACATCAATTTCTCCCTTCTGCTCGTCTCTCCAAACCAGCTATTGCTGCATGACTAGGATCTCCACACCACCAGTTTGAGAGTCTCCATTTGAGGACGGGAAATTATTTTTTTTAAAAAATCTCTTTTTCTCAAGATCGTGAGCATCTTTTTTATTTTTATTTTATCTTCCTTTTATCTTTTCTGTATTTTTTCTCCTCAGCTAACTCTTATTTCCTTTTGGTTCTTAACCTCCATTTAACCTCCTGCCTGCTTCCTTCCTTTTTATTTTTCCTTCCCTTTTTCTCTCCAAGGAAACTGGAGTAAGTCTCTTGTTGCCCTGTCCCACCCCGTCCTCTCCATCATGCCTTTGTGGCTGTTTCTGGAGTTCTGCCTGCAGCACTAGATTGCATTTTGTGCAGATGGCTGGGAACACACACACACACACACACACGCACACACTCAGCCACACTCTCTCACACACTCTGGTTTGCATTAATACACTTATGTATTACACTGGATGTAGGTGCCCCAGTTGTGTTTCTTAAGGCAACTTGTTCTGCACAAATAGGAGATGGGTGGGCAAATGTCGAAACTGGTGTGTGTGTGTGTGCGTGTATGTGATATCTCAGTCTGATGCCCAAAACACTCTTGTCTCCATCCCGCATTAAAAAAAATTCCTCTGTGACGCGCCAGTAAACATAAGGCAACTAAAATGGCCTCTCTCTGAGGTGTGACTCCAGTCTGACCCCACTGTCTCTTCTCTCCTCCTTCACTGCTGCAAAAAACACAAGATTTAAGATGGTGAGGAGGCAAACTAATTCACTCCAGCTGGAGGCAATGACTGCATGTGTGTGCTTTAAAGCTCTATTTCTTTCACTTACAGCATACACATGTATGCACATACTGTACTACATCCACTTAAATGACAACACTTACTCAACTGCAACATAGTCTATACTTGTGTCTCTCACATACAAACAAACAAAGGAACTCTACGGAATCATTTAGACAGCAGATTACTACAGCATTATTTCCCATGATTAGACACAATCAATGCTAAGAAAATTAAAAAAAACTCTTAGAAAGAAGGTGGAAGAAATCAAGAAAGAGGGATGGCATTAAGAGATGAGCAGCAGGTGTACAGATCGTGTTGTCAGATAGCAGGCCCATACCATCTCACCATGTCCATGTCACATAGCCCTGTCAGGGTCATGCGTCATGCGTCAGGTCATGGCAGTTCAAAAATTGTATATTTGTCTGTCAGAAATCTAACAGCTAATAATTTCCTTTTCCTGACATTTTTCTCAAATAATTACGGTAACAAGACAAACGCACTGCAGCAGCCACTTTGTGTGTTTATGTATCTGTTGACCTTCAGGGTGAGAATGGGAGGCAGAGTGTGTAATGTCACAAACATGGTGCATACCCAACTGCACATTCACCACTTGACCTCTAACTTGTCATTTCCATCTGTGTGCAGGGGAGAAGGCGTATGATTATATGTTACGATTAAAGTAATGTGATGCAGAAAGAATGGTTAAACTTGCTGAATGACACTAGATTTATGAGCTATCCTCAAGAGAAGGGGAGGATGTAGCAGAAATGAACTGCAAAGAAAAAGAGAGAATGCAATGGTCAACTAAATGCCCCAATTAAAATAGATGAGTAGTAGAAGGAGAGACAAGAAAGCGAAAAGGAAAGAAAGGTAGAAAGGAAAGATTAAAAATAGAGGAAGTGTAGACGCACGCATGCACACACACACACACAGTTACCAAGAAAGTATTTCCTCTGTCACAATGAAAGTTAATGCAAAATCCTATATACAAGATATATATGATACAGTATATAGATACACATATGCATATATGTATATTGTGGTATAATAATGCCACAAAAATGGGATTTTGAATTCATTTGCAAACTGTTATGACAAACGATTATGAAAAAAAAAAAAAACTCTTCAAAAATGTCAAATAAAAGCTTTTAATAACCAATAACTGGATGGGAAGAATCTTTAACACAATACAATCATGAAGTGAAATACCACTCAATATTGATAAGTAATCATATTGAATAATTACCCAGTTCTGTACACATGAGACTAGAAGAGCAATAGGACACACAGACGGGAGTGAGAGCGAGACTGAAAAGATCAACATTTACAACAGAAAACGTGCAGTCGTTATCAAATACTTTATATGTTGCTCCGAGTTAAACTCACAATAACTGCTGGGAAAACCGAGGCTTTGAGAGGGTAAAATCGTAATCGTAATGTGAAAAGTGTTTCTTTCACTTACACCCTGCAGACATTGCGACTTGGTGTAACTCTTTATTTGATCCTTGCATCTATGATCAACATGAGGATTTGACTAAAATAAGTAAATATAGTCTATTAATTATCATCTATATATCTATGACTTATGCATTACTTATCTTACGGTACATATGACACCTTATATACACCTTGTATAACAAGATTAATTTCAATCAATTTGTTGTTTGCAGGTTTACAAAGATCAATAACGAGGAGCTCCATGCAGAATCTTGGAGTATCCTGAAATTACACAGGAAGTTATTACAATTTACAGGATATCAATCTACTCATCAACATTAAATGTTTGTGTTTACTAGACAGTATGTTTGCATGTGCGTATCAGACATGTAAAAGTTTTTTTGTGAATTTTGTTTCCATCTGAACTGAGGCTATAAAGATAGAAGGTGTCAGATGCTGTATGGATGCTGAAGTCCTCCGAGACAAACATGTGATCTTTGGTTTTATAAATAAACTTGACTGGACGTGCTGAATGAGAAAGCAACTTAAGTCTCAGTGTTCTTTTTTGGCACTTATGAAAGGTGTGTGTGTGTTTGTGTGCCTGTGTGTGGTGAGTGTCAGAATGAGACAGAATGAGGTTATTTGGATGCATGCGTTTCTCTTTGTCTCTGTGGTGCTTCAGCCTTCATGTTGAAGCTCTCCCAGCAGGCAGGGTCTTCCTCCGTCAGAGGTGAGGCCAAGGCGATGAGGTCACTGAATGAAAGCAGCGTAAATGACGTGGGAGGAGGAAGAGATGAACGAAGAGGCTGAAATGAAGTGAGAAGAGAGGCTATAATTACCGAGACATAGTGGAGTGTCCAATAATGTTGCAAATAACAAGTTCATTTCATTTTTAAGTTTTTAAAAAGGATTGACAGACATTGGCAAAAGTTGTAGATTCTCATTTTTGGAGAAGATTAAACCAACAAATGTTTGGCATAGAAGTTGTCAATAACTGTCTATCCATCACTTGATCATCTCACCATCAAATTGGTTCTTATGTCAGATTGAGATTATAGATTATTACTCATGCTAACCAATACTTGTAAATTAGAATTTGATAGAAGCCTTCATTCTGTGTTTTTGCACATAAGGGAGGCTTAAATTCCTGCATGCGGTTTAAAGTCTGTACAGAAGTCTGGCGTTAAAGGGTAACACAACAACACCTGAAAATCTTTTCTGATCTCCAGTGTTTTACAGGTGTATTCCAGAATGTGCCAGGGAAAGTAGTGAAACACTAACTTTCAGCCTGGTGTTAAATTACTATTCACACAACACAGTTAATATTATGTGTCCTTACTGCGGGGCCTGCTCTGTCTGCTGGACCGAGTGCTACAGCAATGTGATGGTCAGCATCCAGCAAGCTCTCCTGCAAACACAAATACAAACACACACAGAATGTGACATAATGCAAATGAGCAACCTTATCAGACGCTCATTCAGACATTCACCCTGCATGCATCCACATCTATTAAATACTGTATATCCACACTGTTGAGGCTTATTCATCCTAAAAATATCCTTTCAAAAGGTTTTTTGGTTCGGAATTTTGTCCACTTTATAACTTCTACTCCAAATGCAACTGCCTTTGTAGCTGACAAAATACGTTGGCTAACAATATGTAATTTCCGGCCCCTTCTCTTTCTGCTTTGGTAACGTAAAGTTCAGTTGCGTATGCAAGCTGTGAATCTGTGTCTTTTGGTATTTACCAGAGCTTTGAATACTTAGGTCTAGTTAATTATTATGTATATCAATCAAATAGTTTACATTAATATTTTGACAACAATTAATTTAATATTTCATTGGTAACTTTACTCTTATTTATCTACGTATTAACATTTAACTGTTATGATGCTTGTTTAGTTACCTGATGAGGGTCATTTGAACTGAAAGCTATATTAAATAAATACAAAAGGAACCAGCTGTGAATGAGACAGTATGGTGGAGTTTTTCCACGTTTATAATGCATCTCTTCATCCTTTGTACCCTAACACATTCATCCTGTATGTTGCTGTTACTTTGGATGACACATGAGTCATCTGCGATTGATATAAGGGAGCTGTTATTCCCCAGTGTAAAAACACAGACACTAAACCAGCATTAAGTCTCCACAACCTCGAGAGGGATGGCGGCAACATCAGGCTTTTCAAACCAGTGGTAACCTTTTAGCATTCACTTGTTAATCCCTCTCCCACTGGACATGGGTGAAAGAGTAAGAGGAGAGGTAGGATGCGAATAGAGAGAAAGAAAATATGGGGGGGGGGAGGAGGAGCAACAGTTAAATGAAGATGTAATGAAGAGGGAGAGAGGAAAGAGAAGAGAAAACATCAAAATGGAGAAGTGGAGAGGAAGGGAATGAAGGTGAGGAGAGAAGGGGAGCAGAAAAGATGATCAAACTCTTGTCATGGTGTCAGGAAGGCTGAAGGGCCACTTGAGGGCCCCCTTATCACAGTCTCTTGTGGGTATTTCTCTGCAAGACCACTCGTGATGCACTTTGCAGATGCATTCAAGGAGGGGCAGCCATGGAGGAGCATGGAGGACCCCACATCAGCGCTGCCATGCTGTTTTTAAGCTAACTGATTTCCTAAAGGCTGCATCACACTCGTTCTACATGTTCACACAAATCCCACCAATAAGATCGCACTACGTATTATTCATAAAAAAAATAAAATAAAAAAAAGTCATGTTATTCAAACACTAGCTGTATTACTCAACCTGACAATATGTATCTTTAGAGTCGGCATAAAAGAAGTGCTGTTAAAAAACACTTAGTGGATAATGATAATTTGAAATCATTTTCATTTACACATCTAGATGGTACTATACTACAAAGATGCATATTGGCACTAACAAAACTATTTTTCCTTTCTTAACCCTCTGAGGTCACATATCATCTTAAATTTACCTTTTAAGGTATTTGCATATAATTGATTTCCATGTGCTTCATATCAAAATTTCAGAACAAAGCCAGCTTTCTGTATAGTCATGCCTACATTTTACTAACGCTTTGTGTAAAGAGATATTTTGGCACTAAAGCTGAAATGTTGATATTGGCTTTTTGAAAGTTGTCAAATCTATTTTGAAAACAAACCTTCACTTATGTTGTGTTACGATTTGTTTCGCTGCTTGAAATAAATTTTAAAAAGTATTAGGTTATATATGATTAAAATAGTAAATAAATGTCCGAAATGAAATTTTGTGATATTGCTTTTTGAGTAGGAGTTTTGTCAAACATCGTTTGGACGCGCCAGAGCGTCTTATGTCCTCAGGTGGTTAAAGAATAGTTCACCATTTTGGAAATGACTTTGCTTTCTTGCCAAGAGGACCGTTAAAACAATAAATTGAGTTTACATGTGGGACTAGCTAAGATTACACAAATGAGAAATAACGTGTTAATTAGTGAGCTAAAGGTGCTGGTAGGCAGATTTCCTCACCTTTGGACACCTGTTTCCAGTCTTTATGCAAAGCTAAGCTAACCGTCTCCTTGCTGTTAACAGACGGATATGAGAGAGCATATTTATTCTCATCTATGTCTTGGTAAGAAAGTGAATAAGCACATTTCCCCAAAAGCTATATATGACATTAGCAGATGTCACAGGATTTAAGATGATTGGAGAAAGTCAATCTTGCGATTGATTAATAGAAAACACTGCAGGCTGCTACCAACACACCACAACCTTCTGGGAGCACGGGAGTTGTACATAAACTGTTATGTCATCATGCCAGTGATCTCTTTTTGAAAGTTTTTTTGTCCTTACTCTTCACACCCATCTTCAAACAGACTCACTTCAAATATCCAGTCCTCTTCTTCCTCCTCATCGAGATGCATCTTGGTGTGGCAGAGTACATATTTCTGTGTAAGCGGTTCAGAGGACAGGTGAAACTCCACCCTCTGAAGGTTGAAGCCCAGACCTGTGCCGATGGCTTTGATGAAGCTCTCCTTTAAGGCCTTGGCAGAAAGGGGAGAATGCTAGATCAGTTAAACCAAGAAACTGATCACCAGCACATATGAAAGCGAAAGTCAAATGCATGCCTGACAAAGCTGACAAGGAAAGTCTGTGTGTGCTTCTTGTGTGTAAATGTAGTGTATTTTGGCCCAGTAGCACTTTAACTTAAAACAGCACACAGCAAATGGGAATCTATGCACACATGTATAACAGTGTGTATACAGAAGAGCCACTTTGCGTCTGTGTGTGAATATGTGTGTGTCCAGCCAAAACCAACCCTGCTCAGCAGCCAATGAGCCACAATAAGAGCATTACAAGGCTAATCGCTATGGCAACCGTCGAACTCTGCCATTAGTCAACAGCGTGGGGATGATATCAGAGCTTGACGTCTCTTTGCCACCCTCTCCATCTCACAAAATCTTTACTTAGCACCACCGTTGCTGTTGCTGTCCATCTGTGTGTGTGTGTGTGTGTGTGTTAGTGTCTACAAAGAGAAAATACACAAGAAAAAGAAATAAAAAAACAAAAAACTGAACAAAGGGAAAGAGAGAAAGGGCTATTGAGTATCTGTGAGGATGAAAGGCAGAGACAGAGAAAGACAAAATGTGAGAAAAATGAGAGTTGAGGAAAAAAAATGAACAAATGTATTTGTCTCAAAGGACATTGTAAATGTTTTTTTCTCCCTATCCTTCCTTCTCACACCAAAAGGCCCCCCATTGGGCCCAACAGTAATGCAATGTGACGATAGGGTCGTATGGTTGCCATGGTTACCCAGTGGCGGTAGAACGCGACAAGCTGCTGGTTCTCCAAGCCGGCTGATTGGATGACACTCCACTCGTACGGTGTAAACTGACGAGTCATGATGCGGAAAAACTCCGGCACAGAGATGCTACCTAGATGGAATAAAGAAGGGAGGGAGGGTGGAGAGGTGTGAGGTCCAAAAGAGATGGAAGAGGAGAGAGAAAGAGGGACAGAGACAAAGAAAGAAAAAAAAGGGAAGGAGGGAGATGATCAGAATGATGTGAGAGGAAGATGGAGTGAGGCCTCAAATTTATGACAGAGACAAAAACAACCGCTTTATCCTATAGATTATCCAAACATACTCCGCTTTTGAGATTAGTGTGGGGACTGAGATTAGTGCACACACACCACACACCACACACCACACACCACACACCACACACCACACACCACACACCACACACCACACACACACCACACCACACACCACACACCACACCACACACCACACACACACACACACACACACACACACACACACACACACACACACACACACACACACACACACACACACACACACACACACACACACACACACACACACACACACACACACACACACACACACACACACACACACACACACACACACACACACACACACACACACACACACACACACACACACACACACACACACACACACACCAACAGTGCCCTCTTGTGGTCAGATTGGAGAATACATAAGCAATACAATTTCTGTCATGGATGGATTATCATTAATGTGAGATGGTTGAAATGAACAGCTAACACAGCATTTTGTAGCTTGCTCTTTGAGCTTTTGCCAGTATTCAGACGGTAGCATCATAATTAATTTAAGCATGTTTGAATATTGGAGAGTCTTACAAGAGACATTAAGAATTGTCATAAAAATCATTATTTCTCCATTGTTATTTGTGCAATGCTGCATCTGTAACAACCAGCGTGTGTGTGTGTGCTTTTGTGTAACCAAGTCAAACTATTTCCCCAAATGTAACCCCTTTCACTCCATCCCTCTTTTAGAGCAAAATGCCTAAAATTTATGTAAAATTGTTCAGTCATGCAAACCATAAGTGTACAAAAACATTAAGCTTAGTACTATTTTTACCACTTAATTGCCAGTACGGCATCTTCAGTTCTCAATGTATGTGTGTATTTTGGTTGATTTTGTTAATGCTGCTTCATCTGCTCTCCTTAGCATTTACCTGGCATGGTGGTTTTCATAATATCCACCCCAACCTGCACCCCCTGCTCTGCAGCAAGCACAGCGTAGTCCCCATGATGGGACAAGTTGAAACTCCAAGCCGGGGGTTCAGGACCTGAGTCTGATCTGACCTGAGGGAAGACAGCAAGACAGTAATCAAATAGTGGACATTTTTAATTATATGGCAAACAACATGGCCATCAGGGAACTACTTTAACATAATCTGAAAGCTATTAAACAAGTGGGGAAAAGTATGTGCTAAGCTCTGAATAAAAAAAAACAGTTCAGTATAACAAGACAAAATGTCTTGAGCTCAACCATTACCAACGCCCAAGTAGCATCTAAAGTCTATTTAAACTGTACAAGATGTACATACTGTACATACATAAACCCACCTGTGCAGTGTCTTTTCTGGGGGCTACGCATCTAAAATACTATGTTTGCCTTACGTAGCTAGTTTAGGGGCCATCAACATGTGAATTAAAATACTTTATCACTGACTTTTGACAATTACTAATCCCCTGGTGGGCAGGTTAGTACAAAATCATGCTGTATATCCAAACCTTGTTCAAACCCAAAAAACTGTATTTTGCAATTGTTTATGGGAATAGTTTTGATTAAAAAAAGAAAAGAAAAAAAAACATCACCTTCAGTGGTGCTGCCAGATAAGGTTTCCCTCTGGGGGATCGCTCCAGTCTGATCTGTGACCAGGGGATCCCCATCCTCTCACACACAAATCTCCTCAGCAACAACCTGCCAGCCTGATGAAGTATATAAAAGATAGACATACACATAGACACCTTGACAAGTAGGAAAGGATCTTAGCTGGGTGATAGTGCGGTATACCGCACGCAGACGGTGATAGAAACAATTACGTGTGGAGTCCCACTCACCATGGCTGACTTTGCATCCTTAGTAAACGCAAACTGTCCGATCCGGTCTTTCTCCTCCCGCTGAATGCAGCGAGCAGCTAACAGCCAGTCAGATCTGCTCGGTGTCCACGACCCGCAGCGGAAAGCCCAGCGAACAGAGCCCATCTCGTCACCTTCGTCTGGTCATCTGGACTTCTTCACAAGTTCAGGCTGCTCACAAGTTGTTAGTGAGCTAACAAGTTAGCATCTCGCGTTAGCTTGCAAGGTTTGGCTGACAACAGCACTCGGGGAATGTTATATACGTTTGGGCTTTCACAGTGAAGCACCACAACAGCACATAACAGGCTGCTAATAAAACCACTACTCTTTATTTACGTTTTGGATTTGACAGCAAACATGTTCGGAAGAGCCAGGCGAGATTAAATGTCGTCATAAGTGGGCGCGGTGGAGGATTGACCAATAGGAGCGATCAAAACAGTGCGCAACTCATGATACCTTCACATGCTCTCAGGAATTTACACATAGCCAAATCACGTGGTTTTGATACCCGAGAGAATGATGGAATTATCTGAAGCCTGCTGACTGTAAAGTTATTGTGTATCTATCGTCTTACTTTAAATAAACATCTCTTAGCTAGGCCTCATCCTTGAACATCCATCAAATGGCTTTCTTCTGCAACAGAATGTCGACATTAGCGCTGTGCAGCGTCAACAATAGAAAAACAAATGTTTTGATTGAATGTTCCAATTTTCTATTCCAAATTATTCTATTCAATTTGCACCTTTGGTTGTTGATTTACAGCTTGGACGTTTAATAATTGTTTCCGAGCTGCACCTGAATGCAGCATTAAAATTGTACCTCTAGGATGTTGTTTTGATTGCGGTACATCTGTGCGCGTAAGGTAAGTTGTCTTCACAATACATTAATGATAATGATTTATTGGAGGTGGTGGTAATATAGGAAACACACTACGTTGCATTAATGATTGTAATGATAAAATTGGGCTTGTATCCGTCTGGTAAGACAAATATCTAGCGTAGGCTCCTAAAAAAACGTTATTTCTGACTAGAATTATTTGGGAAATACATAACCTAGATGCACATATTGCGTATAGGTATTGTCCAGGTAGGCTAATAGAAGAAACGTAGGCCTACATGTCAAATATAGCCTAGGCCTACTTACAGTAAACCTCCCTATAGTCTACACTTGACTGTTCTACTATATTTTGATTTAGGTGATTAGATATTGTTAATATTGCTAATATATCGCATAACTATGTGTGTTTCTGTGCTGCAGAGGAAATTGAAACACAGCATGAGGCTTCATTGTATGTGCTTTCTTACAACCTCAAAATCTGCATTTCATATTGACTAGTTAATCAGACCACCTTTACTCAAAATGTAACACAATGAAATGTATTTAAAGATGATTCCCCAACAAAGATCCATAAAATACCCCACCTTTATGGTCTGCAATTTACATAAAAAAGAATGAAATATTAACTTACTTATGTAGTATTATATTATGTGCTTTTACTTTGTTCTCACTTAATTTTGTAATTCTTTTTTTCTTTACTTTTTCAAATTGAAGGTTTAAGGACAGAAAATGGCCAATGAAATACACACTATAAAGCCCTGGGTTATATGACAAATTGACTTAACTTGACACACTTTGAATAATCCAAAAACATTAACTATTCTCTGTTTTACATACAGGAAGCCTTTTCAGCCTGTGATGCTTCTCTACCTGTGTACACTTACCTGGCAGCAGGGCAAGCCAGGCAATAAAGGTGGAAACCTCTGCAAGTCTTGTCTTAATATTATGTGACCTTAGCTACACCAAATCAGGGCCTTATCATCACCTCAGAAGGGAACCCTCCAACTGTAAAACAAGGCTTTTCTAACCAGCCAACCAGGTGTGACCTCTGCAACTTCACACACTTTGTTCCACAACTCATACGCCATCTAGTGTAACAGCTTGGATTCCTCCCTGATGAAAATCATTTCTCTTTTGAAGAAAGCTGCACTGCTAGACATGGACAAACCTCTACAACCCCATCCCCCCACCTCCCCAATACTATGACCTATGGTCTATCTCTCTTTGTACCCGTATCCATTCAACCTCCCTCTTTACAGGACCTTCCTCCTCTTTGACTCGTTGTTCTCCTTGACCATCATCCCACCCCAAGTTGTCTCTTTTTTGTGTCTCTGGGCTTCCTGTCCTTTCTTGCTGCCAAGCTGGATTTCCTGCAGATGAAACATCTGAAGAGGAAGAGGAAGAGCAACTACAGTGTGAGAGAAACACAGACTCTCATCAGGGAGATCCACAAGAGGACGGATGTGTTGTTCTCCAGACAGCAGGTCTCTTCTCTTCTCTTCTCTTCTCTTCTCTTCTCTTCTCTTCTCTTCTCTTCTCTTGGATAGATCAACAACAGCTGTCCATTAAGTAACTTATTCCAAGTCTTTTGTAACATCTTGTTTTATGTGTGTGACTGTTCTCACTCATTATTGACAAAAGGAGCGCTCATTTAACGTTTTTTTCTTCAAATGTATATTATTATACAGTATAACACAGATTTATATTAAGAGGCATTACACAATGAACTGACACAATCCTCCAAAAACCCACACAAGTCACAACTAAAACATATGATACACATTATGATTGAGAAAAAGTGTAAACCTACACCAATCAATCAACCTGGTCATAAATAGGTTGGCTGCTAAGTAAAACGAAAGTGCAGGTAAGGAATTCCCCAGAAATATTTTTTTTTAAATAAACTATCTCTATTGTCCACCAGAGAGCACTGACAGTTTATTATTCAACTGCAAGATATCCAGCTCCATGCATATTCTTGGTCACTATTCTTTAAAATACAGTTTAAAGGATCCTTGTCAAAAATATTATGTTATGTATGGAAAGAAAATTCCCAAGTCTAAAATATAGATATTGGCCTCAATATTATCTTTTGGCTATGCTCTTCAGAGTATAATTGTGTTTTACAGACATGTCAGTATTGTTATGTTTCATGAACAGGCATTTTTGTTATTTTGACAGAAACCTGCATTGCTCACACTTTCCTACAGACCTACAAGTACTTTGTCACCACAACACAACCTGACTTCACAAAAGCCATGTTAGAAATGTTAGAATAGAACAATGTAATTGATGTTTCTTGTTCTTTTTGTCTTCTATTTGTGTGTGTGAACAGAACACAGCCATTAATGAGCTGAAGAGACAGGCATGGGAGGAAGTGGCACAAAGTGTTAATTCTCTGGGAGAGGGAGAGCTACGCACTGCTGCTGAAGTGTGCTTATTCCTACACTCAAATCATATGTTTGTATTTTTTATATTCATGACCTCTTAAAGACGAGTTTCTTCCTAATCTCCTGTGCAGGTGAAGCGTCGTTACCTGGACTGGCGTGCACTGATGAAGAGAAAACAGCTTCGGGCTGAGCTCTCTCTCTCCTCCTCCTCATCCTCATCTGTGGCCCTGAAGACTGACTATGATCAGTCCTCCCCTGAGCATGAGACGGCTTCTCTGGGATCTGGGTGTGACCAGCTGCTCGACTTCTCAGGCCTCTCAAAGGATTGTCACTGCGACTGGCCAGAGCTGGCGGCTCTCGGTGAGCCGAGCGGGCAGGCCATGATGGCACCGCTGGGTGTGAAGATGGAGGATGATGTCAGTGAATACAGAGTAAGAAACAGAAACTCATCATCAACATCGTGGTGCCTGTGTTTGTAAGATTACTATATATTATATATTCTGAGTAAAAACTGTAGTCTATTAATTGATTTAACATGTAAATAAGGACAAATGAAATCTCAAAAACCATCAGGATTTTTGATACACTAACACTGTTCATGACAAGTAAGACAAGTAACCATAATTGACAAGATAATGTGTTAATTAGTTTAATTAGCAGAGGTAGGTGAGTTACACATATTACAGCAATCATGCCAGCACATTTTGTAGCTCAAGTGCCTCTCGTTCATCTGGCCTTTTGATTGGGCTCATGTAGGTTTACAAGGTAGAGATCAAACTAAATGACATGTTAATTAATTAGGATTTCATCTACACTTTCCATTTAAATATCACTTTTTTTTGACTGCATTGTGATCTTTTCTAAGATAAAATAATCATCTGTTCACACTATGGTAATACAATCATACACAATAATCCTTTGAAAACATCTTGCAGCCTATTACCTAACAGTGTTATTAACCTGAAGCTGCAGATGCATAGCTAGCCAGATCCTTTTGTCTCTAGTATGGGTCTTGATTGCATCTTTCATCATCTACCATCAGGGTTATTTTCTGAGACTTTGGAAAGCTCTGTTGAGAGCCACATTATACAACTGCTTTTACAGGATGAGAGTACTGGTACCTTTCAAGAGAATTAAACCTAAATATGTGTGTAAAATCAGTGGAGAGCCACTTTCATGATCTCACTCTCTCCCTCTAGCTGGATGGTGATGGTGATATGGGACACAGAGAAATAGATGAAGATGATATTCCTTCCCTCCTTAGTGACATTGTGTCACGTGGTGAGGGGCATGTTGGTGATGTTTACTCCCACAACGACTTGGGCATGCTCAGCTCCTCCAAAGCTCCAACGTCCACTACCAACCGAGACGTGCCACTGGCTGGTGGCCTGATGGGGATACCAGCCCAAGCTCTGGGTGGACTTAATAATCATGAAAACATGGGAGCAGGGTTTCGTGTTGCTGTTGAGAAACAGCGATGGGAGCTGGAAAAACAGCGCCTGGCTGTGGAAACTGAACGTCTGGCAGTGGAGAAAGAGCGACTGGTGGTGGAGAAGGAGCGACTTCGTCAAATGGAGGTAGAGAGGGAACGGCTGCAGCTAGAGAGAGAGAGGTTACAGGTGGAGAGGGAGAGGCTGAGGCTTCTGCTCCTCAGCCAATCAGAGCGCGTGGACTCCTCATTTGACCTGCCGCCGCAACAAGGCCATCCTTCGTTCTCCACATCTTCTTTATCCTCCACTCATGTTGGACAGAGGGAGAGAGAGAAAGAAAGTAAAGGCTGGATGCCAATGGTGGATCTGGAGACAGAAAGGCTAAAACTAGAGAAGGAGAGACTGCAACTGGAAAAAGAGAGGCTGCAGTTTTTCAAATTTGAGGCGGGCAGACTGCAGATTGAGAGAGAACGCCTCCAAGTGGAGAAAGAGAGAATGCAGCTGCATCAGGGCCACTGAGAAAAAAAATACTGATAAGAGAAAGAGGAAAAGATGCATACATACATTTTTCACCAGCATCAGGGGAACTTTAATATTGAAAACAACCCAGAATGTGTGGGTTTGCATCAGCCGTTACTCCCCTTTCATCTTCCACACACATCCTTAAGGAAGCTGTTTGGGACTTGTAAATGATTATTACTGACTGAAATGTGGTCACTGAGATGGAGGTCGGGCATATTTATGACCACCATGATAAAGCAGTGCCTTATGATGTCTTCATATGGATGACAGGACAGAAAAGGTGCCGTCATGATAAAATCTATTGGCATATGCAGCTGTTTGGCCCTAAACATATTTGATTTATAAAATGTTCAGTACCTCATCCAAATACACAATGCTCAAAATGTGCAGTTTAAAACATCAGATGCTGGGATATCAATAGAACACATGTATACTAGACATAATAATTTATATTGGTATATATGAAAGAATGGAATTGGCATGTCTTACTCTGCATTTATGCACCCAACCAGTGCCAATTTATCTACTGCATGTGTGCTTGTCTGTATAAATTAGCTTCCAACATTAAAAAAGAAAGCGCACAATTACTTGTACAGAGAGATTTTTATACTATTTATGTTTTACAGTCAAGTGCTTGTGTTAAAATATTGTTTCTAATAACTTTGTACATTCGTCCACCTATTTTAATTTGTCATAGCATGAAAAGCACAGGTGTTACTAATACCATTAAAATGGTCTGTTCTATTTACATGTCCCAGTAAGCCATGACAGTGTGAAATTGAGCAAGCATGTCAATTCAGTCAATCATTAATTTGAATATTTATATCTGTGTGTGTGTCCTACTGTGACATGTCAAAATGTTCCATGAAATAAGGTGTACTAAGATTTGATCTTTTCTCCATTAAGATTTGTGGACTTGGAAAAGAGCTTGAACATCTGTGATGAGCAGCTACTGGAAGTTGGGTTGTGCATGCTAGAAGATGAAAGTAAAATATTCCATTAATGGCTATTTGCTGCAGTTCTGTTGTGCTATGTATATACTCTAGTATTTTTTGTTATATATTGTTACTAGCTGCTAAAAGCTGCAACTATATACTGAAGGTTATGTCATCCAACACATCAGACTATGCCTTTTGATTATGTTGTAAACAATCACCTCTTTTAATGTTTGTCCTGAGTTACCACTAATTTATAAATTTGCCCTGCAGCCCTATATTATTTTTTCTTATATTATAATCTATCTATGATATGCATATATTTGTATGCTATTTAACTGTTTTTAATGATTTCTTACTCAGTCAATTCTTCCCTGTTGATACATTTTTAAAATAAAGCTTGTTGAAAAAAGAAATGTGACCTCCAGACAAACTTTGTAATGATCAAAGTTGAATAAAATCTGTTACACGTCCAAGCCCCAAAGTACTGCTTTCGATGAGAAGCCTCTATGGTCTGTCTCGTGTCTTTATGTCCTTAGCATTGCCTTTGAAGAGTAATGGTAAAAGAGAATGAGAAGATAATTAGAAGAAAAGGCATTTGTGTTCTTTGTATTTATGCTCCTCAGGAAGCCCATCAGGGGTTCTCTGGATCAATGCAGGCTAATAAGAAGAGACTAGTGTTAAAAAATCACTTTGAGAGCATAACACTGCTACACAAACCCTTTATCTCTAAAGAGTCAACTTTTGAGCATGTCAAGACTGATGTAACCCAGTCACACTCGTGCAAGTTTTTTGCAATTCGTATTTAAATTGTTTTTCTGTGTCATAGTGGCATGAAAGCTTTTTACTGCGGGAGCAACAAACCTTTAACAGAGCCAATCAAGCTGGCCAGTTTGAGATGACAGTGAAACATTTTTAAACTATAAAATCTCCTGCGCTCCTACAGATCCATATGTGCACGCACACACTCAAACGCACACACACACACACACACACACAGGGTTATTCTGTTGATTCTGTTGTCTGCCTGTGAGATGAAAGCTATGTAGAAAATGCCCTTCTTTAGCTATGCCTGGATTTAATATTAGAGTGAAAATCCATCGTATTTATATAAAAGCACTGGAAGGGTGTAGTGACTCAAACAACTGCTGTGTGGACTGTCTGAGACATGGCAGCTAAGGCAGAGGTGGAAAATCTACAATATTTCCTTTCTGATACTGTGCCCGTTTTTATATTTTAAGTCTACATTTATTATGGCTTATTACAGTAATGCAGTCAAATTAGAATAATCAAATCAGAGTTTAAAAATTACAGTTCAGAGCTTTAGGCCATCAGCTAATATGAAAAAAAAGATTATTAGCAGAGAAGAACAAGTTGTAATGAATATAGTTTACTAAAACTAAATTAAACATTGATAAAAGTTAGATTTGTTGTTCATTCAGTCAGAAAATTATATTCATATTAATCCAACCATTGTCAACTTGTCATCTTAAATCTTGTCTGCAGACTACAATTCTGTATACTAAGTATGGGGATGAGCTGCTTGGGTGTGCTGAGTATCGGTGAAAATTCAATTTGCTATTTGAACATGAAAGACACCTCAAAGAAAAAGTCAGAACAGTGGATATGGTCATGATGGGAGAGGAGCTGTGAGAAATCAGGGTTTGACAGGGGGAAGGTGGATAGAGAGAACGAGCTGAGGAATAGAGAGTGAGAACAGAGGAAAAATGAGGAGTGGCTGAACTGGATGGGGGATAATGCAGAGTTGAGAGAGGGAAAGACTGACACATTAGAAAGAGGAGATGAAATGAGCCAATAAAAATGAAAAGGTGAAAAGGCTGTTGTTGCTCTGCCGTGACAAAAAACAAGGCAGATTGGAGGTGTGGGTGTGCATTTGCACGTAAGGGTGCAAGGTTAAAAGGCTGCCGGTACCACCTCAAAATTGTTATTTTGCTTCATCTTCAGGGTAAATGGGAAATACTTGTCAGTAATAACCCAGCATGGTATGTGTGTGTATGTGTGTCTCCTTGTGTGAAAGAGATTGGGAATAATGGGAAATGCTTGTCAGTGATGGCACTGCATCAGGATTGTTAGGTCTCCATGGATAGTAAAAGGAGCCTAAATGACAAAATCGCAGCAGGGAATTTAACCCCGTAACAGCAGCTGGTCTACAAACAGCAGAGCCTGTGTGCAGTGTGAAGCTTCATACACATATAACAGATAGACATAAAAACTCTGGTAAATCTTAAAATTTCAGCTGTTCTTGAGAACATCTCAAAGCCGCTGAGTAATTGATTGGGAGTTCTAGCTGTGATTCAAAGGAAAATACTCCACCACAGCTGAGACCCTGATTAGCACAAATACAATGAACATGTTCAGCTAGACTTAACAATTTTCGGTCCACATGAAAATATATAAACAGCTTAGAAAAAAGTGCATCACTTCTATTATTCTGTTGTAAATGAGGCCCACATGCTGGTTGCAGTAGCTACAGTACAGGGACAGACTCGGTGGATAAATAACCACGCAGAGAGAGCAGGTTCAGCATTGTTGTTTTACTAGAAAAGAAACTAAATGGAAAGACAAGAAACAAAGGAAGAAATAAACAATGTTAAAGAGTGTTGACAGCCCAGCAGTCTGGTTTTTGCTGTATATGCATGAAACTTTATGTGCTGATAAAGAAGAAATAAACACATAAGTATCATGTGCAGTTTAACTGCCTGGTGTGTCTGTTGTGGTAAAAGCTGGATCTGTGTCAACTGTCTCTTCACAAATGAATCCACTGTAGAAACCCACTATTTTCATTATTTCTCTCCTCCTGGATTGCCGCACTACTGCTGCACTGATCCACTGGGTTGAGAGAAGGTGACTGGAAACAGTCTACCTTATTCTTGTTAGACATGAAGCAGGTTGTTGTTTGAGATACTTGAGGTTATTCAAATATTATTTACTATGTATGCTTTTATGTTTGAGTTTAACTTCAATACAATTGATGCAGGACTGATGCATAATGAGATACGTGTGTGAGTTCAACAAAGAAGCTGCAGTTTTTTGTGTGAAATGTTGGAGGTTAAAAGGTATGCAATATTCAGAACAAAGAGCCAGAAGAAACTCAGATTGTAAATTGGTGTTTCTAGTTTTCAATTAATCTCTATTCCATTATTTTTTGATGTGTCAGGGCAGACAATAGAGTAATTTGTCATTGCTAAGATGCACTTTGTACAGAGAATTCTGTCTGACAGTGGGCCAGGAGGGGCGAGGAAAGCAAAAAGAGGGGAAGGGAAAGACAAAACAAGAAAAGGAAGATTTGAGAGATGGAAGGTAGGACACATGACAAACAACACTAGAATTAAAAACAACACCATTGCAGACAAGGAAGAATAGGAGAGGTGAACAGGGCAGAAAACAATTACATCCCCACATACAGTATCACTGTAATATCACACAATCTCTAAGCATCACCACCATGCTAAGTTGTAATAAAGTACAACAAAATAAGTAAAACTGCACTGGTGTGAATCCATAAAAATATATTTATATATTTTCCTAATTATTCCTATGATATTAATGTGATGTATAATATTTCTCCTCAAGGCTGGCAGTAAGTGGATGTGCCAAAAAATGCTGCCATACATTATATTACAGATTTTAAACATTTGATTAATTGCTCTTGCCAAGTATGTTGGATCCAAACATGTCACTAAAAAGTGCAAACCCTGCTCAGTTTGAACTTGTGTTGTTTTTCAATTTGTAGCTGACATGTGGTGAGAAGACAAATAACAAAAAGCACTGAGGCGATATGAAATGCAACACAAATGCTACACTTTCCAAATGTCAGACAGCATTGTTTCCCTACAGTACGGTAATCACTGTGGCCCATCCTCTCTGGAGGCCTGCCTAAATGTCTACTCATTATATCGGCTCCAGTGCTGAATACTGGCATCCACATGCTGTTTCGAGGGGCCTTTGCAGCCCAACAACAGACTATTTTTGGGGTAAAAACACTGGTGAAATAGACAGACAGGCAAAAATGAAATGGTTTGAACCTCTCACGGTGCTGAAGTGATCACTCTGAGCTGATCCTCTGAATGCAACAATGTGTGTGCGTGCATTTCAACGCGTGTGTCACTGTGAGTGCCAGATGAACATTCAGTGTTGAGCAGGACACACAAAGACTGTGGTTTATTAATATTCTCAAGTTATCAAAAAACAGCCATATAACAGAATGTATGCCATGGCCTCTGACAATCTGTGATCAATGTTTGCTATAGCTCTCTATAGACCTATAGATATATATTTATTTGTATTATATATATAATATGTAGATTTATAAAAAAATGATCTTAATTACAAGTAATGGCATTTTCTTTTATATTCATTATTGCAATGAATTGTTATCTAAGATGATTAAAAAAAGACAGGTGAGTTCTGTTTTGCTACGCAGTTATTTACAACAGTTTCAAAAAGCAAGCTTTCTGATATGGTACCTTTCTCCTACCACTGGAAAAGACTGAGGATCTCAAATGACAACCAAACTGCCCGTTAAAAGTCATTACTTTTAGAGCAATTGAAAAGTGTACCTATATTTTAAGTCAAATGAAGCGCAAACAGCATAGACCAGTGGTTCTCAACCTTATTAAGGCCGTTGAAACACATGGTTTATAGTCAGCCCACTGAGGGAAAACATGCAAAGAATCATGAATTTTGATTTGCTTTTTTATTGCCCTGCTATATGGATTCATTATACAAGAAGACATGTAGGCAGAGTTAGTTTCCACAATTTAAAGGTTGGATCCCAAAAGTTTAAACACTATATTTGTTCCTTTATCCTCCATCAGTTATTCTTCTTTAAAGTCCAGGCATTCAGGTTGAGAAGCACTTATTTTAGGTAGCCATTTGAGATCTGCCCATGTGTTATATTTTTTCTTTCCATCACTGAATATACAGTTTAAACCGTGCCTTTGCCCGTCAGCAAAAACCAATCTTCAATTTGCTATTTAGCATTTCTGTCATGATGATGCTGTTGATGAAGTACTTTGTTAAATACTACTGTTTATTTTTTCTTTACAAACCCCTGTGAATTATGTGGCAGAGATCAGCCACTCTGTGTTTCGAGGTTACTTCTGTTCTATATTGGCTGGTTATCTTGTTGGTTTTGGGGCGATAAATCTTTCCATATGCGTAATAAGAAAGCATTTTCATTCAGTTTGAACTTTCCATGGCAAAGTAGCGGGTTTGCACAGTCCGAACGTTCAAGCTTACAGTTTTCTGGTCTTCTAAGGGTGATAATACCTGGCACACTCTCAGGCAATTTGAGATGACGATGACCATGATGATGATGATGATGAAAACAATGTTTATAGTCTTAGTAAGGCGTTGTCAAGGGGTGCCGCTCATTGGCCAACACTGTCCAACAAAGACAGAGCAGGTACTGAGTTTGGCTGTCTTTTATGTTGTTTTGTTGTTTTTTTACTTCAGCTGTGATCGTCTTTATCACTATCATCATCATGATCCGAATGTTCACAGCTCATAGTTCATTTCATGTAAGCCTGTGCTGGCTTTCCTGCCGGTTGTGTTGATATCACGATGGTATCCTCCAAAAAAACAATTAAATGAATGCTGCAGGCAGGTGTGAAAGTCATAGTTGTCCTTTGTATTTTTACTCCACTGTTCACTTCACAGTTGAATTTCACTTATCTCTTGTAAAATAAGTCAATGGCAGCAGGAAAGTGTGATGATGATGCGCAGTGTGAGTTTGTGTATTCAAGTGTGTAAAGATGTGAGTATTTGAGTATCTGTAATTATGTGCATGTTATGTGTGTGTGTGTGTGTGTGTGTGTGTGTCTTTGTGTGTGTTATGAGTTAAAATGATAGTGTGTAATTGCATGTGGGATGTGTGTGTTTGGTATGTGTCCTTGTCAAAGTCTGTATGCTTGTGTGTCATTAAGGCACGGCAGGTGTTTTTGGTTTTCAGGGCAGTCCGGAGGAGACCACTGCAAGCCCGGGGTGTCGGAGGGAGACGTGGCCAGCATGCACAGCTTTGGGGCAGTCTGGCGTCAGGACGCGGCCATTCTCCCCCATACTTCCTGTGATGGATAGACGGGCCTTGTTCCGCATGGCTTCAGAAAAAGACAACTATATGAGGAGAGGTCGAGGGGAGGACGGAAAAGAGGGTGGAGATGGCAGAGTAGAGATTTAGTTGTAAAAAAATGTAATTTGCTTAAAAAATTGTGAAAAAAACAAAATTGCGTAAAGACACAGATATTCTGAAAAAAAACACATGCACAAAAAACGCTTACGCATGCTTGTGCCTGTACACCCACTGAACACACGAGTATGCTAACAGTTAGAAAGGTCTGAGGGTGCAAGCACACAGTCAAAATAATCCTGTAGAAAGTTTTCTATTTGCATTCCAGTCTATTTATGTTGTTATAAGGCTCACATTATAAGCAAACTTGTGCTGAAATAGTTACTCAAATATTAAATTAGTCATTGTCAAAGAAATCAACAACAGTGTTTATAATTTGTTAATGTTTTAAAAAAAATTTTGCTTTGCAAATGTTATGTTTTGCTGCTACTATCTCTATTGGTAGAGCAAATCCTGTGTTCTGCAAGGTAAAATAACTGTTCCAGGAGTCTGGTGGCTTTGAAGAGAGCAAGGTCAAGCGGTGAAAATATTCCTAATGTAGCATGCACTTAAATTTATATTGTTTTTTAAGGTGGTCCTTTTTTAGGTGGCTAAAATGTGCTGCAGCCTCTATCCACAGCAGAACATTGCTGTGTCGGAACTCCTGTCTGCTTCTCCAAACTGGGGGCGTGCCAACTGCCATTTAGTATACTGACTATGATAGTTTTGACTATCCCTTTAAGAAATAAGTAACTAATTTAATGGGGAGTTACTGAAGAACTTTAAAGTAATAGTTAATCTAAAAACAATATAAATTGTATATAATACCCACCTCCCTCGGCTCTCTGTGGTCCCAGAAAAAGGGTTCTATTGAATAGCGTTAACCCGAAAAAATGTAAGCATATCAGTGCATCACACTTCGACAGAGGCTGAAAGTAAGACGGCAGAAAAGGTTATAAAATGTCCAAAAACCTTTTTGTGTAGCAATATCTAACATATTCTATCCATTTGTGGGCTCAACAAAACACTTTGCGCAAAGGAACTTGTTGATTTTTCATGAGCCCACAAATGGATACAACATACTTGAATTATGCTGCGCAGGAATTTCCAGATGTTATATCCTTTTTTGCTGTCTTTTGTTCGGCCTGAAGTCTGTTAACATTTTTTTCGGGTGCTACCCTCTCTTTAACGCTATTCTACAACAAAAAAAACGTATTCTGGGACAATGGAGAGCCTAGGGAGTTGAGAACTATATACAAGATTTCAACAGATTTCACCCCAAGCTGCTTATAAAAGCATTTTTAAATATTCTCAATGCACTTATTTGTTGTTCTACATCCCCCCCTTTAAACAAACTGAACTACAGGTAGAAATGTCTGAGTTCATGTGTGATTGCACCCCGATCTAAACATTCAGATCTTACTAAAACACAGTGCAAATGCTACAGTTACAGTTTTACTAAAGGCAAACGTAAATGTAAATGCAGGCAACAATTAACAAACATACATAGTAGACAAGAGGATTTGGGTTTTAGACATCTGCATTTCATAGGTGACCATGCATTTCTAGGGTTCTGGGTTTAACAAATTGAAAATTCAGGTGAGGATTTGAAAAGATTTGGAAGGTAAGGACTGGAAACACAAAAGGAAAACATGAAGGAGTGATTTTTCTTTCAAGGTTTCAGATTTATAGAGAGGGAGTGACTGACTATACTGCTCAGAGTAGAGCAACACTTCACAAAGCCAGGCTACTCTGTGATTTTTCACAGCCATATTTTTGACAGCCAAAAAGACTCATTTTACGATTAAACATGCATTTTCTGAGAACTTGTAATGTGTTAAATTGGTGTTGCCTGTGCTGGGATTGTGATACTTAAAATGTATTTGCTTTAAGTGAATTATCTCTGAAAAGATTCCTAAAGAAAACATGGTTTAGTTTTGTCTTTGGTTTCTGTAACATAACAATTTGATGTTCTGCTCATAAATTAATGGCATTTATACAGTATTTAGTCTTATGAAAGTCACTTTTGGACACATAAATAAGAGGACAATATCTGAAAATAGGCATTGAGATGTACTAATTTTCATCTACGGTACAGTTTACTCTGCAACAAACAGCCAACTGTGTTTGGTGATAAGTTGCCAGGAACAGAGAAAAAAGGTTTGACTTGCTCCTCTTTTAATGAGTGATGTCATGATGATATACAGCTCAATTAAAAGACTACTCTAAGTCTAAAGGAACAGCTAAGAAAATGTTCAAGGGACCTATGTGAAGTGTGTAGATACTATGTGTACTGTACACTCTGTGTAGATGCTCAGAATGTGGTAAATCTTATACTTCATTTGAAGTTGCCATGGTTTCCTTTTGACAGATAATAGCCAGCGTTGAGTGTATCACATTTAGCTGTATTTTTGCATGCTGTGTATTGATCCTGTTCGAGGTGATCATCAAATATGACCTTAAGATGCTTCTGAAAGGTTTGTTTTACAGATCATCATTTGAGGTCCAGTGATTCCTTTCAGTTCAGTTACACCATCACCAAGTAGCCCGTTCTTTATGAAGTGTTTGCTTCACCAATTATTCCTTTGCATAACACTAAGTAACTGGACTGTTTGGAAGTTGTCAGGGCTGGAATATTTCAGAGTGCCTGTTTGGACCGTATACAACAGAGGTGCACAACTCCAGTTTATAAACAACTAATTAAAGGTGCAGGTTAGGAAATAGTGCCGGCTATAGGTCATGCATTGAAGAAGATTCCTGTACCATGGTTTACTATTAGTAAATTAGATTCACATGTATACACTAAATATTTCTTATAAATCAATAAATAATCCAGCTATTTCATTTGTTCCTTTAATAACTTACTTGAATATACATGTTACATGAAAAGGGAATGTCTGAAACTTTGCTCAAGCTGTCAAACGTGCAGTCTCGTCCTCAATAACTTTGAATTGGCTCAGTGTTAACTGGCTTTAAAGGGCTCTTAACAAACAAGGTGTGTCATGTACACTGATATGTCTTTTTGACATTGCAGTGGTGCTATTAGTCTAGTTACGAATATTATAGTGGACATACACTGACATAAAAACAACTTATTAGTGTTTCTTTTATTCCTGAGATAACACTTATGGCTGAAAAGTTTCAGTCAGACCACATAAGTGATAATTGGTGTCCACACAATAGCTTATTAATTTGTAGCTAGAGGCGGTCACCGATTTTAAGGAGGAACTTACCAGTAACAAACCTTTGCTCTCAGGGTAAGTACCAATGTAGACTATTGCTACAACCTTTAAATAGATCATCCATCATGAAAAATCTAATATTAGAGAAAAATAACATGAGTTTTGAATGTTAGTATCAATAACACTTGAATTTTTATAATGTATGCTAATGTACCGTATTATCATTATAATTATTATTCAATTAACTGATTATCTCATAGACAGTAAAGTGAGAAACTATGTTGGTAATTGGTTAATTGTTAAAATCATTCTTTTAAGCAAAAAAGCCAAACACAACTTTAGTTTTATCTTTCAACCTATGCAATAGTACAATCAATATCTTTGGACTTTTGACTGTTGGACAAAAAAGCAATTATTAGTTTAGAAAAATAAATGGCAGATTAATCGATAAAGAAAAGAATTGGTAGTTGCAGGCCTATACAGTATTTATTTAATACAATGCTAGCCCCTGAAAATGGAGTTGTGCATCCCTGCTCATCATTATTTTGTTAATGATTAGCTACAATTACAATGCAGGTGCCTAGTCAAGTCATGAGCCAGGATCATCATCATCATCAGCATCATCATCTGCAGCCAAAGACGATGGAACCAAATCTGTAGTCACACAAATCTAACCCCAATCTAGCTGGGGTAAAATGCTAGACAATGAAGAAAAACAATAACAAAACCAAAAATCTAAGAAAACTTTAGGCCAATAAAGAAAGAAACAGCCAAAACAAGCTTTCAATAAACATAAAAAGCTACATTGGTTCCACAATGCTTGACCACATCCTCATCACCAAATGAAGAACAACACTGTTGCATTGAGCCGCTGCGTCAGCCTCCACATCGACAATACAATAATCTACAGCACCACCACCATGATCAACACCACCATTACCCCACCTACATGGGAGCCTCTAAATCCTACCCCTATATCTTGACCCCCTCGGAGCCGTACACGTTGTACCCCTCCCTATAAGTGGCTAGATTCTGGGTGCTGGGGGAGGGGCTGGGGCAGTGGGGGGGGCTAAGGTCCACCTTCATGCGCTTGGCTTCGGCCCGTGACTTGTAGCAGAACTCGACCAGGGCCACCAGCATGGCCAGGCCCAGGCCACCCACAAGGATGTAAAAGACCCCCGCCACGTTGGACAGGCTCAATGCCTGGGACGACTTGTCCTGAAGAGAGGGAGTGGGATGAGGATTGGGGAAGGATGCGGGATGAAGGGAAGGAAGAGGTGAAGGAGGAAGATACGGGATGGAGTTTTAAAGGAGAAGGGGTTGATGGAAAAGTGAAAAAAGAAATTGTAAAAATTGTAAAAATTAAAAAAAGGGGAGGAAAGGAGCAGAGTTTAGGAGGAGGATGACGTTTAGGTAGGTATGTGAAAAACAGGAGAATTACAGGTGTAAGCAGGAAAGGAAAAGTGAAGGAGGATAAGGGGGTGAGGGAGGTGACAGTATGGAAAAAAAGGTGGGAAAAAGCAGACAGACAATGGATACAGTGGGTTAGACACAGAAATGGAGATTGTCTCAGAAAAAAATATGTTAACATGCTATGCTACTGCAATTACATTTGTTATCACTCAATTATAAATTATCATACATTTACATTCTACTTCTACAACTACAATACTACTATCACAACAGCTACTACATACTACACATCTGTAACAGTCAATACAACTAGAACATTCTAGATTTCTACAACTGTAACACAGTAACATGATATCAAAGCAGCTTGAATCAACATTCATTTAAGTCAAAAAGAGCAGGCTTTAATCTGAGCGGTGATGACATTTCACTGCAGTTTTAATGAAATGTTAAAGCTCCAGTAGTCTAAACATTTACAGTGGAGCAGCTCCTATGCTCTATGTCGTAAAAATCTTCATAAGAACCTGTTTAACTTTGTAGCAAAACAGTAACACATAGATAAAGGGTATATATTAGCTGAAGCACTTTAATAGCAAATGCTAATAAAAAATATGGCAACGCTTTATCTCACAGGTCCTTCATTTTCTACTAATTTTGTCAGAAATGTCCTAAAACATACTACATGGTTTGGTTCTAATTAAAAGGCAAATGGAATTCTGCAGTTAGTTAAAATTGGGTCACTTGCGTCGAGCTTATGCAATTGCTGATTTCCAGAGGAAAGAACTGCTCCACTTAAACCCATGTAAGTATTAGTTCAGTATTGATTTATTATTGCAATTATTGTATGTTCTCCATACATGTAAAATAAATTGATAATAAAATTGAATACTTGTCTGTTGACAAAATTCACATGAAAGTTCAGCTAACCTACTGTGCACTGACAGCTTTATACACTGATTAATTTGCATTCACATCCCTCATATCTAAATACAAGTGTACAAATTGAACATTTCCCTTTATTTAACCTATAATTAGCACCAAATTCCACAAAACTATATATAAATATGCACCTGTAAAATGAAGCGTTACCATGCTTAACTCCAAAATATGGAAATAAATATATAGCATAGTCCTGATTAAATTTTAGTAGTCTCATTTGGAGTTTCAGGTTACCAAAAATGGGCTTGTGTATGACATCAAAACAAAAACATGAAAGTGAGAATTGGCTGATGATAACTTTCTAAATTTCTAATGCTAACTGTAATGAAGATGGGATTGCCACAGATTGCTACAGAAACTGAACAAGAATGTAAATTAATCTGATGCGTATTTAGGTAAATGTGGTCCAGCATCAAAAAGGAAAAAAATGTTGTAGAATCACTAAATGGACAGTTTAGTCTACTGTGGAGCACATTAAAGTTATGTTTCAGGCTAATTGAGCATATTGACTATTGCTAAAACAGTAGTTGCAGTAATCTGAAGCGTATTCAGGATGAGAATTTCAGGCTAGCGTTCTGAGGGGCCGCAGCAGCGTGAGACTGACCTTACTTCCAGAGTCCTTGGGTCCACACTCTCCCTTGTCATACCACCATTTGTTTTTCAGTTTGTCTAAGACGCCTGCTTCGCTCAGTTTCAAAACTGCAAGGTTTACCGGGGTTCTTCGCGTGTAAAAATAACATAAATAACATCATAGGTCATGTTATTTTATGTTATTAGGATATTTCACATATGCATTGCACAGCTCAGTTACATAGAAAAGCACTTTACATCAAGTGACCTAGCATGGATCCCACTGAGTACATGTGTGTATGCTCGTTGAGGAGGGGCTGGGGGGAGCGAGGAGCTAAGGCGAGCTACAGACATATGAGTGGGACCCACCTTTGTCACTTCAGGTAACACACCCATGCTGCCCCAGCTGATCCTCCAATGAGCCAGAAGCAAGTACTATTAAGCCAGGACTATTGTCATCGGGCTAGCACTGTGTTACTTCTGAGAGAGAAAGCTACAGTGAGACAGGTTTAAATGTGTAGCTAAGGATTTCATAAACTCTAGACTTCAAAGGCCAGAGGAAACTCCTCTCTGATCTTTTCTCAGATCGCATTTCCCTTCTGCAATAAATATTTTCACTGCGTCTGTCAGTTGTTTGGTCCTCTACTTTGTTACAGATTAAAATATCTCGACAATTTATGGATGGATTGGCATGAAATCTTGTAAAGACAGTCCTGGTCTGCAGAGGGCAAATCCTGACTTTGGTAATCATCTGACATTTTATATATATAGGCTGTGACTCTAATATTGTTTAAAGCTTACATTTAGCTAGATGGACTTGATTTAACTCTCACTTTAAGGATTTGCTTTATTCTAAACAAGATGTGTATACATGATTCTAACATACTTTGAACAAGTACATGAATAATAAAAAAAAAAACTCTTATGAGACATACAGAATATTATGGAGCTCTTGAAAATAATTTCAGGACCTAAAAGCAACAAAAGAGTTTACCCTTTAACCCTTTAACACAATAGAAAAACTGAATTAAAAAGTAAACTTGATCCTGTAACGGCATTCTTCCTCTATCAATTAATCACCCTCCCCTCTGCTTAAAATCAATCTGAGCTACAACTACACTTGGGCCCTGTAATCCTTTTTTTATTTCATTCTTCATTAAACTTTTTAAACCCTGTTTCATCTGCCATATTCTCAGCCAACAATTTCTCAGTTGAAGGAGTGATAAGGTTCCATTTGCTGTCCCTTTAGTCTCGCTTTGCCAGGCCTTCCTCCAGCGCTGCAGAGGGTTTGGCTACTCTACACCAAATTCCAGGATGAGAGAAAAACCTGCTCTGGTTAATTGGCATTTTTTTAAACCAATCACAATTGTCTTGCATGGTGCTAAGCGCCGGACGGAGCAACAGTGCCTCCACAAAATAGCCTTGAAACTGAACTTGTTTTGGCGGAACATGTACGTTCAAAAGTTGTTTTAGTTTTGTTAGAGAAAACTCGGATTGGACAGATAGTCTAACTGGCTGTTTGGATTTACCCTACAGAGATCTGAGGAGCATTTTACTATAGACCTTGTAAATCGAACCAGAGTTTTATATTAAAACACAAAGAAAGCGAAAGGTAACGGATATTCGGCGGAATTTCCGGCGACACCGGATTAATCCCGGAAGTGGAACGTCATAGACTTGTCCCTTTGTCTTTCTTGCAATTTGACTCTCACTGAAGTCTTGCCTCTCCCCAGAACTGCCACTAGGGGGCGAATAGTTCTGTCTTGACAGTAATGGCTCTCTTCATCTTTCCACCTTCACACTCTGACATTTCAAGGGAGGCAGGGGCATTACAGGATCAGTGCTAAAGACATTTAGAAATCGTTATTATCATGACATGTGCATGACTTAGCTTGGCAATTACTCACCTGCAAAGGGTACATATTTCCCTGCATGATATTGAAAATTGCCAATTACGTTGTTCCCTGATGATTCAACATGTCAACAAATAATAATGGTTCTCCTTTGGGTCAGCCAATGGTTTTATTTTAACAATGCCTTTATTTTTATTTATTTTTTTCTGTATAAATAAGCTCAAGTGTTGTACCTTTGTCACTGGATCTTAACCTTTCATATTAAAAAGGCACACAACACTGACAGTAGATACAACACTGTGCCTATTTTTAAAGCTGCCGGGTTTCCCAGGAGATTTTATGATGTCACATTTGCCCCCCCGCTTGACTCTTTGCCAGGGCAGATGCATGTGTTACACTCCCGGGACGGGGGCCGCTGCGAGCTGCTTAGCCATGAGCGGACCCTGTCCCCTTAGTGGTGGGGTGGTCAGACCGAGTGGGCTAACCTTGGAATCCCCTCCCCCGCTGCCACATTCTCCTTTGTCATACCACCACTTGTTTTTCAATTTGTCCAACAGGCCTTGCTCGTTGAGCTTTAGCACGGCCAGGTTGACCGCATTTCTTTAAGTAAAAAAGGAGGGACAGATAAGATAGTTTGGTCAGAGCAGAGGATGGAGGGACAGACAGACAAGATGGACATGGACCACAGTGAAGAGGAAGAAGGGGACGGAAAATAGGAAAAGAGGGGTCAGAGGGTTTGAAGGGACAAAGGTGGGTTAGTGGGGAAGATGCATCCCAGAAAACGCTCTCTCTTACTCTTTCTCTTTGTTTCTACTTTAGATACTTTGCAAACATGTATTACTATTACTTCTTCTGCGTTTACATTAAAAAAAAAGTTTTGTTTTACTGTATCTATCCTCTGTTGCTACTAGGCACATGATGCTCCACAGTGAGTGTCAAATTGTTGCTATAAAGTGTGTTAACCAGGTCTCTGCAGCCTGGTGATGGTGCTATTGTCCCCTTTTGATGCCCTCCTGCCTTCCTGCTACTCTGTGCTGTGTGTTCGTGTGTGTGTGTGTGTGTGTGTTTGTGTGTGTGTGTCTAAATATCAGGCACTCACACTGTGTGTGCACCAAGATCTGTGTATGAGGCATGTTTGTGAAGAGAAGCTTTTCTCTTTGCTTAGCAATTGTAGTATTTTAGTTATTTAATAAAATGAACTTACTGGTATTGGAAACCCACTTGGAACAGTTAAATCAGTTATCTTTGTTTTTAAAAACAGTTATGAACATTGCCATGGAGTGAAGTTGAAAGCAATGATAAAAAAAAGATTGTTAAGGTTGTTGCATTGTGGATCGCTTCAATATTGAGGGTGAGCCTCTAAACAAAAAGGAAGCCTTTCTATTCATGATGCCCACGTTTAATCAGTTTTATTTTAGTTGTTTTTTTTTAACAACTATGTGTTGTGAATGCCGTGCTATTTAGCACCCAATTCTTAGATCTCTGGTGTTCTCACTCACACTTTAGTGCATCACCCAGAACACTTCAAAGAAACCATGATATCAACTTAATTACCATGCAACAATAACACAACTTTATAAGGAAAATGGATTACATCTCTTGAGAATATTTTTCGAATATCTCCAAGTTGATTATTTTGATACTGAACATGAACTGTAACCGGTGACTGTCTGTAAGATAAAATGCATTCAATCTAAACAGCTATTTAGTCTCTTAAAGTATATACTGTACAATATTATGTTATACTAAACTGAAACATGCAAAAATAATGCTTTTTTTAAGACAGACAATCCACCAGTGGTTTTATGAGATTTGCCTGAATTGTCACCATTTCACTTTTCCTGCAAATGTCTCCCGATGGCCTCGATAGGTGGTCTGTTTCCTTACTGCAAGAGGAGTGTCTACAAAACACGTCTGCAGGAGCTGAATAATTTTGTCAACCTATTCCTTTCATGCTTTTATACATTCATTTTGTGCCGTCTCTGCTGCTTTGGTACATCTCTCCTTTATACCTGTTCAAGACTTTCCTGTTGGTCTCTGCTGCTAACAGCCTCTGCTGACTGCTCTTTTGTTTGTGATATCATGTAATCAGCTGAGAAAATCTCTACACAAAGGTCGCTGCCTGCTTGTTTGTTATTCTGCCCCTTTGTCTGTACAACTGCCTATCTGGAGGTCTCAGAGTTGGTTGTTAGATGGCAGGGAAGATTCAGAGAGAGACAGTGTTCTCTGAGGTGATCTAAACGACAAGCAATGACTAATCTCTTCAAAGTAAGACGGATGGATGAAAACAGTTCAAACATTTTGACACTTTGTCAGTCAGGATAATAACAATCACATATCAATAATCATATCAAGAGCACTTATACTTCAGAACACATGCATTCCTGACATTCATTTTAATCATCAGGGTATTCATTCTCCTAATTAACATCATCAAGGTCAAATAAGCGCTGTGATTAGTGCACCGAGAGGAGAGGCAGGCTCACCTGACGTGCACACTTTCATGCCACATGTGTGCACCTGGTAGATCGGGTTTCCGCTGATTGAGAGAAGCCAGAGACAACCGTGGATAGTCCCAGAAATGTGTTTGATGGGGGCTTAAAAAAGGGACCTATCCACCCACTGTCTGTCACTTTTCCCTCATAAACGAAAAAACCTTTGTGTACTGTACATAACAAGGGATAAACTACAGTGGGACTTGTTTGCGCCACACACACTGGGGAAAGTTATAGGGCAGGATGTAAGGCTGATGTGCTGTTTGTGTTTTGCCATTCATAAGGCAAAAATGAAATGCTGACAGAGAGAGATGGAGGGAGAGAACAGAGAGCAAGTGGTCCAGCATTGCTGAATTTAGTCAATTATTCTCCCCTTAGCAGGCATTTGTGACATGGTGAGACAAAGCCTCACTATACTGCTGTCACAGTCCCCTGCAAATAAATTATTTGCATTGACAATACACCTGAGTGAAACATACTGGGATGATTACTGTAGGCTCAAGTTAATAAGCCAGATAAACAAGTGTCTGCTGAGGGAAAATCAAAACAAACTGACCAACTTTAGGACTTAAACTCACTCACTTTCTCATTAATTTCCTCCAGCTTATGCTGTCTTTATTAATGTTTACACACCCATGTGCATTCTTTATCATAAACTAATGATTACTCTTTGGTCTGGATTTAATTATGTAATTTCCAATTACATTAATATTGTTTTTAAAAGTTTGTTTGTGTATAATTAAAGGGCTATTTTCTTCTTTTAGACCCAGTATTTTTGGTGTGTGATCCTGTATTATGTTTAATTTCTAGTCCCCCACTGGCCAGGCCCCTCTAATTGCTGTTTCTCACTTTTTGTCTCCTGTTCGTCTATGAATTCCCCCTTGTGGCTCTGGATGTAGCGGCAGCAGTCTGAGGTTCTGCTTCTCCTCGCGGTCATATTCATTTAATACATCTCTCCTACAATAATATTTGTAACAATTTTGGTCCGCATCACCATCATGACTATCTCGGAGGATGAGAGGAACAAAGAGACGAGACAACAGACAAATGTACAAAGTTACCTGCAAGGTGGCCCTGCGGAAAAACAGAGTGGTTAAAAGATGAAAGAAAGAGAGGGGATGTGAGCATAAAGGAACAGACAAATGACAGTGACAGAGGACAGGGAAATGGAGCAAATAAGCCCTAAATTAACAGAGCGGTGGCAGAGAAGAGTGAGAAAAAGTACGGACAGAGAAAAAAAAGAAAATTAAGGAATAAAGCATACAAGACGTGATGAAACATAATTTGAATATTCAACATACTTATCTATATCGCTGCTGCTGGGTGAAAACCTATAACTGTGCTTTTGGAGTTTACTTTTGGACATTGTACTGGTGCCATAATCTTTGCCGTTAATTTAGTGCTTGTGAAAAACAATCAATATCCAAATACCAGTCAAGTGTAACTCAATTTGTAAATTTGTGTGGGTGATTTTCACCTGACAGCAGTGACAGGTTAATCTATAGGTGTAGTATAAAAGGCACAGCAGGGTAGGTGGAATATTGCAGCAATAGGACAGTATCATCTATGTTACTGTCTCCTATTGTTACCCTATTCCACCCACCTTAACTGTGAGCCTTTTGGTGTAGCAATCCCATATCCTTTGGAGTCCAGGTTCCCCCCGACTTTCATGGTGTCACAAGGCTTGCGCTGCTCCGTATATTCATTCATGGTGGACTCCAAGAGGAAAGCGTACTTCCCCTTGGACTTGCGAACCCTCGCCACACCCTCCGCTGTGGTTTTGGTGAAGACAGTCGGTTCGGCAGACTTCATGTATGACCACATCTTCTCGTATACGGCTATTTTGGACCTCTGGAGTGGAGGAGGGGGAAGAAGAGGAGAGAGCAGATGTAAAATGAATGGGCATCATTTTGCTAACATCCAAGTCCAGGGTATTTTCACAGATGATGTTTTTTTAAAGTCCAGTAAGGAGAAGACTACCAAGGGAAGAGTGACCATGTAGGCCAGACAGCTTACAAATAATTTCATTTGAGGAAAAGAGAGATTGAGAGAAAGGTAGCCATGTCACGCCTAAACTACCTACGTCTTTGACAGGTGCAGATAAGGAAAAACAGGGTGGATGGGTAACGTCTCATCAAGAACGTGGCTACTGTAGTTTATTTTGAGTCAATAGCATAATGTGTATTATTCCGCCACTGTAAATATTCATCTACAAATAAACTATACTCATTAAATTGTTTGCTACAAACTATACTGTTGTTTTGGTACATGTACTCAACACTTTACAAATGTGAGCTGTTTAAAAGGATTTGCGTCTTCAATAGAAACAAATGGGATTGGATCTGAGAGCCACAGACAGGGTACGGAAACTCAAATGTACAGCGAAACAAATTACCGCATTGTTGGCTTTTTGTAGGAAGTGTTGAGCCTAAGAAACAGCGCCAGCCTTATCATTTAAGTATGCTGTGTTATTGTTATCACATCCTTGCTCTGTGTCTCCTTCTGGGTGTCCATTCACACCTCATTGAAGCCTGATGAAGTGTGAGCCGCTCCTCAAACCACAGATTTGATTATTCAAATCAACATAACATGCTGACTGAGACAAATAGGATGAATCTGAGATGTAAATCGTTAAGGTCATGAAAACAATGTTACTCATTACAGTAACACAATGACACTCAATGCTGTTTATTAATTAGGCACAAGTGCTTATTCCATAAGGCTACAATAGAAACAACAGTACTGTACAGAGGTTGGACAACAAAGTATATTACTATATTGTATGTTTTTACTGTATTTCATTTATTGCTCCAGTTTCTTAAGATGTATGGTGAGACTGATATGACCACACATAGTCCTTGAATAAAATTACACTGCTGATGGAGGGCTGTGTCTTCCATCTTTCATTTTTATCCTCTGGCACATAATGACATTTAAAACGACATTTAAAATGTAACACTACATCTCCCTTGATAAGTCACGCATCAGTCTTACTTTAAATGAGTTTATGACTTGAATAGTGGCATATTCAGTGACTAATCTGGTTGTGCAGTAATGAATTCGGAAATCTGTTCTAAGAGAAGATATTTTCAGAGGGCATGTCTGCCTGCTGTGATGCAATTGATTGTATTATATTGTGTATATACCATGCATATGAATGTGTGTGTCCAGTTATGTGCACCAGTCTATACAGTATGTGTATGAATTAATGTATTGTGTTCTCATGTGTGTGAGCAAACAGTGTGTACTCAAAAGTGAAAATAACAAGCAGAGGAGTCAAACTGTCACCCTCCACAAACATCCTGCTTCTTTCTACTCTTTCTCTCCTGGTGATTAAGTGTTATTCTGTCACTCTGCAAGCGACAAGCCACAGCCTCAGCCACCGAAATCAGTGCCCGGAGGATTGTGTGGGGACGCGTGTGTGAGTTTGTCACTAGTGCGTGACGGACAACTATCCCATAATAATGTCACTCACATCTATGAAGACCAGCAGGCCCCTCTTTACTCCATTCTACCCCCTGTCTCTCCATTCTTTCTCTTTTTATTTCTCACTCTGTCTACTATTGTAGATTAAAAAAAAACCTTCTCATCATCAACTTCTTTACACCTTGAGCCTTTTTCATCCCTTCATCATCCTCATTCTTCAAGTTTAATCCTTTCATCCATCTATCACTTATCTTTAACATTTTCTATCCACCACTTTTTACGTCTGGCCGCAACAAAATATGTATGCCCTTGTATGTGTGTTTCTTTTGTCTGTATGTATTTGAATCTGCCTGAGTGTGCGTGTCTGTTTGTGTGTATGTGTGTGTGTGCATGTGTGTGTGTGTGTGTGTGTGTTGGAGAGTGTGAGGCTGAGAGAGGGAGAGACAGTGATGATGACTGTGCACGTATAAAGCAGCATCTGGCCTTGGAGGGATGGATGTGTGACAATGCGGTGTGACTCTCTTTCCAGATTCTTTTACAATGAGTGAGGCTGAAGGAGGAAATGGATGCTGCAAGTCACCTTCAGGCACTTTTGAATATACATTTAACACACAAACACACACACACAAACACACACCTGCTCTGCAAGAGAAGTGCAACACAAACACTCACATGCACATACTGTGCATACAATATGTGGCTGAATATGCATACATACCGTACATGCTTTACGTCGACACAAAAATATACACACACATACAGATAATTAATGGTGGTGGTGAATCCCCCTCAGCTGTGGGAGAGCAAATTGCTTTTCACCCTTCACAGATTTCAGCCTGCTCGTTATGTTGATTATGCCAGATCAGCTCACAGAAGCACAAACTGTCTGCTACAACCTACCCCTCCACCACATCCCCAAATACACACATACTATTGCACACATCTTTACAAAGCATAACTGTAAATTGGTATACACACACACGCACACACACAAAATGCATGAGCACATAACCAATTCAGAATTTTCCTCCAGAACATGACTACATGACAGCGCAAATTTGTTTTTGTACATGTGGTGACTCTGGTGTTTTGCCCATGTCTGGCAAAAAAAATCTGTCTTCATCAGCATTGTGTGCTTGTGTGCATCTATGTATGTGTTGATGAGTACTTATGTATATTTGGAATCCGCATAGATGAATAGGTCAATGGATGAAGCCACTACTGGTCTCTCACTTCCCTCCGCTATCACTTCCTGCTTACTGTTTTACGGAAACGGCTAACTGTAGAATATTCTGTCCACCAAGACCACTACTTCACTTCTTTTTACTGTTTATTATTATGATGATGATTATTATACTTATCATTGCTGGATTTGACAGGGTAGAGAAGTGATTCAATGCATTCAACATTGTTCCCTTGTAATCATGTTTGAATTTTTCTAAACTTTTCTAGTTTTATAAACAAATTAGCTGGAAAGTGAAAGCCAGGCATTTCAGTGTAGCTTTATTTCCGAGAATGTAAGCCTCTCCTAATTTAAGACCAGGAGAAAGTCATCCGTTCATTCCTCTCCTCCCACTGGGACTATTGTAAATCAGTTTACACTGTTATTAGTCACTTATCCTTGTCCCGCCTACAGTTAGAAACACATTCTGCTGCTTTGTGTTTGTCTGGCTTCAATAAGTGAGACAACACCTCCCTTACATTTGCTTCCTCTCACTGCCTGCCAATTTATTTCACAAGTAACTTTAAGATTGTGTTGTTTGTCTTTATTGTAAAATGTGATGAATTTTGTAAAGCATAGTAGAATGGTGTTCTTTACCACGAGGGACACTTGGGTGGGCTCCATCATATTCATATAACAGCATTTTAGAAGAGAATAAAGCACACAACAAATGTAATACAATAGTATGTTTACATTCAGTGTTTGTACAGTACTGCTTGGGTTTTTAATAACAGCATTAAATGCGAGATCAGCATGTCATCTGGGGCTTTCTGGCTTTTCAGCTCAGTAGCAAATTAACTGAATTAAAAGCCTGACACCTCTAAAGCATTCAAACAAATGAGCAGAGTGTGTGGAGTCCATACCCTGAAGAACTCTTTAGTAGAGCCTGAGTCCAGTGTCCCGTAGGCTATCTCTGTCTGTTTGGCCAAGTCCTCTGCACTCTCTATGGGGGAGACCATCCTCTCCACAGTGAGGAAAGCAGCCAGGTTGGCTGTGTAAGAGGAGATGATGATAAGAGTGAAGAACCACCACACACCTCCAACAATACGTCCAGACAGAGACCTGGAGAGAAGACAGACGGAGGCGAGGTAGGGAGACACAAACGAAAGAGGGGAGTAAGCAGTAAGGGGTGGAAAGATGCAGAAGGTTAAGAAGGAGGAGGGCAAGTTTGGGGAGATAAAGGAAGGATTTGTACATGAGAAATTAGCGGGATGAGTAGGAGGATGATAAAGAAAAAGATTAAGTTAAAGGGATGGAAAAAATAGAGTGAAAAAACAAAGAAGGAAACATAATTAAGCTTAGTTTCTCAGTCAGAGATTTACAACACAACCCACTGTCGTTTTACAAAGCATTTCTGACACTAATGTGTGCATAGCATTACTGCCAAATGTCTTTCAACCCTCGAACCAAATCAGCACTAACAATAACAGAAGCTACATGAAACACATCTAGGTAATCTAGGTGCTCCTCCATCTCTCTCATCGTCATTCTCTCCTTTCTCTTTCTCCATGTTTACTCTGTTTATATAGCAGTTGTGAACTGAAGCATCAAAGTAAGTGGCAATTCATTTTGTTTGCACAAACTTGTTTACACTGAGTAAAGCAAAAGAGAGCAGGCGAGAATGAGCACATTATAGAAAAGGAGAGAAAGATAGGAGAAGGTAGCAAATTGTTAGGCCATCACAATAACAGAAAATAAAATGGAACATGTTTTTTAGCATTTCACTTTCAGGTGTGGCCTCATCTATGCTAAAAAGTGTAGCTCAAAGGAACATTCACTGTCAATATGAATCCCTCTATGTTGTTTACATTCAGTAAGTCCAAATGTGTCTCTTTGAATGTCCTTTCAGTCATGCAAAAGTGTGTGAGCTCATTTCCAGATGACAGTAATTAAACATTTTCTCAAATAGGTAAATTGACTGATTTCATTTAGACCTACTTTAATTTATTTTGTATTTTGTACAAAATATGTAATGTAATGCTATGACAGATAACAGTAATGTAACAAAACAAAAGAAAACTGAGCTGAAAGATGCCCCAACACTAGATTATCATTTTATATTATTATTTATTTACTTGATTATAGCCACTTTGACACAATTTGGGTGACATTTGTATCCTCTTACACATAATCATAAAATAAGGCCCAACATTTCTCAGACAAGTGGCTGTTTGGTGGTGATACAACTCTGACGTGAAAGCAGTGATATACAAGTTACGGTTTTAAGGAGTGCATGCTGAAGTGAGAAAAGTGAGAGAGAGCTGAGAGGTGCATCGACGCCTGACTAGGCATTAATTGTCACCTTTTGGAGCAACTCTGCATTCTGCTCCTGTTCGAAAACCAGCACACCTCTTAATCCTCATACAGACACGCACAAATATAAATTGATAGCATGTGTCCTTGAGGCATTGATCTGTTTACCTGAATTAATGAACCTGGTGTACACTGTGATGGATTATTCTGACAAAGAGCTCTTAGGTTTTGTTTTATACTTATTAGGAGAAAAAAATAAATTCAACCAGGTCAGACTTCATGATGGAAAGATTAATATAGGTTTGCACTGAAAATATTGACAATAGACAAGAGGGGTCCAGGAACATGGATATGAATTTAGAAACTCGTTTTAAAGGGTTCTATATGGTCTCCTGCAGAGGCCAACAGTGGTATGCAATCTGATTGGTTAGTTGGTAAACTAACTATGACCGCATTTTAATCTGACCCGATGGAGTGATTGTGTGATTTGAGCAGACATTTGAGGGGGTTGAGAGGTCCAAGAGCAGTGCACATCTTCACTGTGCATCATTATGCTCAGTATGTTAACAATGATGTCATTACCAAAATGTGGCTTCTATCTCGTAAACCCTGTGCAGCTTGAGGACAGGGACATTCATTTATTTGTGTATATTGTCAGTTTAAGTGTCTATAACCAGGGCTGTAGTACTCGAGTCTGGTCTTTTTCTATGGTCTCGGACTTGTCTCGGACTCGGTAGTATTTGGACTCGAACTTGTCTCGGACTCGGCCACTTCTCTTGGTTTTTGTTACGTTATAAAAAAGCTAACTGGCTATAGTTAGCCCGTTTGTATGCTAGCAGACATTAGCTAACGTTGCCGAGCCAGCTGTCTGTCTGTCTTTTCTGTGTGTGTGTGTGTGTGTGTGTTCCCTAAACAACGTCTTGCTAATGGATTTATTTTAAAATTCTGCAATTTGTCTCAAATAAAACGAACATAAATTACACTCTTTTTTGTTGTTTAACCACACTTTAATGTTTTCTGAAAATGCATGTATTTCCTATTAACCCACGTCCAAATAACAATAGAATACAATATTTTTTAGGGAAGCCATAAACCAACCATAGGGCTACACTCTGTAATACTGGTCACTTCATTTCTACACTACATCTGGAGTGAAGCTATGTTGTCATTTTGTTGCTCAAATGCTCAGTACTAGTACCTACTGTAGCAGTAGCAGTTCTAATGTTCAATACTAGTACCAACTGTAACAATTCTAATGCTCAGTACTAGTACCTACTGTAGCAGTATCAGTTCAAATGCTCAGTACTAGTACCTACTGTAGCAGTAGCAGCTCTAATGCTCAGTACTAGTACCTACTGTAGTAGTATTGTCTATGTAGCTATTATGAGTTATCACCATATGATATCAAGGGGAATGGCTATACTCATAAATCCTGGGTGTTCTGACACTGTTTTTGCTTTTTTTCTGTCCTGGACTCGGTCTTGACTCGGACTCAAACCTCTTTGGACTCGGTCTTGACTCGGACTCGACTAGTCTTGGTCTTGGACTCGACAAAGGTGGTCTTGACTACAGCCCTAACTATAACACATAAAGAATCCATCTAAGTTAATCTGAAATCACATTTAGCCACTCCTTACTGTAGTTTATTAGTATAAGGTGGGATAAAGGTCTTTGGGGAAATGTTGCTTTATTGTCTCAGCTGGTGCCAATTAAAGAATAAGGCCCACACCAGCATCTAACTGGACTCAAGTGACATTTACAGGTACAGTACGTTTATAGGCGGTTTAATGGGTTACAGCTGAACAGCTAATAACTGTACATAACTAGACTGTAAACCAACATTAATGTTTCCTTTTTTAAATGAGGGTTGTTAGTATACATATTACCTAAAACATATGTGTTATGATGTGGGAGGGAATTTTGGTTCCAGGAGGAAGCCCACACAAATACAGCAAGAATGTACACACTATTTTTTAAAGCTTTTGGACTGATGCCGAAAGAGGACAGACTCTGTAGTGGCAAAGCACATTACAAACAGCCAACTGTTCAGCTGTGAAAATTAACTTATTTAATGTCCCTGATTTTGAGGTGGTAGAGAAAAATCAGTTTTTGTATTGAATCTTGGCTGCAACCACACATTTTTTTTTATAAAACATAAACGCAAACACTTAAACAAAACCCAAATAAAATACCCCCCCCCCCACACATACACACACACACACACACACACTCACACATACAAATAACAAGTGGTTATTATAACCCAAACCACATTATTCAGACCTGTTAAACTGTTTTTTGTGAATTTTAAAAATCAGACTCCTGCTAACACCTTTGAATAATAAGAATTCCTTAGTGCAGGTAAAAACACATCTTTTAAGTTGTTCATCAACACCAAAGTGCTTATTTAGCTGTATGTGGTTATTTGTTTGACAGATTAAAATCTTAGGTTCATAGATTTGCCTCTAGCAGGTGAATGTATGCAGCGCATTTTTGACAGCGTCTTCCTTTCTTGCCTACTTCAGATAAAGGTTTTAGAGCAAAAGCTGATGCTGATTGAAAAAATTGTAGTGTAAACAATGCCATTAGAGTAACCACATAATATAATTAGATGAGGGTATATTGTACTTGGCTGATTTTGTAATCTAAGAAAGGACATCTAAAATGGCTCTGCATCTCAGGGGGCATGAAAGACAACCACCCTACAGAGGGAAGAAAAACAGATTGGTTGAGTACAACATGATGAACAGCTTGTCTCTTTCTAACTGTATTGTACTTGATTTATTTGTGTGTGTGTGTGTGTGTGTGTGTGTGTGTGTGTGTGTGTGTGTGTGTGTGTGTCTGTGTGTGTGTTCATATATGCACATATACTGTATTTAGTTCCTATTCCTGTTTAGTGCATTTTGGTGTACATTGGTGACCTTTGGGACAGACATATTTGATTCTTTATCCATCAAGTCAGTGTGAGTGTGCAAAAGTATTGGTGGCAGAGTGAATATGTGTAGTGTGCTGCCTGTGTGTGGAGTTGTGTCATGTGTGTTGGTATGCAACAGGCGAATCATTCTATAGCGGGTCATGTATCAGCTATGATAGCCAACAGATTGCCTCCCCAATCCTCTGTGTGAAAGATTAATGGCAAGCTGTTCCCCTCTCTCTCTCTTTGAAACACACACAAACACACACACACACACACACACACACACACACACACACACACACACACCCACAGTTCCAAGCTATACAGTTTATTTTCATCCATTGCATCTGAACAGAAGTGACTGCAATTTTAAGCAGGCTGTCTGTTCTCCATTGTTTAATCATCAACTTATTTCCTTAGACTATGCTGTTTGGCTATATTACAATTATTTCATTAATCCCAATCATCTGGGAAGAAGAAACTGTTAAGGTATTTGCTATAAGATCAGCATACAAACACACACACAGGCCTATGCACAAACACATTAAATCGCTAAAGTAGATTGATGACAACACATCCAAACACACAAATACAGGCAGACACAAACAACAAACTGAGCCAGACCTGGATAGTCATTGTCCATAAGTATGTTTTTCACATAGACTGTATTAAAAAATGGACACCATTTCATTGATGTTTCTCAACTCAAAGACATACATACTGAAAAACACTGTCTTCTCTGTTTCTGAAAACATTTGAGCTGAGAAATACGCAATGGAGTAACAGAATATTGACTCGTGTTTGATCAGCGCTTCCTAGTTTCATAATTTGATTGTGGTTCACAATGTCATGCACCAAGTTAGAGACTGCTTGGCTCTGATTGGTTGTTTTTCTAATGCCATTAGGCACACCATGAGGAGACAGGAACATGATTTTTTTTTCTGATTCATGTTGTAATGTCAAGATTTAATGACAGTGACAATAAGTGTTTTTTTATGAAAATGCTTTAAATGATAGGTTTGCAGTTTTTACATGTTTGCATGCACATTTTCACTCAACAAGCTACAGTAGTTTTATTTTGTATGGATCAAAAAAAAATATGATATCAACATTTGCAAATTATAAGAACTTAATTTGTTTAAAAACTCAATTCCTTGTTGGTTATGATATGTCCACAGGGGAAATGCTAAACTTTTTGCTGTTATCCATTTTGGGAGCAAACAAGATATGTTTTCCCAAGTAATTGGGACTGACATGTTAACAAATGTTGTGTCTGATAGTTATGAGTGTGTCTGATTTTTTGGGAAAGAAAAACATGAATGTTTGATTAGGACACAATAAAGGACAGAAGGACAAATGCAAATAGAAATACAGACAAACATTGTTTCTTGTTCTTGTCTTTTAACTTTCTCTTACGTGGAAAACAAGTGGGAAATAAAGTGAATCAACTGATGGTACTGCTGTACAGTAGATGGAGGTAGACTAAAGGGAGTAAAAAAAGCAATGAAATAAAATCAGATTAATAGATTAAAGATTAGATGCAGCAGGCAGATAATGAAAGGCAAGATTAAAAAATAATAATAACATATCGGAAAGATACAAGACACACAGAGATAAGATTATTCACAGGATTTATAAAAGGTTTTACCAGTAAAATTCATGAACACAGTCAGTCGATGGGACTGGGTTCTAATCAATGACCTTGAGATCATTAATTAGTCAGTAAGCCTCAGTGCTCCACTGTAGTTAGTTAGTCGAACCATTAGCTGGATCTGTTGCTATCATTAACTATTCAACACACCCAAGACAATTTACTCAATTTTTACATATGACACTCACAAACACACACTGACATGACATTCACACACTCACTGTAGTGCCTTCAACCAGCAGCAGACAGACAGACAGACAGACAGACAGACAGACACACACACACACACACACACACACACACACACACACACACACACACAAGAGAGCTGTAATTTCAGATGTTTATTGACACAGACAGATTCAATCCCTCGGAGATGTTCACTGGTGATCAGTTTACCTCCCTCTCCCTCTCCTGCACTTACTCTCGGTCTTCCTCAATGTACAACCTGTCACTTATTTTGTGCCATTTTTTCATTTCCACTTTTTAAAAATTCCAGTCCCATCATCTAAATGTCCGTCACTGTGTTTTCACCATTTGCGAGGTGACCGTAACAATCCCCGACTATACGAACCCAAAAGCCTGGGCCAAAAGATGATAGGTGTGTGTGGTGCAAATGCCATCTCAAGGTCACTCTGACGTGTGCGTGTGTGTGCGTGTGTACATGTGTTCACGTCTGCTGCCAGCCATTACATCTGCTTGATTGGAAATGTGAAGGAAACACAAGTCGGTGTGTTTGCAAAAGACAAGAGCATGTGTGTCTCACAGGAAAAGAAGTGTTTACTATTATGAGCACGCACCCACATGCCACCACACAGACATGTGCTGGAATTTTGTAGCTATGAAAATGTCAATTAACTAAGGGGATGATTAGACAGCAAACAAGAGGAGATAAAGGCTGGGAAAAAGAAAGGAAAATTATAGATCAAGTAAGAAGGGAGAAAAAGTGGGAGAGTTGAATAGGAGTGTGTGTTAGACTGTTTCTACCAGACTGCAGGATGACTGCAGCAGGGAGAGTGGGACCCACACTGAATACCAATGCACCTATATAGCAGCTCAATACACAACACACAACTACAAAACACACACACACACACACACACACACACACACACACAGTGTACAGGGTCAAACCAACACATTGAGAGCAGTTACAGACTCTTAAAGGTTAAGCTGATACAATATATATAATTTAGAAAGAAAAACACAAATACAATGTAAATAGCCAACAAGACAGACTGCAAAGCATATATATATCGGAAAAAAAAACATATATATATATATATATATACACTGTAGGGCAATTAAAGTAGCACATAGGCATTGTACGTACAGTACTACCAGTAACATAAGTTTGCATTTCAACTCATTTGGTAATTGGTATCAATTCAGTAGTTAATTTACTGTCAAGACACCCTAACAAACTGACTTGCTTTTAACATTGTTCAATTCTTTAACATTTCCACCTCGTAAAGTGCATTTAAGAATTGAGTTGTTAATTGCATAAAGAAACTAAATATCCACTTGTGTAAAACTACACCTGCCTTACTGGCCTAAAACAGGACACCACACAGAGGAGTGCTACTCGCTGTAATCGATACCCTGTGGATGTGATCTGAAATCTCTGGTTGAGTATAGAAAGACTAGCAAGAAATGTTCTCCAATTCTTTTATGTATCTCCCTTACGAGTAATTGGCTCAGTGTGTTGTTGTAGACGTTGCTATGCAGCTCAAAGAGGGGCAAATAAACTGAGAGAGTGATATGTCCTTATGTAGTAATAGAGGTACATGTCAAATATAGTTTTTTCTGTTTAAAGGAAAGTTTCATGCAGGAATACATCTTGTTATATGATGATGTCTTTGTTTTTGTTTTAGCTGAAGCACATTTCTGCTATCAGATGTGACTGAAGTTATCAATCTGACATTGTCTGCCTGCAAAGGTGAACAAGAGAAAGGGAGATTAAAGTAAATGTACTGAGGGGACAGAACAATTATATGACATAATGATATGCATGACACGTATCCTTTTCTAAGCACATGGTCTAGTGTCTATGCAGAGCACGGTGTCACAGTGAAGGGTCATCCATCACATGGTTTTATGCCAGAAAGCCTGGTCTGCAGCCTTATATCATTTCTTCAGTCACAAATTTAATGAACGAGTTCATTTCACTCTTTTAACATCATGTCTTTATATCTTTCTACCTCTTCTTGCGTAATCATAAATTGCATCATTACTGTGGCGTTTAAGTCAGGGAGTTCATGTGAAATGGTTAAATGTGGATACATACGAGGTACTGGTACATGTTTGACGTCTAAGCATGTCAGACAGGCCTCATCACTCCCTGCAGTATACACTTAAGCCCATGTGTAGAGAGATTAGGGAGTGACTCATTACAATCAGCAGCTACAGGTGAATGCAGCTGATGATGATGATGCTCACAGTGAGCAGCAGTTTAGGCAGAACAAAAGAGTTGGCAGAGCATGACAGATTAAAAACACAAGCATGGTGGGTATGGATGCAAAGTGCAGAGTGTGTGACATCTACAGTAAGTGCAGCAGTGTGACTCGAATGTAGCGAAGCTTCCCTCCACTGTTTTGTTTACCTCAGAACCATGGACAATGACGACAAGTGTTGTTCTTCAGGCAGGATGCTTTTGGTCATGTCAGCTTATCTGAATGGTTATCAATTATGACAATGCCTTCTTATAACTAGGACAATAATTTTACATAAACAATATAGCACTAACTTATCCTGAATGGCCTTAGGACCTATGTGTGCGTATTAGATCATCTAACAGTGTGCCTTCTCCCCCTACACCTTTCCTACTTCCGATACCTTTTGTAACTTTTGAAACCGGCTACATCAGTAAATGTGTTGCATTACGCCCACTACTATGACTTATTGCTTTTTCTTGTCACTGCAACAGCAGGCTTTTTAATCTGAGTGTGGCCAAACACTTTTGCCTTTAGATGTGGTTGGATGACACTTTTCCAAACCTTTCAAGCATACTGAGCCATTTACTGTATGCCACTGCTTGATGCTGCCTCTGCTACCACCATTGTGGAGCCAAATTAAACCCGAAATAATTGCCATTTGGTGGCAGCAGAAACACGCTGTGAAAAGAACATTGACATATCATCACGTTTTAGGTTGATATGGCAGACTTATTAGCAAACAGGTGCTTTTTTACACATCCAGCAATCACGGAGGACTCCTTTTCTCATTTCTTTGTAATCATGTTTGTGGCAATCTGGTGAATATTTGTCCAATATAAACTCTCTTTTACAGTAGCTTTGTTTTTGGTCAATTTCTAAGGGAAATATCAGAATCAGAATCAGCTTTATTTGCCAGGTATGAGGACACATACAAGGATTTTGAGTTAGGTTGGAGCAAGCCTCTGGCTTTTAAGCTGCTAAAAGCTCCAAAGTTTTTACATTGTTATCTAATACAGTGTTATAATAAAATATTGATATAGCTTAAGGCTATTGGAAAACAAAATAAAACAATGTCTACAATAAATGTTATAATTATATAATAATCTAATTTTAATAGATGTGTGGTTTAGAGTGCTAGTGTCCCTTTTATATTTGTGCTACCACCATTATAAAGTGCTGTTTTTTTTTAACCATTTCCTTGACCTCCTCCTCATTAGGAAATATTAATTCAGTTTATGTTAGCTTGTCAATATTACATTTTAGAGATGCATCTCCAAAAGCTCTGTTTTGTCCCCCCCAGGGGATGGTATAGCCCGATCCAAATCTGCCACATTTCCATCAATTTGCTCTCTGTTCATGCTGGGATCAGAGCCACACCACTAATTACAGCTGTAGCACCAGTCTTTGCAATATGGTGAATCTCATGAGACTGACATGGTGATAATACATGAGACCCTATATTGAATTTACATGATAAATCCTCATTAATGCATTTATAAGGAAGATATCACAGTCTTAAGTTTGCATTGAAACCTCCTTGATAACATGAAAAAAAGTATACAAGTGACAGACTTCCAGAGATGGGAAGTAACGAAACACAAATACTTCATTCATCATTCAACATGATTGAAAATGAACATCTGTCATCAGATTTGACAGACAAGCAGCAAGACATTCTCAATCATCCTTGGCCTTATCTGAGATAGATGTTTGAGATAGTAGGCATCAAGAATGACTCCTGGCCAATGTGCTGCGGAACTCTAAAAGTATGGGCAACTTCTTAATTAACGTCAATTTAGTAATTCATATTTTATCCTTTATCCTTTCTTTCCAGAATCCATATTTGAACACACACATACATGTAGATTCCTTTAAATTTTAAGATGAAGATTAAAAAAGAGAAACTAGATCTGTGAATTCCCACAGAATCACAACTGAATTCATATCTTGCTATTCAGTCACAATTGTATTAACCTGTATTTCTGTCACAATAATCATATATGTGATGTTTAAGGCCTATTTGCAGACATCCATTTAAAATGTAGTCAATGGCATAGAGCCTTTTTTCCATGTCCATTGAAGTTTCTCAGCTTGCACTCTAGTAACATTTGTGTGGTCCAGGTAGCTTTGCATAAAAACTTTGTTGTCATTCGCAAGGCGACGTTACTTTTATTTGAGTAAAGAAGTTAAATCAGTACTTCTTCTAGTTTTTAACACAATTATCTGTACTTCTACTTGAGTACGGTAAGTGATTACTTTTGCCATCTCTGCAGACTTGACTGCAGTAATCTTGGCCTACAGAGGAGTTGTGCTATATTGGAAGTGACAGGGCCGGGTGATTTGTATGACGAACACTGGCTTCATGTTAACTATCAAATTATCGCTCTGACAGCTGTAGCTTATGCACACACATCTATAACAAGTCCTGCAAGTACTGAATAGGTCTGCATGTGGGTGTGTAAGGAGAGTGTGAAATGTGTATTCACATGCACATCTTGTGTGTGTTTGTATGTGTGCATGCAGCTGCTGAGATTGTTTTAAATTTTGTGTGTTGGAAATGTCTGTGTATTCACGTGCACATCTTGTGTGTTTTTGTATGTGTGCATGCAGCTGGTGAGAGTGTTTTCAGTTTTGTGTGTTGGGGCTAGGACTGGCTTGTCAGTCACAGTATAGTTATTGGGAAGGAGTGGGAGACGCCAGGTGTCAGGGAGCGGGGGAGGAAGAAAATAAGCATGAAAGAGATGAATGAACAAGCGAAGGAGAAGGGCAAAAAAGGGGGGAGAAACAAAGTGATGTTTGGGCCACTGATGTAGAACTTTTGTTCTTTTCCCAAAAGTGAAATGGCAATGGGAATACAGCAGAAATGTTTGGGAGACACTGGGGCTAAAACTAGGCTTGAAATCAGAAGTAAAGTCCTTGAGATGAGAAAAAGATTGTATCTATGTGATTGAGCCTGGACATTAATTAAAGTTGATATTGAGAAGGCAGTTAGGCTTTATGGGGTTAAAAAGAATGAACAATTGTTGTATACATATATAATGTATATTATAATATTGAGCATTTAGTATTTGGAAGACCTACAAGATAAACCCTATTTCCTTCTGCATAGCCAGTGATGTGTTTTAGCGTAAAAGCGTAAAATTATTAATAAGGGCAATAATGTTTGTATGGAATTAAATGGAAAGTTAACCAAATTTGGGAAGCTTCAGCAAAATGGGTTTATCATTATAACATGCTTCTGCCTACATTAAGGGCAAAACATCACAGCAGTGCTTCCCACTAAGAGTGTCACAAAAGTCAAGACAAACAAGAATCTTCCACATGATTGTGTTTGGTTACAGAATTCAAAATGTCATATCTGCTACACAACAGGAACCACTGACCACATCGCCTCCACGTCTATGATAAAGTAAGATGTGTCCATTCACATCTCTGCTACCACTTCTTATGATCCGGTCACACCTTTTCGTCTATTGCACTTTTCTATCTGCTTCTCTCCTTAGATTTACTCCCTAAAGGCCTTAAGTATGATGTCTATAAATATTTCACTAAACTGCATTCTCAGGTTATCAATAATAAAATGCCATAGTCCTATAAATATTCTAAAAATACAGCTGGACAGCCTCTTCAGTGGTGCATTAAAAATTAATACACATCTAGCAAACTGCACACCCATATGGACATGACCACTGGACTATGTGCAGGTGTTTCCTTCTCACTTCCGTGTCTTTTTTCAGTGGCACATGTTTGTGTCTATGTGTGTATTTCTGGCACATCTTCTTAACAACCTGTCTCTGAGAAGCAGTCAAGTTCAGTGAAACCTAAAATTGTGCTAAGAGAGGTGATTCACATGGTCAACACTCTGAATCACTACAGGCCAATACTGAAGCACCCTAACATTACAGACAGTTAGACAGACACAAGGCACTTTGCAGAAACAAACACACTATCCCCAACCCACACACACGCTCTTATGAACACATCCTGTATATCTACTGAAAAACGATCTCTACCTTCCCAGTCTCAGACATGCACACAAATGCACTCTGTCTCACACACACCATTCCCCTTCCTCACCGTGGTGAGATGTCACAGCCCTGTTGCATGAAGGCTCCCAGTGAGAACCAGAGGGAGTTGAAGATGCCAAACTCATTGGGAGGTTGGTCGGTGGGGCCAAGCTCTGTTGTGCCCTCCTCTGGTTCCTCTGCATGCCACTCATATGGACTAAAGCGACTCACCTGTGGGAGAAAGAATGAATAAATAAATGTTACAGATCATTTAGAGGTCTATAAAGTAGGGTCTTACTTTAATACATTTTACTGAAGTAAAAAAAATGTTTCCTTGAAAATGTAGACACTGGTGTCATAGGAGTTATTCTGGCATGATCTTACAGAAAGGTCTGTGGTGGTATTTTTCAGATAGGACACCTTTAAGTATCTAACGATTCCTGCACAGACATTATACTCAACATTGTAAAAGTCATTACAGAAGGTAAAGGCAATGTCACCGTACTTGAAAAGTCATTAACTGCATTAATGCATTGAAGGATTTTAATAATCCTTAAAACAGACACATGGTGTACCCTCAGAAAAATTTGGATGCATGACCACTGAGTTATTATATCATCAGAAAGTTTAATCCATGAGTAAAAACTGCCATGGAAAAAAAGTATCATCTCCTCTATCTATATTAATAAAATTTACCAAATTGACTCCTGATCAGCATGAAATGTGTCTTGCAGTATAAGGATTGCCAAGGTCAGACTGGGCACCATGTGCTGTAGCTCATTAATTGAGACATATTTTTAGCCTGTGAGCCAATTAAGATCACTGTTCTTTCATTCGTAAGCTTTAAAAACACTTCACACTGCTACAGCCCTGCAATCCAACTAAAGTGCTGACTTCTGGTTATTAATCACTCACCAAAAACAGCACAACACTGACTCCAATGTAAGCGAACACTATGCACATCCAGATCTCGTAGGCCAGTGGGTCCAGGAAAGAGAAAACACCTGGTTTAGACTTTTGGGGCTTTTTGATCATGATGGAGATACCCAGAGACATGAAGGGCTTCGAGAAGTCGATCACCTCTTCTCTCACCAGAGTGATGGTCAGCGGGGCCACAGCAATTTCTGCTTTCTGAAAAGAGGGGTGGGTAGAATAGTGTTTACTTTAGTTCTGTCATATGGTAGTGGTAGGTGATGTACAGCAACTTTATGTAAAGCAAAGAGTGATGGTGGGTAGGAATTCTCTGTGAACTCCCCTGTCTGCAGAAGGAGAAAAGTGAAGATAAAGATGAAGGGAGGAGAAATAAAAGTTGACACACAAAAGGCAGGGGAACGAGACAATCACAGTCCATATCATTGGACTTTAAAGTAGGAGCAACTTAGGAACGGGAATGACAAAATTTATGGAGGCAAATAAATGGAAGTGGTAAAGCTGTGGAAGAGAAAAGGGGGGAGAGAGAAGGGTTGAATTAATTAAATTAATTCATACTTAGGCACAAAAGTGACACTGCCAGAATATAAATCTGTCTACATTAACACACATGCAAAATCTGTAGATGAGTCAATAGCATCATTCATTCAGCACAGCACAGTATCTATTTCCAAGTATTTGCGTGTGAATAAACAACATCTGCATTCTTAACTGAAAAAGAGGCTACAATAAATGAATATCAAATAAGTTTTCTTTCGCTACAATGAGTTAGGATGTCACAATGGAAGGAGAGTGAACAGCAAAAGAAAGACAAGTAAGTAGGAGGAGGCAGAGGAATATCAAAAACCCACAATGCACTACAGACAGATAAATCAAATAAATTAGGTATGGAAGGCAGGAGACAGAAGTACACAACATGAAAGAAAAGGAGAAGAAAGTCAGATAAACAGACAGTAAAGAACATAAAGACATAAATAAGAGGACAAAGTGCTGAAATATTTCAAATGTACTTCCTCCATGTGGCAAGTGTTTGGAACAAATTAAACCTGATTAGTCAATGCAGCGGTTCTGCTTCTGTCATCTTCTGGAGGCCAATTAATTCTGTCACTGTTCTGCAGCAAAAGTCTCCACTTTCACTCTTCCGCAAAGTGACGACTGACATTGTCTTTTGCATGTTGATGAAGTTTCCATGTGAAATCTCAGACCATGCATGGGTGTCGACAGCGTAATTAGCCAGCTTGCCAAATTCTCAAGAAATAACTAAAGCATCCATGACACACCATCTCTGAAGGAAGGAAGAAGTAACTAAGGAAACGCAGAGCTCGGGACAAGTTAATGTACTGCTTAAGAGTTATTTTAAGCATTTTTTTCACCTGTTGCATGATTGCCTGTGGTGGTGTCACAATAGGAGGAGCATGAACAGTGTAATGCAATGTAAAAGCCCTGCAGTATACATGGCATTAAAAGATTACAATGTTATGTTGATTCTACACAATGTGTCTGAGGCCATTATTTGTGATGTTGTACTGCATTGCAGTTAATAAAACATTATTTGTGTTGTATTAATGTTCTTCACTGTATATTTGTGATTCTGTGTCTACTCCTACATGCAAATTCAGTTTATGCTTCAAATTATGCTTGTAATAAATGCAATGTATTTTGCCAGATAATCTTTGGGTGATATGAATACACTTAAGTTGACATTGAAGTGACTAAATACATAAAATGATTAATAAAGTCCAAATATTCTCCATCCAAACTTACCCCATACACGAGCTCTCCAACCATGCCATTCCATATCTTTGTCTCTGGATCTCTGGCTCCATATTTCCCATCCGGTACGATGGAGATCTTGTATTTGATTCCAATATGTTTGGCGATCTCCGAGGCCAAGTCCACACAGTATCCCTCAAACTGGTCGTTGCCTTCATAGAGTTCCCAGTTCTTCTTCAGCATCACATAGGGACCCTCCTACAAAACCAGCATAAGGGGAGAAAGACACAATAATTGGAGAAACATGACAGCAACAACCTTTAAAAGAAGGAAAATGTATCAAGAGAAGCCAGCAGTTAAACTGACAAATTAAACTGGACACAAGCCTAAAAAAGATATTTAACAATGCACAAAGAACGGTGAAGTTAAACTTCATGTAGATCCACATTTTAACTATAAACATATCACAGACAAGGGGGTCAGGAAAACACAACAGCTACCCAAAACTTGGTAAAAACCGTTGCAGAGGTAAAAATAATGGGATTACAATTAAAGCTGTTTTTTTCTTAAAGGACATGTCTGAGTTAGATGTTTTATATTGTGTCTTTCTGGCTTCAAATGCCTCGTTTTATGCTTTCATCTGATTCTCCATGTCTCTGCTGGAACCTGCAGTTGACTCAGTACAACTTTAATGCTGAGAGGACAGAAATTTACAAGAGAGTGAGAAAATACAGGGGAAGAGGACAAAAAGAGAGGGAGGCTGCTGCTTTGGTAATGTGTCGTAAGAGGTAGAATGATTTCTGTGCATGCATTAAACAAAGATTAAGATAATCAAAGAGGGAGTTCATATTTTCTAGCGAGATGTATTTGAGATCTCACACACACACACACAAACACACACACTTTAGAGTGACAGCGCATCCATCAGAAGCAGTGAGTTATGGTATTATGCCTGAGGCTGCTCACCCTGTAATCCAACTGAAACCAAGCCTATTAAAATGCTATCAAACCCTTTTTTATCAAAGAATAAAAAGAATAATCTCATCTAATTAATCAAACAGGCTTTAATAATATCCATCGCTCCCAACGGAAACCGTTTAGGAAGATTACACTACACAACAAAAGATGATTGCATATGTTGGGTTGAATTTTTCATTCAGGAAATTGATTCACATTGAAAAAATATACAGTTTAATCATGAGCAATAAAAATGAGCAATAAAATCACTCTGACACAGATCTGGAGAGAACGATCTTCAATCTGGGAAACTGAGAAACAAGTCTAGATCAGATGAAAGCATGTAGTGGGATTAGAAAAATCTTACACTGGAAAATATACAAACAAAATATACAAAGGGAGGATGGATTCATAAGTGAATCTGCTTTCTCTTTAGTAAACAAAGAACTTGAAATAAAACCATTTTATTGTGCACTTTTGTGTGACTGAAAGGTAAAAAAGAGAGCCATTATTTTTAAATCCATTTTCAAATATAGTTATTCAATAGGCTAACCTGTTTCCAAATGCAAACATGACACAATCTTGTGAAAGATGGTTTGCATGCTAATTCACTTGAATATTATGGCGATCATGGTAAATATGATATCTGCTAGACATCAACATGCTATAGTTTTTATTTTAAGCATGTTAGCATGCTGAAGACTTTTCCTGTTTCTAAACCCAGAGAGTAAATTCATCATCAGTTTCTACAGCAACGTTTTCTTCCTGTTAAATGGTGTGTATGTTTAAAAATGTACAGTTTAGCTACAATTCCAGCACCTGTCAAATATCTTTGGGATGTGCAAGTCCATTTCCTTATGCATAAACAAATATCAACACATATGTAATAATAAGGATAATCTTAAATTTACATATGAAAGGTTGGGAGACAAACACACATTTCAAAACAACAATACCTCCCCAAGCATTGCTTTATCACATTTTTTACAAAGCATTATTCAGTCAACAGTATACGAGTTGTTAAAACAAAATACATTTCTTCTAAAACAACCACAAAAAGGACACTTTACACTTTTATCCCTAATATCATCATCATCATCAAATACAAACATCTGCCCCGCGTTCAATGTCAAACAAACAAAAATGTCATTATCATGGACATTAGCAGGTCCCGGGGCGCTCATTCCATTGACTCAACATGAATCATAATGTTAATGAATAGCAAAAACATTTCAAGTAAATTCCCTCGTATGGATCAACACAGCCATGAGGATTGCTCTGTACTGTAGCAGTGATGAAGACGAGAAGTAATGAAGATTTGAGCTGCAAAACACATCTTAAAGGGCAATACCAGTGTAAAAATTGCAGCTGAATTACTGTTCTTTTTTTACTGAGCTTAGAAGTGCTGTTACACTGATTTTTTTTACCTTCAGATAAACAAAGTTAACTATTTCCAGTCTGTATGCTAAGCTAAGCTAACAGCTACAAATCAAATGGATAGACATGGGTGGTATGGATTTCGTCATTGAATTCTCAGCAAGGAGGTAAATAAGTGTATTTTTCAAAATGTCAACCTGTTCCTTTAAGTATATCTATTTAGAGCTATAATTTGTGCAGAGTGTCCCACATTAGGAGACGGTCTTATTAATGACCCTCCCTTGAATAGGTAAGAAGGATATTTTGAGTCACTTTTCATTTTAAATCATTGAATTTCAACGGTTAGCCATTTTATTTTGAAACAATCTCTGTTTCTGTCTCCTCTATCGAATTACGCTCATGTTTATCATGTTAGAAAATCAAGTGTTTGAAATCAGCAGTCTTGTATAAAGTACTTGAAAGCAATACTTGAGTAAAAGGATTTTACCAGAAAATGACTGGGGTAGAAGTAAAAATCACCTTTGAGAATATAACTTGAGTAAAAGTCTTAAAGTATCTGTTATTTACTGTTCTTAAGTATCAAAAGTAATTTTTTGATATTAAATGTACTTATTTTATCTACTTGCCTGCAGCAGATGCTTCCATGATGCTATCAGTTATTATGTTTCCTCCTCTTCATCTTTAGTTTTGGAGTATGGCTTTGGCACTTTGTGCTTGGCAACAAACAAGCATTATGCACAAACTGGAATGGAGCGTGCATTAACTTGCAATCTAGGAGCAATGATTTGCCAAACCTGCTTTGTTGCAGTCTTATTCTTATGATTTAATTTTTTGTAATGAACATGTTTAAAAGTAAATGTAGTAGAGATAAAGTAAAAATTTCTACTTAAGCTCACTAATAAAGTATTTGTACTTTGTTACATTACAACATTGGAAATCAGAGTGGGATACTTAATTTAGTATCATGAAAGCAACAGAAACAGACACGCATACACACCAGTGGGAACTCAACCAAAAGTGGCGTTGTTTCCCTTTCAAACCTCCTAAAGGTTTCTTATCAGTTTGATCCAGAAGCCTTTGTCTTGGTCCGCGTGAAGCTAATAATGCAAATGCTGAGTTTGTTTTGTGTGTGTACTTGATAACAGTACATATATTTGCTTTATCATGTCTGGTTGTTGCATATTGCATCATAAGTCAGGGTATGGCAAGATTAAAAGAGGGGAGGAAAGACGAGGGAAAAAGCTCAAAGGTCAGGAGGTTAAAAGGAAAAGAAAGAGAGGGCATTGTAAAAAGATACAGGAAGAAATGTGTATGGAGAGAGGGATATGAGGAGTGTTGGCTCCATAAAACTACAGAAGAAAGATGAAGGAGCAGATCCAAATACAAACAGTGATGGCTACAGGGAGAATAGAAGAGAGATAAGAACAGAAAAAAGGGAAAGTGTGAAGGAGAGATGAAGAGGAAGAGAGAATAGGACAACGTGAAAAATGTAGAAGAAAAGAGTTAGGACAGCAAGAGAAGACAGAGAGGGAACATGGGTGGGGGTGAGGAGGGAGAACAGCTTTGTAGAAGCAAATGGTTGGGGCTGATAAGACATGAAACACTTCACATAGGAGCCAAAAGGCAGACAGGCCTTGCTATGTAAGCCAGTTAGCCAGCCAGTGAAAAAGTGAAAAACCTGACTGGACAGTCACCTAACTGTCCAGTCATTAATTCAAGCTACCAGCCGGATGTTTAATCAGTTCAGCATTTAACAAGCCAGACTTTCAAATACGAGTTACATGTAGACAGCCACCAAGACATTTAATAAGCCTGCAAGCCACTCATTCAGATGGCCAAAGAAGCAAGCCAGGCAGGCTGTTAGTCACAGCCTATTTCAGTCAGTCAAATTGGTCAATCAGTTCATTCATTCATTACTGCAATTATAGTACATGATCATCTGTCCAGTCTCATATTTGGCCAGTGAGTCAGTACGATTATTCAACCATAAAGAGAGCAAGGCAGTTCAGCAGTAAGTCAGTGAGTACCCAGTCTGTTAGTCACAATGCCAGTTGGTCTGTAACCGAGTCAACCTGCCAGTTCAAAAGCTTTTCCTAGAAAGTCAGCCAGCCACATAGACAGTCAGCTGCTGAGAAAGTCAGTCCACCAGGTAACGAACCAGCCAGCAGGAGAAAAAGGCCTTGTTGCCTGCCTATGATGATTGAACCAACACCCACTCAATCCATCAGCCAGTCAACACTGTGTGTTAGTTGTATTTTAGTTGAACTTATTTTGTCTTCCGTTTATGTATATTGACCCACTTAATACAATCACAAAAATAATGTTCCTCCCTAGTCAGTTTCCTTCCTTCAGCTCTATTATGAGTGTCGTGTAACCTAATGAAGAGCCTTGTGGGATAGGAACATCGACCTTTCATTTATAAACACATTGTGTTTGAAAATTGAGTGAGAACATTTAACAGTGAGTGGACTGTACGGGTTTCTTTAAAGCTCTGTGTGCTACACCTTTTGGTAATCCATCCATTATAAAAAATACATTTAAAGATTTTTTTTCTTATAATGTAATATTATATTAAAGCCAATTAACCATACAAATCGCTAGGAGAAGCACAAGGAGCATTGTGTATTTTGTAATTAACAAAGGAAGCAAAGGCTTGTCATGTCCTCAGGGATGTACAGTAAGTGTACTCTATTACAGGCAAATGCCAACAGGTAAGACATTTATAATGGCACCATTACAAAGTGTAGGGATCTAGTGTTGAATACCTTTTTATTCAAGCATGGAGCAGAAAGCGGCAGAGCAGAAAGACAGAGATAGAGGGAGAGTGTTATCGAAAGTTAAGGGCTGCAAAATGTAGGAACTTATATGAGGACCTGTCCACACATCATTCTCCTCCAAAAATATACAAAACAATATTTATCGATATGTATATATATATATATATATATATATATATACTTGTTCCTGCCAGTTCTCTGTATTGTAGCAGAGAAGGCGGTGATGATTAGGGTGTCCTCAAAAGAAGTGAAAAAAAAAATCTTAATTAACATGGCTGTCTGACGGTCTGGTGATTTAGTGTGGCCAAATGTCAAATCTTGACAGTGCCAACAGAATCCCTGGCAGAGCTCTCGTCCATGGCTTTTTTCATGAGAGGAAGACAGGAGCACAGCGAGCAAGGCATCCTAGTACCTCAAAAGCTCAATGCAACTTCAGTCCCTTTTTGCCATTTCTTTCATGTCAATGCAGTGCAAACCATTTCTGAACAAAGAAAATAACTTCAAAACAAAAACCAAATATACCGTACATATTTCTTTATGCACGCAAAGCAATCAAAACAAAAACAGAGCACACTGAGTTTTTGTACAGAATTTTAAAGACGCTTAGTCCGTCTGTTGTCGGTTTGCAGTGGGTCTGCGACTCAGGTGAGTCTTTGTTTCAGTCTGTCGCTCAGTCTGCAGACTCGGCATCAGTGTCGCAGAAGTGGCTTCCTCATCATCAGAGGCTGCAAAGAGGAGGAGGTGGCTGAGCTAACATTAGCCCAGGCCCGCTGAGGTCACCATCCACAGAGAAATATGCATGTGGAAGAGGCATGGAGGTAAAATCAAGAGGAGTGGGGTTGAGGAGTTAAAGAAAGACAGTGAGAGAGAGAGAGAGAGAGAGAGAGAGAGAGAGAGAGAGAGAGGGGGAGAGAGAGAGAGGACAGTGGTGTTGGAAAACGTCAGACAGATATGGGTAGGAAGAAACAGGAAAGGAACATTTGTCGAAAAGACTTAACGGCAAACTCTGAGTTGCACACTCATCTATTTTATAACCTCATACAAATATGTAATTAGAGACACAAGCCAAACAGCCACAGGGACAACAATAGTGGGATATAAGTAATGGTAAATGAACATAATATACACATATTCAAAAAAGGATTTTTGTCACAAACAACAACTTGCCCTTTAACATATTTTATAGTGTTGATGTGTTTGTATTTGCTTGTCTTGGGCCTGGCTGTTGGCAGCACACACACACACACACACACACACACACACACACACACACACACACACACACACACACACACACACACACACACACACACACAGTACTGAGGTTTAACATATTGCCAGTTGAAGTGTGCATGTCTGGAGGCAGAACTGTCACTGGGGACATTTAGTCCAGCTGAATTCATTTTTCTGAACTCTTTCCTGCAGCATGCGTGGTTGTTTTCCTCTGTGCAGTCCTGACTGGTTACTTCCACTTATGGCCACTCGAGGCACTGTAGACTTTAACTATAATATGAAATCAATATCTTTGAACATTTGTCCATTTATAGGTATTTGTATAAGTGCTACAGTACAACTTACAGCTGTTTTGTACAGACTAAGGTGGTTGCTAAAAGAAGAAGCCATATGGCTTGAAGCAAAATGTGGAATTGCCAATGCTCAAGTGTCTGTGGCTTATTTTATCACTTGGCTGAAATTAGTCTTTTGAGTTGCTTTCACTTGCATCATTTTCATGGCCAATTGAATTAGACTGATTGCATTTACAGGAAAAGGATGGACACCATAAAAAGGCTGCAGATGGGTGAAGTGAAATCAAATGTAAGCAGAGGATGTGCCCAAATCCACCGATTAGCCCTCCTTTATCCGTGTTTGTAGAAGAAAGAGAAGTAATTATACTGGGCTGCAGACAAGTGTCTATGTGAAAGCCATTAGAGGAGACTGGACTGAGGTCACTTCTAAATGGAGATCTGAGGTCAGTTTTAGATTTGCCTACTAATGAGCCATTAGTTTAATCTTCCAGCTGGACAAATGCCACTCCCTCCTGGCTGTGCTCTGAGCACTCTCTTCAACTCGTACAGCTCATTCTGCTCCAACCTGAGTTTCCTTTTGACGTTAACAAAACTCTACCATATCACATCCACATGTTGTACTTGGTTCTTGGCTTTGAAAAGTATTTGAAAAGACATTGAAAGTATCCTATTAGGCCAATAAAGAAAAAAAACTACTGCCTCAAACCTGAACACTATCTATGGCTTGTACAGTTACTTCCTCACTTTTTTAGTTTGTGACCCCTCAAAATTAAGCAATGCATATTGCAATAGCTGAATACTGGTTGCATATATCTCTACTGGTTATGACCAAGAGTGAATTTTTGTTTTTGTTTTACTTGAATAATGTAAAAAAGCAGAAATCAGTGGAAAATCTTAAGAAATTCACTGAATTTCCTGAAGTGGAAATTTGCATTGTTTTATCGTTTTTTGTGTTATTAATCATTTTGTGAGCCCTTGGATGTGTCCTACAATTCCCTGTATATGTCTTAAACGCCAGATTGGAAAGCACTGTGCTAAAGCAGCAAAACTAAGGTCTAACTACCTTAATGCTGTAGCCATTGTTTCAACCCAATTAGGACTGCTCAATTTTTGTTTACACTATTTCTTTGTCAAACAAATTTTCCTTAAAAACTAAGCGAATGATCCTTTCTCCCTTTCCCTGTACATGTCTGATCTTGCTTTGCAAATAAAGAAAAAAATAATGAATTTTGATCAGTTACCATGGGGTATTAATCACCTGTTGTGCACCGGATGTGTTATTCACATATGCACAAATTGCCTCTACATGAGACCGATGTGAGCAAGGTTTAAGTGAATTGGATAGACGGATTGTAGGTGTTGAAGGACAGCCTAACCCAAATCTCAAACAGAACCCACATCAATAAATTAAAGCAGTCTGAGGGTACATTACCATGATGGTCGTCACAACGACTGTTCGGTTCTCCATTGACGTGCTGTCATTGGACAGCGCATTTTCATTCTGGACCAACACAAGTTTGTCTATGTCGTTCCAGTAGCCAATCTGAGAGGAACAGAGTGATAATAGAGCAAGAATGAGTGATAAAAGAAAAAATATTCATCTAATCAATCAGTCTTTATGGTGCAATTCATGCAAAAGTGAAAGGTAAAATGCTCACATAACAAATAAAAAAAAAAAATGGAACCTATGTGAGGTGAAGAGAGAAAAAAAGTTTAAAAAAAAATATGTGTCAACAGAATGAGCTCACTCCAACAGATTTCCCATTGGAACTGTAGACGATATTGAGAGATATTGAGTGTGAGCCAAGAACTTTCAATAAAAACACATGGCTGTCGAAGGAACACTTGAGAAACTGGAACATGGTGTTATTTCTTAATTATAGGCACTGAATGTTTATTTTTTCCAATAAAGAGAAATTACAGTTATTAATTGAGAATAATGGAACTCATTAACCAGTAAATTACTTGTTTTTTGAACAATCAACCACCATCAGGGATGAAAAAATAAACATGTTTTTATTGTTTGTCTTTGTTTTTAAGCCATGAGGAGGGAGCCTACCTTGCGTGGTCCGTTGCTCTTCAGTTCAAACACATCCATGGTATAGTTGACCCTCCGACCATAGTGATCAAACTGAATGTTCCCAGTCAGGCCCTGAATGCGCACCTGCATTTATAGCAACAATGATAGTAAAAACTGCTGACAAATAAAGACAAAGCATTAGGATTTCAGTCTCTATTGATTTGGCAATGATTGTAAGTCCAAGAATTCTGGAGGGACACTCCTTGACCAGCTACTTGTCAGCAATCATATAAACCACTTGAAAATACATGCTTTCCTCGCCTAAATTTTTACCCCAAAAAATGTGATGCAGTTTCCACATACTTTGGCCCTCTGGGATGACCCTGAGGTCATTGGGAAGTTAACACTCTCAATGTTTTGTTTCTAGTGTCAGTGTGACACTAGGCCTTACTGACACAGATATAAAGAGGTTAGAATAGAGAATTTCTATTTCCATCCAAGTAAATCAACTGTAAAATGATTAAAAAACACTACTGTAAGCATATTACATGGGCTACATACAAAAATAGAACCCTAGCCACATGTCTCAACTTAAAACAGAAAAAATCCAGAAAAAAATGACTTATAAAATGGATTTTATATGAATTTATTTCTACAGATATGTCTGTGCGTTTTTCTTATTTCCTTTCAGAAAAAAAGCCCAAAAAGTGCTAAATACAAAACTTCTCAAATTAAAAAACACATCTACATCACTCTCACATATACCTGAAATAACTACATGCATAAATTTATAGAAATAAGTTATTATAATTTGATGAAATGGTGAAATGCCATGAGAAGGCCATATTTTTGCTTTGACACAGCTGGAGCCATCACAGGGTAAACATTTTCTGGTCATGTTTGGTATCAATCAACTTGTCTTCTTATTGGCTACACAGGGAGGCTGGTTTCATAACCTTTACTTCTAACTGGTAGGGAATACTGTCTGTCTTTCCCAAGTCCCTCCCTCTGTAAATCGTGCGAGTTCATTTGCTCCATTTTGTGATAACTCAAATTACCGTCGACGGATTGGCTGAAAAAAACTGTCACTCAATTCCTTAGGTTTCAGGCTTTTTCAGCTGTGTAAAGCGATACAATATGGCAGCTTGAGGGGAGACGCCAGCAGCGATCAAAATCCAAAAGTGATGGACTGTTCAGCTTTGTTTATGAGGAAACTCGGCCAGAATCTACAAGATTGTGAGGGGACCAGCTGGTTTTGGATTAAAAGGATTGGATGCACTTATTCTTTGAACTGTTGGCGAAGTAGGAAAAAAAAGTTTATGACGATCTTTCACCGCTGTGAAGAAAGACACGAGGAAACAGGTAGGAATGCAGTGCGACTTTAGACAGAAACGGTGCAGAATCTTTCTGTGTTCCTTTACTTCATACGATGATTATAACCGCTGTAAGTCACCTTGTGCTTTGTGTGTGGGCTTGATGGAATTGTGAGACTTTAAGCTTTCTAATGATGTGCTGCATGTGCGTGTTTATGAAGATTTAATGCTTGCAATTTATCACTGAAGAAACGTTTTCTCCTAAACAACTCCCGGCAGCGGGACCGTGTTGCATGAGAAGTTTAAAAGAAGAGCACCTGTTGTATCTGTTTACAGTGCAGCCAAACAAGCAGTCTTTTACAAGCAGTTTAACAGATTAAATGGGTAGCAGCAGCAAAGGAAATATTGGGTTAGCATTAGCAGTGTCCTGTATCGATGGCGGTTAATTTCTGGGATAGTCCCAGTGTCGCCAGACATTACGCCGGATGTTCCTCACTTTCCTCTTTCTTTGAGTTAACTTTAAACTCTGATCGCATCAAGCAATATTCACCAGAACCTCTACGCAACGTTACAGGATAAAAATGGTAAGTTTTAAGGAACATTTGGATCATGCAACATGGCAGGCCTGCATGGTTTATTAGGGGAATGATTGTAAAGACAATTTGTAAAGTAACTGATTCAAAGAAATTCAAACAACCCCTGGCCATTTATTGTCCTATCGAGGAATGTAGTGTGGACTAGCCAGACATTCCTCTGCACCGCTGTAGAGATAGGTCTGGTAATGCGAGACAACATTAGCAGTAACAATGGGATAATATTATAAGTAATGCATAATTTCCTGTTAGTTCATGTGCTTAGGTAGGCAATCTGAATCCAGTGAAAGAATCGCGGACACAATGAAAACTGCTATAGAGGGATAATCACTGGATGTAAATACTTTCAATGGCTAATGCAGAAATAGATGGCGACATACAGTAGATAGTATCAAAAATGTCGTTTGATTTTAAGTAGTTAAGTTATTAGTTAGTTAAGTTGAGGATGGAGCACCAAGGATTTTCCCCCAAAATATTATATGAATAGTTCATGTAATACAAATAATTTATCAGTTTTAACAAGTTTTTAACTTCTGTCCCCACAAGGTTGATGAGGAATTGAGAGTGAAGGTATGGTTTGGAGTAAAGGCTAGAATTGTGACTAGGGTCAAGTTAGGGTAACGGGCGGAGTAAGATATACTGTATAGTGCTTATTGTTAATGCAATGGTAAGTAGCTGAGTAATGAAATGAAATGAAAGTCATTACAATTTCCCCACAAGAATAGCAATACAAGTTTGTGTGTTCCAGCAAGTGTGTGGGGGCTGGTGGGTACTCCGTCAAAGTCCCAACAAGAATTTATAACACATAAATGTCGGCATTGATTTCTGGAACATTTTTTCCCTTTTTCATGACACCTGTTTTACTCACTGCTTTGTGTGTGTGTGTGCGTGTGTGTGTAAGTGATCATCTGTCTTAACGTTTTGCAAGCTGTCTTGACTAAACTATACAACATTAAACTTGTACTAACCTGTTTAAGTGCACGCTCCATATCTATTCCTTGGTTCCAGGGAGCCGCTGGATTGGCCAAGCAGTCACCAGCGTTGCCACGGCGACTTATATCAATTTTCTGACGGCGAAGGCTGCGAAAGGCCTCGGCCATCACAAGGACACCATCATACGTAAGAGCTGAAGGTATACTGAAGAAGGGTAGAAAAACAAAGAGGAAGAAGTAAAGTTTTTAAACTTTTTTAGACAGGCAAATAAATACTTCTTCTTTGTCAGTACACAGTATGACAGAGATTAATCCTGTCATACAATTAATTCTCAGGTAATGAAAACATAAAAAATGAGAGAGAGGTATTAAAATGTTTAAGAAGACCCTGTGTGGAAACTGACACTGACTTTACTCATGGTGCTAAAGTGTATCTAAATAAAAGTTTAAATCAACATAACAGTTTAGATGATAGACTGAAGGTCGATAATTGTATGTTTCTAGAATACTAAACTAAATAATAATTGATCAAATAAACACAATTACAAATATCTTATTATATATTATTAATACACAAATGAGGAGTCACAGCTTTTTGAAGTGATGTGATTTAAATTTTGGTGGTGAGTGATAAATCATTCCTTAAAAAGAAATATTTTTCAAAATAGTCTTCCAGTCAAGTCATTTCAATATTGGAAATCCAAATTCATTTTAAAGCCAAATCAAGTCACATTATGGGTTTGGTCCTCAGTAGCATTAAAACAAAACATTCATCTTGTCTTTGTCTCTTTTCCACACAGCACATGTCTGAATAAATGCTTTCTGTGATTTTCAAATGCATAGTAGAATATGCTAGTGTTGCAGGGCTGTGCCTAAAATGAGAACCAATTTGATCTCAGGTAACAGCTGTAGTACTGCATCAGAGTACATTTTAACTCCATATGAACTATCCTCACCAGTATGCAAATATGCTGACCTGTGCCTCAATCTATCTCACCACTCTGACTTTTATTTGACTTCCACAGTTAATACCGGTGAACATCAATCAACATCACTGTAAATGTAACATCCCCGTAAATGTGCCAGTTTTAGACAGGCTTATAGTTTTCAAATACAATCAATGGGCCATGAAAATGACATTAAAACGTATTAAAATCCATGAATTAAATCCACTTTGCTAGGGAATTCCCTATGATGGTGAAATGTGGATTTACAAGATTTAGGAGTAATGTAGTATCATTTTAAAATAGGATGTGGCACTTAAGAAGTGAGTTGGAGTAAATTACAAAAATTCAATGTTTTAAAGGAGAATTCCAGCCAATTTTTATGTTAATCTTGATCAATATAAATATACAAGTACTTTTGATTGAAAAAACCCCTGACCTGAATCAGTGGAGGCAACACTGAGTAGCTTCAGCTATGTGTACAAGCTTCCACTGAGCTAAAACGGCAGATAACGTGGCAAGTTTTAGAGTGGCTTGGCAGTGTCAATCTGTGTGGTAGTTCCCTTAGCCAGGCAGGCAGCCTTTGTCCCCGCCTTTCTCGTCTTCTCGGAAGATTGACACTGCCAAGCCTCCTACTCACCAACAACAGATCAATCACACACAAAATGGATGAGCTACAAATACACACGGAACTGCTGCGTTATGATTTTCACAAAAAGCCTGGCTGAACACACTTATCACTAGCAGCTAACAGCTAATAAGGGCACTGAAGGCTAGCTGTTGCCTATATCAGTTGTAGCAGGAAAAAAGCTAAACAGTGTGCAAATTATGTGTGAAGAGTGAAGAGCGGAATTGTTCACAAGGGAAGAAACTTAAGAGTAACATAACTAGGAGAATATAGCAGATATACTACACACGGAACTGCTGCGTTATGATTGTCACAAAAGCCTGGCTGAACACACTTATCAATAGCAGCTAACAGCTAGCTCTAGCAGCTAATCAGGCAAACAAGATTCCCACCGGCAAGAACAAGACAGGGTAGGTGAATTAAAACAATATTTGACTTGAAAAAGCATCTTGATGTTACATAAGGGCCCTGTTTATGTTGTTCAGACATTTTTATTGCATTGTGTGTCTGTTAAGAGGCGCAAAGGCACTCTAAAACTTGCCCCATTAGCTGCCGTTCTATCTCAGTGGAAGCATGTACATGCAGCTGCAGCTACTCAGTGTTGCCTGCACCGATTCAGGTTGGGTTTTTTTCAATCGAAAGTACTTGCATATTTATAGCGATCAAGATTAACATCAAAATTTGCCGGAATTCTCCTTTAAGGGACCTTTGAAACATGATAGTAAGTAAGAGAAAGGGTAAGAAATGACTATTAGTTGTTCACTAATGAAACTCTTAAAAAAGTAGTGGTGATCTTGACAGATTATCTGACTAATTAATTATAACACAGTGCAGTGGGGAACAGCACCACATACAGCAGCAACAAACCCACCCACCCCATACACAGACACACAGCGCCACACAGACAGAGGCAGTCAAACACACAGCAGGCTGCCTTCACATGAAACGGATCCTCACGGAAACAAGTGAAAACCGGAGGGAAGAGGGAGGGAAAAGGGACGTCGACTGAAAGACTGCCGGTGCTCTCCACGCCTCTGTAGGGTAGTTTACTCTCCTACTAACATCCCTTGCTTTGCATCCTACAAGGTGCATTTTGGAAGGCTGCGCAACCATGTCATCCTCCTTTCATCTCTCTCCTTTATAACTAAAGAAGCCTTGAGGCATGCAACTGACATATGACAACACTAGCATCCAAATCAAGGAGAAAACAACAACAACAAAACTGAGCCCGCATACTGTTTTCTGTCACAAGAAGGACAGAGAAACCTTCGGGACATAGAAAACAGTATTGACTTTTTCTTTTAAACACCTAATTCTGGATAATATACCTACGGTCGGTTTAAATCTCAAATTTCAGCTAAAATCCACCAAGTCAAAACAGAGAAAACTGTGTAAACAACCATAAATAAAGTTTAGTTTTACAAGTTTACTCTACAATTCCATACCAGACCAAAGACCAGCTTTATAAACGATGTATGCAAGAAAGCATGTGCCACTTTTCACACAGAAGCTAATATTCATAAAAATTTTATGAGAGAACTGACCTGAGTGAGATAAAGCAAAGACGTTGTAGTCATTCATTAATTCATTTAGTTATGTACAGTACTTTGGACTCGTAAAGTAATATTGGAATATTGATTATGCAAATCAGATAACAGTAGTGTAATGAATCATCAGGCCATTATGACTCACAACGGCAACATAATGAACAAAGTAAATGTGGCACAAATAGAAGATGATTACAGTATCAAGCTAAGCACATGTCTGATTTGTGCCCAAAGATTGAACATGTCAAAAGAAATTATGGAAAGAGCGAGTGGCCATTCGCCTCATGGATGTGTGCAGCTAAACAGGAAATATATACTGTACGCAACAATTTATAAATCAAGTGCATAGACTGTGTACATGTGTCTGCTTTTTAAAATAATCTCATAGACTGAGCGTCAGGTAGCATAATACAGCAGAGGCTGGGTTAATGACACGCTGAGAAACACTAAGCTCTTTCATTAATTTTTCTTGTCAAATGAGATGAGAAATTGAAATGGAAATATAAGACAGTAGCGTTAAAACCATTTGGAAATGCATATTTCATTTATAAAATTAGCTTTGCACTGGTCTCTGGCAAACAATAAATTCTTTACACAAGGACAAATATTGATAAAGGCAGCCCCATTATCTGTTAAATTACACAGATGTTGTGAACCTATTCATATTCTGACCATGCGACTAGGGGAAATGTGTGATTAGCCCCAAAAAGGCTATCACTTGGAGAAGATATGTGTGACCATAAGCTTTGTGGTTGAATTCTGATGAAGTTAATATATTTCTTTGCAAGGTCACTGGTCATTGTCATCAATCTTCAACAAAATGTCCAGGCACAATAGAGCTAATTTCAAGGCATAGCAGCAGACAACTAATGGGTTAAGAGATTTTGATTGATGGCTAAAACCATCAGCTAGCTCAAAATCCAGTCTCCAGTGTGAAAGCGACATTTCCCCATAGCTTTTCACACCACACATTATTAGACCAGAGTTCTACTTGGCCTTAGGCTACGAGTTAGCCCAAGGCTAACTGAGCTCAGTTATTTTTTTTTCACAGCAGCAATAAGCCTAGAGCAATTTGGAAGCATCTGTTGTCGCTAGAGATATCTGTTTTTTTGTAATTGTGTTAAATCCCCCAAATCATAGTTCCTTGTTTACAAAAGGCATTGGTAAAACATAATTTTAGGAAGTGAACTTTTTAAGTCCACTTAATCAAATATGTTCACAAAGTTCTGAAAGTTGAGGGCACCTGCAGTTGTGTTTACCTTGGTTTTTGTATTTTTAAGCATGTTCGCTGTATCTATCTTTCAACACACACATGCATATAATATGTGTACCACCATTATCACACCAACTGCTGTGTAAATGGATCAATTAATGCAGCTGCCATCAACTAATGAAAATTCATCAGGTCAATCTAAGAATGATGATAAGCTAATTAACACAGGTCCCTAGGTGAAAAATGACATTCCAATATTAAAATAATATGACCATCAAGTTTGTTTCTGTTTGCATGTGTGATTGGTCCCCTGTCTTGTGTCTGTCTGTGTGTGTCGGTTTATTTATGTGTTTGTGTATGTCTGTTTCTGCATGTATTATTTGTAAGCTGTAGATGTTACTCTTTTTGTTGCTTTCTTTTTGTGTGTCCCCCCCATCTTTTCTCTCTGTATGTTTTGGCCCTGAGACACGTTTTTTATGTTCCAGTGTTTTGCCTGTTTGTTTGTGATTTTTCTTAATTTGTTTTGTTGTTTGTTAATTTTTAATAAAAAAACATTTGATAACAAAAAAAATCAATCAATATAAAGTTGCAGCTCTGAGCGTGCGTGTCCTCAGAGAGTGACTGCATGTGAGTGTGAGCCAAAGAGGAAAGGATAGATAGCTGCAGGATGTTGTATTTTTAATAGGTAGGTGGACATATTTCCAGTTAATATATGCACAAATCAAACGCAATTGGCTGCAGGTCAAAACCCGGTCAATAGAGGTGTGCTGAGGGAGGAGAGAGGTTCAAAGACAGAGACAGAGAGGAAGGGGGAGTGGGAGAGACTAAATGAAGGAAACACTAATGTGACAGAGGAAGGGACATTAGTAGTAAGAGAAAAACACATTGAGGATGGTGAATGGAAAGGAGGAAAAAAGACATATAATAAAAGTGACAATGACACACATACAGGGATGCAATTGTGCATTTGGATACAGAACTGGAAACAAGGGAAAAGAGAGATGGAAAAAGTGACTGAGATATCATTGAAGAATATCATGCAGGACAGACATGACAGGGAAGTCTGGAGCATCCATCACAGAATCATAGAGGAATTTATGTATGTCAGTCATAGTAGGATCAGCTAATTGACCTTTCCCACATCCTGAGGTCACACTCTGACTGGATAAGAAGCTGTACCACATCCCCGTGTGATGTGTATAAGGACTCTGGATATTTGCAAACCAATGCCGCCAACCCTAATTATGTGCGTGTGTGTGTGTGCGCATAATATTCCGGTGTGTGTTATAGCTGAAAAGACCTATTTTTCCTTTGTAATAGTAGAGGATAGTTCTGCATTTTTGTTTCCTGTATATAGTAGCCGAGGAAGAATAAGAGCTGCTTTAGGGAACAACATTTCATAACAAAACCTGCTATTGCACATATTTCAACTTACATTAGTTAGGGTAGTGGCAACTCAATTCTTTTCAATTCTTATATTTAAGGATGGGACAGCATATTTGTATCACCTTAGGTGGGCTTTCAGATCCAGGGTACTCTCTCTGATCCAGTTTGTTCCAGCGCTGCATCAGTTTAATAACGATGGCCCTGCTGAAGTCCACCAGCTGGAAACCAGTCACATTTGCCCCGCCATGCATGAACCTCTCCAGAGATATATCCTTAAATCCCTGAGAGAAAGATGGAAAGAAAGTGAAATGAGGGATGATCCAAGCACTGAAAGAACAGAGTGGAATTGGAATACAAAACCCTCCAACACAGTGTGTGGAACTTTTGCTGACGAATCATACTCCACATACTCCAACAGGTTTTCAGATTATTTATACCCCTACACAATATGGAGTGGCTACCACAGTTGAGTGTGTGACTTCATGCAAAATGACACTTAATAGTGAAGGGGTCGTGGAGAGGGTTCCGTTTAGGAGAGGTAAAGAGGAAAGACATGTGAGGGTTATCCTAGGATGATGGATGCTAATTGCTAAAAGTCTATCTAGCTTGACCTGAGCTCACTGGCCCCCTTTTTCACCATCCCAGAGAGAACTGCTGTGGAAAAGATTTTAGGGATTAAGGTTGATGCAATACTTCATATACTGACATGAGTTCTAGCAGCTACCTGCAGCTCAGAATTTGTTAAGGAGGACACACATATTCATTCTGAAATAATATAAACAATGGCACCTTGTTGGGAATATGAAAAGATCAATGTGTAACTGGCAAACATGGCTTGTTTTATTGCTAATAAACACCAAAAGAACAACTTTGGGACAAGCTAAATGTCAAAATAGGAGTAAGTAAAATATGTCTCAAATTGTTGGCTTAAAAGACAGAGATTGATTGTGTGTCATGGCTGATTCTAGTAATTTAAGATCTTATCTTAATAACTTTGTATGTCTTTTTATCAAAAAATCTTTTTAGTCTTGTTTCTTTGAAATATTACAAAATAATTATGTAAGCGATTAAAACAAGACATTTACACATAGGGTGACCAGACGTCCCGAAATCCAACCAGTTGTCCCGAATCCTGCCCTAATTGTTCCAAAATTTTGAGCAAAGTCTCAAGAGCAGACTCTCGAGTAGTTATAGCCTGATAGAACATAAAAAAAATGTTTATGGTAATTGAGTCGTCCTGCAGCTCCCAATTGGCTGCTCATTGGCTGCAACGATGTAGGACCTACATAGGTGGCTAGGCTTGGATTTTAACACGCATTGCTATTTTTCATTCATTCATTGTTGAAATAGAGGCTCAGGCTGGTGTCCCGGGACCCAATGAACACGTAGCTAAAAAGCAAAAACGTCTCTGCAGGTACCGGGAGGACTGGGTAGGGAAATATCCCTGGATTACTGCAGTTTTATGTGATGCAAACAAAGTGTTTTGCAATGTACAGTATGTAAGAAGGAGTTTGGTAGATGTCAGACGGGGAGACATCTGGTCACACTAATCACACAGCTACTAAACAAGTCGCAAAATAACAAGCAATGCCATTAAGACTTCTTACCAGGTTTGCTATGATGTAATGGTAACCCTTTACATGTTTCCCCACACTGACAGCCTAGAAAGGAAAACAGAGAGAGTAAGGGGGAGAGAGAGAGAATACATCATTTATTTGCTACATATTGGCAATGCATGTAGTGTAGCAAACCAAGGGTCATGTAGAATTCTCAATTCACGTATGAATCATTGAATTAACTAAAAAGAGATGTTACAGTTGGTTTAATTTAACTTTAAGGAGCAGGGCATGGGTATAAAAACAAAAATAAAGGGGACTCCCTCCCATCTGTGGCTGTGGTTATATTCTTGTACTGATTAAAAGCACAATGAGCCTGTGAGGACTTCAGTTGTGCTCTGTGCCATGCTGGCTCAGAGTCTGCAGCCTTTTGGAACATTTAAAGAGCTTCAGCAATGTGTGGGGGCTATGTTAACCTGTCTAGTCCAATTTCATTTAAAAATCCCTAAATCCTGTAAATATAGGTGCCAAGATCAGTCTGCATAAAATGCAATCCTTATTTACAAGACTTAATTCCCATTTTGAATTATCAAAATATTGTTTGGGGAAATGTAATTTCAGAAAACACATAAAAATACACTAAATGTTTCCTGACTACGTTTTTAGCAGATATATTAATATGTTTTTCAGCTTTCCCTGCCACATCAACTTATTGCAAGTAAAGCCTGATTAAAGGAGAATTACGGTCAATTTAAATATGTAGGTCTGTTTGGAGGTCTAAGAGTAGCAAGAAAAACGAAAACAATCGGTGCTGCCTACATCGTGTTATCGTCCTGGTAGAGTTAGCACCCAACAGAATTACAACAGGGCAAGTTTTAAACATGTTTTTAGCCTCTAAATGTGTTAAAAATGTCATGTACAAGTGCCTACTCATGTGAAGTGATTCCTTCAAAGTGAACACAGTGAATCTGACTGCTGTAGATGTGAAATAAATGCATTAAAGTTCTGCTAATTCAGCTGTTCAGGTGTTGATACTGCAAGGAGTGCTTCGGGACCGTCTACAAACTACAACACCAAACAGAAATACAAACATATTTTAAAGAATAAAAGTAAGTGCTGTAGTGAAACTAGCAGAAGACAAGTTATAATTGAGGTAGGTTTGGAGACACTTCGCTTATTTAATCATTAAATTGATAGTCTACATATTTTTGTTTCATCTCTTTTCTGTGTTGTAGTTTGCAGACAGTCCCTAAGCTCTCTAACTGCTGTCTCAACACAGGAACTAAACACAGCTGAATTAGCACAACTTTAATGCATTTCTTTCACATCTACAACAATCAAATTCACTGTGTTCACTCAGAATGAATCATTGCACATAGGTAGTACTTTTAATGACATTTTAAACATGTTAAGAGGCTAAAAACATGTGTTTAAAACATGCACTGTTTAAGTCTGTTGGGTGCTAACTCTAGCAGGAGGATAACCAATTGTTTTCGTTTTTCTCTCTGTGTGTTGGAATAGACTGGAATTCTCCTTTAAGGTCTGGTTAAATTCAGGCCACTAAAACCACAAAAAAAAACTACAATGTTCTTTTCACTTCACATACAGACAATGCATGTTGCCATTGAACAGATATGACTATTGTCTATGAGGTGTGTTTGTGGAAGAGTGAATGGCTGACTGTTTAACAAAGTAGTGTCAAAAGTGTAATTCTGCACAAAATTGAAATCTGTAATGTTTTCTGTCATTGGTATATGTGTACAGTGGGATGGAGTAAAATATGGCGCATTGTGAGCTTTTTGGCAAAGGAGGGGAAGCATCTTTTTTTAACATGGTGCCTAAACTTAATTACTAAATTGCTTGCTTTTTTGTATCTCTCTCATCCACAGCATATCAACAGCTATGTACACTCCACACACACACACACACACACACACACACACACACACACACACACACACACACAGCTGGCAGTGGCAGTCAAACAGAGCAGTCTCTGTCTCAGAGCTGGGGTGCTTGCCAACGCCAGCATCACAGAGACCACTTTGTCGGCAGTGTGTATTTGTGTCTGTATGCTTGTCTCAGTATACACTGGTGTGTGTCTCTGTCTTTCTATTCTCTCACCACAAATGCCAACTAAGAAGTCTGTATGGCTATCTGTCTTGGATGCTGCTACTGTGTGTGTGTGTGTGTGTGTGTGTGTGTGTGTGTGTGTGTGTGTGTGTGTGTGTATGAGCATGTGCATTATGCACTGGTATGTATATTTACAGATAAGCATGCGTATGTGTGTGTGTGTGTGTGGGTGTGTGTGTGGGCTATGTATTTGTGTGTGAGCACAAGTGCTTAGCTGTGTGTGTCACTGAATTTGTCAGATGTGCAGACACAGGATCAGATTTGATGACAGGTGGCAGAACCAATGAGATGTACACAGAAACCGGAGTCCAAAGTCACATACACACACATTTACGCACACACAAACACACACACACACACACACACACACACACACACACACACACACACACACATCTGCGCCACCTGTCAGAGCTAGACCATCAAGCAAGACAGATCATATAACAAACTTGGACAAGCGTAAGGTGTCAGAGTGTGTGACTTCAAATGCTGTATGTTTTTATGTGTTTGAGTGTGTGTGTGTATGTATGTGTGAGTGTGGAGTGGACAGTATGGTGTGTTTTACAATGATGTAGCTGTTGGGGAAGTCACATTTTTCACTCCACATTATGAACTCCAGGGGAAAAAATCAAATCTTGTTTTCTCTCCACATGTCAGAAAGCATAAGGAGTGTTGCTGTAACTAGCTGAGTGAAACAGACAGCAGGCATATAGACACCAGTAATACAGAGGGGGGGGAGGGAGGGGGGGGATGGAATACTATCCGCGATCTAACACTTTTATTTGAATTGTTAAAAGGGTTCTGGTTTTAATCACAAAAAAAACTTACTCTATGTTATGTTGCTTGTGGTTGTAGGTGGTGATAATGTGTCATTGTGGTGTGTTTGTACCTTATAATTGAGTCTTAAGATAAGTCCAGGTCAGTGACGTAACCTCTTCCCTGTCTGTAGTAATCTCAGTGCCACATAAAACCTAAAGCACTATGTCATAATCTAACATGCTGCAGGGTCCTTTAGGTTCCAGATCAAAGTGTCAAATATCATTCTGGGGCCTGCAGTCAGCTCAGTAGTTAGTTAAGTATTAGTGAATCAGTTTTTTTTTCTTCATTTTTCCATTCCACCAATTAGTCTGTATAGAATGAATTGTGGGTATAAATAATATAATTTCTGCTAAAAACCTTTCTGCTATTATTTCTAAATATGGTGAGGTTGGGTTACATGCCACAATTATTCTCTGATTACTACTCTTACAAAAGTGTGCAAAGAAACTGTGATTAGCAGTATAATATAATATATAATATAACCTGTTCGAGGATGCTCTGTAGTCTCTCAGGCTCCAGGTCAATTACATATTTTCTCTCCTGACGTCGGTCCAGGTCCTCTAAGAGTCGGCGGTATGCTGCCTCATTGAAGCTCTCCACACAGATAGCACTCACCTGGATAAACATACATACAAGAAATGTGTATAAGCATACAACAGCATGTAGGTATAAGGACATGCATACAAACCACAAGCAGGTTAACAAATTGAGTTTGAAAGATTAACAACAAAAACAATAGTGTAATTATGTGCATGCACTGTATGTATGCTTCATAAGATCATGAATTCTTTTGCTGGCCTGTTTCCAGGAATTTGTGTGTTTGTGTGTGTCCTGACCTGCCATCCGTTCTGCCCCGCTCTCTCCATAATTGCCTGCAGTATTGCATAACCTAGACAACAGGGAGTAAGGGAAGGAAAAGGGAGAAAGACAAAATTAAATCTGTACTAGGTTAGGGTGAATTCAATACTTTTTAGGCACCGGCCGAATTGCCTCCTTAGTATTGTCATTCAATGCCAAATTTCAATGCCAGAGCAAATCCTCATTGTCAGTGAGTCAATAAGCATGTAGCATACTTCTACCAAGATCTAATACTGCTGGTGATTGGCTGTCTAACGTTACACTCTACGTTAAGCACAGAGACAGGGCTCACGAAGTAGGAGCTGAAAAATAGATACAAGTATTTGTGCCATAATGTGTAATGTCGTAATTTATTTTTAATAATTAGATTTTTGAAAATTGGTATCAAAAAAATAATCGTTCAGGTACCGGTATCGAAGTCACGCTACTAGTATCGGTATTGATACCTTTACCAGTATTGAACATATTGAACAATACCCAGCCCTATACTACCATACCATACCATACCAACTTTATTTGTTAAGCACTTTACAACAACCAAAGTTGACCAAAGTGCTGTACAGAAACACAAACAAAAACATATTTATAATCAACAACCATACAATTAAAACACACAAAGTAACAAATAAAAACAAGTAAATGAAGTCGACATCTGTACTATGTGTCACTAGGTAGAAGCTGTACTTGGGACGTGGAGTAATTATTATATATTGCAAAGTATTTTATTGCAGTAATGTGCAATACTTTCCAGCATAATAATCAGATTCACCAAAGCAACACCCTGTCTTGTCTTGTCTTGTCTTGTGATGCACCTAGCACCTAACAACATCACTTTATCAACCAGCCCAGAAAGCTTATCAGGACAAAGAGTTATGTGCCAAAACAATAGAAACATCTCATTCAAACTACTCATTTCTTATTCAGTGGTGAACTAATAAACTCATTTGAGAACACGCTGCCACTTCAATTGATTAATCAATTTTATAGCCTTGAAAAAAACATCAGAAAGGAAAGTTCTTTTTCTACACAATAATGGAGTACAGGTTTGAGTAGGTTGAATATGCCTCTTGGCATGATATTTAATGAGTTTCAAAGTTAATATGATCCCATGAGAAGCAGGTGGCAACAAACGATAATAAATTAAGATATGTTACATTAAACACTCTAGATTGGTCATAACAAGTGGAAAAACAACAACAATAAGAGACAACTCAATATCACAATGATAATCCTTTACAATATTGGCACACAGCCACTGCATATACGTACTTTATCATAATGATTGTTGATATCTATCAAACCTCCACATATGTTGTTAACTGTGCTCTGAGCTAGAATATTTATTGTGGGAAATAAAAGGAATATATCTCACAATTCACTCAAAGGCAAATTTGTGCACACAATGGAAATTACAGACCCACACAACCCACACATCTTCAAGACACAGTGACATGACACAACAACCCAAAAGGACACACACACACTCACTGCAGTGTAACAAGTAACGATGACAAATTGGTACCTGTTTTTTTCTAATGTTTCGGAGGCAGCTTCTGCTAGTACTTGAGTTGAAAAAGGAAAAAGCACATCTGAAGCCTCAGTAATCACGGTGTGTGTGTGTGTGTGTGTGTGTGTCTGTGTGTGTTGTCTGTGAGTTGTTTCTGTGTAAGCCTTTTGTTTGTACGGTTTGTAACTTATATTAATCTAATGCATGCACAGATGTACGCAGATTCATCTACTCGTGCGAGATTTCAGTTTTTGTGCTTGTGTATGTGCGTGTGTCAGTAGGACGTCTATGGAGCAGAGCAAAGCAGGGAGCATAAAACAGATCACAGCGTTACTGCCCATTTTCCAGCACATTACCGGCAGCAGGGCCTGATGGGAGCCTATAATGAAAGGCCCTGCCTTGGCCAAGTCAAGGGTGAGCACAGCCCAAACTCTACGCATCCATCCTCCGCTCCATTTCTCCCTCCTTTCTCTCAATTCTCAGCCCCTCTTCCTGTTATGTGCTACTGTATATACCCTAGAGGTTTGCAATTCTGCCTGTCTTTCTACTTCTCCCTCCTGTCCTTTCTCTAACCACCCCCCACATTTCTTCCCCTGTCACCTTGTTTATGTCCTCATCACTTGCACCTGTCTTTCCTATTTTCTCTCTTTTTGGCTGCTTCACCAGCTTGACTCACCTTACCTGTCCCTCCTGCTCCCCCTTGTCCCTAATCATTCTCCCTGTGCTCCTCCTGGGGTACTAAGCCAGACGACCTGGACCAGAGGGAGGCTGTCAGAGGCACACACACACTCACATATACACACACTCTGCAGCTCAATAATTCCCTAACACACCACTATACCATGGTCTGGGGACTCTGAGTCATGTTTGACCTGTGTTTCTCTCCCTGTGGCAGGGACTTAGTGTGTGTGTATGCGTGTGTGTGTGTGTGTGTGTGTGTGTGTGTGTGTGTGTGAGAGAGCGATAACGTGCTAAGAATTCTCATGACAGCGGTTAGGGGTCGAGGGCTTTAAGGTAGGCGAATACTGCAAAAACTGGGGCCAAAGATTCTGTCTGAAAAGTGTCAAATTACACCCTTGTTTCTGCAGCTGTATCCTTTCATCAGGAAAGTATTGTATGACCTGATAGTACAATTTTGTTCTCAGTGTGCCATTCCAAACTAACCATAAATCAAGTGACTAATAGAACCCTTTTATTTATTTATTTATTTTTTTTTAATTTCTTTCTTTTAATACCTTTTATTTTAAAATACAAATCCATCTTTTGGGTGAAAGTCCTATGTTTGTTTGACCCTTCAACCACCCTAACCTGCACCCTTGCACAGAATTAACTTCGTTGCTCACGTCATAATAGCCTGGCTCCGCTCTCTTACGTACTTTCCCTCAATTTTCATTTTCCTTCAGTACTACGTCTAGGTTTGCGGTATATTCATGGGTTTTCTCCGGCCAAATCTTTGCCAGTCCAATCAGCGAACAGAGGGAGTGGCTGAGAAGAATGACGTTGAGGTCATGTGCTAGAGTTATATTTTCGTAATGGCGGTGGAAAAAGATGTGAGCAAAGCCTTTCGGTCCGTTGTAGCAACGCTGCCAAATATCCAGAAGCTAAAACCTGATTAAGAACAATCTTTGAGTTTTGATGACGGCCATAATGTTGTGTCCCTCCTCCCCACAAGGTTTGGGAAAAGTTTGATTTTCCAGCTCGCTCCGTTAGTGGTGAAGGAGTTAGCTAAGGTGAATGCTAATAATGCTAAGTCGACGTCACGACCAAACGTTAGCGATTAGTTATGGCAGATCCATAGTGGCTCTAGGCAGATCCAATAGTTTTAAACTTCCACAGAGTACCTGCCTTTAAGGAAGTACAAATGAAATGTACAAGAGTTTGGTAGGACCAGGCTAACGTCATAATTCCTACGTCCAGTAAAAAGGGCCAGCTCTATAAACGTAATGAGTTAAATTGCTGTCAATCACCTTCAATGGCAAGGCAATAATACTGAGTGAATTGTTGATTTCCCTGGATGTTCATACCTGTCCATATGGAAAAAAACAAATCAAATATTTTAAGGTAAAAATAAGTTAATGGTTATCAAATTGTGTGACCTTTCTTACTTCTGAACACCAACTCTTCATATAACTTGTTAATGTATTCGCCATTGTGCATTCACCTCTGTCTGTGTCGTAGAGGAAGACAAATCGACTCCAGTCGTAGTGGTCCAACAGTGACAGCAAAGCCCCTCTGATGGACGGCCGGAGCTGCAGGGTGAACTGGCCCTCTCCTTCGGTGGGGAAGCTGGGCGTCACTAGGCTGATGTGCAGGGCCCCACAGAACGACGTCAGCGTGTTTACCGAGCGCTTGTCGTAAAGGCCGAAGATGGCAAAGACCCCCCTCGAATACTGAGAACAGACTGATGTGAGCGGGGAATAGAAGAGAAGGGAGGAGTTTTGGAGACGATCCAGATGGAAGAAGGAAAAAAAGTGGAGAACAATTAGGAAACAAACACACAGAGTATACTTAGTTACACTGTTTCTGATGGCTCTAATGGTATATAAAGAGCAAACAACAAGATAGAATGGTGAAAGACACGTTAAATTCACACTTTGGAATCTGTTTAAACATCTCAACCATTTTAATGAGTGACCGCTCCTGTGTCAGTCATATCTTCTCACTCCTATTAGACCCACAAACAAACGCTCTTTGCGTGATGCAAGCATTCATAAATGTGACTGGTGTGACTGGTTTGTGCTGTTTTTTTGTCCAAAATCATTCCCATTAGCCAAAAACTGGCATGGCTGCTTATACAGTCATTAAGGAAATTACAGTCAAATAATCCCACCTGCTTAGAGTTTAACATCCTTAAAATCCATCCATGCACGCACTCACACACGCAGATACAAAACCCTTGACCGAGACATGAGCTCCCTTCAAATATGATTAATTTTCCACTATAACACTACAACTCAGTCTTCAAACACCCTGAAGCTTTGATCCGTGACAGAGAGGAGAGTGAAAGCACTGACGTCCTCCGCTATCTCGCTTTCAGAATAATCTCTCCTCTGCTTTGGTTTGTCGTTCATCAGTGCAGCTCGACCAAAACTGTGTTTGAGCACACACACACACACACACACACACACACACACACACACACACACACACACACACACACATACACACACAGTAAAAGCTTTTGGGTGTGTGAGATACTATACTACATATTCTGGCCAATCAACCGAAATGTGCACACAAACACGTGCTTCACTTTCTAAGGATTCAGCAAGTGAACTGACAAAAAACTGTGTGCAAACTCGTTTTTCTTCTTTTTTTGTTTCTTTTTCTTTCAACCTTTAATTTCATCCCCTCCTTTCTCTCTTTTGTACCATTCATCCTTTCAGACAGATTCCTTCAGGCAGGCATGTTTTGAGCCTGAGAGCTATCCTGCGTCACAATTCACACTTCACTCTTTAATACGTCACACTGGAGAAAACTGTAAGAAAGACTGCAGTTTGGCAACAGCCGGTCATCCTTTTGTAACCTTTCCTTCCTCTTTTGCATTACTTCATCTCATACCTTTTCACCTTTATTCTTTTCCAGGCTGGCACAGAATCCATCCTGCCCCTTCCAGCTTTCACCATCGACTTTCCTTGGTCTGCTCTCCTCTCTTCCTCTATGCCCGCCTCCTCTTTCTGTTCCTCCCTCTCTCCCTACTCCTGGGACTCAGAGTAATTCCATTATCAGCTATAAGCCTCAGTGGGGGTAAATACTGAGGGATGCAGCTTTGACGGTTCGGCTTGTGGCAATTAAACAAAGCTGAGGCCCTGCACCCAGGAGGTGATAAGGCAGGGATTTAGTCTCTGATTATGACAGGAGCAAAATGTCTTCAATTCAGGGAACTAGCATACTATGTACGTAGCATGCGTCATTCAGCAGTAGCTGAGTCATGGCACCCTCAAAGTCAACAAAATTTGTGCCTTGCAGGATTATTTATTTTGGCATTTTCAGGTTTTATGTATCACTTCAGAGCACATAGCAACGGGAGATATGGGTGTATGAGACTGGGCGTGTGTGATAAACTATGACAGGTGCTATATTTTACAGTTCAGTACCTGGGATGCACAATGATGTTTACACTAAATTATTGAAGTTGACATCATAATTAAGTGCTCAGAAGATAAGAGCAAACAACAACAGCAAAAATACAGCGAAATAACAGGGACTGAAGCAAACAGCAAGCAGAGACAGCTTGGTAAGATATTTGTGTACATTCAGATTGAAACATGCAGGGAAAATTATACTTGCAGTTCATTCATAATGACAGCTTACTGAGAGAAAAATGGCTTTTGGCAGAAAGAAATGATGATCGTACAATGTCTAAGGATAAAAGACAATCATACGGTTGAATTTCTTTGGCAGCAGTGTCCCTTGCCTAAAAATGAATCTGTGTTTTTGGGATCAGCTGTTTTTTGGAACAGAGCAAAAATCAAAAAGCAGCAGAACAAAAACAAAAGCGACATAGTGGGTAAAAGTTTGCTCCCAAGCCAACTGATGAATTTCTTTTAAATCTTGACTAAAATTGTTGGCCTAGATGCAATTTGTGACATCTGTCTGCATACTTTATTATTCACCCACCTCCTAGGTCTCCATCAAAACATAAGGAAATATTGATAGCCTTAATCCCTAACCATTCTATTTTTAAACAATACCAAGACATCTGCAACCATACACACACAGACCCAGAGCTCATTCTTCAGTCATCTTCTCTCTCTATATCTATCTATCTATCTATCTATCTATCTATCTATCTATCTATCTATCTATCTATCTATCTATCTATCTATCTATCTATCTATGTGATAAACTAGATATATAGATATATACACATATTTCTCTCCTATCATTCACCTCCTCACTCACTTATTCCCTTATGTTCTATCTATGCCTTCTGATGCTGGCTCTGCCTTTTTGACTTTTTCAATCTTTTTTCTACCATGTTCCCCTTTCTCATGTATACCTCCATGGACTTGTCTCTGCAACCCACTCCACCATCCCGCCGCAAGGCTGGAATGTGTCCGACAGTGGCGTCATTGTAATAAAATATGTGCTAAGCTTGCTTCATAAAGCTTTAATAAGAGGAGGGGACCAGCGGCAGGGTGCATCATGACCACAATAAAAGCATAGGACACAATAGGTCTCCTGGGATTTATTCTACGTCTCCTTTCCTCCCGCTCACTCCTTCTCTCAGCTTTCTCTTTTGTGTACACTTTCCTGTCTTTTTCAGGATTCTTAATTGACGTCTGTCAAACCGCACTCTTTTCCTGTGCAGATTTCTCCATGAATATGAATCTCTTTAAAACGACCCTTCTTTATCTGCATTACTCTACACAGTATATCAAGCCAAATCAGCCTTGCACCTCCTCTGCAGCCAGCTATCCCTGCCTCTCTAGGATTCATTTCATTTGTGTGTCTGTGCGATTAGAAAGACCTCTCCATCATGTGCACACACTACTAAACAGTAACAGCAACACTAAACAGACAAATGTCATAGCTTTCTTTGCTTCTCTGGTATTGATTCCCATGTCTCTTCCATATTTCTCCCCACCCTGCCTCTTTCTTCCCCTCCAGATACATAGTGCTCTTGTCTCTAGATCGTCCGCTTGTTTCTATTTCACATGACAGCAAGAATAGATGCTCACAGACAAACCTGCTACGGATTTAACTGTCACTGCTCTACAGCACACAACGTAACAAGCGCACGCACACAGATACTGACACACAAAGTTCACTGTACAAACGCACAAAAGCAAAGACCCCATCATCCAACACACAACTTTCAGTCTTTAGGTCCTAATGGTCCAGTTGTTTCTTACCCATTAATCTTAATAACCCACTCACTGCAGAGACATTGCAGAAAAATTCTCCAGACAGACACAGCAACAGCGCAAAAATACAGTGAGCTCTCATTACCTGCAGGTAAAGGCCAAGAGAAAAAAAACTACAATGAATACAAACTAGTTTTAAAGGCAGGAAAATCGGCTCCTGATTCTTTTGTTTCAGCATTGTATGGGTTTACTTTTCAGATTTCTTTTTACAGATAAAAGCAAAGAGTGGCGCATCCTCCAGCAAGCAGTGGAGTTTTTATTTTATTGTTTTTACAATGAATTAGAGCATCCTAATTCAGACTGACAACTAATTCATAGTGTAGAATAAATGAATACTCATGAACAGTTTACATATTGAAACAGGGGTATGAGGTTAGAAAATACACCGCCCTCCCCCACCCATATTACAAGCCTATGAATATGGTAAAGTTTGGCACTTTAACATGGGGATCTATGGGGATTAACTCCCTTTTGGGGCCATAAGCCTCAAGTGGCCACTCGAACCACATTTTTTGGCATCTCAGCATTGGCTTCATTTTTCAGCACCAGACGTTGGTTGCTAGAGCGGATAATTGATTGCAAGATTGGATAGTTTAGCTAAAAAACTAATTAAATATGTCCTTAATGAACCTTTTTACTGACATGAATGTATGTATGAATATTTTGCTACTTGCCAGATACGTTAATTGACAACATTATGCTAATAAAAATCCAGCCTCTTAAATGCCTGTCTTTCTGGATAACATTAGATTGTTGAACATTCAATGAAGAAGAATGTGGAGATCTCTGTGGATGGTACTTGCTTGCTGGGTAATACAGCCTATTTTTCTCTAGTGTTTGACAGCTGCTCTCAGCTCTCCAAAGTGGTGTAGAGACAGACAAATGATCAAGTCTGGAGGTCAGTAGTGAAGACGATAAAACAAAAATACTGGCTAATACATCAAAGATAAGTAGATCATAAAATTGTATCAAATGGCATTCATAATTTGGATGTTTTCTTTGTTTTGTGCAAAAAATCCAAACACTAGATCACAGTTTATCATTTTAAGCCCTATATACCATTATCATATTCATCTTTGTTTGGACTAAGGTCAGGAGTACCAGACAGACAACACTGTAGGAACACCACAATGCCAACAGAATAGGGAGATACAGTAAAACAACAGATGCATAGCTCACAGCATGATATTAAAGCTTGCCTTACAGGCCAAAAGAAGTGAGTGTTTAATCCGTAAACAACAGTAATATTAAATTAATGGTAAAAAAGAAAGAAAGTAGGGTGTGTTCTAATAGGGTCAGGCCGCACCACCTGCCCCATCATAAAACTTGCTATTGCAATTTAAAGGTTCTTTTAGAACTGTAACAATTCCAATTTTTGCTGTACAATTAATTGTCTCGGAAATAATTGCGATTAATGTAATTGTCTCCTTCAGTCAAATTTTAAAATATGAATTTTTGCATTCCTTTTTTTAAACAAATTATAGTTTAGTGTATGAATTCCAGGAAAGACATTTCGTGTTAAATGACCCAGATAATGTAATAACACAAATAGACAGCCTATGAAGTAAACAACGCTTGTTATTATCACTTTAAAAAAGAAAAAGGTGAAGGGAGGTGATGGTTATTTAATCAGTGGGTTTGTCAGGCAGATTTCTGGCCAGGAACACATGTTTAATTTCTCTGGCTTGAGGCAGCTACAGCTCAGTATGTTTGGAGCTGCTTTGGCAACAAATGACAGCTGCCGCTTGCATAACAGTCCGACCAATAATTACAATTTAGCATATTTAAACAAAATCAACAATTACCATTAAGAGTCTTGCCCCTTAAGACCTTAACAAATGTCAACAATTAATTGAGGTTAAACAAAGTAACCGCGATTATGTAAAATAATTGACAATTAAGACAATTATGTAAAAATTGTTACAGGCCTTGGGAGACAATGAAACACTACTTGTGTACTGACAGTGGCACCACAACTCTGTTACATAGTAGCATTATAAAGACAAGACAGAAGACAAAGTCTGGAGATCAATAGTACCTGGCAGAGAGCAGAGTCACTGTATGGATTTCATATTTGTTCCTACACTACAACATATATTATGACACAATGGAGCAACTTCTCAGAAAAAACTACCACCTCAGAGGTTAGAAAAGGAATTTTTTCATTTGTAATGCTTTCATATTATTTTACATGGTGTTTTATAAAAAATAAAAAGACTGTGGAGATAAAAACAGCCATACACATGACATAATTACAATAATAATCTATCTATCTATATGAGCAACTTTTGTTTTTCAATACTGCCTTTCATTATTCTTTAAACTATCTTAATGCATTCTCCTCATCCCAAATAAAGATGGACAGAATATTTTAGCCTGAACAACAAATCATCCATCCTAAGCATCAATGTTATGATGACAAGCTAAAAGCCTGAGGATCAATATTCTTCGAGAAGACGTCCTTGCTATATTATAACAATCAAAAACTAGAAGGCATACAGGAGAGCTTTTTGACCAACTGTTTTTAGACGAGAACACCAAACCATGAGTTAAAAATGAGCTCTGGAGAATTACATAGTTCTGTTTCCTTCCAAGAGACATATGACAATTATAAAGTTAATATATATATGTTCTAATTGCTTTTTGTCTGGTTTAATACAATACATTTATTATATAAAGGATGTTCAAGTGTTGAGATGTTAATACTGACACCAGGCCTCAAGTGTGCTCATCTGCAGCATTACAAAGATAAGATACAAGAGTTCAGCCACCTTATGGATTTAATATCGTATCCTCTCCACCAGAACATAGCGCATTGTGGGCTGAGCTGTGTGTGTCTGGTTGCTTGGAACACCACCATTCATTCATTCATCCCTGTGCCTAGCTCCTTCTCCTGTCTGCCTAACGTCCCTCTTTCACAAAACTGTCTCAATGGGAAAGGGGGCTTCAGTTGCACTCACAGTGGGAAGGAAAGAAAAAACTGAGTGAGAGAGAGAAAAGAGGAAGAGCGGATGAGACTAGTTCCAAAACCAACAAGAGGCTCAGACATTGACGAGTATGTCTGCCAAGACACTGCAGAGAGAACGTAGAGGAAGAGAAAGAAAGCAGAAGAAAATTGGATGCTGAAGGTAAATACTGTATACACGAAGAAGCAGAATGAGCAAGTGAGGATTTGCTGCCTTGCAGGCCAGTAAAGACAAAAAAAGGAGTCAAATAAATGTCGTACATACACACACAATCAGGTTCAAACCCACACATGCGCAAATCTGGGTCAAAGGTCACCTAGAATATAAGTTTTTTTTACATACAAGGCTGAATATGGGGTCAAAGGTGAGGTACACCAGGAGAAAGGGCTCCAAGGTAAAACTGCCACACTCCACTGTCACTTCTTTATTCTCTTTGATTACATCTTTCACCTTTTCTGCACCTGCCCCCCTCCTCCTCTTCTTCCCCCTTCCCCTACTCCTCCAACCTCACCACCAGGCCGTGTCCCTCAGGCTGCATGAATAAAGCTTCTAAGAATAAGAGTACTGATTGGGGGAAATGAGGGCAGGCCAAGAGGGGGGACAGCTACTTCTATGGCCTTTGGTGTTGTCACAGTTAGTGAATATGCTAATATGTGCTGACACATGGCTTTCTCCCTCGTGCAGTCAAATAAAAAGAGATTAAAAAAACTCTTTAAAAAAGGAAAGGAAATCATCAACACCCAACTGTGCGAGAAATCAGTTTCTCACTTGAGCTTCATTAAAATTATATATAATTGTCAAGATTTGTGAGGCTTTGAACCAAAAATGCAGAGATGAGAAGGTAGTAGAAGGTAGTGATGGCAGTGTGACGCTGAAGCTCCGATACGTGCTCCGAAACCCTCAACTACAAATCTAGAGAACCACTGCTTCAAAGCTTGCTTTGGTGCGGAAAAAATCATGTGACATATGACGTCCGAAGCAGCAAGTGCTTCAATGCCTGAATGAATCATCTGACTGGTTTGCGGTCCAATCAGGTGATTCATTGGAACGGCCTTGTGTCGATTCTGACAGGTGATAGGTTGAAACAGTTTTGAGCGCCTTTTAGTCTTTATAACCGCTCTAAACAATGTACAATTTGTAGAGTTGTCGTAGTAGGTGTGTTATTGCTGTCGAGTTGTTGGTATTGCGTTTGTGTTGGATCAGTATGGAACCAGCCAGGAAGAGAGGTTGTTCTGACATGTGGGAACACTTTCGCCAGCATCATCTGTTCCTTGTGAGCGAGTGTTTTCCAAGTCTGGAGAGGTTATGAGCAAAAAAATAAACCGACTCAGTCCAAAAACTGTTGAAAAAATAATGTACCTCAATAAAAATCTTTGAGTGTTCCCCATCCCAAAAATCACCCCCTGCCATAGTTACACAAGCACACCCAACCTATGCCATATTTTCCCAGCACTCTCTCCTAAATAACACAAAAAATACATTTATCAATATTTATTTGTAAATAGAACATTATTCTCAGCCTTATCGTGTGCATCAAAGAGTTTCCAAAGGAAATATAGTTAAAAATCCAAGGAGATCTTAGCAAAGATGCTTCAGAACTGAAGTACTTTCTCCAATACTCCTCACTGGTTAATTTGACTGCAGCCTTGCTTTTCGCCAGGAGAGGTCGCTGCCACTGAAGCTTCGAGTAATGAACCTATTTTCGAACCAATTGGCTCAAGTGGTTCAGTGCTTCGCAAAAGCTTCATTTGGCCATCACTAGTAGAAGGTACAGAAGATTTATTAAATTAACGGCTTATAAACAAAGGGAGTCCTGAGGTGGGCAGGCAGACAAAAGAGTTCCATAAACACTAAGAAAACTGAAGACTGGGGAATCCAGCAAAGAAGGAAGCACAGAAACTTATGGTGTGTTCCAGACACAGTTTTTAGTCGGTAAGTTACAACTTCAAGTCACAACTCACGACTTGGTAGGGTTCCAGGCAAAGTCACAACAAATCCTTCTAGCTAGAGATAGCTAGCGGCTACCTAACGCTGACATTTGCTAGAACTAGCTGATACTAGCGATTTCTAGTTGACAACATATTTTGGGCTTCATTTAATAAACATAACCTGTAGTGGTACACGATCGTATGTGTTATTTTTTTTATTACAATGTGCGGAATTACTTTACATTGACTATTTATGTCTATTTCTCACCGTTGATCACTGGCATCTGTAAAGAATCAACAGGGGTCGCCATTGTTGTTTATGTGTGTCTGTAACTGGGAGTACAACAATCTGGTACGAGTTCACGGGTAGTAAGTTACGGGTTTGACTCCCGTTCCAGGGCACTTTCACGGGTAGAAGGTTGTAAAAACACGGTTTACGGGTTCCCTGGAATGCAGCATGGATATACAACGTAACAAGGGTATTAACGAGGAACAGGTGACATGAGGGCTGATGAACAGGTGAGACACATCAAGGCAGGGCAGACAATCACAAAGACGCGACAACATAAGGCAGGAAGTAAAACCAGACATGACCCAGGAGAAACAGACACTGTTAAGTAAAACAGGAAACCAAAGCATGAAAACACACAAGGGTGGAAATAGGAAAACAAAACACAGAATGAACGTTGGTAAAACATAAATATAAACAAATGACAGGGAACCATTAACACATAGGGAATGAATTGACAAAATAAAACGGAAAGGGAAAAAGCCAAAAAGCATAATATGACCACTTTAAGACATTCTGGCAAAAAAAATTAAGTTTAAGTAATATTTAAAATTTAAAAAAATGCTATCTGCTTTATAAATACTTAATGGGTAGCAGGACTGTTACGTTGACATTTCATTAAATAGCCAATTTTTTATTTTACAAATTTTTAATACTCTGTTGTGATGTGGTGTGAAGCCCTGCATAGGAGGGACATCAATGGGCCTCAAAAATGACTTCTTAATATTAAGTTTGTAGCATTTCTCTACATTAGTCAACATTAAAAATGGAGAGTGACAAGAAAATGGGGAGTGAGGCAATTACATGCAAAAGTAATTGAACATTAATGGTTCGTTTGTTGTTTGTAACTGGTACTATCTCCGTCCAATGAGCCATGGATAGGACCAATCAGCACTTCTGTTTCGTTTTCTGTAAAGTCATGAGAAAATGAACACATATTGGTGACATCTCATGAGTGTCTCAAGTTCATATCTCTTAGCTCAGCACTTTATTCTTATTATTATTCTTATTATTATTCTTGTCTGGCACAGACAATCACACACACACACACACAGTGACAGAGCTGGGCTTGGTTGTTGTTCTCCCGTGAAAAACAACCAATAGGCATTACCCACAGAATAGCTGAGTATTTAGTTTTTAAATACATTTGAGCTTACCATTACCTGTGGCAGTCCTAAAACATAGTAGACAGGTGCCTTGAGCAACAAAGTGCAGTATGGTGACTTTATTGAGTACATACTCCACATACTGTTCATCTGTCAAAATTATCAGATGATTTCAGATAACTGACCACGAGAAAGGATCCTTGGATTGGAGCTGACCTATTGCACCTAACGACACACAGATGACTCCGTTTACTTTATTGGCATGATTATAAAAATAAGCATGCCAATAACAATATAATATTTTATTGTCTCGCATTGCCAGACCCTCCTCCACAGTGTTGCATACGAGGGTCTGGCTAGTCCACAAAGCATTCCGGAATGGGAGAAAAAACGGCTCTGGTTTATTGGCATGTCTTTAAACCAGTCACAATTGTCATGGGTGGCACCACACGGAGCCCCAGTGCCTCTGCTAAATAACCTCTGGAAGGAACATGTGTACGTTCAAAGGTTGTTTTAGTCAGACAACAGGAAACTCAGATTGGACAGTGTAGCTAGCTGTCTGAATTTACCCTGCAGAGATCTGAGGAGCAGTTAACCATAGTCCTCATAACTCGAGTGGAGTTTAGAACGCCAACACAAAGAAAGTGGAAGGTAATGGACATGCGGCCGAAAAGAAGGCCATCCGGCGGGTATTTCCAGCGGCACCGGAGCAATCCCAGAAGTGGAACGTTGTGGATATAGATTATGTATTTTATAACTTGAGCTGTAAAACTACTACTTCTCTAAGAATCAAACCAAGTAATAATAAATCAATAGTTATGGTAGAGTTGGGGCTGCCATGTTATACGCACCAGAACAGCACTTGACTTTAGCCTGATAACAGCAGGATTATTTTTTTCGTATAAGCACACTCAAATCAGAATGCATAAGAAAGGGTGTCGCCAATAAGGATCCTTGAATGTAGTACTGACTGCTAAGCTGACGATGGCTGCATATACATTTTAATGACATTGCTATGGAAATATGCAGTTTGGTCCGTGACATCCAGAAAATTGATGTGTCACCATGTCAAATGATAATTTTTGTTAAACATTCAAGCAGCAATTGCAATAAGCTTTCTAGCCTTCTAAATCTCATGTGCTTTTAGGTAGAAAACAATTCTTGTTATCAGGGAAACACTATTAAAAAAAATGTCCCTAGGACCTGTGTTCACCGAGGCGTGTTATAAATCTTGTGAAACTGAATCTGGCAAAAGGATCACAGCATGAAACCCCAGTAAAATATGCATTCAAACTTCAGACACATACACACACACACACATACAAATTTGAAGCCGCATATACAAGCCTGACAATGTGGAAACTTTGCCTTACAAATAGAGGTCTGCGGCCATAGAAATAACAGATAGAAAAAGGAGAGGGAGGCACGGAGAAGATAAGAGAAGAAAAAAATGGAAACAACATGTCATCTGTCGTAGTGCTGTGATGCATACCCCTAGGACAGTCCTTTAAACAGGGCTAATCTGTGTGTACATATGTGCGCGTGTGCATATCGACATGTGTTTGTGTGTGTGAGAGAGAAAGAAAGTGAGAGATGTGGAGACCATTTTTACTCCAGTTATCTTTAAGCACTACTAACAGTAGCTAAAGCCCTGCGGGCCTGTCCAGTACGAACACAGTCATTCATTACATGTACACACGCACGCTCGCGCACACACCCACACACACCCACACACACACACACGCACACACACACAGCAGATTTCCAAACCATTCATCACAGCAGACAGGGGAGAAAGGGAAGAAAGTGAGGCAGGGAGGAGAAACTCACTCACTATGCTAGACTCATACTGTATATAACTATGGCGCTTTCATCTCCCTCTGAAAGAGCGATCACGCAGACAAACTTGCAGAAAACACTGATTTCCTACAGTGTGGCACACTTGGCGCTTCTCTGTTGTCATTTTTCCTTGCGGTTTTGTAGCCGTGAATAAACCTTCAAACATTCTCAGCTTGTCAATTTCAAGCACAGGCCGGGCAGCCCCAGGTGCACAGAGCCATTTTTTCTGAACATGGTTTAGACATTTTTCAAGCGGATACTTCTGTTGAGACACATCTCTGTGTGATGTGAAAGAGTGCAAAAACATGATGAGTTTTCTGCACTACATTCCTACAGGGAGAAACAAGAGGGTTAGTAGTTACATTATTATGGAATTGTTCATGTAGTAACATCAAGTTTCTCTATATTCTTCATGTTGTATCAAACTAATGAGTATATGGCAAGAAGTGAATTAAAGCTATTTGAAATAACCAACAACTTCTCAAAATTAAATGTCAAAATATTTTAATATTTAATATAACTGCCCTGCAAAATGTCAAAAAGCATTTTCTAATCTGGCAGGATTACATAATTTGTCTGTGCCTTCTCAATTAGGCAAAACTAAAGCCATACTATTATCTGACAACTCTATGCTCAATCTTTGGTTAGGTTTAGGTTTTTTAGGTCAAAGGTAAGAAAAACCTTTGTCTTGTTTGAAAAGAATTGCTACTTCGTTAGGACCTTCTACCTTTATGGTTTTCTGAAATGATTGATGCTGTTGTTTTTCTTGGGAGGACATTCTTGAAACTTCAGCTTCACATTGTGCTAAATTTCTAGTAATATTAAATTTGAATGCATCAGTGAGGAATGAATAGAGTAGTTAGTTAGTGAAGCCAAAGGTAGCAAAGCATCTGGTGTGATTTTTACTGTGAAACAAAAGCTCAGTTTACAGGGCTCCAGGCCATTTTTTTGAGACAGAGTGAGTACTTTTTGCATGTACTTACACATCAGCGACCTGCAAATTTAACAAAACATCCTTTTATTTCATGTTGAAAAATGAAGAAAGAGCAAGTCTGCGAGAGTTGGCCAATGTGTGTGAGAGGGGGAGGGTCCATGAGTGGTTTGTCAACTGCATGGGTAACGTCATTTACACTCGATGTCTCATTTTTGTGCCGTCACAATCATCAGCCGTAAAAGTCAACCATGGAGAAACATGCACATGCAGTTGCACGGCAATGTTGAAAAATCATGATGTTGCAGTCCATGAGTAGTGATCCACTGAAGTTCAGCTATTTTGTTTGCTAAAGACCGTACATTGGCAAGGAAAATGCTGCATAGTGATAGTCGATAAGGAGTTAGCTTTAGCCTTAACGTTAGATCTTCTCTTTGCCCTCCACTTTGTTTATGGTCTCAACCAGGGTGCAATTTTCCAGGGGGGTGCATGGGATTTCCCCCTTTCTGGTCTATATATCCCTACCTCTGCTGAATTATTTTTTATCCCTTTGGGGAAAAAATGTATCCCTCCCCTCAAAGTGATCAATGCTACTTTACCAATAGACCATATATTATATATATATATAAAATAGAAGTATTTTAAACTAAGTAAAGTGCTGTAACATGAACACAGTGCCATAGAATGACACAATCAGTGTGACAGTTGTTGGTTGTATTAAGCCACTACAGAGCTCTGGGACGCTGGCTACCAGCAGCAGTTGTTCAAAAGGTGACTGTGAGCCGGCTACAGCCCCCGCCAGGTGATGGTCCTTTCAGGGGTTAGTGTTGCTGTACAAGATGCAAAATGTCTCCCTGCTTCTATTACTTCCATGTCCTTGTCCCTTCTACTTTGACTGTAAAGTTTATGGGTACATGAGAGATAATGAGTTTGAATGTGGTTTCTCAGGGGACCAGAGTGATGAGACAGAAATACATTCCAGTCAAAAAGTACATCTGGTCACAACAGTGTGTGTGTGTGTGTGTGTGAGAGTTTATCCTTTCTTCCAACATATAACCACAAGGAATGGCAGAATATTACTTAATCCAATGTTCAAAAAAAGTAATAAAACACACACACACACGCACACACACAAGTGTTTGCCTGTGTATGCCCTTCCAACTGAGCAGGTCCACAATGATTGAGTGTGCTCACAAGATCAACAGAGCAATAATTTAAAAGAGGAAATGACATCCATCCCACCACCCATCTCTCCTGCTGTCTCAATCCTCAACTTGCCATTCCTCATTCTTTCCTTCAGTCCATCCATCTCATTCCCCAGCTTGTCTCCTCTTTCTTCTCCTTCTTCCCTCATCGCCTGGTCTCTCTTCTCTACTTGTCTTTACTCTACCATTAAATAGAATTTGACTTCTTTTGATATGATTTGGTCAATTCAATTTAAAGCTTGTAAATGGAAAGTGGCTCACCTTATCACAACAAAGGACATGCTTGGAGGGCTGTGCTTCAGGAGGTAGAGCCAATATCCCATTGACGGAACAGTATGATTGTTGGGTCAATACCCTGCTCCACATGTCAAAATGTCCTTAAGCAAAACACTGAACCCCACATTGCTTCTTGCCAGGTGCTGCTCTGTGTGTTACTTTGTCATCAATACACCTCTAGATTACCCTAATCAAAAGTAAATATCTCAAAGTAAATTCTACAGCAGGACTTATCTCCAATGCCATCCCAATCAGGTCTTAAAGTTGAGGTCCTGCACTATTTGATAAAAAAATTGTGTTACACTACACTACTTTCTGTCTCTAAAAAGAATACAACATGTGTGTAAGACATCCACTGAGGAGGTACAGTAGCTTACAATCTGCTTTAATTCACAGTAGATGAATTGAAAGAGGATGTTACGCTACTATCTTACACAGATATTTCAGTTTAACATAGTAGTATTATTCACTATAAAGACATTTATTGTATCTGACATAAATAGAGCTGTGTTTTTGGCACTGTTCTGTTTGCACTTCAGCTGCAAAATGTTTGCATGTACAGCATCAAGTTGTGATGGGAAGACTCCTTCACTGGCCTCTTTACCTCCTCGTTTGCAATGAAAAAGATGGTTGTTTCTTAAAGTGCTAAGAGCTGAGCATATTTCTACTCAATGTACGTGTGTGATTAAAGTTAAAAATCAATTTAACCAGAAAAGCCTTGTGCTTCCAGTTGTCTCATATCATCTCATAGCAGCAGTAACAGCCATGACTAGCACATTCCACAAGCATCTGTCCAGTGCTGCTGCTAGGACTCAAGCCCTAAGTGCTTCATATCTCTCTCAGAATGAACAACTAAAGCTACTTAGTAAGTGTAAGTACCAAACCTTATTATTCGAAATTAGTGATATGCCTCCTGCTCCTACAGACAGTGAATCTCTGGAGTGTCGTTTCACAGCTGACCCACCAGTCTCTAACTTGCAGATGGAGGTGAAAATAGCATGCCTGCTGTATTACAAGAGTGTAAATATTTGAATCTATTACAGACAGGTTTCTGATTGGTTAACAATATAGGCCTGTATTTGTTTTGTAAATTTAATAGCGTAATGTTTCAGCACACGTTACAGTCTTACTTGACTACTTTTTACTTTATGAATTAAATTATATACAGTATCAAATGTAATTTGGACATGAGCCGCATATCTTGTGCAGGGTTAACACCAGCTGAGGGGGTTATACTTTGAAAAAGTGCAATATGTTTTGCTCAATATCTATTCTTTAGTTAAAAAAAGTAAAAGTAGTACATACTTTAACAACCACTAGCAATATACAGCACAATCAGGAACATAGGCTGGCATTAGTTGGACTTCTTTGTTTTATTGAACTGGCTACACAGACTTGTGTACCTTCATCTGTACAACAAATGTCGGATTAAGGTACTGTATAACCAGCCGTACTGTGTAGTTCACATTGAAATCAAAAGCCAGTACATATGTAATGAGCAGATGTGAACTGGCAGTAACTGTGAGGACAGCTTGGCAATCACTGTGGGCACAGTCAAACTCTGTGTAATGTACCCGTAGGCTGAACTGTATTCAAAGACAAACCCTTTTCACCAAATGTCACCCATTGGGACCAGAACAGCATTCCCTCAAAACCAACCATGACACTGTGGCTACTGTTTGTGTCTGCTAAACTCCCAGCATGCATAAACACAGATTGTCTTTGAGAGAAGGTTTGGATATCCAAAACCAACACATTAATCATGAAAAAAAAACTTGTGAACAAACTTGTCGGGTAACAACATGTTACTTCCAATGCTAATGTAGTTGTCAAGGACTGAAATGAGCCCCAGACAAGGGGGAATAATTTTATAAAGTGGGTAACCCTTGTGTTGTCCTTTGTGTCACGGAGACTTGTTTATTTTATTTACATTTTGTATTAGCCTGGCCTTGTGCTTCGGGGGTCCCCGGGGCCTTTTTCATTTAATGTCAGCTGCCGTCGTCGCCTTGCCCTTCGGGTCTCGGAGACCCTTATTTATTTTTATTTGATTATATGTTTCACCACAATCCCATCTAGTCCATCAGGTCCCAGGGACCCTGGAGGACGAGATGAGGGTAGTGGGATACGCGCTCAAGTGCAGGATGGGTCTCGGGACCCAGAAAAATACAATTGAATACAGGAGGGTTTCTGGGACCCGAAGGACAACACAAGGGTTAAAGAAAAAACCCATTGATACTAAGTACAGATGAGGCTACTTAGCGTATGAACACTGTATAGTCTTACATATTCTGCTGAATTAGTATTGCCTGTGAAAAGTATTCAGTTCAGTATTTATATAGTGTTTAATTGTCTCTTTGTCAGACAACATCACTGCTGGAAGCAGATAAGATTAAGAAGCATATTGTAGGTAAGTGTGAAAGACATACGCCGTTTAGTTTGTGGATCTTCTGAACATCCGAAATTACCATTGTTCTCTAACAACACAAATACAGTGTGACTTAAAATTTAAAATATGTATATACTAGTATTATTTTATATAAGGAACACTTTAGCATACTCTAGTATGCCATTGTTAAGCGTGTATGGAAGCTACCATGTAAGCAAAAGTTTTGTTTTAATTGTGTTCATGCATTGTTAGTTTTATTGTGTGCTACATTGTACACCCCAATTACATGTGAATGTGTTTAGATTGTGTGTAATGTGTATGATTAGTGGAATTCTCCCCAGTAGTGGCAACCCAGAATGGCCTGCAACAGTCCTGATGGTAATGCTGATTCAAGGTAATATTTGCTCTTTACAGATACAGCATTATGTCAGAAAGATAAGGGTCCGATTACCGGTTTAAAATATATTTGACACTTCAAACTTAGAGCCTTCGATTTACTTCAAAAGGAAAATAGCAGCTCATTGGTGTTGATTGTGTTTAGACTTTGACATTTTATCTTACCCTGTATGTTTACCAAACACTGTGATTGCTTGATTTTCAATTAGTATATACCAACACAAAACACACTGATTGATTACTAGTTAGCATGATGTAATCAGCAATAGCGTCTAATCTAAAGCTGCTAGATGGTTCTGTTGCTGCATTTATCTCCTGGAATTTTTGAGACAATTTGGCTCACAAAGCTCAGCAAAGAACACCTGTACAACAAATAGTAAAATAAGAGAAGGTGCAATGCAGAGACAGAGGTGAGTGTGTAAAAGAACAAGACCCGTCCCTCGCCAGTTCTGCCCTGAGTGTAACTACACGATCAGTCCCCCTGGGAGCAGTGTTGGGCAAGTTTCTTCCAAAATGTAATAGATTACTAGTTACTGTCATTTTTTAGTAATTAATTATATTACAATATTACTGTCTCTAACTTGTAATGCATTACACTACTTTTGCATTACTTTGACCAAAATAACACCGGAGGTTTGACTTGGCAGCTAGCGTGTGAATTTCACTACCGGATCTATAAAGTCTCCTCTTTATCCACTTTAATACATCATAAATTATTCATAATATTTTGTAAAATGTAAATGAATGTGCAAAGTAAAGCTATACAAATAGATAAATAAAACGTACAATAGGCAAGTAGGAGAAAATTAAAATACTCAATTAAAACTACCTTACAGTTGTTGTAAAGTGTTTGTAAAGCACTTGAAAAATACATTCATGTTTAGTTTAAAACTAAGGTTATCTAAAGGAAATAGTCAATTATAGTGTGATTAAAACTCACTATTTAGATTATTTACAGTACTTGATTTACAGCTATGTGAAAATGTACATAACCTTATTTGTTTAACGGGAATCTAGTTATACTGCAAGCTGTCACAGGAAGTGCTTTTATTATGAAACAACCTACACGGAAGTTTTCTGTTGTGTACTCTTGCTAGCTTACTGAGATGTACGTGAGACGCTAGATGCAAAACATGGTCGTCAAACTTTGTAGTTTGTAAAACTGCAACATATTGAACAAATGGTCATAGTAAAAGACACGGTCGTCATTCGAAGCCATTCCACTACAGGCATAACTCTCCACTGCTGATAAAATGCAATGATATTACGTGTAGCAAGCTTTAACATTATTCCCGACATGTTTCAATCTGTCAGCAGCTCGGACACACTGCTGTCCGTGCTGACCGTCACTTGTTGGGACACTGATGTTGTCCGTTCCGTCTCTGGCTCTGACCACGGGGACAGAGACGGGACAGCACCTCGCTTCAACGCATAACTAAAGTAACATAAAGAGTTAAAGGGGCCATTCCACAACAAAGAGAGAACACCTCTCTAAAGTGCCAGATGCCATTGAATGTGAGCAGTTACCCACTCAAATCGGTTACGACGACAAACTGCAGTCAGGTAGAGAGAGAGAGAGAGAGAGAGAGAGAGAGAGAGAGACAGAGAGAGAGAGCAACAACGGGGTAAATGAAGAGCCACACGCCGGTGACAACTGCCATGACATTTGGCTGCTCTGGGGGACGCAACAACGGGGAAATGAAACACCACACACTGGTGACTACAATAGACAGACCGCCACACGTGGGACGCACGCACTATAACAACGGGCCGGTTGTGAAAGAACAACAAGGAAAGGAACCGACACACGTAGGAGACAGTGACAACAACGGGACAGTTTGGAGAAGAAGAACACGGGACACGATCCCCAGGGTGAAAGTCTTGTGTTGTTTAATCGATCCACCACCCCAACCATCTTGGGATTTTCGGCTTTTCAATACTAGGCTACTCGCTACCGTAATAGTGTTGTTATCACGAAAGATGCTTCCCATTGAAATACATCAGTTTAACTAGTGCTCACCACCACGAAAAAAAAGAGTCACCATTTCACAAACTGCCATGAGACTGGGCTGTTCAGACAGGTACATTCAGACAGACAATATGAGAAAAATGGAGTTTATTAAACATAACTAGAAAATGTTCAAAAACATGTTCTTTTAGAAACCCAAAATGCAAGTATAAATCTAAAAATGACAATTTTAGACCTCTATTAAGCATCACAAGACCAAACCTGACATGAATGACAAAACCAGCTTTTCAATTTCCTGCAGAAACCTTTTAAAATATTTAGTTTTTTGTTAGAAAGTTATTTAGTTTGAAATTATTTGGCTGCTCACATAATCGTTAAAACTGACCTCAAAAACATAGCCGTGAACCTAATCTACACTATTTTGCATGTCCTTGGTTTATAAGTGCAGTTTGTTGCCCTCTCTCAGTGAAGGCATAATGAAATGGTTCCAAAAGTCTTACATCCCTAAAGCAGTGTTTTCACTGTGTTGATTTATTGATGGCGGCCACCACGGTAAAATTTCTGCCGCCATGGTATCAGAAATAGGGCCGACGCACAACAGGGTTTCTGCGATGTACACCGCGCATCGCTCCTTCAGCTGTTCATGAAAAGTCATAAAGTCGTAATTACATGACTCTGCAGAGTCGTCAGCTCAACTGAACTCAAGCGAACCGTCATCTGCTCTCATTCCCCTTTGAGGGTGAGCAACTGGAACAGTGACAGGATTTCATAATTTCCTCCCCGCTGCAGCAGACGCTGTATTCCTCCAACACACTGTATTAAAGTTAGCTACTGTTTTAAAACCATTTTCTAGGTTAGTGGGGGTGCATATATGTAGCTAGTAATGTTCACTCAGCGTTTTATTTTGTTGTTAAACTGTGTGCAAAATGAGTGGTGACGTTAACACCGGTTTCAGGTAACCTCCCTACGGTACCGTCTATTTGCTGGATGGTTTCAAGGTAACAGTAGGTAGCTAACATTAGCAGATAAGCCTGTTGTCAGCGACGTTGTTGTTCATATTTTGGCACAGTGTTTCTGGCCGTAGTGGTCATAGTGACTGAAAGAATGTGAGATGCTAAAAAAACCTACACACTGTTTTCAGGTAACATTCATTTTTGACTTTCACGTTCAACAACCCCCCCCCCAAAAAAACAAAACAAAACAACAAACACAAACAAGGCACTCAATAGTCATTGCTCTTGTGGAGCTGTTGTTTGGTGGCCTTGAATGAGGGCAGAGAGGGTTGTGCAAAGAAGCTTCCAATTAGGGGAAGTGGGGGCAAATTATTGAAATACGAGTATTGCTAGATGAAATCACCAGCACAAAAAGAAAAAAATACAAGAAAAGTGTGTAAACAGCCGCACAGCAGCTGGTGTGGTGGAGAATGCATTTAGGCAATGTCAGCTATCAGGTATAGAAAAAAGAAAATCCTCTATGAACAAAGTGGATGAACAAAGACAGAGGAACATTTAAAAAATAAATAAAAATAATAACCCTGAATAGTAGTGACAACAGTACATACCCTAGAAGCAGCTTATCCAGTGTTCATGAACTTGAATTGAGGTGGGAGTGTAAAACCACACTAAGTGCTGTACAGCTCCACTTTTGTCAGGGATAGATAGACCATAAAAGAAATGTCAAGGGAATCTAACGCTGAGGATTTGCCCAAATGAATACAGTGAAAAAAAAAACGATGTACATAACCAGAATGTCTTAGTTAAAAAGCTATGTGAAAGTGATTTCTCCTTGACAGAGAAATTGTGTAAAAAGAAACATAATCCAAGCAAAGACATAAATGTACATTTAGCCTTCTGAGTTCAGTCAACATAATACATTTAAAGTAATTGACTTGGGAACATGGGCCAAACCACAGATAATGGCAAGTACAAGAATGCTATATGTCAGAAGAATGCTTGTCACTATTGACCAAGTCTGTTTAACAACGGCTTTGTTGTTACTCTGGTTTACAAAGCTTGTGGTTAATCCTCATCTATATATAATAAATCATACTCAAACCAGCATTAACAACTTTCGTTTTCCATTTTTGTATACAGTCTTATATATTTTTGCATTTTAACTGCAGGGCTAAAATTAATGGAGTGGCTTAGGTCAGCCACACACATTCCCCTGTAGCAGCAACCATGATATTTACATACACCACTGGGCACATTATACATTATATACATATATCATAACACATTAGCGGATAAACATTCAGAGCCTTATCTAAACATCACGTTTTCAGGGGCTCTGCTTGATAATGACTCATTCGCTCTATTTTGAGGCGAAGTTGTTTGCATGCAGATAACCACAAACAAACAGGGCAGATAATTGCACACACAAAATGAAATACAGTATGAAGAAGAATGTGCAAAGACATGTGCAAGATATGAACAAATGGATGGTTGGATGAGCACAAATGCAGGAACCCACATACACAGAGTCAGCGAATGCTGCCTATAACCTGCCCGAGAGAAAATATCCCTTCTTGTTCCAATTAGTAACGAAAGCTAAATGTGTAGTTAGTGTCATATGTGCCTATTCTGTATCTCTTACTCCCATCTCTCATTTTCTCGCGGCTAGGAGCATTTTATATAGCATCCACAGCAGACAGACACTCAGAATGTCCAGTGAGCTCCAAATGCAGAAGTCTTCTCATGAAAAATAGATTTGCTCTATAAAAAGATGCTACAATCTATATCCTCCAGTCTTCAATGGTTGTTTCTACAACACTGGAAGTGAGCTTGAGAAGTTTGCAGAGTAATGACATTCAGTATATCTAATGAGGGTAAATTATACTGATGATAACCCTTTTGTACAGATTACAGTTTTTTCAGCTGGAAAAAGAGCAGGCCCTGTACCGTGTGAGATTTTGTCACATAATGCTATTGTCACATGTCAGATGTGTAGGAGTGATAATCTCTGCATTACAGTAATTAGCAGTGTTGTAGTTAGGATCACCTTAATTGAGACCTAGTCATCACCAAGACCAGAGTGCATCAAGACTGAAACAAGATCAAGACTTTAAGGGTTTGAGACCAAGTCAAGACCAAGACCAGACCACACATAAATCAAGCTAATATGTATAGCTAATATTTGCTAAATCACTTTGGGTGAGGGGTGAAGATTTCAGAAAAGTTTTGGTGGAGAGGCAGATTGATAACGTTACTTGCTAGCTTTGCTACCCTCACTTACATTTAGTTTACATTTAATTATGCTTTATTTTGCTAAGTGCCTAGAAAAATCTAAAGGTGCTCTCAGCTGTCTCAGTCAGAGTTACATTGCAGAGTGTTTACACTGCCGTGTTTTCTTTTAGATATTGTTTAAAATAAACTCCTTATGGTTTAGGTAGCCAAATGTTATTACTGACAATGTGGCTTCCAGACAGCCAGAGCTTCTTCTCTGGTCTTCCACATTCACTTTCTTGAGAGTGCATGTTAAGGGGGGTGAAGAGAGAGGGGTAACAGTAACAAATCTCAAATTAGAAATGAGTCATTGGTAAAAAGGCAAACGTAATTGGTGGCATTTGAAGTAGGCAGTTGTACAACCAATCACAGTAATGATGTCAACACATAAATCAGACAATTTAGTGCTATCCCAGCAATTGTGGTCTTGAACGGTCTTGAAATAAAATCTTGAGTCCACTTTATCCGAGACAGAGACAAGACCGAGTAAAAATGCAGTCAATTCTGAGACGAGACAGACCTTCAAAAAGTGGTCTCGATCTTGAGTACTACAATACTGATAATTTGTAAAACAAGTAGTACACCTACTGTACACCTTTTTATAACTACATTTACTATCAACTTACTATAAAATAAACAGCAATTGTTTCACATTACAAAATTCAGTCCTGTATAATCCTGTGGCCATATGCAACAAAAACAAAAACTTCACTCTCCCTCACTCTCTCTCTGCAGATATAATCTCCCTCTCATTCTTCCCAGACAACTGCTCTGACGATATTACCTTCCCATATGGAGAATATTACTCTAGTATGCCATCTGTACTATCATCCATCCCCTCGAGCGTGTGTGCATGTGTGAGGAACAGAGCCTGTGGGAGAATGAGTGAAGAGAGATGAAGGACATTGTATGTGTGTGTGTGTGTGTGTGTGTGTGTGTGTGTGTGTAGTCGTTTGAATGAGTGAGATGAAGAGTGAGTTTACGTGCCTGTGCATTGGTTTCAATACTTCACACTCTGTGTAGTGTAATAATACCCACACAGAGCTGATTGTCATAGTTGATGCTCTTTGTCGGTGGGGGAGTTTTAATGACTCACGTTTCACATTCTTCACAAACATAATTATCATTGTTCATGCATAAGCTAAGTACAAGTCACAGAACATTTTTTTTCTATAACATTAAGCAGACAACAATCGCACAGCAAGTAGAGCATACATCTTGCTTCTCACAAAGATGATAGATGTGATTGGACACAAATAGCAACATACACAAATAGAGAGCTGCACGTACACATGCACAGCCTTGAACTGTATCTCTTGGTAAGCTGAAGAGTTGCCTTTCTCTTCATTTCTTCTCTCTCTCGCACCCCTCCCCTTCCATCCAAAGCAGACACAAAACACATTCCTGACCCAAATATTTCCCTACTAGTCTCACCTACTGCCCTACAAACACCACAACCTGTCTAAGGTAATATTGCTTTTCCCTCTGTCAAGATGAAAGCGGTGGATCGACTGATATTGCGAGAAGAAAGGAAGGAAGAAAGAAAGAAAAACTGTAGAGCTTAATTTAACAGAGAAAAGTAATGGGCTTCATCTTGGCACATTAAAGATACTCCCGCATACAGTTTGACATTTACCTAGGGAGTTCTATATGTGTAATTACTAACTGTGTGTTCACAACTATTGCAAACAAGGGTTTCAGAGTGGAGTTTCCATCCTGCTGCTCAGTTTACAGACAATAATAGTTGCTAATGAACCGTATTTAGCTACTGGAATTGAACTGCAGTGTGTACTACAGACAGATGAATTGACACATAGTGTAAAAGGAAAGACAACATTTCAGAAATACAAACATATCTTCTCATGCACTGTGCTCACAGAGTCAGTATAGCAGTGTCCTCTACCTTAAGACAATTAGAGAGAGAAAAAAAATAAACAACAGCAGTGAGGTCCTCTAGGCAGTTGGTGATCCCATTTAGTAAGCACCCTCTGGTGACTCCTCTAACTAGAAGGGTCCTAGATGGGAAGGCATTGACCTTTTTTTGAACTTTTTCGGCACTGGCAAGAGGTAATGTTGATGCTCAGCTAGTTTTCATTTCCTAACTCAATGCCTCTCTATTGGCGTTTTTCCACTGCTGGTAACAGCTCGACTCGACTCGCCTCTACTCGACTCGACGCATTCTGCGTCCGTTTTCCATTGCAGATTGAGTAACGCCTCAGCGTGGCTGGTCACCATAGCTACGCGTGATGATGTAATTTTCAACGCGACTCACAAGCACATTGGCTACTTGCCACAGCCAGAAGAATTTTTTTGTTTCAAAAGAAGCTAAAGGAAGCAACAAAAATCACCGCTGAAAAAAACAGGAGTTTGGGAATTCCTAAGGAGTTCAGACGTCGACCTGACTGTTGTTCGCCGACACAAAAGGGTAAGTTAAGTTTCCTGGTAACGTTAGCTAAGATTTGCATGTGTTAGGGGCCCCGGTCAGTATTTACTATACGCTATATAAAGTTCATAAACTTTAGCAACCATGATTACACACCAGAATATGTATGCTGTGTACCGTTTGTGTTTCAGATCATTCACACTTTTCAAAACCGCCGCCGCAGACCATCTGGTGGGCGTTCGATGTACAACTGGTGAAATCTCTGGTTCTGACTTGCTGTGCTTTGTATAATCTTTATGAGAGTCATGGAGAGGCTTATGACAATGACTCGGATGCATCTGGGACAGCAGAGCCGGTGGTGACACCTTCACAGGGTGCAGAGGAAGAAGACCGGGTGTACGGGATGGTTTGATGCGGTACTTGAAAAGCTAAATAAAAACTTTTCTTCGATATATTGTCTTGTTTTTTTAAAGTAACAGTGTGCAATATTGGAAACAACATGCAAAAGCCCCTAATATCCCTTAATATTGAACAGTTGAAAAGTGAGAATAGTGCAGAGAGTAGATAATCTGTCGGTGTCTGGCTAGATTTTAAATGTTTGTTCCGGACACACACTCCGCACTATTTTTTGCTAAAAACGCAGTTATCCGACCAACCAGCAGTCTGCAGGTTTCCACGTCACCTTTTGGTATCGCTTCAGCTCGCTTGGAACCTCAACTGAGGTAGTACCAAAAAAAGTACCTGATAGCAGGTTCCAGGGACTTTTTTTTGTAATAGAAAACCAAAAAAGGCGAGTAGAGTCGAGGTGAGTCGAGTAGATACCACGCAGTGGAAAACCGCCATAAATGGAGTCATCATAGAAGCAACTATTATCACATAGAAACACGTTTGACACACAGTTTTCATAATATAGAGGTCATTCTTTATTAAGTAGTAGTACACTCCACTTACATACATATAATTTCAGTTATTCTCCAATTTGTATTGTCCGGATGCTGTATTGATTTACAATGAGAGGGAACATAGTAGTCTGGCTATCACCAGACCAAGCTAAGCTCAATAGATTTGAGATTGAGCGTTGGTCTGGGGAGTCTGCTCTGTATTTTCTCTGCACAAGAGGCGTGACCAACACGGACATAGTTCAAACGATTCTGTACACAATTGGAAAGTCCTTCAACCAATCAGACCAACGATCCATGTGACGTAGAAGCGAAAGCAGCATCAATGATTTGCTTCTGAGGCTTTTGGTGGCCGCTATATTGAATGTAAACAAGAAGCTGCTTGGACGCTTCTCTATCTTCACCGCCAATAGCGCGCCAGCTAGATAAGCCAGTTTGTGATTGGTTCCCGCAAAATTGTGAAGCAGGAGAATTAAATAAATTAAACAGGTGTTCCAGACCTAAATCAAATCGCTGACAGGGTGGGCAAGCTTTACAGAGTCTAGGAACATAGTGGATTGTCAGTGAGATAGCGAAGAAGTGTAGTTTCCTTAAAGTGTTAACGCTTCCAATGTCACAGCCTGTTAAAAATATTTCTAATTATATTGGACATGATTCTAGTGAGAACCAAAGGAGGAAATAGGGTGATAATTACAGTGTTGGAAGTATGGATTGTCCTTTTGCCTTAAATTCATTTTCTTAAATCTGTCAGAGATCAGCAAAGATAAAGGAACTATATCTTTAAGGATTACAACACACATAAGTAGAAGCATTGCTGACAGTCATAGGGAGCTCATGCACTGACGGCTAACTGTGAACACTCAAATCATAAGCAGTGTGACCACTACCAGTGGGGGAAAAAGTATTTAGATAAGTAAGTAAAAGTATCAATACCACTGCAAAAATACTGAATCGTGTTTTCAAAATATTACCTATGGAATTATCAGGAAAAGTACTTAATTTAAGAGAGACACATTTTGAGTGCATATCCAAGCACCACAGGAGTCTGCCCTTCCTTTACTGTTTATTGTGTTTGCTTTGACATGTTTTTGTGTGATTAGAGAAGGAAAACACCTTGGGTACCTCCTTGTGAGACAGTAAGTGGTTTCATGCAGAGCTCTGTCTCATCAGAGGCAGGAAAGTCAGAAGGCTGAATACGGAAGGAATAAGAAAATGCTGCTGCTAGGCCGCTACCAGGATGTTATAAACACAAATACAGACAGTACATACAGATATATTGCCAATATCTTCCCAGCACAAACACATACTAGTTTGTTTTATGATGATACAGGGATTTCCCTAATTTTTCTATACTTGAATGTAATAAGGCAGGCATACAGAGTACTCAGGGGTAAAAATAGAAGAAAGGAAGGGTCTATCCATCACTGTGACTGAAGGGCCAGATTGATTGTATGTGTGTGTGTGTGTGTGTGTGTGTATGTGTGTGTGTGTGCATGCTATTTGATACAATCCACTATCTCAGAAAGAAGACCAAGAATGTGAGTAGGCAACTGAGTTCTAAAACATACACACACATTCATGTGCACACACACACACACACACACACACACACACACAGACACACACACACACACACACACACACAAAAGCAGTGGGTTTAAGGAGATAAATACCAGTGCTGTCAGAAAAAAATTGACCTCTAAGGCCAGTAAACACACAAACAAGAACATGTCCAAACATACACAATAGCCATCTCTCTGTCTAGCATAAAGGTTAGATGACTTGCTTCAACTGCATCACAATGTGTGTGTGTGTGTGTGTGTGTCTGTGTGTGTATGTTTATGCTCATGTGTTCATATGTGGCTATCCTGCCTGCCTCTTTATGTGTATAAGCCTCCATGATAACACAGAGTGCATAATTAATTATTTTCCTCTATTTCCATGAGAGCCTTTCTCTCTGCTGCTCTGATCGGTATAATAGCTTTTGTGCTTCCCACTCTGTCTCTTCCTATTCGTAAGTGTGATGAATTACCTGTTGGTTACCTAAGAATCTATTACCCCTGCTGAATACCAATAGGCCATTAGGGTTGAATTGGTTTAAGGCAGTAGCTTTGAGGTTTGGGTTGTATTTAGAGGTTGTACCAGAATAGGTTTATGTTGTTTAATTTTGAGAAAACACCATTTTTTGTTGTACTGCACATTGTTGCAGCTCCTCATTTCACCCTGTGTGTTGAGCTCTCTGTTTTAGCTACAGAGTGAGGCATCTCACTTCTGTAACATCTTTGTTGGGAGTCACACATGCGCATCAAGTACTGCTAGCTTGTCAGTTGCAGAGTATGTGGGCGTGCCAAGCTAGGAGCTGAGTGTGCATTATAACGTGTGGTACAAAGGGAAGTAATGGCTGGACTACAACAGAGCTGTTTGGAGCCGTTTGTGAATGCTGTTTTCTGTTGGAGATTGTAAGTCCCTTTGGGGTGGACTTTGGGCCTTTTCACTTTGTAAACCTATAACGTGCACAAAAAAGATGTATAACACAATAAAGGAAAGGGGAAAAAAACAAAAAGAATTATATGAGCACTGTGTGTTCTATATGAGCAAACATAGGTTTTAACTAGTGCTCAAACAAATAAAATATTTAATCGTGATTAATCGCATTAATGTCATAGTTAACCCGCAATTAATCGCACATTTTTATCTATTCTAAATGTCCCTTGATTTCTTTTTGTCCCATTCTTTTTTCTCATTTTAATGCTCTTATCAACGTGGAAAAGTGGATTAGTTTTATTGAAAAGAACATTGGCATATAGCACACGGTAGTGTTCAATTTCACACGTAACATTCTCACTTGGAGTTAATAATCTCTCACACAGTGTAACAAAAAATACTTTGACAAGGGGGCGGAGAATTTGCATCAGCTGTGTGCTTGGCCATCAAGTGGTATTTCAGACTGGACGCGCTGCGATGATAGCTCAGTTCACAACGACACAACACAGAGATCACTTTGGTCTTGTCAATGGAACCATTTGGCAACTTTAAAAAGTAAACTTTCCATTCAGAATCTTATTGGCATCCATTTTGGCGTCTCACGCTCGCCATCCACTTAAAATGTAACGTTACTACTCTTTGGCCGGCACGCAAGCCCAGACAAGTGTGTGTGGCGTGCCTGTTGTTTTGTTTCCGGTCTAGCTAGATCCGGTGTGGTGTTATAGTTTTTCTAACGTTAAATGTTGTTGCAACAGCATGTAAAAAAAACCACAAAGTTTGCTAGGCCAAAAAGAATGTTAATCTCGAGATAAAAAAATGTATGCTGTTAAAAGGGGTTTGTGTTAACGCCGTTAATAACCAATTTAACTGACATCACTAATCACACGCGCGCACACCCACGCGCACACACACACACACACAGACACAGACAGATACTAGGTTTCTCTAATTTAAGGCACAGAGAGGGAATAGTTCAAAGATTACAATATAACCATGAACAAACTGAACTTTTGTCATTTGTTATTTCTGTGCATCTGTAAGTTCAAGTGTTTGTGTGGGCGCATGTGTGTGTGTGTGTGTGTGTGCGTGTGTGTGCGTGTGTGTGTGTGTACAAAGGTCATGCCTCTCATCGCTAAGTGAGCCTCTGTGAGAAGGACCAAGTGGCAGCACTCATCAATATTAACCAATGCCCTTCCTTTCATCCACATCATAAATCCATGGAAACAAACACGCACATGAGGGTTTGGGGATGAGTTTGTGTGTGTGTGTGTGTGTGTGTGTTGTGTGTGTGTGTGTGTGTGCATGTGCGTGCATTTGCGTGAGAGAGTGAGAGTGAGAAAGAGAGAGACACAAAGACTTAGATTGCATGGTGAGCCTTAAGAAGAAATATCCAAATCAACAGTATTGCAGTAAAACTGTTCAATTTGCAATCTATATTTAACTGAAATCAAACATATTTACTGAAGTTCCAGTTTGCGACAATCACAGAGACAATCAAAACAGGGACAGCTAATTACAGCAGCTGATGTGTCCATTTGAGTTAAAATAAACCTGTTGGTTAGCTTTTGTTACCACACCAAAAGCCTCTTAAAGTAACAGCTAATGAGTAATGAGACAGCAAGGACAGACAGACAGAGGTTGGTGTGTGAGAGACACAGAATGAGAAAGAGAGAAGTAGAGAAATGAAATACTGTAAGTGAAAACAAAAAAATAAATGGTGAGCATGACTCAAGGAAATTTAAAGCTAGAAATAAAGAAAACAGAAAAATAAAAACGCAAAAGACCATGTTTGTGTTTGTGACTCTGCGGCAGTGCATGCTTGTGCTTATAAGCGTAAAAAAGCAAAGTGAGAGGACTGAAAGAAGAAAGACTGCAAATGGAAATCCTTTGATCAGAACATGAAAACAACAGCAGCTAAGCCAAGAGAGTGAATAACAACAAAACAACGTCACAGACAATTACTGCGAACATGGCTCCATTCAGTTTAAACACCCGTGTGTTTTGCTAAGGCGATGGGTAACACTTAAAATCCGCTGTCATCTCTTGCTTTTAATCTTCAAAACGCCACTGCGTGAAAACAAACACAACAGAACAGCATTTCTTTTTCTGTATTAGCTATCATGCCCAGTGGGAAAATAGAGGCCTTAAAGGAACACGCCACAGTTTGTTGGAGTAGGGCTTATCTCCCCTAGCTGGAGATAGGTGGCCCAACGCATTTTTTTCTCTCAGTACATGCATTGTTTTAGTCCAGTGCCAACAAAAAAAACAACAACCTAATTACAGGTTGTGTCCTGCATACTCACAACGAGTCATATCTGCCTAGGAAATCGTCTAGTCTTAATCTGCATTGCTATTTGTACCAGAAGTGATTAGGTTGTTGGTGTTTTTTTGTTGGCTCAATTTTACTCACAACATGCTAACTGGCAACATAGGATTCCATTCACTACGCTAAGCTAACTACCTTGATCACACCCGTCGCTATGGGCGGGCCATAGGGGGCCAGGCCCGCCCCAAAAAAGCTTTTACCCACCCACTTGAGGCACAGATCTCTTAAAAAATTACATTAATTTTATATTATCATAGTTGCTAACTTTGTGTTACATTAATGTTGCATTTTTTATCATTAAAACATTATAAATATAAAGAAACAATGGTGTGATTTTGTTTGATTAATGGGAATCTACACTGCAACATCCTATCACAGCCTTACTATAAAGAAAGTTAAGCTACGTACTTGACTTAGCCTACGTCAGTGTAGCCGCTCAACAATTACAGCACATTTTTGAAAGCTGGATGAGTTTCCACCAGCTTACTCGCTTCAGTTTGTCATCATGGATATCCAAAAGTGGTTTAAAAGGCCACCAACAATGTCCTCTAACAAATTGGAGATGACACCAAGGAGAAGGAGACCCTGGACAGTCTGAGTCTAATGCTAGTAGCTCCGTGGAGCCCTACAGGTGCGGTTGTATGTTATTGTAGAAATATTTATCAGAAATCAATATTATTCTCCATTTCATACAGTTTGTTCATTGGTGTCAAACGTTTCTAGATTCAAGTTTTCATAGTTTTCATGTGCATGTGAGATAATACTCACACAGTCAGGTGATCCAAATTCACCAAAGTCGTCACATTCCATGTCATTAAATGGAAAGGAATTATCCTTATCAGGTCTCATTGTTGTTGTCATTCTGTAGTGCAGTTAAATCAATTAGCATCATTTCCACGACTTATCGTAGTGCAGATCCATTCACAACCAGATCTGATGTCATTGATAACTCTTCCATGTAGCAAATTGTAAACAATTCAAAGGACAGCAGATAAACTCCGCTCTGTGTGCATGTGCACTGTAGGCCAATAATAATTGTGCCCTCCCATGCATTTCATATGACCCCCTTAAGACTGAGGTCTGGCGACAAGACTGACCGTGATAGGCCCTATTTCAACAAACGGTGGCGTGTTTCTTTAATGTAACACATTAGATTGGCTTACGGGCTGGTTTCCCAGAATTGGTGTGGTTTTGATAATGTGTGTGTGTGTGTGTGTGTGTGTGTGTGTGTGTGTGTGTTGGTTAGTGTGCGGGTTAAATAGAGACAGTCTGTTTTTTATCCCAGTTAAGACAGATTTCCTGGAAGGTAACATGTGGATTCATTGAGACATACAACATGGCCTTTCAATATTATTAGCTGTTCATTACCAAAGCTTGCACGAACAAGCAACAGGAAACAGTGCTGAATTCAAAATGTTTTTCTGAGGGTTACTGTAACAACCTTGGCTGAACCAGACAAAACTCTGCAGCATGTTGTGGGAGGATTTTACTTAACCAGCTTCAGGCTTGCAAGTCTGTAAAACCTGCAATAACAAACTCTGTCTCATCTTGCCTCAAGGAACTACAAACCCACAAAAAAGACTTTAATTAATATCAGTGCAGCTTTAGTATTAATATTATTCCCAAAACGTTGTTTTACTGGATTTAAGACATACACTGTCTTTAGTCAAAAAATATGTCATTGAAAATCAGATTCTTTTGATAGAGATAGTCCTAATATACACACCCAGCTATCACCATTGTTTTGAAATCTGTATGTTAACAGTATCAGACAAGCAACTTTATGATCATTCTAATGTTCTTAGTATAACCTATAGAAAAAATGTCTTGTTTATCAAATATTATACATTGCTGCTTCCGCTACTGTAAGTACAACATACTCTATGTTCTTTGAGTTTGCCTAAACTTATAACCCTAATGATATTCATGAAATGAAATCCCATTTTTTAAACACTTTTCATTTTTGTTGTAGTAATTGACTCTATTTACATTCAGCAATTATTTCTCTATAGTCAATAATTTTCAGCATTGCAAGGGAGTACAGCAATTGCAAAAGAAATTTGCTTTGCCATATCAAACAGCACTTGCTGTTACTATTTTAAGCATAAAAAATCAAGCAAACATGGGAAACGCAGCTCTCAGCACATACCTAGAAGTTGGTCCAGGAAAGGACCACATGTGTATTACACAACTGGCAAAAAAGTACAAGAATTTATAATAAATACAATTTGTACAATTGTATTTAGCTGCCTGTAGAGCCTACAGCACTATCTGTGGAAGAAAGAACATTTACTAACATTAAAACCCCCTCTTGTGCAGTAAGATGTCAGTTTTACTTTACTGCTGTAGACTTTTTAATGAAAGAAGTGAGACATACTGAGAAACAGTCTGTTTTATTGTACCACTAAATGAAATCAGATGACCTGGAGCAAATGTGCAGATTCATTGCAACATGCTGCATGGTCCAATAGTGTTTCTTGCAGTTGGGTCATTACTGCTGACGCTAGAATAAAAGGATGCAACAGAGTGATTCTTCAGGGATTACTTACATCACTCCAAATAAGTTGTTATGCATGTAAGCATGCATGCACAAGGGCACGCAGGAGCGCATGCACGCAGGCACACACAGTCTTCATTGGATCAGAAAATCAAAAAGTTTGAAACCTCCACAACCCCAGTGCTGCTGAAATACACTGAACATATCAGCAAATAATAAAAGAAAATGCATCAACATTCATCAAGTTGGGTTCAATAATATGGTTAAGATATACAGTATACATATATAGTTTCCCTTTACAGCTTCTCCATGCTAGTATGTGCTTTTTCTCTTCGATTATGAGAACATCCTTAAAGCAAAACCAGCTCCTAAATAAGTTAAAAATTAGGGGTAGTCAACATGAGAGGAGTCACTAAGACCAAACCACGGTTTGAATGCATTCAGATGTAAAACAATTCACCTTGCATTATTTGTGGAATTAAAGCCACCATACGTTTGCAGTTAATGTTAGCCATTAATGACAGTGAAGACCGCTGCTTCATCTACTTATCTAACCGTTATCTCCCTTGTAAATGTGTATTTGAAACAGAAGTAAGACTCAGACTAGATTCAAGACTTTCCAGGAATTACAGAACTTTCTTTTTCTTCCCTCCATAACCTTTCATTTTTTTCTTAGCAACTCTTCCTAATCTCATGAATAGGAGCATCTAATGCAATCAGATGAACCCCTTTGTGAAACCAGTGATTTTTAAGCAGTTTGTTAATGGAAAAATATGCACATACACTTACCGTACTTGACAATGTCTGTCAAATGTACTTGACTGGATAGGAGCCAGAGTCAAGAGGCCGCTTTAAACTTTTTCATCAGTAGAGCTGCCATCTGTGGAGCTTGCATGCTCGTGACTGATGACATTATGGAAGGTACAGTATGCACAGAAAAATAACATCTCAGCGGCAATGCATCTCTGTATGTATTGTTGCTCTTGACTACTGTTTTATTAGCTGGTTAAAATTAAATTAAATATATTATATTTATTATTATTTATTTTTTCGATTGCTTACAAGCATTAGTCAATACTGAAGCCACTTTTAAAAATGTTCATACAGTCTGCATTACCAACATGTCTCTTGGCCAAAAATCAAACAAGCCACCAAAAAACTGCATAAATGCCTCAAGATAAGCCTAATCAACCAAAACACTGTCAACAATTCTCACTCAGACATTAAACATTGTCACTCATGTCATTGAATGCATTTGGGTGAAAGCAATAAAAAGCGATTTAGTTTCGACTGGACCAATTTAGGGATTCTTAAGTTCCTCTGACCGCAGTTCCCGTAACTCTTTCAGCTCCTACTCCTACGGCAGGGTCTTTTCGCTGTTCCCTTTTTTCACATAGGAACCTAGGTCAAACCTAGGTAATAATTTTTGCCATCTTATTCATCACTAAATTCACTTTTGAGAACGTTTTAGGCAAGAAATTAACTGTTTAGATTTCGAATATAGGCAGTATTGCTAAAATCATTGCCGAATTGACAATTTTCTTCAAAGTTTTTGGAGTGGAGAAGCTCCATAAAGTGACGTGACAGACAGCTAGCGCCTGCCGGGGTCACTAGTTCTTTGCTCGGCTCGGAAACCCTGCTGTAAGCTGGAGGTCTCTCAGACTGGTCTCTTAAATAAGATGCTTTTATTTCGTCGTTGACAGATCATTTGGTTAAATATCAATAACAAATGTCCATCATAAGATCAACGGGAACATGTGGTTAACTGTCTTTTCAGAGTTAAACTCCACAAGCTGGCTGGCCATTACACACACAAACAAACACACACACACACACACACACACACACACGGCCACAGCAGGCAGAGGCAGGGGAGAGAGATACCCGTTTCTCTTCAGGAGACTTGTTTAAATTATGACATAGGCTATAGATTTAGTATTAAGTTCTTACTTTTTTGGTGAATTTGTTTTCTGATTTTAACTCTATAAAGACCGTTGCTGTGCTCGCGTCAATCCCTTACCCTTAGTTAGTAGAGCTGTTTAGAAGTAGACTATTCCTATAACTATGTTCCTGTAACTACCTGGTCAGAAAGTGGCTATAGACTTCTATTTCCCTGACTGCGTGAAGAGTTTTGACAATGTGACTTCAATTTGACCAATAAAAAAACTGTCCAACCATGTCATTAGCATTGAACCAGATAATTTGTCTTAATGCCAAGAAAAGCATTTAGAGTCATCCGGCGCTTTCAGTATGCCAGTAACATGAATAAACGAAGGCTTGCTACAAAATAAATCTCCTTGCCCTGCCAGGGTTTCAGATACCATTTCCTCTATTTCCCCCAGTGTGGCCATTAGGAAGACATATAACTATAAAAACCGCCAGCAATAAAGATGATAGTACAGTGCCATTATTATTAATCTTTAAGACTTTAATGAAAGAAGTGAGCATGGTAAAGGCATGGCAAAATGCTTTATGTGAGGAAGTTGGGAAATATCCGGACAGGGCGGCGAATCAATGTGTATATATGTCACATAGGGATAGACTTTAAAACATTGCATTTGTGCTTGTGCAATGGGTGGTGCTGCGTTGTAGCAGTGTGTTTGGGGAATCTATTTAATCCAAGCTTCAAGCATGGTAATGTAGAGGGAATGTGAAACAGTTAAACTGTAAATCCCTGACAAGTAACGGCCCTGAGAACTGTTGAAATCTCAATCAACCTCTAACGGTGATTGGTCAGTTTGTAAACTCTCAAAGGATGTTAACACAGCCTTGATTTCCTTACTCCTAAAAAAAGGAAAAGGATCCCACAGATTGCTCTAGTTATCGACTCCTGAACCTGCTAAACTATTATTTAAAAAAAGTGTTTTACCCTGGATTCATTTTCCGAGCTCTATGCTACTTTCCCCTCCTGATTATTGGCATAAATTACACACGGCTGCGACTTAAGATGTCTACTCTACAGAAGAGGAAGGAGGATGGTGGCCTTTCAATTCCTAACTTTAACCTGTTAAAATCCACCTATTTTGCTTGATTTTTGTCTATTTCTCGTTCCCAAATGGAAAAGCTTATAACAGAGGAACTGCAAGGCCAAAATGCATGGCATTTGCAGGAAATGCGGTTAATTAGCATGTGATTAAAACACAACATACACTACAGCAGTTCAAACATGGTTCAAAATAGTTATTTTGGTCCCGTCTAAAAAGAAACCCAAGGTATTTGAACTCACTTGGGGTAAGGACTCCTTCCCTATCTGAATAAGGCACTCCATCGGTTTCCTGCTAAGAACCATGGCGTTAGATTTAGAGGTGCCGATCCTCATCCCAGCCGCTTCACACTCGGCTGCAAACGGATCCAGTGAGCGCTGAAAGTCACAGGCCAATTTTGTTAAAAATGTCCGATTGCTTACAAGCATTAGTCAATACTGAAGCCACTTTTAAAAATGTTCATACAGTCTGCATTACCAACATGTCTCTTGGCCAAAAATCACACAAGCCACCAAAAAACTTCATAAATGCCTCAAGATAAGCCTAATCAACCAAAACACTGTCAACAATTCTCACTCAGACATTAAACATTGTCACTCATGTCATTGAATGCATTTGGGTGAAAGCAATAAAAAGCGATTTAGTTTCGATTGGACCAATTTAGGGATTCTTAAGTTCCTCTGACCACAGTTCCCGTAACTCTTTCAGCTCCTACTCCTACGGCAGGGTCTTTTCGCTGTTCCCTTTTTTTTCGCATAGGAACCTAGGTCAAACCTAGGTAATAATTTTTGCCATCTTATTCATCTCTAAATTCACTTTTGAGAATGTTTTAGGCAAGAAATTAACTGTTTAGATCTCGAATATAGGCAGTATTGCTAAAATCATTGCCGAATTGACAATTTTCTTCAAAGTTTTTGGAGTGGAGGACTGATGATGCCATCAGGACCACATCATCCGCAAAAAGCAGCGATGAGATCCTGAGCCCACCGAACGGCAACCCCTCCCCACCCCAACTACGCCTCGATATCCTGTCCATAAATGCTACAAACAGGATTAAAGCGCAGCCCTGGCGGAGGCCAACCCTCACCTGGAACGAGTCCGACTTACTGCCGAGAATCCGGACACAGCTCTCGCTTTGATCATACAGAGATCGGATGGCCCTGAGAAGGGACCCCCTCACCCCATACTCCCGCAACACCTCCCACAATATCTCCAGAGCCACAAAACACATGCAGACTGGTTGGGCATACTCCAGGCTCCCTCCAGGATCATTGCGAGAGTAAAGATCTGATCTGTTGCTCCTTCTTTTTCTTTTACCTTCAATTAAGATCAGCACTCAAGGCATACGGTGTCCCCTGGCAGAGATATTTGCCCATCCATTCTATCCAGAAACTATTTACTGAGCAGCCAAAAACCAGCTCTATCAGTTTTTGGTGATATCTGGCCGCTTTAGCCTTCCAATTGAGAGGGTCTGGGAACGCGATTGCTCAGACCTGAGCATAAATTTTAACTGCCATGATGTATGGTCTAACATTCCAGAAGTGTCACACAATCCAGACCATAAGCAGATTTACTACAATTTCATTTACAGGACATATTTCACCCCTGTGAAAATGCATCACATGAAAGTATTTAACAGTCCATAACATTTCTTCATGCCCACGAAAAGCTCAAGGTACATACAGTATCTTCAGATGATCTGGGATTGCTCTCCCGTTGGTCAGTTCTGGAACAATATTGCATCCAAAATGTCTGCCTTGATTAATGATACTGTACCCGTTACTATCAGTGTTTGGATTCTGAATGATTTGTCAGCCCTTCAGCGCTCTAAAAATTAAAAACATGCTGTATTTGCTGTACTTACAGCTGCTAAGGAAATGACTGCAACACGTTGGAAACCACATCCTGACTATTCGTACATGGACCCTTTCCTTTTTGGATGTTATAAATATGGAGCTCTCTACAGCTCTTATTGGTAAGCGGCAAACTCCATTCCTTCTTTTGTGTTTTTATTAGGTCTCCCCCTCCCCTTCTCTGTGTTATTTGGTCCTGGGATGCGTTCTTATGTCTCAATATATTGTTTGTTAATTGAATAATAAAAATATTTGATCACAAGAAAAAACATTTTTATGCAGCACTGTGTGTAGTTCCCATAGCTAAACTGTAATTGTAAATCAAGCTTTAGCTGACCTGTTTAACTCCTGTTTACAGATATTATTAGTGCCAACAAACTTTTATCAACATCAGAAAACAGTGATATTTTAAAATAGTTAAAGTCATGTGCTTTGCCAGTTAAAGGTGAACAAACCTTGTTTTACACTTAGGTCACACCTTTGGAAAAGAGTTACTGATGATTAAATAAGTTCACTTAGCAAACACCCAATCCTATTTACTCTGCAAAGTGATGCCAGTGCTGTTAACTGTTTTTACGACATACTGTCTTTCTTTGATTGTAAACAGCAGCGTTTACAGACTCAACCTAAAGCACCCTGACTGACTCACACACCAATCACCACCCAATTACACTATATTAACAATGTTTTGATATAACAGAGGTCCTTGAAGTGCATGAAGATCACAGATTTATTCTAAGAGCGGCAAGTGGCAACATTAAGCATGGGAGCCAAGGTTACATTGAGGTGAAGTGTAAATGGTTCATTAGAATGCTATAATAATGCAAATACAGTAAATGATGTTATGATGAAGACAAAGTAGATGGGAACTTTTGTCATGACTGTGTCTAACTACCGTTCCTTATTGCTTTTACATCTCTGAATGAATTACTTGTGTCCTTAACTTTAACAACAGAAGGACAAAACCGGACTCACCTACAGTTTGACTCAGTCAGGCTGCAAAGATAATCAAGTGCAGCCTGCATGTAGCTGCAATCTGTGGCAGTCAATAATACATAAACAGTATTGATTTGTGAATGACTCACTATAAGTGCAATCTATATTAACTCTAGATGACTATTGCTGTTATGCATCAATGCAATAATCAACCACCCAAACCACCACACCACACCAAATATCATCATCATTACCCTTACTACAGAATAGAATAGAATTAATTGTTTGCTGTTTTGGACATGAAACTGATTAAAATATAAGTATTATTCCACAAATCAAGAATCACATTAACAGCCGTGGCAGCACATCATTATGTATCTAAGCTAACCAGGCATAACCACCTCTTTATTATAAATTATTTCCTCTCCACTTCTTTCTTCTCTGTCCCTAACCTTATCACTTTCTGTCTATCTTCATCATGCTGGGTCTCAGTGGCTTTTTTCCACAGCACACACAGACACATTTATTTTATACCTCAGTAACACAGGTTTGCACACATGCCTTCAGTATAGACAGAAATGTCACCACACACACACACACACACACACACACACATCACTGCAGCTTTTGGTCATGCTTGCATTATTGGCAATGCGCCAGTGAATAGAGACGAACTGGTCAGCCAGTGGAATAGTGTGCTTCTGTGGCTGAAACACATAAGCACAGATGCAAACACATCAAGGAGAAAGTCACACATAAATACACACCTACACAGATATAAGCACCTATTTACTACAAAGGAGACAGATACATGGATGTGTGCTTGTGCATGCAGGAAACAATAAAGAAAAATTGACAGCAGATAGGATATATGTGTGTGAAAAAAAATAATGTGTGTATTCCTCTGTGAATATGGGGACCAGGGATTTTTATGATCCGGTCACGCTTCCTGAATACTAGAATAGAGAGGAACTAGCCAAGGTCAGAAGCAGAATTCCCCATTCTAATTCCGAGCATTGCTCACCACCCGGAGCAAGAGTCAAGGATTAATTTAGAGATCCATTCAACATGCCTCTAGAGAGGGGAGAGACAGCAAAACATGATGAAAAATATAGGATCGGTGGAAGAGGGAGAGAATATGAGGAAAGTGGGAGACAAGGGGGTGAGTAACAGAAAGGGGAATGAGAGAGATTGACCAAGTGAGAAGGCAAGTGTGCAAAAAGTAGAGAGAGAGAGAGAGAGAGAGAGAGAGAGAGAGAGAGAGAGAGAAAGAAGAGGTTACGCTTGTTATGTGTAGCCTGCGGAGAGAGAGCAGACGGTTCACATATGAGAGCTCCTCCTCTTACGGCCCAGTGCCTGCATGAGTGTGTATTGAAATTGAATACAATTGTGTTGTACAACAGAACCTAAACCTGAATATCATGCTGCATCATGGGTCCACAGCACTCACTTAGACAGTCAAAGGGCTTCAGTGTTTCTCCAAAGTCAGTTTAACCAGAATTTGTTTTATACTAAGTTGTTCTGAGAATGAAAGACATACCAGATAGTGAGTACTGTATATGACATCACTTATAACTAAATACCTGACAAGTTCCCAGGAAGATGATCCTAGGCAGGTGTGTGTGTGTGTGTGTGTGTGTGTGTGTGTGTGTGTGTGTGTGTATGTGTGTGTGTGTGTGTGTGCGCATCAGTAACCTATGAGATTAAGGTAGACAATAGGTAAACAAATACAAGCTCTGGAAAGGGAAATGCAAAGAGAAAAAGTAAGTAAGAGAGGAAGAAAAATAAAAAAATAAAAGTTATAAGGGTTTATGTTTCGCTGCACAGCATGAACTTTTTTATAACTAGACCCCTAGCAGGTCATTGAAGTTTAAGTGGATATAGTAAATATTAGTGAGAGAGCAAGGTTTTTGGCTCCCACTGTGACATATCTCAGTCGGTCTTCAATGCTTGCATACATATTGTAAACATGCCTGCTGAATTGTTTAGTACATTAATTTGTGTGTGCCCAATATTTTCCCTTCAGCACACCCCTTTACTCACCATTAATGCAATTCATACTCCTCCCAGTACATTATTGCAAAGTCAACTAATGTGTGTATTAAAGTTGTACCTCTCTCATACAGCTAAACAGTAAACAGATGCAGCATGTGATTATATTGTGGGTAGGAGGGAGTAGATGGACTATTAATTTTTCAATCATTGTAGTTTGTATTAACTAGTCTGTTCAATCATGTGGGGGCTGCATACAGGGGGATGGAGATCAACAAACTTGAAAATTGCATTACACAGTTTTGATTTATGATTCTATGTGACTTGCATTTGGCTGCAGTTTTAATCCTACAGCGACACCTTCCATGGGTATAACATGTCAAGATGTGTCATGCTTATGCATAACACAGCACAGATCAATTGCTAAGGGTGTCACGATTTTGATTTTAAAAGAAAATTGATCAAATCTAAGTCACAATCTTGAATATCGAATTAAAAAATGGAATCGTCAATACTGCCACGCGCCCATCTCACATCCGGTCAGAATGTCAAGCGGGAAAAAAACGTGTTGAAGTGCTGCGAGTCAGTCAACCAACTTAGCTAGAGCCAGTCAAAAGATATCATGGCAAATGCAGATGCTGGAGACCCATCGACATAACTTGAGGCTGAAGTGTGTGGAAGTATTTTGGATTTCCAGTGAGTTATGCCATCTGTGTGTACTATATTCTGTGTGTTTATCATTGCACATTAGCCTAGCAGCTTGCAGATATTCCTTCTGCTTATAGCTTTTTCCCAACAAACCCACATGGTTGAATTTTAGCTTGTATGCATGTTTAGTAGCCTAAACAGACTAGCTTATAATGGTCATATTAGAGAGAGTAACAAGTTAGCGGACTACCAACCGCTGAGTCGCCCTCTTTGCTATTGGTCTGCTCAGCTGATGTGATGGCTTGATGGTGTTTTAAGTCCCCAACTGTGCCTTCAAGGCAGTGCTGCGTGGAAGACGACATTGGGGGCTTTAAACACCAAACTCTGTGTGGTGCGAAGCATCTGCCCTCAGGATTGTGGGTAACGTTTTTTTTTCTTTTTTCTTTATCGACAAATTGTCTTGTTTCCAATTGACTGAAGATATGTTATTGTTACATTATGTTGTTAATAAATGTTTTAAATTTGACCATGTATAAAAAAGGCATAGCAACTGGTGCTGTAAAAAAAGTAAAGTAAAAATCGAAAATCAAATTGAATTGTGACCACTGAATTGAAAATGTAATTGAATTGAGGATTTGGAGAATTTGAATTCTGCCTTTAAAGCATGCCTTTAAGAACCATTTCTTTGCCATTTTTGGTAGCATGGTTTAACAATGGAGCAGCTTGTGTCTGTTTTGTATATGAAGAATCTTGTAAAAGGTGTCCTGCCATATGTATTCCATTACTTTGTGGTAATGTCTGGTAAGTTCTACCATGAACTCTTCTGAAAAAAAATGCCTTGGTTACCTTGTTTTAAGCCATTCTAGTGTGGTATAAAAAGCCTGCAGGAAGACTCAGCTCAATTTGTGCCTGCTCTAATTAATATTCAACCAGCTAAGTTGCTTGACTCTGATTGACTAACAGCTAGCCAATGAGAGCCTGGCTATCAGCATCCTTTACCCAGCGCAACTGGGCGAGCTCATGAATAGTAATGAGCTCAGGACATGACATCAGACTGACCAGCTTTTGTAATTTGCCTGATTTCTCCGCTTATTTCTTTTCAGTGGCTAGAGCTGACAGAGGAGGTAGCAGTTCATTTCACATTCCCAACATAACACAAACACATATGGACCTAGCATATTTCAAAACATGAACGTAAAAACGATTTTGTGTGACAGGGCACTTTTAAACAATAAAATTGCATCACAAGGAGAAGCACTGTATTGCTGGATTTTATTGTATTGATTTTGTTTACCCTGCCTTGTTAACAGACCCTGTGGTTTATTTATTAAAGTCTAATGAGATAAGGAGGTGAAACATTGCAGTACAATAACTTGAAAACTTCCCTAAAATAAGATGAATGCACCATAGTCCTGCGCAAATGAGGGGCTATGATATGATACCCTTGAGAGAAATTTAGCTTGTAAGGAAAAGCTGTGCTCTGAAGACCTTCACATTTTACAACAAGTGAAACTTATTTTCATATTAATAATAATAATATGCTTTTTTCTTCAATCAATACCACACACTGCTCAGCCCCACTACTGTAACACTTGACTTTGTGTTGCAAATAACTAAATAACACATATTCAAAAACTAGATGACATTGTCTAAAGTAACAATAGAACCTCAGTATCCTCTCATACACTGACATGAAAAGATCTTACCAGGAGGCAGATGAGCAAGAGAATTACACAAAGGGTATCCTTTACAGATTTGTTCTCATCTCAAAAGGGCAAACACTCACAGGCACACACAGAGACACACCAAACAACATTAAAGGCATTTAGATCAGCCAGTGTCTGTCAGTAGATGTCAGAAAACCAAACTTCTTCAGTCATGCAAATACTAACCAGAGGATCTTCCTCATGAGTATTTAATGTTTTAAGACACCGTGAACTATTTTATATAGATTTTTACGACATGAAAATATGCTTTTTTTTGTAAGTATATTCAAGTCTCACATACTGTACAGACACCTGTAGAATGCATAACACTTCCTAAATGTTGCCCATAAAGCCCTGTTAGAATTTATACTAACAAACAACCTTTTTTTCACAGGATTCCTGGTCTAGAGTAAACGTGAAGCATTAGATCTCTACTCCCGGAGAACAGAAAGAGATTGTGAAAGATTAGCTGTCATCCTTTAAAAGACCATACATACAAGACACAAGTACCAACTGTTCCCCTCTGTTCTTTTCACTACTTTCTGCTACTGTTCCGAGACTCATTATATAGTTAGCAACTGTGATTGGCAATATTACCTTTTCTGCAGATGGGATTGATGCTACTGAGTAGGAATATATGTGAATAACATATATAAGAGCAAAAGTATGATTTAAAAAAAATCATTGGCCATAATTGTTGGCTGAATTAACCACAAACCTTGCCTCAAATGCCATGCAGAAAGAACTTCTGCATTTAGGATTATTAAAATGTACCTTACAAAAATCAACATTTCAAAATGGAAATTTCTTTAGCAACTGTTGCAGAAAAGCCAGTTTGTAAACCAAGTCCACCAAAGACCACTTAGCTGCTGTAATGTGTATGACAAAGACAATGGAGTTGCAGTCTGATCCATTAAACAACTCAAGTTCCTACTTATACCACTCTTAATCCAACAGTATGGCGAGAAGAGAGACTAAACAACAAATATGGACAAAGCAAGAGATAAAGGAAGTCAGAGAGAGATGGAGAGACAGTGTATTTCTTTCGATCTAATTTTTAGTCCCACAAACACGCATTTAAGTACTTACATGCATTGGTGACGGCGAAGCTGTTGGCGGTCTCTATATTGTCGACATGTGGGACCAGGTTAAAGGGAGCTTCCGTTGCATTAGGGCTGGTGTTGTGAAGAAAGATAGCTAGTCGAAACCCTGTATACTCCTGATCAGTATTCCTAATGAACAACCCACCTAGAGAGAGGGACACAAAGATGGGGCAAAGAGGAGAAAAACACGATGGCGTGGAAAGAAGTGAATAATTGTATGACAGAGAACGGTCAGATGGGAGATTGGTAAAAGAGGTAGAGACACAGGAAGAAGGGGAGTAATGTGGGGAAGGAAAGATAGATATGGAGGGGGAGAGCAGAGAAAACAGAGGAGGGGGGAGAGAGAAGAAGCAAGATCTTCATTAGCTTTGCTACAAATGTAATTTGTCTTCCAGCACATCCTCACAAGTACATACAACATTAATACAAACACACATATGGATACACACACTGGGCATTTTATTGATGAAATCAGAGAAATACAGAGAGAGAGAGAGAGAGGAGGAGAAGAAAAGAGAGACAACTAAGCCAACAGGAAGGCAGTCAAAGAGATAATGAGCTGGAGGGGACATAAAGGAAAAAAGAGGCCAGATCAGACACTGTCAGATAAATAAAGAAGGAGCATGGGCCAGAGAGAGGGAGGTGAGTGCTAAATGTCACTAGGCATTTAAAAATAATTGAGTATTTCTCAATATGACCCATCTGACAAAATGAGAATTAGCGGGGAGAGAAGAAATGATAAAAAACAGTGAAGCTGCTGGACAGAGTCCACAAAATAAAGACAGTGTTGAGAAAGAGGGGAAGAACATGGAAATATATGAGAAAGAGAGAGAGAGATTGTAAAACTAGTCAGATCACCTCCTCTTGGTTCCATTACCAGAGACTGATGAATGACACAGATACTGTGATAGAACACCAATAACTGCTGAAATCAACTGAAAATGAATCAAAGATAATATAGATATATTTGCCATTGGCAAAATGGAGTGGAAAAAACTCAAATGGCAAGATCAACATGTAACCTAATCCACACCTATTGACCATGACCTGCCAACTGAAGAAGTGCTGTAGATTGTGGCCAGTCAGAGAAGATAGAATTACCTCAACTTAGCCATAATCAATGTTTTGACGAAACATTCACCGAAACAAAATACTTGTATTTGAAAATGACAAAATTAAAAATGTAACAAGGCTCAGCTTCCGTGTCTAATATTTCCATTACCTGAATAGAACTTATGTTTTGTTGTATTGCTGTGGATATCTCTTACCTATTTGTTTGATATGCTAATCCTATATATTAGTTCTGCATTGCTTGACACAGTAGGTTGAACTGATCTGAAATAAACTGATGTTACCGAAGTTTAACTGAATCAGACTCAACTCAACTGAATTGGCTTACACTGGCAGACTGTGAAGCCTTGATATTGTACCAGGAGAGACAGAGAAAGTGAAGGGAGGGAGGAAAGTGTAGGGGGAGGGGTTGGGACGCAGAGCATATTGAACGATGCAATCTTCACTACATGTCACTTACGTGTGTGTGTGTGTGTGTGTGTGTCTGTCTGTGTGTCATTCATGCTAAAAGTTTGTATTATCTTGCCTTTTTCTGTCTGTGTTTTCCATTATGCCTCTTAGAGTATTAGATCAGTAACCAAAGCAAGACATTAAATACACAAATGACATGCATACACAGCGACAACATATCTTTGCATTAACAGAATTATTCACAAATCTATATTAAACTCTTAACGTGTATGATTACAAATCTCAAGTGAACTGTCCCAGGGAAAAAATGTGAGCACACACATTCATACACATATACTTGAACTACATAAGGATGTACAGTATGTGTCCCAATATGACACGTTACTGCACCAGTACAACCATATATTCTCATCTGTGTCAGTCTCTGTCACTCACACATACGGAGAAATAAACTGTCTCTGCTTCCACTGACTTCACACTTGTGTGCAATGCAGAGATATGCAAATTACTCCTCAAGAGACGTGCAAGAAAGCAGAGTAAATGATCATGTATGTATATTTGTGTTTTATGGAGGGCGGTCAACGGAGAAAAGAGTGCATGTGTGTGCCTCTGTACGATCACAAATAGTAGGCTTTATAAAATATGTATTTGCATGCATGTTCACTGTGTGCACATGCACAGTATGTGTCCCTGTAAAAAAAGTGTGTACCTACATGCTGTATATGGGAATATATATTTACAGCTGTGTGCACAGCATACAGCATGCATGCATTTTAATGACTACATGTGCATACTGTACATGCACACATGTATGCTTTGAAACTTGTGCAAATATGAGAGTGTGTGTGTGTGTGTGTGTATCTGTGCCAAGCAGAAAATTTTAGCATATTAGGTTTATTGGCAGCTGTAGGAAGACAGAGTTAAGGAGCCAAATCTCATTATAGGACCTCCTAGCTGCCCTCCACAAGGAGTGATGCAGTGCATTCATTATCAAACACATGCCTGTATAAATGTGTGTGTGTGTGTGTGTGTGTGTGTTTGCGTGAGAGAGAGGGAAAGAGAGAAAGGGGGAGGCATACATGTGTGGTCCGTTTGCACTGAGCAAACCAATGTTGAGCTGGATTTAGTTAACTTTATCTCTGATCTATAAGGCAGACCATAGGGCTTGCACTGACGACTGACACCAGGGTAACTGGAAAAGGGCAAAAAGAAAGAGAGAGAGAGGGAGGGGAAGAGGGAGAGAGAAAGAGAGAGAGAGAGAAGAGAGAGAGAGAGAGAGAGAGAGAGAGAGAATACTGCAGTGTCAAAACAACGAAGAATACTAGAAGGGAACAAAGCTCGCTGAAACATTAATGAGCAATGTCTTTAAAATACAAGCAAATACAGTAAAATGATAAAGTGAAAGTATGCATTTAAGCCGCATGAGTCACAGCAGAGTAACAAACCAATCCCCCTTAACCCCAACATATCTTGGATAAAGACAAGAAGGAAAGAAGCCCGAGAAGGAAATGTTTTTCTAAACTTGTATGTTCTCTTGTTCCATGATTCCGGCGTACAATTCTTTAGTTTTACATGATTTTGTGTTTTGGGGGTCCGTGTGCACCCCATTTTCCTTGGTGACTGCTGTCCGCTAAAATCAACTAATAGCCAGAGTAGTGTATCAGACAGATGAGTACCCGTGCGTAAATTCAGTAAACCTCCAACTCACCTATCTGCACTGAGCTGGGGAAAGCCCCGGTTGCCAGCCCCCAAAGGGCGGAATACACCAAGTGCCAAGACGAAATAGTAATCCTCATTTTTCTTTCCTTTAATCCCTTCAGAAACTGTTGAGAGACATCGAGAGAGAGAGAAAGACAGAGAGAGAGAGAGAGAGAGAGAAAGAGAGAGGATAAAGGCGTCAGAAAAAAGGGGGAAAAGAAGAAGATGAGAGAGGTTTTCCCCCGTTTTGTCCAGCAGTATTCCTATTCCATGGTGGGCTTGTTCGTTTCTTCCCCTGCAGTGTCCGCTAAGGAGAGGACTGTGCGTCCAGTGCACATGTACAGACGGGGGAGAGAATGAGTGGGGAAACTCGCTAGAATGATTGGCGAGCTGGCAGAACAGCCTGCATGGAAGAACTGGACATGCGCGCCCCGTCCTCTCTCTCTCTCTCTCTCTCTCTCTCTCTCTCTCTCTGAGATGATTTGTTTCTCCCTCTCTCCCCCTCATCTTCCAGTTCTTCCGCTGTCTGCCGTATTTAACTTGATGTAACACTGAATCGTATTGCTGTGGACTATTGATAACACTTTTTGAGGTTCATGTACGGAAAAGAAAAAAGAAAAAGGATCAGGTGAGCGAGTTGAGTTTGCGCGCACAATTTGTGGTCGTGTCTCCCATGTGTAAGCTTGATTAACCTAACAAGCCTCTTTTTATCGGTCACCACTCCACTCAGATCATTTATGTTTACATAAATGTGTGTGAAAAGAGAAACCAAAAATAGGGTTTCAAGTGAAAATGGCAAATGAAGATTGCTCATCTGTTGTGCTTTGACTGTTTTCGATTGGTGAGGCTGACTAAAGTAAAAGTGAGAAAGCCTGCCTGCGCTTAACTAATTGCATTATAAATTGCATTGGGAATTGGTCCACTCCGCCACCAAACCAGACTGGGTCCCACCAAGGCCAGCTGACAGAGATGAAACCTCATGCTGCATACAGTTGCGGGACGCTGATGTCGCCCCCGGGACCCGCCAAAACCATCGTTATTTTAACGTCACAACCTCATGAGCACAAACATCTGGGCACGGAATGGAAAGAAAGTGCGATCACACACCGACACAGCATGATAAAAAGTGTTTTGTGTAGCTTTAAATAAAAAAATAAAACGGTGAAAAAGAATCATAGCCTGGAGTAGATTCTGTTAGAGTGCATTTTGTTATAGCCGTGTCCCACTCACGAGCGTTTTATCTAGCCTGCCGGTAGCAGGTCTGTAAAACTGACAGACGGTCTGGGATCACGTAGTTACACGGTGGAAAGCACGAATTCATTTTTCCAGATGGCAAAACGAAAGGAATGCTTCACGGCTTGCCCCAGTGAAAGATACGGTCTGTCCATCTCTGATGGGTTTTCCCGGTCGGTTGATGAGCATACGAGTAAATCAAACAGACTGGAAAAAATGCGAGTTCTTACATTTTACAGTAGGCCTACACGTTTCCACACAGACACGATGCTAATTTATTTTAAATGAGACTTGGACCCTTTCCACTCCAAATAACACAATGTAATTTAAAGTGTATTTAGGGTAATACAGGCAATTTAACTGCCATACAATGTACGTGGATCTACCCACGTGTAGCCTGAGATATCTGCTTCAACGGAAAGACGATCGATGTGGTTGATCACTGGTGTAATGTAGGCTACAACGGGATAAGCACAGCACCCAACCGTTTTCACCCTCAGTTCCCCCATCAGACTGATGGACTCTGTCCATGGTGCTGAAATCAAACTGTGCTATGTGCATACAGCAGGATAGATGAAGGGGAGAACTGGCTCTTCACCGCTATCAAACCATGTACCTCTGCAAGTAATGCTGGAAAAAAACCACCACACCAGGGGACGACACTGATAAGTTGCTTCTCTCTGGATAAATGTGTGCTAATTAGTAAAATCACCTCGTGCTGCAGTCTGTGACTCTTGTACTTGGCCTCCATGGCACATACCCGAGAAACTTATGTAACCATGTGGTAGCCTACGTGTTCTGATAATTAATCTTTTTTTAAACTTAAATTTAGCCAAGTAAACAACTTTTAAAGGGGACCCATTATATAGCATTTTTTGGTTCATGGTTTAATGTTCACAATACACTTTATTTTTCTCATACTGCCCATGGCTGCTGCACCTGTAGTCACTCTTTGGTTGAGACACTCTGTTGTAGCGCCTGTCTCTTTATGCCCCCCTCCGAAAAAGCCCGATCTGCTCTGACTGGCCAACGCATGTCCACGTTTGTCTGATTTTCCGCTGTGTAAAGTGAAATCCATTATTGTCATGGTTTGAAGTCATACAGAGACCTCGGACGCAAAACTATGCTGTGGTGCATATTTCCACCATAATAGGCATGCCAGATGTGTAACTTATTGTAGTCTCTTAATTTAAATTATTCAGCTTTGTTTTAGTTATCTGAAATCAACATGGACATGTTTGAAATCATAAAATCATTTTATCACACTTTGGTGCATTTTCATTAAATTTGCATTTGCACAACAGTGAGTGCATTTCTTAAAGCAGTTGGTACAAAGTGCACCGCACAGTGACTGACCTGCAAAAGCGTGTATCCTGCTCGAAATCTTTAGTTTATGTGTCCAAAGCAAGTATTTATACCAATGAGCACTATTCCCTATGTGACAAAGTTACACAATTTTGTCATCTTTGATCTGAGATATGCACCAAAGCAACTGAGAAGAACTGTACTGTTGTGAGCTTTGAAAATTATACCAAGTTGATGATACAGCTCCATACTGTATTTAAAGTATATAAAGTATTTGTATCTGTATGTTTATATGATGTAAAATATGTTTGGACTAATTGACACAAGTCATGTTTGTTTTTATTGAAGTTCACATGTAGGTAGTTATATGGGTAATTATGCAGCCTTTACATAGAATAACTACCCATTGCCAAGTGTGTAAGCTCTAGTTTTGGAGGAATTAATTGCACATATGCATTAAACAAAGTGATATACAGAGTATGAATGAATGATGAATGTATGAATTTACGCTCATAGCTTAGCTTTATTATACCCAACTGCAATGACTGCAGACCTCTTACTTATGTATATAAACATGTAATGACACATAGTGTTGAAATGCAAAATTTTATTTAGAAATGAAAACCCATTTATAACCCATCCAGCAAATTGTAGGGCCAACTCTCGTCAGCAGACTGTCAAATTGCTCCCTGTGGAGCCAAAACCCCTGGAACCGGTCACAGTGAAAGTGGAGCTCCTTCACCAGCCAGAATTCCCCAAATGCTCTCTAGACCTGAGGGTGTCGCGCACCCACACTCTTCTTGCTGTTGCCTTCCTCCGTCTTCTGGTTCAAAGACAGAAAAATCTTCACCAAACCAATTGCTGTGCGTCCTGCACAAAGTCACATGTCCTACATGTTTGATGTAAACACCAGACGCAGATGTGACCTGCATTCAAATATTGGCGCATGTATGACGTAAATGTAGAAAGTCTTGCCTATTTTGCGTTGAGCCTGGCGGCAGGCACAACAAGTGTATTTTGGGAATAGGATGCAACCTAGCGGCAAGCGCAGTGCATGCCACGTACAATGTGAATGGCCCTTCAAACTGACTGCAACGGAGTATAGCAGGAAGTTCTCCCCTGAAAAATCACCAAGAAAGGCTTCTAAACCAAATATACAACAACAAGGTGTTAGGAGTAATGTGGCCCAAAATTGGGGATAAATGACCAGTACTAGTGCCAAGATTACAGCTATCTGGCGTTAGCACGCAGTTACTGTTTTTAGCAGTGAATAATAATAGAATATAGCAGCACTTTCTACCAACAAAAATCATAAGCCAAATCAGCATTGATGCACAATTATGCTTTCAGTCATGTAACAAGCATGTTAAAATTAGTCCACCAAAGTTCCAGGTATTTTTCTACATGCACTGTAGGGACAGTTTCATCTCAAACTCATTAAAAAAACTGAAATATAAGTAAGTCTGCAGCCTGTAATAGATCCAAAGTATTTTGTGCTGGCTTTATACAACAGCCAGTTTACCAGACTGTGCACAATGCAGTGCAGGCTAATTCATCTAAAATCCAAAACTTGTCATGGTAGATCAGGGTTAAGCTATCTGTATGATCATTTGATTGTTTGTTTGATGTAAACAGTGATTTACAGCATTATTAGCTCACAATCGCTGTAGATGTGAAATTCGGAACAAAATGTCTCTTAAAAGGAGTTCATTGACTCTGTTCTCTTAATTATTCATTAATACTCACTGAATGTGATAATGACTTCTACTAGCAGTATGTTTGCATACTTGTACTGAACAACTTGGGACCTGAGGTTTTACTGTGAGTTGGATAAACAGTACATATAAATGGTGCCAAAGGTTGTGGCAGGCAAAATATAATATAAGTATACTTTTCTTCCATTTCTGTTTGCATGATGGCACTCTTATAAACGCATACATGCAGACACTTGAACACTCAAACCTCACTCAAACCTGGGGTTGAAGAGGAACAATGGGGATTCTATCCTGGTCATGGAACAACGGATCAGATCTTCACTCTTGCAAGGATCCTGGAGGGAGCCTGGGAGTATGCCCAACCAGTCAACCAGTCTGTTTTGTATATCTGGAGAAGGCGTATGACCGGGTCCCTTGGGAAATACTGTGGGAGGTGCTGTGGGAGTATGGGGTGAGGGGGTCCCTTCTTAGGGCAATCCAATGTCTTTATGACCAAAGTGAGAGCTGGGTCCGGGTTCTCGGCAGTAAGTCTGACTTGTTCCAGGTGAGGGTTGGCTTCAGACAGGGCTGCTCTTTGTCACCAATCCTGTTTGTAATATTTATGGACAGGATTTCGAGGCGTAGTTGGGGTGGGGAGGGGTTGCAGTTTGGTGGGCTCAGGATCTCATTGCTTTTTGCGGATGATGTGGTCCTGATGGCCTCATCGGCCTGTGACCCTCAGCACTCAGTGGATCCGTTTGCAGCCAAGTGTGAAGCGGCTGGGTTGAGGTTCAGCACCTCTAAATCTGAGGCCATGGTTCTCAGTAGGAAACTGATGTGGAGGGCCTTCTTCAGGTAGGGAATGAGTCCTTACCCCAAGTGGAGGAGGTAGAGCGGTTGCCTGCCAATTGGAAGGTTGGTGGTTCAATCCCTGGCCCTGCAGTCCCATGTCAAAGTGTCCTTGGGCACTGAACACTGAGTTGTGTGAATGTGTGTGTATGTTTATCTGATGAGCAGGTGGCACCTTGTACGGCAGCCTCGGCCACAGTGTATGAATGTGTGTGAATGGTGAATGTATCCTGTATGATGTAAAAAGCGCTTTGAGTAGTCGTTAAGACTAGAAAAATATATTTTTCTTTTACAGTATATTGACTTGTTGGGCAAAGTCATCTTTAAAGTGATTTGTCTCACTGAACTCCACATGACACAATGGTCAACCTCTTACATCCACTTTTCTCCCCTTTTTCTTTAATGAGAAATCCATATCAGTAATAATAAAAAAACTAAATCTCTTGAATAGTATTCTTTTTATATAAAATGAGGCACCCAAAAGCAGGCAATAAGTCACATTAGGATGCTCAAAGTACAGCTGATACTCTAATATGCTCTCCCACATCAACAAATGAATGTTATTTTTTCACTAGTCCGTTAGGACCAAAGTTAGTGAGTAAATGTTCAGAAAAGTATTTATTTTAATATTTAAAAGAGAAGGGAACTGTGATGAGTTTACATGTTTATACGAAAATGTACTGGTAGCAGCTTTATTACTGGTATGTTTCAAAGAGAGAATGTGATAAATTTGTACACTAGAAAGAAAGAAGGTCATGATTGTGAATATTTTCCCTGGTCCATTGATGGTTTCTTCCTACAGGTTTGCATGGGCCTCCAGCCTGAAGACATGCAGCTCAGGTGAAAGAATGAGTCCAAATGGCTCATATGTTTAACTGTAGGCCTAGCCATTGACTGACCAATCAACCAAACAAACTGTTGTACAAAGTATTACCAGATCATGAGTTTGTTATTCCAGCTGACCAACACGTGCAGAGAATAAAAGATGAATTCAAAAACCAAGCTTTACTGTATCTAAAACATGCCATATAGGAAGTCTATTTGAGAATATGTTTTGAATCCTTATTTGTCCTTATTTGTTTTTTTCAACCCAACATACAGTACATGTCTGTAACAACTAGTCTTTGGTAGGATTCAGTGAGGGCATGAAATTCAACATACTCCACAATGCTGCCAAAAAACAAATATTGCTACTGCTGTTGAGGGTTCAGTTGGAACCGGACACAGAACACAAAGGACGATACAAGTGTAACGAAAAAAGGTTTAATCCAGAAAACAGTACGTAGTGGGACATCCAAACAGAGTGCGTCTGGTGAAGCTGCACAGAGTCACGACGGGACACGAGATCTGTGACAAAAACCAAAGTTAGACAACTAGCAAAGTTTCACGAGCAACATTCACTAAATCACTGGCCTAGTTACCACGTAGGGGTTTATAACAAACAGGCGTTGAAGAGGTGGTCAGCCCGTGTTTATATACTGTGGAGATGGAATGATGGAGATGGATTGCAGCTGTGCAGGAAGACGGATGGAAATGTGTGGCCACGCCTCTGGACCAGGTTCCTCTAGGGTGACCTCTTGTGGGAGACAGACGAAACAGACAGACACACAGGGGAAAAAGGGAGAACGGACATAGAAGGCAACAGACCCACAACAACTGCTAATGCATGATCTACATTATCTGGTTACACAGTTAAACTGAACGCTAGGCTTGGGCCGGTGTAACAAAATTCAAACCGGTTTGAGATCAAGCAAGATCGCATGGTGGCGATAATGTACCTCTAAGCCATGATTTTTAACCTGCAGTGAGCTCATAATAACCTCTTCGGTTTAGGCGTTCACACTTTGCCTCCTCTTTTTCAGCTAATATCTTCAGCTTGTCAGTTTGTAATCTGCAATGTTTCCAAAACCACATGAACTAGTAAACAGACAGAACATGGACCGGTCCCAATCCCACCACTACTGAAAAGTGATCTCATCACGCTGCTCGGCAGTATGCTGTCAGAAAGTGTCAGCAGCTGTTAGTTTCTAAACATATATTATGTTAATCACATTATATTGGGTATTAACAATGTAAGGCAAGCTATTTGGAAAGTGTAGAGAGCTAAGCTACCAGTTACTCCACATCTAATAAAGGTATATACTGAAGCTTAAGTTAGCACCCAAATAAATGCAGCAAGCGAAGCTACAGCAACATGGCAATACTAGTTTACTAAAGTTACATCAAAGCTATGTTTAATACATCCATGTACATGACTCATCTGTGTTGTGGCATCAGTGATCCTCAGCAGTTTTATTTCAGACCACAACAGAAAGTTCTGCTGTGCTCGAGCTTCAAAATGCTACGGGGAAAATGTACTGTACGTTAGCTTGTGTTGACTCTATCACACTACCTATCAATAAAAGAGCTAAGCTACTAAAAATCTATTTCATTCAGAAAACAGAAATGATATTGAAAGTAGTTAAACTAGTACCACTACGGCCCAACACTGCTTGCAAAAGATCTTTTTCACGGCAGACATGTTGACATGTCATAGTAGAAAAAGCACAAGTGTATTCAAAACCGTTAATGATGGCTGCATTCCACTTAGGAGAGGCCCTGGTATTGTGCATGCTGACTCACTGAAATAGCTTACTGGGACTTATGATGGAATTGAGCCATTGTTAAGGTTATCAATTTGAGCTGTGCTTTTCCTACTATGACATAAAATTAGTGGTTACAACACACTTTTTTTTCTGCTTGTAGCAAATCCATATGGATGATGTAACAGTAGAAAAATATTGCGTGTTCTCCCATATCCCACTGTGTGTAAATCTATCACAATCCAATATGTCAATTCAATTTTATTTATAGTACCAAATCATAACAAGAGTTATCAAGACACTTTACAGCTAGAATAGGTATAGAACACACTGTATAATTTACAAAGACCCAACAATTCCAATAATTCCCACAAGCATTTAGGCTCTTGACGGATGGTGTCTGACGGTGCCAGTTGGGGGTACGATGAAAAAGGGTAATAATAGTCACAATAAAGATAACTATGGAACTATGAAACTATGACTAGAAATAGTATATATATAAATAAATAAAGACACTGCCTCCCAGGCTTACTCCCGGTCTGCTGAATTGACCAAAGTTAACTACTTAGTTTGCATTCAATATACAACCTTTTTGATAAAGACCCATAAACCAAGAGTCCCATATGCATGTGGAAATTGACACGCTGACTTAAACCACACTTAGTGAAAATTGACACTAGGATGATGATGTTCAAGAAAACTTTCATATATAAACCTTTCATTTGGACAATTTTGGTAAACCAGATGAGCAATTCTATTGTATACACTCCTGGTGCAAACATGTTTAATCAGATTCAGATTAAGATTAAGAAGTATACATGTTTGGAGGACAAATTAACAAATCTAATGCTAAGTCTATACTGGCCAGATTTTAAACATAGCATGGCCTATAAGCATGAATCTTAATGATTTTGGTGATCCCCAGACATTTTATCTTGTGCCACCATGAGGTTGACATTGCGTACTGTTTCAATAACTACAGATCAAAGCTGGAGCCAATAACTATGCATGCCTACTACAAAGTGACAAAAGCAAGATGTTAGTGGGTGGAAATGGGATTTTTGGCCAGTGGGAAAGGGATATTTGTTTCTCATTCACCTATTCACACACACTAACACACAGACGGCAGTGAACTACCATGCAAGGTGCTGGCCCAACAATCAGGAATCATCATTGGGAGCAATTTGTGCTCGAGTCTCTTGTTCAAGGACATCATAATCAGCAGCTCTGCAATTAATGGAGGACCTAAGGACCATATTAAGTAGCAATTAGCGTGCTAAATTAAGATACTGAACACTGTACCAGCTTAACAATATAAAAACAAATCAACATGTTATCATTGTTATTGTGAGCATACTGACATTTGTATTTAACTTAAAGCAACATATGCCTAAGTACAGCTGGAGCACATCAGGAGGCTCGTGGACAAGAGGCGTTTATTTTCACGATCATTTAAATAACACAACACACATATCCGTTATAAGATTGTTGGAACCTGTGGTTTTTCAAAGTTATAATGGACAGCTGCCCACACAAACACACACGCCCATTAACTCAATAATAAAGCCGTAAAGTAGGCTATGTTTCAATTCAGGATAGCGCCACTTCTCACAAATACAGAAAGGATTGAAGATGAGAAGTTTAACTGACACATAACCGTGATTAACTGTGTCGGTGACTACAATACCATTCAAATTTCATTTTTTTTTTTTTTTTTATTGGTTTTTAAGTAGAAATAAATGTTTATGTAAAGAGATATAGTAAAATAAAAAGAGTCAAGATGCAGAGTCACTGTGTGTATGGATGTTTAAAAAAGACACATGGGTCAAACACACCTCTTGTGCAAGATATGATATAGATGAATTCGATTTTGAGTTGTGAGGGAAATAAAGTAAAAACAATATGTCAGTGTGTGTGTGTGTGTGTGTGTGTGTGTGTATGCGTGTGCGTGTGTGTGTATTCTTCTTCAACCATTTTCCCTTGACCTAACTCCATCTATTTTTGCAGTCCTCATGCAGAGCGAAAGGTCATTACAGATAGACCCCCACAGATTGTACTTTACACACTAATGGACACCATGCTAGTAGCCACCTTGGAAATCATTCTTCTGACATAGCGACATATGGTGGCATCTATCTATCTATCTATGCATCAAGCCATCTATCTATCTATTAGGAGTATGAGTATGAGTATTATGTTGTCGGGGCCAGCGGTCATCCAACCAACTTGTCACCACTCCTGCTTGAAAGGTTACAAGACTAAACCTCCTTCCCTCTACTTATTCATGGTTATTCATCCATCCATCCATCCTTCTCTACACGCTGCCTGTGATGACTCATCAATCTAAATGTCCCTCTACTCCTCCCCATCACCACCTCCTTCCCCACCCTCCTCATTCATACTCTTCCTACAGCTCCTCGGACTTATCATCCACCTTAGCCAGCTATGTGCTTTATGACTCATCCCTGTAACTGTATTCCTCCAACTTTCCATCCATTCTTTAACCCTCCTGCATTTCCAAATCGCTTTTCTCCTTATTTCTTCCAAACAACATCTCTTTTTGCCGTACTATTTTTTTCTCACTCATTTCTTTCAATAACCTCCCCCCCATTTATCCCCTCCTTCCACCACCACCATCCTACCAATAACCCCAACAGCTATCATGTATCTAATTGGAAACAGACAAAAGGAACATCAGCAAGTTCAAATCAGTTGATGGTGTAAGGTTGCAGCTGGGGACTCGTCGCATTACTCTAAGTAAGGTGAGGATCAATGCAAGTCAATGGCAGCAGATGAACAGTGCATTTATAACATGCAGCAGCAGTTGTTCAGCCCCTGTGACTAGAGGCTAATTTCTTCATTGAATAGATGAATGGAACATTTCAACAGTAATGAAGAGAAGGCAGTGGGCATGCAACATAGTCATGGCTGTTGTTTTTCTCATTGTTGTGGCAATCCATGCTCCTCCTTGTTGATACACCTTTTTTCCACAACTCTCCCATAATTGGGTCAAATACTTTCTTTTCAGGAAACTAGCATATCTATTTAAAGTGGGCCTTGATGGCCTTTATGTTTTGGAAAGTCCATGTCAGCGCAGTAAAAATGTCAGCGCATGGTGGTTTCTAGCTCACCCAGTTAGAGCGCTCACCCAATTTTGGCTGAGTCCTGCAGCGGCCTGGGTTTGAATCCGAACTGTGGCCCATTGTTACGGGTCATCCCCCCCCATCACTCTCCCCCTTTCATATCTATCCACTGTCACTGTAATAAATGGAAAAGCCCCCAAAAAATAATCTTAAAAGAAAAAGATATCAGCACATTCAATAAAAGGGAAACAAAGCGTCATAACAAATCATTGCAGCTGGTTGCATAGCAGTACATGGCTGAGGGAACAGCCCACACATCCTGTAGTTTCACAAACCTTTGAGGAGCTTTTAAGATCTTTGTGGAACACACTGACGATTGACTGAACTAGCATGCTCAAATTAGAGCCCTCTGCACTGATAAACCGTGACTTGTAAATAAATGGTATTATTATTATGGTTTGATTCAGTGACAGAGTGGCAGTGTGCCGCATCAATATGACTACTGGCAAGAATGATCTAATGAACACACCGCCCCTGGGCATGAATTAAGTCAGGCTAAATTACAAGCAGCTGGAACTGTAAGGTAGCTAGTAATTCTACAACTAATCCAGCGCTGTTGTGCTCATCAAGATGCAATGTATTGTTTTTAAAGGCAAACATTGTCTAATGTGTGAAAAACTAATACATGCACATATGATGTTTGCATAGACAATACACATGCACATGTTAATAATATATGGCTTTTACTGTCAGAAATGAAAATAAATATTGATGTTTTCTCTGAAGTACTTGTGCACATAAAAGTAGAATTATATTACCTACAAAACAAATTCTTAAATAAAGTGATCAGTGCTTGGACATGTATCTTAAATTATATATTATATAATAATGTGTGGCTTAAAACATAAAATAAAATCAAAATGACAATCAAATAAAAATAATTGATCTAGAAGAGGACCAATGCTGTTTTATTTAATTGCTTATCATCTTCTAAACACACGGAATGACAATATCAATTTGAACAGGCTGTTAAGTGCCTTTCCCTGTGATTAACAAAGTAACTGAAAAAAGAAAGCATTTTGGCAGGAGCACATCTCATCATTACAAAGATTTTTGTGTTTTATATGTGAAATTTCATATGTTTCACTTTTGCTACAGTAATGGAGGGGGGAGTGTTAAATCTCAGAATCAGTTTCTTTTGTTTAGAGGAAGTAACCTGCAGTACTTATATATACTAAATACTGCAAGTTTTATTATCCAAAATGTGTTTTTTTAGTTTACAAAATCCCCTTATACACCATGACACTTTACAGAATCTGCACTTGCTGTACTTGAGTCTGCACAAGTCTCAATTTGTCCTCATCACCTTTTTTGATGAGTCCTTGAAGATATGGTATAAAGCCGGCAGACGAATGACTTAGCTGGGCTAGTTGCCAAAACCATTAAATGCCATCCCCGGGTGCCTGTCAAATAATGATTACCCTCTTGTGCGGTGGTTCTGAATATTCACACACATTGTCTAAATGCTCTTCCCAGGTTCTGGCTATGCAGACTAAATGCAGACTGTTTGACAGATCATAGACCGCACTGTCCCCACAGGCTGGCAGATGGCTCTAAACAGCCTTGATAATATGGGTGTATGAACACACACACACACACACACACACACACACACACACACACAAATGTACACTAATGCCAGTGTATGCTTACCTATACATCCAAATACAGATCTAAACACATGAATATGCATGTGCATTTGTGTGCTTATAACATAAAAATGGACAGCCTTTGGCATGTGTTGTTGGTTCTTCAGGCCCATCTTTCAATAGTTAGTACTTTAATATGCTTTTATTGAATAGATGCACACAGAATATTTCTCTAAATCCCCCAGTTAGATCTGTGCCAGATCCTCTCTCTTCTTCTCTGATCATGCTACGGGCCAGCCTTAAGCATCTGGGAGTTCACACTGTGTGTTCAAACTGAGAGTGGACTTTCTTTGCGGTGAGCCTGTTTGTGCATGTGTTACTGTGTTTCGGCTTCTCAGCAAGCCTGCCAGGCTAAGAGTCCAACATCTGTGAGTTCAGATGTTTTCTAATGATATGCTAATGGTGCTGGAGGGAGATGAGCACAGAGGCTAATGTAGCGGTCACAAACCTCTGTCTCCATCTCCCTATCTCTCTTCCTCACAACTAGGCTGATGATCTTGCTTTTCTCTCTGTCCTTATCTCAACATCCTCTTTTCCTTTCAACTATTTATTTCACTTAAATTATAACTAAAATAACATGAATTCATCTAATTTGCACAGGGTTAAAAGTGAGGTTAAAAGTGGCACATTGACTGCAAAACCTTTTGGCTATGAGCTGCTATTTTAGTTGTTAACCCTGGATACGGACTTCTGTTCTGACTCACAACGCAAATGCATTTCAAACCAGAGTCATCCCACTTAAATTATAAATGATTGTGAACTTGTTTTCATGAATATAAGTAGATCATTCAATCCAACCTTTATTGTAGATTAATAATTTCAGCAGTTATAATACACATTATAAAAGCCCTTGTTTAGTACACTCATTGTGTACACACAACAATAAGATGAGACAGTCACTATAGATAGTCTTCCTCTTTGCTGTAGTTTGAACATCACTTCAAAACAATTCCTTGTTGTCTTTGATGACCTGAAAACATTGATTACATTACATAACATTAAATATTTGAGACAATTACTGAAACTATTGGCATTATTAATATAAGAATCATATTTCAAACTGGTAGTGAATCACATCAGCTTTATTTGACTCAGCAAGGAGTTGTTTTTCTTTATACAATGACAGTTTCTGAAGATTTGTTTTACTGGCCATGTTATTTAGATTGTATATACAGTTTACATTTATATGTATGCAATACATTACTTATATTTCTATTTTCATAGGAAAAGAGAAGATACAGTGGATAGTGTGGCCGTTTAATGGGTCGATGTTTTTAATTCTTTTTTAACACTGATGTTGTGATCAGAATAAAAATGCATGTATGCTGAGCACAATAGCTGTGCTCCCTTGTTTGATGATATCTGAGATCTTGAATCAGACCTTTTTAGCAGCCATTTGCCATCTAAATGGATCTTCAAGCATTTTTTTTAAAATTCAAAGCGCAGATTGTAGATCAAAATATCCCCCTCCTCTCTATCTCACACACACACACACACACATACACACGCAGCTGTATACCATGATTGGGGTTAAGCCTTAGGTTATTATTGAGGGGGGATTGTAACATGGAGATGGTCAGATATAGCGTGTGTGTGTGTGTGTGTGTGTGTGAGATAGAGAGGAGGGGGATATTTTGATCTACAATCTGCTTTTTCAGTGAGGAAAATAAGTATTTGAACACCCTGCTATTTTGCAAGTTCTCCCACTTAGAAATCATGGAAGGGTCTGAAATTGTCATCGTAGGTGCATGTCCACTGTGAGAGACATAATCTAAAAAAAAATCCAGAAATCACAATGTATGATTTTTTAACTATTTATTTGTATGATACAGCTGCAAATAAGTATTTGAACACCTGTCTATCAGCTAGAATTCTGACTCTCAAAGACCTGTTAGTCTGCCTTCAAAATGTCCACCTCCAAGGCTGGAAAGGGCTACGTGGAAATTGCCAAGCAGCTTGGTGAAAAAAGGTCCACTTTTGGAGCAATCATTAGAAAATGGAAGAAGCTAAACTTTTTGGTCATAATTCCACTAACCGTGTTTGGAGGAAGAAGAATGATGAGTACCATCCCAAGAACACCATCCCTATTGTGTAGCATGGGGGTGGTAGCATCATGCTTTGGGGGTTGTTTTTCTGCACATGGGACAGGGCGACTGCACTGTATTAAGGAGAGGAGGACCGGGGCCATGTATTGGGAGATTTTGGGGAACAACCTCCTTCCCTCAGTTAGAGCATTGAAGATGGGTCGAGGCTGGGTCTTCCAACTTCACAATGACCCGAAGCACACAGCCAGGAGAACCAAGGAGTGGCTCTGTAAGAAGCATATCAAGGTTCTGGCGTGGCCTAGCCAGTTTCCAGACCTAAACCCAATAGAGAATCTTTGGAGGGAGCTCAAACTCCGTGTTTCTCAGCGACAGCCCAGAAACCTGACTAATCTAGAGAAGATCTGTGTGGAGGAGTGGGCCAAAATCCCTTCTGCAGTGTGTGCAAACCTGGTGAAAAACTACAGGAAACATTTGACCTCTGGAATTGCAAACAAAGGCCACTGTACCAAATATTAACATTGATTTTGCCAGGTGTTCAAATACTTATTTGCAGCTGTATCATACAAATAAAGTTAAAAAATTAAAGTTAGTTAAAAAATCATACATTGTGATTGTGACATTGTGAAACCCCTCCATGATTTCTAAGTGGGAGAACTTGCAAAATAGCAGAGTGTTCAAATACTTATTTTCCTCACTGTATGTCAGTTGAAAATGAATTGTGGTTTGTGTGATTCTGTGTGTACATCACAAGACACATCTTCACTGCATGGTTGTTGGGAGTGTTAAACCCTAACCTCAAATGAAACATATAGTGTGTGTGTGTGTGTACTACAACATTCAGACTTTTTTGTACTTTGTTTGTACATGTATATTTTTAGACTGTCATTCAGTTGGTCCCCTATTATCTACCACGCTGTTTTTTTAACAGGCCTAGTTTCCTTCTTTACGTATTATATGCGTTGCTCCCTTGTTTTCATATATGGAGATAGAAAAGAAAGACACTGAAGAAATTGCCTCTAAAATCTAGAAAGTATAAAGATAATTAAGTGATAAATTCCATGCACACTGTAAACATGAATGTATCAGACTGATATTCATCAGTTATTTCCCCCTAGCAAAATATAAGGTCAAAAACCATTGGGGTGTCCTCCCCCTGTTGTTACATGAATGTACAGTAGATTACAACACTATATAGTTACTTGCCCAGTGAACTAAGACTATAATTTGGGAGGATTGCAAAATTAGGATAATGTTCTTCAAATGGTACAATCCTCCCAAATTATTGTCCCAGTTTACTGGACAACACAAGCTGTGTGCTAAGAAGGCCAAATACAATGCACATGGAAGAGGAACAAACATGATCCTTTATTGTTAAAGAATACAACTTTTTTTATTACCCTTAGTAATATCTTTTTCTAATTATCTCAACACCTGCCATAATATATTCATCAAACCTCTAACACCAATATGTGAACAGTAGTTTTCATACAGCAATATAACAGTAACAATGATGACATGAATAATTCAAAAAAATAATGGTCATAACTTAAATAATAACAGTGCTTAACTGAACAGCAATATGCACCTGTTGTGTGTTAATGCATGCTGATAGTAATAAGGTGAAAACCACTGCTGAGTGAACAGACAAGGCTCCAGGAATAATAAATCTTGGCCATTAGTTGGTCAGGAGCAGGCTAGCTGCACAGATCATGGACTCTGGTTTAATATGTCATAATGTTTTAATGTAGAGCTCTCTGAGAATTAAATAAGTGCAAAAATGAATATGTGTAATGGCCCCTTCATGCACCGTGGCCAATAATTAGGGATCTCTAACAAACGTGCTGTGTAAGCAAACCGTTGCTTTAAAAGGGGCAAAATGGCAGCTGAATCCTGATTACTGACAGCCATCCTTCTGCTACACACATATTAAAACACATTTGGAAATTGTTTATGACTGCTAGGGCAAGATATGCTTGAATATGACCAGGAGCCTCAACATTAAAGTGATAATGTCACCTAAAAAAACAGGGGATGAGGGGGATGCTTGTTTACATCTCTGAGTATGTTGTTCAAATATTGGTAATGTATGAAACTGATCATGAATTTGAATATAGCTGGTTGCAGAATCTTAATTTTCTAGTTCTAATATGATATTTTTATGTTTTATGAATAACAATATAAGTCGGTGTTACATTGTATAATATTTTTTTTCTTTATAACAAAAGAAGTTCACATTTTACACACGTACTTCAATAAACTAAGCATTACAGTATGCATTGCCTGAATGAGCACATCTTTATTCCCATGCATATTACTATTGTACAATGAATGTGCTATCATTTTACAATAACATGTTGAAAAATACAAATCAAGGAAAGTACAGAAGAAGGAAAGAACAGCATAAGGGCACTTCCCAGTTAGCGTAGCAATTTAGCTATTTGATCTTGCTTCTGGCATTAAGTAGATTAAGCAATTTTCCAGAAACTCATAAAGCTCTCCAATATTTTACTAAATTATGGCTGCTTTTGTCAGGGATTATACAGAGGTATATTACACTACATGTAATTAGACATAATGCAAAGGTAGCCATTTCTGCTCCCCACTTAACATAGAGACAAGTTTGTTCATCCTGTCAGCAAATAAAAAGGCAATGCTATTGTTTAATCACATACACATATAGATAAAGATGCCAAAAAGGGCTTGGTGTGTATAACACCAGAAAATTACACAAACAAAGTATTTTTGTCCTGCATAATTTCTGTATGATACCATGTTACTGTAATTAGGTTTGAATAAAAATGTGCACGTGTAAAGTTTTGCCTACTATAAAACTTGAGGCTGCTTCAACAATACTTAGTCCAACTCCCCCTTGCTTTCAATACCAACAGTTCTGAATAAAATCATATGGCAAATGGCTAAATATGTGTATAATAAAAAAAAGAAAAAAAATCCACAACAGGTGCTCATGAATTTTCGAAAGAAGGGAAGTCCAAATTTCTGCTTTTCAACCTAATAAACATTACCCGGGTGCATGCATGTGTGTGAGTGAGTGAAGAGAGGTATAGGGTTGTGAAAATCTGAAGGATTCCAAGAGCTTTTTAGAACCAAGGTACCATCTTCTCTGCTAACATCTTGCCTCTCATCAGAATGCAGGTTTGGGTTCACCAGAGGTAACACAATTTAAAAGCAATATTACAGTTTTATATTGTCTTTATGTTGAAGACATACAAACATCTCAGGGTTACATTTCTCTGTTAAACTTCCAAGAAATTATTTGAAATTTGTGTTGTGACAGCCATGAATTCCAATTATCTTTAATAGTGCCCTGTTCATTGACACTCCCAAACCTCCCAATGGTATTACTAGGCTGCCCAACTTACTACTGCCTTTTGTTGGTTATCACAAGAAAGGTCACATTCCTGGATGAGTTTGGAAAGAAACATGACATCCCCTATACCACTCAATTCATATTTATATTCACCTAAATTGAAAGAATTAAAGACATTAAAACATAATCCCTTTGTTAAAAATGTGATTATGGTATGGTAGGAGGTTCATAAACAAACTGGTGAGATACCTGTGTTATCTCAATTTACACCAATATGGGGTAACAGCACTTTTACAAGATTTGGGCTTCAAAATTTTGACTAAAATTACAGATTTATTTAACAACAACATTCTCATGTCATTTAAAGATTTGAGAAAAAAGTATGACATCCAACCAAAATATTATTTCAAATACCTGCAGATAAGAAACTATATATTTAAGATACAGAAATCTATACAGCTAAGAGTAGGTAGAGATAAAGTTTTTATGCAATAATCATGGAGGGATCAAAGGTTTCCTCAGAGAGTAAGAGATTGGCGTGGTGTGAGGATTTAAAATTAATCTCAACTGAGGACTGGCAGAATATTTGCTTAAAATCTCAAACACAAACAATAAATACCATTTTAAATTACCTCAGTATAAGTGGATAATGAGAACATACGTAACACCAACTCAGTTAACTAAATTCAGCCCCAATAATCCCGACACATGCTACAAATGTGGTACAAAGGGCACATTGTATTGCTGCCTATGGGACTGACCACAAATGATATATGATTTTACATGTCACAGGTATAAAGCTATTATTAGATGCCAAACTGTGTATCTTTGGCATTTTACCTGTAAATCATAATGTCAGCAAGGCAAATAAATATATAATTACTTTCTCCATCTTACAAGCTAAATATACCATAGCCAAAACTTGCAAATCCATTATCAAACCAAGTGTTGGCTTATAGGACTGTCAGACTGTCTTGCACTGGAAAAACTCACTTTTACGTTAAAGGGTAAACACCTCGGATTTGACAATAAGTGGAGATCTTTTATGGTGTTATTAGAGGGGAGGAAAGCATTGGAGGCATGCTCTCCGTATATGTCAACCATCAACAAATGAGTATTACTATGTATTTAGTATACAGTATATCTGTTTGTCTTTGTTTAGTTTTATTTGAAGTGCTTTTCTCTTTGGGATAAGTTAACTTTTGGACCACCAGTGAATCTTGAGGACGACAGTTCTGATTTCCAACTGTATTATTTGTTGTAGTGTGATAATTTCCTCAAAAATTAATAAACACACTTGTTGAAAAAAATGAAAAAATAATGCCCTGTTCTACTTTTTGCTAATTAGATTTTTTTATCTACATGGATTTGGATCAGGCATCAAGGTCTTCTCCAGTTACTTTTTCACCAGTGATATAAAAAGAAATCCTGCTACTGTAACATGTTCAGTAAAGATACAGAAAATACAAATCTTACCTTCCCTCTGTCCTCTTACGCTTATAGTACACAATATTATTACATTTGTTTATGATATTTAATCAGCAAAATCTTAAATAAGTTCATTTGATACTATCCCGTTAGTTGTACCCCAGTATAATACAGGTACAGTATAGGTTTTCCCACTAATTTTTGCTGTTTAAAATATTGATGTGCATATATACCTATTTGTGACTATAAAAGTATTCTTGAAGGTTTTCATGTCTCTTTGTTGGACATCATTGAATCAAAATTGGATTTATTACTGATTAAACAGAGAAAGACCATTCAATGTTAAAGAGAAAGCAAATTGCATCAAAGTGATCTATATGAGTTGCCCATAAAAGATACAAAATACATCTTTGCTAAATTATTCACACCTCGTCTTGTATCTGGAAGATCACACTTTTGGTGAGTCAGTCTTGTGGAAAAATCAACACAATCTACAGGCAACAACACAGCAGTATCTGAGCTGTCAGTCATAAATGGATGGCAAGCAGTTCGCTGAATTTGGCTGTGTGTGTTGTGTACAGTATAGTAGGTGTGTGTGTGTGTGTATGTTTGTAACTGTTGTTGTGATAAGGGGAATGAAGGCAATTGGCGTTTTCCTCTTCTTCCTCTCTTTTTGTTTGGCTCGTTAGTGGAACACAGAAACAGAGCTGTTTCCCTAATCAACATGAATAATGGATTGCTTGTTTGTTTTCACTGTAAACTGCAGTCAATCACGTCTACACTACAAACATGCCTCGACATGTACTGTTATGTGCGAGACATGAGAAGAGTGTATGTGTGTGAAGAACTGTGTGTGCGACGACTTGCATGGCAATACCTTATGCATGACAGTCACTGGGCAAATACAATTATGATTATTTATTTAATTTCAGATTTGCATGTGTTTTATGTCTGTGTGCAGATGTGTTCATCATTGTATAAATGTAGGGCTGCACAATATGATCTAAAATCAAGATAAGATAAATTAATGTTCTATTTTGTATAGGCTTCGCCCTCTAAGAGCTGACGCTATTGGGTTCATCCCTTCATGCATGCACGGTTGTGAAGATTTTCTTTTCCCGCCCTTGAATCCAGCATGGGCCCCAACCACGTCTGCCATTGCAGTATATAATATGAGCGCAGCCGTTGTTCGTTTCCCTATTTTTCTTCAAGCTAGCAATATGAAGACCTCTACTTCCAGCGGTGTTCACCTCTGTACCAGCTAAATCCTGCTGTCGGATCTCCACCACCCTCCTGCCTCGGTGCCGTTTACACCGGCCTGCCAGCTCTGCACCCGCCTGCCATCTAAAGAGCTTACGGCAGACGGCAGACGGCAGCCTTTCTGGATGTCAGGTTGTTGGGGAGGGGGATGGCAGCTGGGAAGACCATCGGGACCCTGTCAACACCCTGGATCTGCCTGGCACTCACCTCCAAAGCCTCTTGCCAGTTCTGCCCCCGCCTGCCATCTAAAGAGCGTCACGGCGGACGGAAGCTTTACTGGCTTGTCAGGTTGTCAAGTAGGGGAATGGCAGCTGGGCAGACCGCCCGTCAACACCCTTGGACCTGCCGTAAGAGGACGCCTTCGACGGGCAAAAGTCCGCTGGCTCGACTCCCTCGAATGATGCTTTTGTCACCAGCTGTCCTGTCCCTCCTTCCCGTTGGGAGGATGGGAGCTCGTAACAGGGGAGGATTACAGAGTCCCACTACGAAAGCCATCCCATCCTGCCAGGAAGGTTGTGGAGAAAGGACGTTTTTTGCGCACCCCCTGATGAAAAGCGTATTTTAAGAGGGTCAGGCGACAGAAACCTGCTTGCACACTCTCTCACCCCTCAACGTGACCTAGCCCTGGTGCTCTGAGCTCAGAGGAAGCCTCCTTTCGAGCCTGGCACTCTCAGCTCTCTCAGGCTGCGGTCATTGAAAACGGCGCTTCTGTTGACCTGACATCAGCCAAAAGTGTGAGCGCTGCCAGTTTCGCCATCCCTCGCCTCATGACAACGACGCGGAGAAAGCTTTCTTTTCACCGTTTGCGTCCTGTACGTGCGTTATCATAGTACATTTACGCACGGCCACATCAAGCAAACACAGCAGCTGTGTGTGTACTATAGGGAACACTCCCAAAGAACATCCCTTTCTAAACAGCGTATAGTGTGTGTGGCTGTGCAATCACCCAGGCTTATAACGCCTTATAAGGGCATCCATGCATCTGTTTCTATCTGTGTAATATGTCTGAGCCCACCATGATCACTCTGTCCTACTGACACTCAACGTTGCATGTGTGTTCTGCCTGCTGTCCCATAAATTGTCAATCATGATGCAATTTCTCACCAATCATTGACGCCTATATTCATGGAATAATTTGCTGTTGCATGTGTGTTCTGACTGCTATCCTCACCCCTACAATCTCCTGTCAGTGCATTGGGGTAAAAGTTAGTCTATGTTCTGCTTGTAGACCCTGTCTATATCAGCTTCGCCCAAACCCAATAGTGACAGCTCTTAGAGGGTGAAGCCTATATGAAATAGATTGATAGTTACGAATTGTAACACCGGATTCTATTAGTATAGGCATAGCCCTCTAAGATCCGGGCCACCTGCTCCTCTAACTTTGGGTGAAGAAAAATGCTGATGTTGGGAAATGAACAACGGGTCCACTCATGTTATATACAGTATTGGCAGGCGTAGTTGGGGCAAGTGCTGGACGCAAGGGCGGGTAAGCAAAAATGTTTCCAAACGACGGACGCTGCTGTTTTTGGGCAGCAAGTTGTTTGAGTTATTCTTCATTATGCTTTCCATGTGGCTGGCTGGTCCGGGCAAAGTCACGAGATTACACACACGGTAGAATGTTTTTAAAGAGAAAGTAGGCCTATCAACAAGAATACATTTCGGGAATTATCATCATGGGAAAAATATGTCAATAGTAACTTCAGAATTTTGATGTCAATACATTTTCAAAAATTTGACTATAATCATCCGGCCCTATATATGTATAAAATATTAACTAAACATAATATTACACAACAATTTGTGCCACATCAATGTGCAGCCATTTGTTTTGTAAAAATTCAAATTTTGGTCTGTGTTAAAAGGTTAGTGTAGATTTAATACCAGCAGGTCCTATATGGTGAAGGTGCAAGCATTGTCCTACCTTATAACCCCTCCTAGAAAGTGTGTGTATGCAGTTCAGATGTGTGCAATTTATCTGCTGACCTTTCTTAACACACAGTGGTGTGGGCATGTGTGTGTGAGAAGTGTTTGCCTGTTGCTCAAAATACCGGAGGAGCACTTTGTCTCTTTGGGTGGGGTTTAGTAGGAAAGCTGTACTCATCTCTTTTCGTCTCAGTGTTTAAATTTTTTCCTGTCTAAACACACTTTGTCTCTTTACCTATGGTATCCAAACTTTCTGTCCCTGTGCCTTTTCAATTGTCTTGGTGTCTCTTCCTCTTTCCTCAGCTTCTTCCAAACACACTCCCCAGTCGCTTCTGCTGGGGAGTCTCTGTTGGGTACTCTGTACCCTGGAAGGCTAATGGCCTTTACAGTGCCTTAAAACAACCAAATACTTTGATGTTCCTAATCACTGAAACTATCTTAAAATGTTAAAATAAAGATGTTACTGCTTGAAACATCAAAAAGGAGTCTTTTTGAGCACTATAAAGATGTAGTGCTGATGTTTGTTTGTGTTTTACCTGGAATAGCATATATATAATATACATAATAGCAATACTAAAGATACAAGATTACAAAAATAAACATGTGGAGCTCTCTACTGGGGGGGTCCAATAACTTAGCTCAGCTCCACATCTCCATGCATACTTATTTGCATAATGGGCAAAGCTACTCAGGATAAGTCGTTCACACTGTGGATCAACTGTGAAGCAATGCATTTAAGGCACTCTACATCTTGTACATTAAATGTGATTTATGTAATCATGGAAACTTTTTTATATTTTATTTTTATTATTGTGTTTTTTCATCCTGGTTATTGTTTTTATTGCACACCTTTGTTGAAGGAAAAGTTATACTTTTGGAAAAGTATTTAATATTTCAACACGCTTTCCTAACATTATTTAAGTTGACTGTATGCAAACAAAACTTACAGCTAATTCTACACAATCAATCTCATTAATGTTCCTTTATTAAATTAAATCTCTGCCACAGAACCTCTGATTACTAAAACAAAATCTGTTTTAGGACAACATATGCCTTACTGGCAAACCTCCATATATTCAAAAGCATAAACAAACCACAGAAAAACCTACCAGATGGATAAGTGAAGAAATACCTTATAAGAAAGCATGTAGTTCAACTCTACAAACATCATATAAATACAATAAATACTAGGGGTGCACGATTCAGTAAATGTCAGTAAATTTGATTCAATATCGATTTTTAGGCTCAAGATTTGATTCAAAAATAAATTTGATTCATAAACACTTCTCCATTAAAAAAAACAATTCACAGAATGTAAATGTACACTGCTCAAAAAAATAAAGAGAACACTTAAACAACACAATGTAACTACAAGTCAATCACACTCCTGTGAATTTAAACTGTCCACTTAGGAAGCAACACTGATTGACAATCAATTTCACATGCTGTTGTGCAAATGGAATAGACAACAGGTGAATATAAAAGGCAATTAGCAAGACACCCCCAATAAAGGAGCGGTTCAGCAGGTGGTGACTACAGACCACTTCTCAGTTCCTATGCTTTCTGGCTGAGGTTTTGGTCACTTTTGAATGCTGGCGGTGCTTTCACTCTAGTTACAGCATGAGACAGAGGCTGTGTCTCAAATCGGAGTACAGAAGTACACTTCGCGCACTACGTACTGTCTTGCATAGTGCGTAAATTTTGACAGAGGATTGTTGTCTCAAATTGCGCACTGCCATGTGCACTTACCGGAAATGACGATCACATTTCATCCCTTCTTCTTCTGTAAAATTGTTAATTTCACCAAGGGGGGGGGGGGGAGAGATTTGTGTTTCGCGAAAAATAATTCCTGCTTTGTTTTTGATATTTTAACAAAAATAAATGTGATTTTGTTTTTATTTGCTCAGTGTCACGACAGGATGACGATTGCGACATCGCCGTCATATCACCGCCCCCCCCCATTAGCTGAAAACAGTATACACAACTGTGTCGTAATATTCGTTCTTGTTATTTCACTCTTAATTCATTACTTATACCTATTGTTTGCAGTCCACTCTTTTATGAATAAAAATAAGTAACATTAATATTCATTCATAACGTTACTGTTCATTTTAATGCTCAACGGTTTCATGAGGAAATCATTGTTGCCCAGAGATAAGACTGTTGTGAAGCATTACCCTTACAACTTACCTAACAGACAAAACATCATTACATCTTTTATATAAGTTGTATAATAGATCCCATTCCTCTACTCATATATGCACTTACATTATATGTTTGCTACAGTCAAGCAACATGTAGTACAAAAGATAACAAAGTTAAATACTTTTAATAAAATTTTATTTTATAAATGTGCTTGTAGTTCTGCGAGCCCGTGCAAGGCAACCGTTGAGTGTGGAAAGTGTCCATCGATCTACACTAAATTTTTTGGACATTTTGAGTCCACCATCCGGGTACTTAAATGCACTTAATGTGAACGCACTATGTACTCAAATAGTTAGTATTTAGTACAGAAGTGCGCGATTTGAGACACAGACATTTGAGTCTACAACCCACACAAGTGGCTCAGGTAGTGCAGCTCATCCAGGAGGGCACATCAATGCGAGCTATGGCACGAAGATTTGCTGTGTCTGTCAGCGTTTTGTCCAGAACATGGAGGCGCTACCAGGAGACAGGTCAGTACATCAGGAGACGTGGAGGACGCCGTAGGAGGGCAACAACCCAGCAGCAGGACCGCTACCTCCGCCTTTGTGCAAGGAGGAGGAGGAGGAGCACTGCCAGAGCCCTTCAAAATGACCTTCAGCAAGCCACAAATGTGCATGTGTCTGCTCAAACGGTCAGAAACAGCACTCCATGAGGGTGGTATGAGGGCCCAACGTTCGCAGGTGGGGGTTGTGCTTACAACCCAACACCGTGCAGGCTGTTTGGCATTTGCCAGAGAACACCAAGATTGGCAAATTCGCCACTGACGCCCTGTGCTCTTCACAGATGAAAGCAGGTTCAGACGCCGTGGAGAACGTTCTGCTGCCTGCAACGTCCTCCAGCATGACCGGTTTGGCGGTGGGTCAGTAACGGTGTGGGGTGGCATTTCTGAAGTGGAAGGCATTGATGCTATGGACTGCAACTGCCCGTTCCCCAGTCCTGAATCCAATTAAGCACATCTGGGACATCATGTCTCGCCCCATCCACCAACACCACGTTGCACCACAGACTGTCCAGGAGTTGGCAGATGCTTTAGTCCCGGTCTGGTAGGTGATCCATCAGGAGACCATCCACCACCTCATCAGGAGCATGCCCAGGAATTGTAGGGAGGTCATACAGGCACGTGGAGGCCACACACACTACTGAGCCTCAATCTGACTTGTTTTAAGGACATTACATCAAAGCTGGATCAACCTGTAGTGTGGTTTTCCACTTTGATTTTGAGTGTGACTCCAAATCCAAACCTCAATGGGTTGATAAATTTGATTTCCATTGATATTTTTTTGTGTGATTTTGTTGTCAGCACATTCAACTGTGTAAAGAAAAGAGTATTTAATGAGATTATTTCATTCATTCAGATCTAGGCTGTGTTATTTTAGGGTTCCCTTTATTTCTTTGAGCAGTGTAGTTTTTCCAATGTGATAGCATACACTCCAATATAAAAAAATAAAATATGAATCCATTTTGAATCTGTAGAGCTCCCAAACAGTTCTATGTGATCTTAACTCATTTTACTATGTCGTGCGAAGCTGATCTCTAACAGTAAATGTGTTCTCAATGCTCAGGAACAATCTTATTCATGATAATTGAATTCAGCATTTTTTTCCTTCTCATTTCCTGTCCTGAATGCCCCTTTAGCTGAAATAATGCCATTTGTCCAGCGTGGTGTTTATAACTGAGTGTAGAGCTAGCTCCACAGTGTTTAACGGTTTCTGTTCACAATGCAAATTCTGACACAGACTTTAAAACAGATGGCCAAAATTTAAAGTAATCTAGATTTCCATAGTGATGTGCAGTACTGATAATAAAATGTCTGTCATGTTACATGTCTACACTTTTTATCAACAGACCTTGATCCTGGAAGATAATGTCAGATGAGAAGAAAGGTAGCACTCTGGACGGGATGTTAGAGGGAAAGTGCTGAGAATATAAAAAATACCCTTCCAAAATCATCTTGTGACTTGCCAGCAGGTCATATATCTCCGGCTCACCATAACTATGTTGGAATACTTCCATGAAAGCAATCCCACAGCTTTCAGACTCAGTGGCATTAAAGAAGCTATGTGGGGTGCATGCAAAGAAGCAAAAATTCATGGAAATGTATTTCAGGAGGAGATGTAGTCTATAAGAGGGACAATAGGAAAGGTGGACAGGACAGAAAAGGTATAACAAAAGGAAAAATAAAAATAAATGAAAAATGCAAAACTATAACAACCTTATTATAGTTTTGCATTTTTCATTAATTTTAATTAAAATTGTGTTTCGACTTTTTGTTTTTAAATTCAGTTTAGTTTGAATTAGTCTTTAAAGGAGGTTTGCTAGTTTATTTTTTGAAAATGCTTTTAGTCTGAGTAAAGTTTTAGTTTAGTTTTCATTAGTTTTATTTAATAATAATTGTTTTGTTACAAGTAGGAAAATGTCACTAAGCTAAGTTTAAGAAATTAAATATGCTTTACCTTTAACTGTCAACGGAGATTCCTATGTGTTTCTATTTTGGTCATGTTCACGCGAGATCGCGTTGTTGTAAATGTCCTACGTCTTGACCCGTAGTTAGGAAGTAAACACCAAAACAACAAAAAGTTCATTCTTAGCGATTTGTTCAGTGTGTTAGATTCGTGCATATCCAATCGTATCTCTCAACATCTTGTGTCTAGGATAGCATCGTCGGTATGTATACTTTGTTTTTTTGACGTTGTGAAGAAGTATTCTTCATTCTTAAAGTTATTGCACGTTTGTAAAGCCTTTATTCATGTGTAATTGAGGTTGAATAGCATGGCGCTAATTTGTCCTTGCCTTTTTGTATGTTGCAGTTTCACCTTTTCTCGTACTCCAATAAACCTGTGGAATTAGAATTAATCTTCAGAGTCTTGGTGTGGGAAAGAGTTTAGCTGGCCGTCAGGATATTAGCAGACATATCGAGGATGGCACAGTGAAACGACGGCTTTCAAGCAAACAAGATAAGCAGAGCAAGTTGGAAGCTAGCCGACATGTCGTCGTCACGTTCAACGGACCGTTCTCTACAGTCAAGTGCTACCGGAGCAACGCGCGCCACGGAGCTACAGGCTACAGAGGAGAGTTCACATGGAAGTACAGCGACACAGGAGAGCCCACACAACGCGTCGTTAGGGACACGCTCGCAAGTATGGTGTTCAGTGAGATCCAGTTCATCTTCAGCTGGGTCTGCAGCAGTCAGAGCTAGGGCTAGAGCCGAAGCAGCAAAGGCACGCCTATGCTTTGCTGAAGAGGAAGCTAATCTGAGGCTACAACAAGCTAAGTTGGAAGTGTCCATACAAATGCTAAAACATAAAAAAGAGGCCGCAGCAGCCGTTGCCAAAGCAGAGGCCCTTGAAGCTGCTGCTGATGCAAAGAGTGAGAGACATAGTTGTGACCTGAACATAGACTCTGTTCCTTTAGAAGCCTCACAACGCACAAAGCAGTATGTGCTTGATCAACTAAAAGAAAAGGATTCAGAATTTGAGTCATGTGAAAATGGCGACACACAAGCAAAGACAGTGCCGGTTCCTACTCACAACGTGTCACCTCCACCATTAAAGCCTGAAGTTAGTCCCAGTGCTTCTCCTACACACCACTTCAGACCACAAAATCACGACACCCATCTTCCTCCTGCACGTCATGCCATACCGCCAGACTACAACGATGGCAGCTCACGCGTAAATGACTTTGTCAGGTATCTAGCCCGCCGTGAGCTTGTGGCTACATGCTTGCTTCAATTCAATGACAAACCCCAAAACTACAGAGCATGGAGGCGTTCTTTTTTGACTGCCATCAGCGGCCTAAACCTGACACAGAGTGAGGAGATGGATCTTCTGCTAAAGTGGCTCGGGAAGGAGTCAGCAGAGCATATTGAGCAGATAAGAGCGATACACATCAATCGACCAGAAGCAGGACTGGCCATGGCATGGGAAAGGCTCGAGCTAACATATGGCTCAGCTGAAGCAATAGAAAACGCTCTGTTCAAACGCATTGACAGCTTTCCGAAAATAATAAATTGGGATGGACCTAAGCTGACAAAGCTAGGTGATCTACTGATGGAACTGCAGGCCGCCAAGGCTGAAGGAGACTTACCAGGCCTGGCTTTCCTTGACACGGCGAGAGGCGTCAACCCAATTGTACAGAAACTCCCGTCTCGTCTCCAGGACAAGTGGGTGGTTGCTGGTGCAGCCTACAAGCGTCAAAACCAGGTAAACTACCCTCCCTTTGGCTTCTTTGTCGATTTTGTCAGCCAGCAGGCTCGCATCGCAAATGACCCAAGCTTCAGCCTCATCGGCAGTACAGATATGGCCCTCGGGTCAGAGAAGACAGTGTGGAAGCCGAACAGACAGCGAGAAGTCTCCGTCCACAAGACAGAGGTGTCACCCAGAGCCACGTCTGACACGGGTGAGCCTCCAACAAAATCCGATGACGGCGACAAACTGTGTCTGTTGCATAAAAAGCCACATCCTCTCCGTAAGTGTCGAGCATTCAGGGAGAAGCCCATTGAAGAGCGCAAAACACTCCTCAAAGAAAACAATGTGTGCTTTAAATGTCTTTCTTTCTCGTCTCACATAGCAAAGAACTGCAAACTCAATGTCCAGTGTTTTGAATGTAAGAGCGATAGGCACAACACAGCGCTTCACCCTGGACCCGCACCCTGGAAGCAAAAGGTTGGCCCTGCTTCTGAGCACGGCGGGGAGGAGGATGCAGCTTCATCGCAGTCTCAGGTCACCAACAAATGCACAAAGGTCTGCGGAGGGGAACTCACAGACCGCTCCTGTTCGAAAATATGCCTCATCAAAGTGTTCCCAGCTGGCCACAGAGAAAAAGCTGTGAAACTGTATGCAATCATGGACGAGCAGAGCAACAGGTCGCTGGTTCGCTCCCAGTTCTTCGACATGTTCAACGACCAAAGTCCAAGCGCTCCCTACACACTGAGAACATGTGCTGGAGTGAAGCAGTCAGCAGGCAGGAGGGCCAGTGGCTATGAAGTGGAGTCTCTGGATGGAACCATTCGCATCCCGTTGCCAAGCCTCATAGAATGTAACGACATACCAAACAACAGAGAGGAGATTCCAACCCCCGAAGTAGCTCTACATCATGGTCATCTGAGGTCAATGGCTCACCTCATCCCAGACATTGACCCGCAAGCCCCCATTATGCTTCTCTTAGGACGGGACATTATCAGTGTGCATAAAGTCCGCAAACAGGTGAATGGCCCTCACAACCTGCCATACGCACAGAAGTTAGACCTGGGGTGGGTCATTGTTGGAAATGTGTGCCTAGGCAATGTTCACAAGCCACCGACAATTAGCACATTCCACACAAACATCACAGAGCTGCGGCGGCCCACTCTCTTTGATGCGTGCCCCAACGTGTTCCATGTGAAGGAGAGGTTCAGCGACACCCAGGCTACCAGTGAACCTCCATCGTATCCTGAGGACCAGCCTATCTGTGAAGCCGACCACCTTGGATGCACGGTGTTCAAGCAGACTAGGGATGACAACCAGGTAGCTCCCTCCATTCAAGATTCATCGTTCATGGAGATAATGGATGAAGGACTGCAAAAAGACTCAAACAACAGTTGGGTGGCGCCATTACCTTTCAAGAGCCCACGCCCACGGCAGGCCACAGGCGCTGAGACGTCTCATGTCTCTTAAGCGTAACTTTGAGAAAAAACCTTGGATGAGAGACCACTTTCTTGCCTTCATGGACAACATGTTTCGGAACGGTCATGCAGAGTTAGCCCCCCCCCTCTCACCCCGGGTGAAGAAAGGTGGTACCTACCAACGTTCGGAGTGTATCATCCGAAGAAACCTAAGAAAATCCGTGTTGTGTTCGATTCCAGTGCTCAATATGACGGCATATCACTCAACAACGTGCTGTTGACGGGACCTGACCTGAATAACACACTACTGGGGGTGCTGATTCAGAAGAGAGGCCATCGCCATCACAGCTGACATACACTCACCGGCCACTTTATTAGGTACCCCATGCTAGTAACGGGTTGGACCCCTTTTGCCTTCAGAACTGCCTCAATTCTTCGTGGCATAGATTCAACAAGGTGCTGGAAGCATTCCTCAGGGAGTTTGGTCCATATTGACATGATGGCATCACACAGTTGCCGCAGATTTGTCGGCTGCACATCCATGATGCGAATCTCCCGTTCCACCACATCCCAAAGATGCTCTATTGGATTGAGATCTGGTGACTGTGGAGGCCATTTGAGTACAGCGAACTCATTGTCATGTTCAAGAAACCAGTCTGAGATGATTCCAGCTTTATGACATGGCGCATTATCCTGCTGAAAGTAGCCATCAGAAGTTGGGTACATTGTGGTCATAAAGGGATGGACATGGTCAGCAACAATACTCAGGTAGGCTGTGGCGTTGCAACGATGGTCAATTGGTACCAAGGGGCCCAAAGAGTGCCAAGAAAATATTCCCCACACCATGACACCACCACCACCAGCCTGAACCGTTGATACAAGGCAGGATGGATCCATGCTTTCATGTTGTAGACCCCAAATTCTGACCCTACCATCCGGAACGTCGCAGCAGAAATCGAGACTCATCAGACCAGGCAATGTTTTTCCAATCTTCTATTGTCCAATTTTGATGAGCTTGTGCAAATTGTAGCCTCACTTTCCTGTTCTTAGCTGAAAGGAGTGGCACCGGTGTGTGGTTTTCTGCTGCTGTAGCCCATCTGCCTCAAAGTTCGACGTACTGTGCGTTCAGAGATGCTCTTCTGCCCACCTTGGTTGTAACGGGTGGTAATTTGAGTCACTGTTGCCCTTCTATCAGCTCGAACCAGTCTGGCCATTCTCCTCTGACCTCTGGCATCAACAAGGCATTTCCGCCCACAGAACTGCCGCTCACTGGATGTTTTTTCTTTTTCGGACCATTCTCTGTAAACCCTAGAGATGGTTGTGCGTGAAAATCCCAGTAGATTAGCAGTTTCTGAAATACTCAGACCAGCCTTCTGGCACCAACAATCATGCCACGTTCAAAGTCACTCAAATCACCTTTCTTCCCCATACTGATGCTCGGTTTGAACTGCAGGAGATTGTCTTGACCATGTCTACATGCCTAAATGCACTGAGTTGCCGCCATGTGATTGGCTGCTTAGAAATTAAGTGTTAACGAGCAGTTGGACAGGTGTACCTAATAAAGTGGCCGGTAAGTGTAGAGCAGATGTTCTATTGCTTCCTGGTAAGAGAAAAAGACCGTAACTACTTACGTTTCCTCTGGTTCCAGAACAACGACCTCTCCAAAGCCATTGTGGATTACCGCATGAATGTCCACGTTTTCGGCAACAGCCCTTCACCTGCAGTGGCTATTCACGGTCTACACAAGTCGGTTCAAGGCAACGAGTTCCATGCCGATCCAGATGTGCAGCACTTCGTGTTGCATGACTTCTACGTCGATGATGGGCTGAAGTCCCTGCCCACAGCTCAAGCTGCTATCAGCCTGCTAAAAAGGACACAGGATGTGCTCTCCAAGTCAAATCTGAGACTTCACAAGATTGCAGCGAACAGCAAAGAGGCCATGGACGCCTTTCCATCCAGTGACCACGCGAGTAACCTCAAAGACCTTGACCTAGATGCAGACGCGCTGCCATTACAGCGGGGAGCCTCCTGGCTTGACTGGAATCTCAAGACAGACTGTTTCCTTTTTAATGTCTCCAGCGTAACCAAGCCCTACACCCGGCGCGGTGTCTTGTCCACAATCAATAGCCTCTACGACCCACTTGGGTTCGTTGCGCCCGTCACGGTCCAAGGCAAGGCTATCCTGCGAGAGCTCACAGCAGAGAACGGTGACAGGGACGCGCCCTTACCTTCAGCCATGGAAGATGCCTGGACTTCATGGAGAGCCTCTCTGTCCGAGCTCGCCGAGCTTTCCATCCCAAGGCGCTACACAGCTTCACCATCAGCTTCACCATCAGCAGCGGTAAGAAGAGAACTGTGTGTGTTTTGTGATGCGTCAGTCAAAGCTATCGGTGCTGTGTGCTACCTGAAAGTGACAGACCGTAATGGCAACAACCAGATTGGATTTGTAATGGGCAAAGCCAAGCTGGCCCCCCACCCTGAACACACAGTGCCAAGACTTGAACTCTGTGCAGCAGTGCTTGCTGTTGAGTTAGCAGACCTGGTCTCATCAGAACTAGACCTACAGCTTGATGATGTAACCTACTACTCAGACAGTAAAGTAGTCCTGGGCTATATTTGCAATGAGACCAGGCGCTTTTATGTCTATGTCAGCAACCGGGTGTTACGCATTCGAAGATCCAGCCGACCAGACCAGTGGCACTACGTGCCAACAGACCTGAACCCTGCGGATCACGCAACACGTTCCGTCCCTGCTGGCCAACTGAAACACACCAATTGGCTTAGTGGGCCTAAATTTCTCTTCAAGCCGGAGCCCAGAATTTCTGACCGCACTCATGACCTTGTTGACCCGAGCACAGACCCAGACATCCGCCCTCTGGTGTCTGCCTTAAGCACTACAGCCTCAAAGCGACTGGATTCACAACGTTTTGCCAAGTTCTCTACCTGGAAGTCTCGTGCAGTCACTCGCCTCATTCACATAGCCTGTCATTTCAAGACAGCTCACAGAGAGAACAGAGCATGCAAAGGCTGGCATTACTGCAAAGCTGAAACAGTTGAGGAATCAGAGAAAGCATCGGCTGTGATTATCCAAGCAGTTCAACAGGAAGTCTATAGCCAAGAGATGAAGTGCATTCAAAAACAGGAAAAGATACCTAAAACCAGCCCCCTTAGAAATCTGGACCCGTTCATTGACTCACACGGGCTTCTCAGAGTTGGAGGCCGTCTTCATCCTTCAAATCTCGGGCAGAGTGAAAAGACTCCCCTGATTATCCCTGGCCAGCATCACATTGACACATTGTCAGGATATTAGCAGACATATCGAGGATGGCACAATAATGTAATTTGTAATATGGGTTATTTGTCAGGGGCAAGATTCAAAAAGGTCAGAAAAACTATTTTGTAATAATAACTCAACAAAAACATACTATTTTAGAAATATGTATTCACAATGTATTCAACAATAACATCTGTACATAAAACGTTTCTATGATGAGCACAAAAATGTAAGCAGCCTAAACAAGACGCCACAGTAAGTGCTAAATGTGTAACTGACGTGTGCCAGAAAAAAAACTAAATAGCCAATCAACTTAAGAAGACATACATGAACAGGTCTTTTGAACTTTTTAAAGTCAATCAACTCACACAGTTGTGTAGACATCCCAGTATCAATACACATATTAAACCACACCTTATCGTGGTGGAGAGGTTTGTGTGTCCCTATGAACCTGAGGGCTGTGTTGTCGGGAGCTTTGTGCTCCTGGTAGGATCTCCCATGGTAAACTGGTCTCAGGTGAGGGGCCAGACAAAGAATGGTTCAAAAACCCTGTATGAGTGAACGAGGTAGAGAGGGAGTGACCCTGCCCGGACGAAGCCCGGGGCCCCTGTCTGGAGCCAGGCCTAGACGGAGGGCTCGTCAGCAAGTGCCTGGTGGCCAGGTTTGCCACAGAGCCCGGCCGGGCACAGCCCGAAGAAGCTATATGACACCCCTCTCTCCATCCCATGGGCCCACCACCTGTGGGAGGAACCTCTGGGGTTGTGTGCACTAACACATGGATCGCAGTGAAGGTCAGGGGCCTCAATGGTCCAGACCCTGGCGGCAGAGGCTGGCTCTGGGAATGTGGAATGTCACATCTTTGAGGGGGAAGGAGCCAGAGCTTGTGCAAGAAACTCTGATTGTTGTTTGTGCATATGCACCAAACAAGAGCTCGGAGTATTTGGCCTTCTTAGAGACCTTGAATGGAGTCTTCTATGGGGCTCCAGTAGGGGACTCCATAGTTAATAGCCAATCCAGAAGCAGTTGCAAAGTACCAAAGGGTCCAAAGGGCCCAAAGAGCCCAAAGGGCCCAAAGGGCTGCAGCTGCTGCCTTGAAAGAGGCAAAGCAGCAGGTGTGGGAGAAGTTCGAAGAAGACATGGAGAAGGACTTTTCGTTGGCACCAAGGTAATTTTGTAAAACCGTTTGCCACCTCAGGAGGGGGAAACAGGGAACCATCCAAGCTGTGTACAGTAAGGATGGGATGCTGTTGACCTCAAATGAGGAGGTAATAGGGCGGTAAAGGGAGAACTTTGAGGAACTCCTCAATCCAGCTAACACGCCCTCTATGGTAGAGGCAGAACTGGAGGATGATGGGGGATTGTTGTCAATTTCCCTGGTGGAAGTCACTGAGGTAGTTAAACCAGTCCACAGTGGCAAAGCCCCAGGGATTGATGTGATCTGTCCAGAAATGTTGAAAGCTCTGGGTGTGGAGGGGTTGTCTTGGATGACACGCCTCTTCAACATTGCGTGGAGGTCTGGGACGGTGCCTAAGGAGTGGCAGACCGGGGTGGTGGTTCCCCTCTTCAAAAAGGGGGACTAGAGGGTGTGTGCCAATTCCAGGGGTATCACACTTCTCAGCCTCCCTGGTAAAGTCTACTCCAAGGTGCTGGAAAGGTTTCGGCCGATAGTCGTACCTCGGGTTGAAGTGGAACAATGCGGATTCTGTCTTGGTTGTGGAACAATCACAAATCAGATGTTCACTCTCGCAAGGATTTTGGAGGGAGCCTGGGACTATGCCCAACCGGTCTACATGTGTTTTGTGGATCTGGAGAAGGCGTATGACCGGGTCCCCCAGGAGATACTGTGGGAGGTGCTGAGGGAGTATGGGGTGAGGGGGTCCCTTCTCAGGGCCAACCAATCTCTGTATGACCAAAGCAAGAGCTGTGTCCGGGTTCTTGGCAGTAAGCCTGACTTGTTTCAGGTGAGGGTTGGCCTCCGCCAGGGCTGCGCTTTGTCACCAATCCTGTTTGTAGTATTTATAGACGAGGCATAGTCAGGGTGGGGAGGGGTTGCAGTTTGGTGGACTGGGGATCTCATTGCTGCTTTTTGCAGATGATGTGGTCCTGATGGCATCATCGACCTGTGACCTTTAGCACTCACTGGATCAGTTTGCAACCGAGTGTGAAGAGGCTGGGATGAGGATCAGCACCTAGGTTAGCCTCCTTGTGTGCTTGTCCGAGCGGCACGTACATTTTGTGTACATGTTCAATTTGACATGGAATGTCGGAATTTCTGGGTTCCCAGTCGGAAACTACTGTATGTGTCTATAGCATAGACTGTATAAAACAGGGCTATGATTGGAAATGTCAACTCTGAAAGATAAGGACATTTACTCAATAATTTTATTTTAGTTTGTTTTGTAAACAGACATTACAGTTTTAGTTATCATTTTATTTAATGCGTCATTTTTATTTTTATTTCAGTTAACAACTGAGGGCTAGTTTTTATTATTCTGTTCATTTTTGTGATCAAACCTGGACCTGCTAGTGTTATCAAAAGTTAATTTAGTGGCTGTAGTTTAAAATAATTTAAGGTTTCAGATAGAAACTAACAGAGATGTGGCTCTAAAACTGCTTGCTATCTGTGCAGTTTTCAATATTGTGCTCTTAAAGACATTAATCAGTAAACTTGTATTTTCTGTTTAGACAGTAGGATGTAAAACCTTGAACTGAGAACATTATTCACAGATTTTAGCTGAATAAGTACTGTTTGTATTTATAATTCATCTTAAAAAGAAAAAAACATTTCTCGGACACAGACACAGTATGTTTTAATAAAATAACAAATCCCTTGTTCTACCGTCACAGTTTCCAAATCTCTCTCTCTCTCTCTCTCTCTCTCTCTCTCTCTCTCTCTCTCTCTCTCACACACACACACACACACAGACACACACACTTAATTAGTTATTTCCGGAGCTAAGGGTGAGTTTAATGCCGACCATCCGTCAGTGGTCTATTGTGTGATACCGTTCTCTCTCTCTCTCAACCTCCTCGCATCTCTACTTTCTTCTCATTTCCATTTTATTTTACTTTATGTTTCTCGCTCTTCCTTTTCCCTTTTCTCTAATCCATCCTCACATTCACATCATTCACCTTCTCTTCTCTCCCCCCACCATCCCTATTTTTTATGTTACAGTGACTCCACCTCCATATTTCGCTTTCACTTCTTCCACATCTTCTTTCCCGCTCTCTGACTGAGCACTAACTGTGAGCAGCAGGAGAAGTTGCTAACCTTTCATGGCCTTTATCTGCAGTGCAATGAGCTTCCTCTCTCCCTGTGAAGGTATTTATCCTGATAAATATATAATAAGAATTTATTATTACAGTATGTATGAATAGGAAATAGCCCATGCCATTTTAAACCCTGTTTTATCACAAGCACAGGTGCAAAATCCAAGCAGATTATGTCACAATCTAAAAAGAATCAGGACAAAATAAAGAAAGACTAAGGGCCCTATCTTGCACCTGGCGTAGCGTGGCATAAAGTCGGACACAAATGACTTTGCTATTTTAAGACCGATGCAGTTGTTAATTTCCCATCCAGCGCCCACGTCGTTTAAATTTCAAGTGCACCTGCGTCCATCTTTGCGCCCATGAGTGTGCTGGTCTTACAGGGAGGTGTGGTCAGGTGAATTCTTGGCGTATTGCTATCTTGCAGCAGCAGAAAGTAATTGCACCACTGACCGACAAAAAAACCTGGTCTAAAGTCAGTAACGCAGCATTTCATTGTTATTTTATCATTGCATTAGTAAAATGTGCTTAGGCTTGTGCACAGCGCATGCAAATTATGATTGTTACACACACACACACACACACACATATACTTGTGTTTAAAAGATTAAAAATAAAATATGACGGTGCAAATCCGCCATCATAACAGCAATGCGCCAAGGTACAAACACGCCTGGCTTTTAAAGGGAATGGGAGATGACACTCTGACACTCTGGTTTATTGCATGGTATGCCCAAAACACACCTATGAATTAATGAAGACACTAAGTACAACCCTTTGAACCTTGCGTCTAGCGCATGGACCCTTTTTTCCGCTGTCAAACTACCAAAAGTGGATTTTGACACACCAGAAACGCACCTTCACGCCATGTGCTTCATCTTATCATTAGATCTAAATATGGTACGTGTATATTTGATTGCTAGTCATTTTGTGTCCTTAGTAAAAAAATAAAAAAGTCCTTTGACTTCACTATTGAAAGTTTGTGTGTATTGTCTATATCCCAGTATGATCATATATAGTGCAAGTGGCCTCAACCTGCACCTGTTTCCATTTGGTATTTTGCATTGAAATTAAATATCTGAATAAATGAGTGTACACTAAATAATGAGAGTAGAAGCATAGCAAATGCAGATGTCAATAGGTTGATGAGTATAAAAATGATGTTAAAGCTACCTTCTCTCATCTAGCAGTGAAATTGTGTATAACAACCAACAGAATATTACTTTGTAGCCCCTCCCATTCCGAAAGCATTTAAACTCCTATGGTGGCCGAATGCAAAATTAGCGTCCGTGAGAGTAATAGTTTTATTTTTATTTGGTACCATTTCATTGCTAACATCAGCCATCAGGTTCCCAAACATATGCAAGCTAATGTTAGTAAAGTATTAGTGCTATTGTTATTATGTACAGTGTACGAGATTATATAGTGTAAGCCAATGTTTACAGTGTAGAAGAGAAGCAACAGAGGTTTGTGTAAGCAGTATGAACAATGTCAATGAAACCGAAATTAGCTCTTAATATCTCCATCATTTACACGCAGCTGTTCTAGCTATAGCTAGTCTGTGTTACAACTGAATGACGTGAGTTGTCTGCCAGGGAAATTACAACACATATGATTATGTTTATGTTACCAGGTACACAATTCTTTTTCATCATTGACGCGAGGAAAAGTATCCTAGACGTTGTTCTAGCGTTAAGCAAAACCATGCTATATTTAACCGAATTTACACAAATAGGCAGAATTATCTTTAGAGAAGATACGCGGAGGTATGTCCCTCTTTGACTAATATATTGTAAAAATGGAGGTGCAACATGGCATAATACATATGAGCGAGTCGCTCTCATGTATTCTGAATGGCAGATTCTACGCTTACGAGACTACTTTGATTAGTTGGTGGAAGTAATTACACATGAATGAGCACATATTTGTGAAAGAACAAAGAGGTTTTTGCTAAGAATCAACTCAAAATTCCACAATGGACCTTTAATCCAATAGTATGGCCCCTCATTGCCACTGGAACTTAAGACACCTATGGAAGATTTGTGGATATCACTAAAACAATTAGGTAGTGTTGGCCCAAACCCTTACCAAGAAACTTAACGTTAGTTTTATTTTTGAATTGTCACCCATTTGTAACTACTAAAGCCTGGAAAAACATGGTCTTTGGTGCCTCCCTCTATGTCAGCATGCATCTTGTATGCCTAGGACTCATTAGCTGCTGTGATGAGAACTGGCTTTATGTGATTGAACTTGACTTTAAACGCCACAAACACTGAAACCTAACTGTTTCTGCAGCAGTCAATCTGCTGCTAAACCACTAGAAGACCTTATAGATTCTGCTGCGGGAAAACACTTCTTAGAATAGTGTCCTTCTGTGTCACTGTTTACATCCATGAGGAAACAGAAAGGGGACCGACATAAGCAAAATCAATTAGCTGTGTGTAACCCGTTGATAAGACTTGCCACACTAACCTACTACAGATGGATATGACGGCTAGGAAGGTCTGTATCCTGTTGATCTTCAGGCCACTCCTTTGCTACAAGGATGTGTTGTAAGGAAACGAGCCATAGAGAATATTGGCTTGTATCTAGTCCTCCACTTTGCAGGCCTTCCCATCATCAGTGCTGATGTCATACCTAGATGCAGGCCATCTCACATCACGAGACTCGGCTCATGTGAATGGAAGTGTCCCCGTTTGCATCATTGCTGAATGCTCATTGTCCCCTGTGGTTTTTCCTTGAATCAACACGACAATCTATTCGTGTGGGTGGCAGTGTTCGCAGGAAGCTTTCCATGCATTTCGACTGCCACATCTGATATCTGATAAAATAAATAAATAAAAAAGACACGTACAAATCAGAGTGACGGAAAAAGGATGGGATTATGGACAACAACTTAGAGTTTAGGCAAGAGTGCAGAAAAAAACCCCAAAATGGCCAAAAGGAAATAAATAAATAAGTTTTGTATACACATGATCTAATTAGACATACATAAAATAATTAAAACACATATAGGCTTTTCATCTACTTTATCACATTACATTTTACCACCTCATGTTTCATGTTCTAATAAGCCAATTCTCCACCTTTAAACATGACAGAGCCTCTGACATGGAAGAATACTGTGAGAGAAGGTGACTTTCACAAGCATGTTTAAAGCTTAAGCATAAAATACAAACTACAAACTGGACTACAAAATGAAAACCTTAGTAGACAAAACTAACAAACTCTGATTTATATGTATATTTTTTTAAAATCACGCGTGGAAATGTACATTTTATAATTGTTGCATCAAGATGCATCAATCGGTTTAGAATCAAATTGTTGGCCTCTGAATCGGATTACGGGGATAGTACACAGTTAGTTAAACATAAGAAAATATATGACACACTGGTATCGGATCAGTACTTGGTATCGGCTGATACTCAAGGTCAGGTATCAGAATCGGTATCAGGAAGCAATAAATTGGTATCGGACCATACTAGTTCTTTCCCCATTGGATCATCGAAAGTACACTTGATGTGTTGACCGTTCCAGCCTAAAAATTGATGGACTTAGAAAAAAATAAATAAAAATAAAAGGATTTCCCCAGTCCTGTTCAATTAGCTTCACATTGTATTAAGGACTGGACTATTATTGGACAGAGGCTTGTCCTATTCTACTATCAGGTGTATGGTTCAACTATTTCCTCTTGTCAATTTGGGTTTGGCAAGAGGACTGTGTGCAGTCACTTTATCTTAATATGCTTCCTGCCGGGAGTGAGGTGTAAGACAGAGTGTTTAAATCCTCTCATTGGGAGCATCCAGTGAAGCTCAAAGCTCTCTGTGTCCTCTTTGAGAAAATTCAGTAGATTTCATTTAAGGTCTTCTCAGTCAAGACAGGTGTTCCACTGGCTTTGAATTCAGCAAAAAGTTAGTAATCTTCATACCAGTCCACCCAAGTGTGAGGGTGACTAACATGTTTGTTTGTGAAACAATAACACCTATCCATTAAGACCCACTGAAAGCAGGGGAAAGAACCTACAACCCCAGATCTTGACTGATGTTGACAGCGCACCCATGCTTGCACTCATTGCATGTCATAAAACATGCTATGATTGATCCCGTTTATGTGACTTTGTGGCTAGCAGCAAGTTTGTCCCTGTCATTTTGGAAACAAAGAGTTGTCCAGAAGATAACTTAAAATAACTGCAAAAATTATCTCCATGACAAACATTTGTCCACAGTAGGTCAATCATTCTCGCTCATTACTGCGTCACAGTTTCTTTGGTAGCTTTTTGGTGGATAACTACAATGCCTCTATGTAAAGTTCCATAAGGTTACAAACTTTGAACCACTCTTTTTTTGGGGAAATCCCCTTCTGCCTGCTATCCAACAATGTCTGGAGAAAAATTTAAATAAATAGGAGCAGAAGACTCCATATACCACACTGCAGCCGCTGGTTATGTACCATAACCTGACCTTTACGCCTAAAACATCAGGGCATTCCTTTATGTTCAAGGCATTTTAGCATTGTGCCTTTTTATCTATCCACCTTACCCTAGATAGATAATAGCAAAGCAGATAAGTTATACCATATATGTTCATATATGAGAAAGTACACAGGTGAGTTGAGGCGATACTTGAACAGCATCCTTACTTTGTATGAATCTAAAGGTTGGTTTTGAGTACATCCATGCATTTATAATGCATATGACATTAAAGGAAAGTTGGTGTGTGTGTGTGTGTGAGTGTGAGAGAGAGAGAGAGAGAGAGAGAGAGAGGGTGTGAGAGAGCAGAGGTGGGTAGTAACGAGTTACATTTCCTCCATTACATTTACTTGAGTAAGTTTTTGAAAAAATTGTACTTCTAGGAGTAGTTTTAAATCACTATACTTTTACTTGTACTTGAGTAGATTAGTGAAGAAGAAACTGTACTCTTACCCCACTACATCAGGCCACAATGAGCTCGTTACTTTTTTTTTACCTCTTTGGTATTCTACGCGTCATTGTTTTTACCCCAGCGTACGTCTCATTTTAATGTTTTATTTTGACAGAGAGAGAGATAGTCTTCCGCTGAAGGCTCTACCACGTGACTGTTTCACCAATCAAATGTCGTTGTGCAGTCATGTGACCATACTCGATCTCAGCGGCGGGACAGGTTAGGTTTAGAGTCGTAGCATAACAAAGATGTCAGAATCAACCGTCGCCAAGGCTACGCAGACCAGGAGGAACCCCCCGGCCTCATAGTGAAAGCATGGTTACCTTGGCTTAGGAAAAGTGCAAAACAGCAGCTACATTGTGCGGCGTCTTCTGGGTTGACCAAAACAAACGGACATGTGAGCATTCAAAAACTCAACATCTAACCTGAGGAAAGTTTTAGTTTTTGCTGTGGATAGGTGGATGTTTGTCTTTTAGGTTACATACAGTATGTTTTACATATGCAGTATCCATCCAAATTTGATGTTACAAGTCTCTCACTTAAGCTATTTTGTAATTAATAAATTAATTAAATTAATTTTAATTTATTTTATTGATTGGATGAACTATAATTTGCCTAAAGATGATTATTTTGTATTTTTGTCTGTCTGATTGATGCTTGTGTTAAGAAATAAATCAGATGTTACTCAACAGTTACTCACTACTTGAGTAGTTTTTTCATCAAGTACTTTTTTACTCTTACTCAAGTAATTATTTGGATGACTACTTTTACTTTTACTTGAGTCAAATTATTCTGAAGTAACAGTACTTTTACTTGAGTACAATTTTTGGCTACTCTACCCACCTCTGTGAGAGAGAGACACATACAAAGAGAGTCAAATTAGCAGGTGCATAAGGATGTTTAATGCTGTGTAAGTTAGTACGGTTTCTTGTAACCTGAAAATGACCAATCCTCATGTTAGACTTCTACAAAGGAAATGAGCCGCAGCACACTGCAGGGTATACGTGTGCAGGCTTGTCTGGGTTGTTCACTGCCACACAGTAACTAAGCCAACTCAGGGAGGGAGAAACGAGGAGCAGGGGAATGCAGTGAATTAGATAAATGTTTTTATTCAAAGGAGCCCAGCCTGTGGCACTGTACCCTTTCTCTTTTTCCTCTCATTTAATTACAGTTTTCTTGATTGCTTACAAGCATCAGTCAATACTGAAGCTATTTTTTCCAAGCTCTTAATACAGTCTGTATTTCCAACATGCATCTTGGCTAAACGGTTAATCTCACCTCTAAAACTCACAGAAGCCAACAAAACACTTCCAACATGTCTCAAGATAAGCTTGTTCGACCAAAACTCTGGCAACAATTTTAAAGCATTTGCAGGCAACGTTGTTACTCTTAACACACTGACCTAAAAAACACTGCAGAGCATTGCATTACATAAATGATGACTTTTTATCTTTGAAGTGTGAATGATTTCTCACAGGAATCTGTATTTCAATGTAGAATAAAAATAACACACTTTCTTTCGACTGTACTAAAGTATATGTAACATGAATTAATCAGAAGTTTGATTCAATATTCTTTATTTTTTATATTGTTGCATATATAGAGATAATGTAGAGTGAGTGCAGTAGTGGTAGTGCAAAAGTGAACTGTTCTATCAGTCAGTCCATATCCAGTCTTTCTAGTTCACACAGATAAATAATTCCCAAAATTCCAGGGCTGGTATAGTAATTACAACAACATATAGGCTATAGCATAATCACTCATACTGTGAGGGATCTAGTCCTCCCTCTTTCCTGCAAAACTCAAAACCATCACATCTTATGTCTTCTCTGTCAGCTGAAATCAGCTGTTTGAAACGATTATTAAGTAATCTTATTGTAAATATGCTGCTAAAATGTCCTATATATTTAAATATGGTTACTGCTGAAATGCACATATTTGCATTTGAACAATGTGCTGCTGATATATAGGGGTGTAAAGGTGGTAGAGTATGAATGAGAAATGTAATGCGTGTTGTGTGAAAGCAATGAAAAATGATTCACAGTTTGGTCCACATATACTTCTGTCCTGCTGACTGTGTGAAGAGTTTTGACAATGTGACTTCAGTATTGACCAAAGCATGTTAGCAAATTGAAAATAACTGTAAGAAAGCAATCCCTCCTTCCACTGAACTCCTCTCTCAGCCTCACTCTATCTGGCGGAAGCCACAGTTAATAAATGATCATGATGATAATATGGGGTGACAGAAAGTGGTGTGTGTGTGTGTGTGTCAGCATTTTATGTGCGTGTACATGCATGTACATGCATGTGTGGCAGTCAACACCACTTTAACACATTATCTATAGCAGCCTTGCTGCAGTAGCACAGAATTAAGCTTTGACATGTGACATATTGACTTGACTATGCTAACAAAGAGGAAAAGAAGATACATTTTACAATAATAAGCAAAGCTACTGCTAATCATCTGTATGAGATCAACATTTATTTTTTATTTTTTTCTGGCACTGCTTGGTGCCTGCAAATACTATTATTTATACATTTAATACGTTATTTTGTTATTACGTGGGTGAAAAATAAAGCATATTGAGCATGTGGGATGTTCCTGTATTGAAAGCTGTGGTTTACACCTGAATCGACTTAACTAAAAAGTAATTTGAATATTTGTTGTCTTGGTTTACATCACTGCTGTACTAAACAAGTTAAACAACAAAATGCTTCATTTGTTAATGGATTCTATAACACTATGCTTTAAAAGAAACCAAAGTTGAAATGGCAAACAGTGGTCTCTTGTGTTAAAGTCTGGCCTTTTGGTGACCCATCCTTCCACACTGACCTCCTACTATGCTCACCTGACTTATTTGAATATAAGAATATGTTGTTTTGTGGCTCTTTGTAGCAAACAACTGAGTTGTTCTTCGTGGGGGGGATGGGGTTAGTTTCAGAAACATCTTGTGTCTGAATTTGTCACTACTATGGTATATGGTAGTTCACAGCATGAAGCTCACAATAACATCCAAGAATAGCATGTTATTTAATTTACTACGGAGGCATTGCTTTTGGACCAATTTGTACAATCTTTTGTAGGCCTAAATAACAGGTAATGTTCTAATGTATTGTATGACAGATGTCGCAAATTGTTTGCAAAATAGAAACAAAACCTACAAATTAAGAGCCTATAAGACTACAGAAAGTTGAACTCTCTACTCCATTTGCATAACATGTTGAGCCCAACACTGTGATGTCAACACGTTTTGTGTTGGTCAGTTCAGTAATCACCGGCTGTGAATACATCTGAACACCAGAAAATGGTTGCAGATGGAAGCCATTACATTAGGAGAAAGAACAACATGAGCAAAGGACACCATGCGCTTACACTCTTATAGTGCAACATATTAATACTCAGCGGGCCTTCTCCCTTAAGTAGTGAGCAGCTAGTTAGAATTAGTGTGTTCAGAAGTTTGCCCGAGGTGATTTGTTCTAACATTCACATGTGTGTGTAAAATGGACAAATTTGTGGTTATTTTGGCTTAGCATTACTGTAGTATAAAAGCATAGGGGTGAATGGGAAGATCTTGACTAGCCTGCAACTGATCAATGTTGACAGGGGTGGAGTAGACACAGCAATTGTTCATGACAGGGGAGGAGGGGCGAGAAGATGACAGAAGAAATCATAAATGGGGAGGTAAATGAGTGGAGTAAATGGGAAAGGAAAAAGCAGAAGGAGAGGAGAACGTAGGAGAACTGGAATAGGTCAGGGAAGACAATATGAGATGGGAGAATGGGAATAAGGGAAGATAAGATGAACGGAAAGGAAGGCTTAAAAAGGGGGAGCAAGAAAGTTGAAGTCAAAAGAAGAGAACCGGACAGGATAAGGAGAACAAAACAGGGTTAAAGAGGGAGCAAGGATAACAGAGAGAAAAGTAGACCGGGGAGTTGGAAAGTAGTAACCCGTAGTTGAAAAGAATGAGGAAAGGAATTGGAAAGGAGAAGATGAAAGAAGGGCGGGACGAAAACAAAAAAGAAATGGAGTCAAGCAGTAGAAGCAGAAAATATGAACAAAAGAACCCCAATCGCTACACAACAACGCTCACAAAGTGCAAGGACATACAAAGAAACGGACAAAGTGGCATTGAAAAAAAGAAATTATAGTGCAACAAAGCAAAGGAGCAAGAGAGGCCAAACAGTATAAAAGGTATATCCCTGAATATTTGTGCCACCTTCTCTTTTCAGGGTTGTTTCCAGGTTCAGGTTCTTTTGCACATATTTATAATAGCATTTGTCTCTTATCTCTGCATCCCTTCCTCTTTTTGCCCTTTCTATTCTCCTCGTTGCTTAGTTATTTTCCGCCCCTTCACCCTCACACACATTGCTACCAATTATTCTAATTTTTGGAGTCATGTCACTGCTATGACATACTGTACATCAAACTACCCTGCATATGGAAGACAAGACATACATACACAATAAACAGAGCAGGATAGATGTGCTATTGCACTGCAGAATAGGGTATTGAGTACAGTCGTGTTAACAGGCTGCCACAAACATGCATTAACACATCAACAAATACGTTTTTCTGCTGCTATAGGGTCAACCGTCTTCATCTATGTCTATATCTCTCTGTGTCTCTTTTCCCTCTCACACAAGCAAAACAAGTGTATGTGTGATAACAATTGGCTATGGTAGACAGAGTGCAGTGACAGTTGGTTGAATGGGGTCACACTTTGTAGAGAAAATTCTCTACAGGAGATTTTAGACAGCATGAAACTGATCTCAAAAGCATTATGTAGCAGCTACTCTGAAATAGCTGGTATAATAGGGTTGTTGTTTTCAGTGGTTGATAAACCAAACCTATTATATTAACCCTATGGAGCGCTCTGGAGATAGAGTAACAAAAGAAGAAAATGTATAATCCTAAAAAAAAAGGAAGAGGATTATATGCAAAAATACTACAAAGAAAAGTGGTCACAATAAGAGCCACTGTGATTTCTGACAATGGTGAGAGACTAAATGGTATGATGGAAGAAAACAATAAAAAGGAGACTGTCTGTCATCTACTGTAATCCGGTGATGTGCAATTTGGGCTAAGTGTTTGAATGAGTCAGGAGAACTGATTTACATTTTTGTACCAGTGCATGCACAGCTGTGTGCTGCTGTTTAAGCCAGTTCTTTTGAGTATGTGACTTGATCAAGTACTTACAAAACCAAGTCAAATGAAAGATTTTCTCATTTCACTTAAAGAGCTTGAAATAATCATCTCCCTGAAGGAGAACCAATCACCGCTGCAGTCTCTTGGCAACTAATCTGTGACTGGCATTAGGGCCAATTGTGACCTAAAAGAAGACAATAGACTGTGAAACAGAGACCTGGGGTGAAATTTCATCGTAATTCATTGTATTGGTAAACACTCGGGTTGGGTATTGTTTTTTTGTCTTGCTAACTAAAATAATACTTTTAAAACGGTGCCCGAACCAATACTTAAAAAAAAGAGGGTAATAGGGTATTTTACAATAACTTTGAATGTACCACGAGGCTACCAGTTTCAACTGAACGCACTGTCTGTGTTGTTTTTCCAACAACGGCAGCTGCACACTGCTTAACGTCCCGCTGTTGGAATCCTCTTCAGTGAAATACAGACACACTTTACACTGTTTAGCTGTCAGCATTTTAACCGTGTTTAATCCAGCGGCTAGATAATGCTAGGCTAATGTTAGCTGCTGCCAGGTGAAGAGTTAACCAGCGTCACATGCAGCGATGCTTCTGTTGCCTCAAACGTCTGTTTCAAAGCATCAGAAAGCAGCGCAAAAGGCGTTTAATTGGCACCGAAATCTGCGTTGCTATTCGGTCCAGTAGATACTGTCGTTAAGGCAGCGGTGTTATATTAGCACTGGGTTTTGGTACCCAACCCTAGTAAACATAGACACAGAGGGAGTGAGGGGGCCTGCATGTTTTAGGCCTTAGCTCGACAGTGAGTAACTGTCATGATTAAAGGCAGCCTCATTCTGTCTTTTGGTGATTTGAACTGTGGATCAACCCAACAATCAGTCACTTATTAGTGATAAGACTTGCCTGGTATTGGCCATGCAGACATGCAACAGCAAAATCAAGAGTAAGGTAGTATAAGGCAAACCACTGTGACTTAAATGTCAACTAACACTTAACCTTCAGAAATTTAAATTCATCAATAATTCCACTAAATTATTCAAACCGCTGTCCCTGTCTTTCCCTCTGAGTCTTGTACAATGGCGCCCTGTGGGCTTCCTGTGCTGACAGGAAGAGAGCGGCTTTTCACAGCCGGCCAAGACACACAGCTGAGCGGAAGAAGAGCCCCCTTTTCTGAGCTTGTCACTGCACCCCCACCCCCTTCCCCATCCCTTTCTGGATAACACTTTTCATTTTTTTTTCCTCCGATTTACCCATCCTACTGTCTCCCACCCCAATTTCTCTTGCTAAATGAACTAACCCTCGCTCACTATCTGACCATTACTTAATAGCTCTTGTTCTGCTCATTTTCATTTTCTTCTTCCCAGTTTGAACATTAAATCTTGTCTCCTCCCTCAATCACATGCCGCACATCCTCTCATATCCTTTTTCTTTTGTCTCTGCCTCCAAGGAATCCTCCTTGTAAAATATCCAGTCACTCTTTTGTGGACCATCCTTACATTTCACAAGCGACACTTTTACTGCTTCTGTTCCTTCAATTCATTCATCTCTCAAATATCTTCCCATGAGCTTTTATCCCCGTGTATGTGCCCTGCACCCTTCTGTCGTCTGTGTCCTGCCTTTCTTCCTTTCTGCCATTACCCTCCCTTCTCTTCTCATCCAATACCTCTTATTTCCTTGTTTCATCACTTTATCATCTTGTTCCCTTGTCCCTTCCATCTCCTCTTCTGCATGTCATCACTTTCACCAGCTTTCCATACTCATATACCCTCTTTTATACCCTTTACTTTTTGTGGTGACCTTTTTAGCTTAACACAGTAGAATTACAATGTGGTTAATGTATCTGATTTAATAGTTTAATTGTTCTTGTTATTCACACAGCCTTTTCCCGCTGACAGACAGCGCTATAGAAAATTGAATTTGAATACAAGCCTACCCTTTCTTAAACAGTCAAATATAATCCATATGTGTACCCTGCTTTGTTTCTACTTCCTTTGAGTACAGATCATTGAAGTTGTGTCTGCAATTGTATACTAACCTACTGCATACTTCATACTTAATCAGTATGTACTGCATACTGCTTACTAAATTAACAATTAAGTACGCCATTACCAGCAATACGTCTTCTTTGCATCACACGACTGTAACTATCATAACATTACCGGTACAAACTAGTTTTTTATAAATGTAAATCAACGTTACCAACTTCTCAATTTAATATGTTCCAGTATTATTTTAAGGTAAATTTAAATTATGAAATGTTTTGTGGCCGGGTTGGCTCAGTTGGCTAAGAGTTTGAGTAGTGGGACGCAAATTCTCCTGTCAAGTTTGTTTTTTTATAAATAACAACCTTTGCATATTTTCAGCCCCGTTTTGTGCGTACGCAATGCTTGGAATTAAATAAGTTTGGTATGACCTAAAAGCTGAGACTCTTGTGGATTTAATGAGCCCAACTGTATTTATATGTGATAGTTACTTCCCAAGTAGCTATTCCACTGTAGTGACACAATTTTACCTTACTGTATAAAATGACCAGTTGTGTACCGTAGGATAATCAGACCCTTATGAAACTTTACACCCACACACTAGAGAACTAGGGCATTCAAAGGATTTATGGCTTTTCTAACTGTATTGACAATAAGGGGGTTTCTGAGCAGATCAGAAGTGCTCACCATCAATCACCGAAAAATGCAATACTTGCAGAAATCTCAAAATGTCAAAAGTTTTTTATATCAAATCATGACATGGATGTTTTTATTGTGTTCCTCAAAGTATTGGTGTGTTAATGTCGTATTTTGAACCATTTCTATCAATTTTAGAGTGCTCACAAATGGTCACATTCTGCACCAAATCTGTGCAACAAATGGTATTTAACCAGAAATTGCTGCAATTTCAGGCTCACTGATTGCTATTGCTTTGCACTGTCTCTCTTCTCACCCATTTTGGAGTGAACTGCCTCAACTAGACACTTCACACATGAGCACACTTTTTTAACCATCCACACACTCCCAAATACTCTCACTCAAATACACCATCAGCCTCAACTTCATCCTCCGTCTCCCTTAACTCTCTCCTCAGGGACTATCAAAGGCTGTCTGGCTTCCTAAACTCATATACCACACACAGCTGGGATTGGGTCTCAATATATAAACTCAGTGGTTTGCGTGCATGCATGTGTGTATATGTGTGAGAACGGGGAATTAAATGTGTAATTTGGGTGTGCGTGCCAGTGCTATGTATAGTTTATTTGCAAAATGTGACTTCCACCTTGATGAAAAAACATGCCAGAAATGTTTCTGAAACTATCTATTATGACAGTTTGTCTCACACATTCACAATTTTTTGCAATGTGACGCACCCTTACAGACTTTGCTCACTCATACACAGTCTCAAACTTACTGACAGCAGACAGACTATCCAAAGGAGAAGTTGTTCAGTTATTGTCAGATCAATTGTATGCATGCCAATCTTTTCCACCCACAGGCAAAGAAAGTACTTTGAACACTTAAAAAAAAGAAAATTAATTAAGGATATTGTTACTGCAGATTTTAAGATCAATGACATTGTGTACCTGCCTTTTAAGCCAATCTTCTTCTCTGTTCCTAAGGTTTAACTAGAACACAGGTAGGAATCCATTACAGTAGAGGTTGAGACACCAATTTCTCTACTAATAGTAGCCTCGATAGACCATAATGCAATCTTGCCCCAAGGCATACTGAAATTACAGTCACAAAAATCAATACATCACAGTGTTCCCAGACAACATGGCTACTTTAGACAGATAGCCCAGCAGGTGTTGAACTCATTCTAGGATTTATATGAAATAACAAGAAGTAAAATATAGAAGTTAAAAACTAAGGTAATGCATGAGCTATAGGTTTAGTGCATGCACACAAAATAAGTATAAATAAATATATCTCAGATAAATAACTTAAAAATAAGATGGAAATCACTGAGCATACAAAGGTGTTATCTAGGTGACAGAATATCTGCAGCCACATCGGAATAAGTGAAAGTAGGGTTCTTGTCTGAACCTGTCTTTACAAACTTTCGGTGGCTGTGGCTACAGTATATTCCATCTCACAGTAATTATTTTTGTATTTGATAAACAGTGTGGTCTAAAATAAATTCTACCAAAACAAAATTTAACTGGATTTGACAGTTACTTTTGCTTGGAATAGTCAATGTCAGGAATAACTTCTAATTGTACAAGTACAATACTGCAGTTGCAGACCTGTGTCAGTTTCTTGTTTTTCTATGTACCGATGTGTATTGTCAAAACTGCAATCAAGTGGACACAAGAATATGATTTCTGATACAGTAACACAGAACAACCCTTTTACATACAGTATGAAATGTTTTGGATAGGTGAAATGGGTGATGATTGCAGAATACATATGTTACAAGATCTCATCCCACAAGATCTCCAGATTAAATATTGAAGATTTCTCGTTGAGGCGAAAAATTGTCTTGCAATGTCAGTTCACAAGAGCAGACCAGCAGCCAGCATAACGGCATATATATACAGTGAGGAAAATAAGTATTTGAACACCCTGCTATTTTGCAAGTTCTCCCATTTAGAAATCATGAAGGGGTCTGAAATTGTCATCGTAGGTGCTTGTCCACTGTGAGAGACATAATCCCCACAAAAAAATCCAGAAATCACAATGTATGATTTTTTAACAATTTATTTGTATGATACAGCTGCAAATAAGTATTTGAACACCTGTCTATCAGCTACAATTCTGACCCTCAAAGACCTGTTAGTCTGCCTTCAAAATGTACACCTCCACTCCATTTATAATCCTAAATTAGATGCACCTGTTTGAGGTCGTTAGCTGCATAAAGACACCTGTCCACCCCATACAATCAGTAAGAATCCAACTACTAACATGGCCAAGACCAAAGAGCTGTCCAAAGACACTAGAGACAAAATTGTACAGCTCTGCAAGGCTGGAAAGGGCTACGGGGAAATTGCCAAGCAGCTTGGTGAAAAAAGGTCCACTGTTGGAGCAATCATTAGAAAATGGAAGAAGCTAAACATGACTGTGAATCTCCCTCGGACTGGGGCTCCATGCAAGATCTCACCTCGTGGGGTCTCAATGATCCTAAGAAAGGTGAGAAATCAGCCCAGAACTACATGGGAGGAGCTGGTCAATGACCTGAAAAGAGCTGGAACCACCATTTCCAAGGTTACTGTTGGTAATACACTAAGACGTCATGGTTTGAAATCATGCATGGCACCGAAGGTTCCCCTGCTTAAACCAGCACATGTCAAGGCCCGTCTTAAGTTTGCCAATGACCATTTGGATAATCCAGAGGAGTCATGGGTTTTTATTTGTTATTTAATGTAACTAAAGTAGTTCAGTTAAAAGGTCACATTCAGCTTCAATTAGAAGTTAGAAGCTCATGCCGCAGTTATTAGGTTTGAAGAGGTTAGCTATACTGTACATTAGAGAAGACATTTGAGTTTGTGGCAAAACCTTTCACAGTGCTTGTTTTTAATTTTGTGACTTTCGATTGAATACAAAATGTATGTATATATATCTTATTTATCTTCACTTGAACCCAATATCGGTCTTGTCTGAGCTGAATGTTCCGTCACACCCCTAGTGCTAGAATGTTTTGTCCACTTGGCTCTTATTATAGCGTGTGGCCTTCCAACAGCAAAACACAGCAACACACAGTAAGAAATAACTGTTGTGCAAATTATTGTTCAGAATAACATATGTTTAAGGGGACCAAATGGGCATAAAAAAGAGCAGATATGAAGGGGCATAAAAAAACATGAGCTGGGCCTGAGAGATGTGGTACTTACAGTATGTTTGAATGGGAGGAGCAGAAATTCCAGTGATTGAGTGAACAAGTGTGTAGGATGACAGAGACACAATGGAAATGAGAAATGGGGACAGATATTGGGGAACGGGCGATATGAAGAGAAGGGATGAATTAAGAAAGCTGAGAGGAGGAAAGCAAGTGAAGAGAGAGGAAGGAAGAGGGTGTGACGGCCCCTGCTATGTGTGTCTGCATGTTGTAACCCTGTGTTCAAGGTAGATGCTAATGGGGCTGATTTGCAGCACCTCCGCTCAGGGCTTCACAGGAATTAAAGGCCCATCTTCCTGGACTTTGGAAGTCGCTCTGTTCTTTGCCCTATTCTTCCCACACTGGAGGCCCAGTTTTTTGTTTGTTTTGTTTGTTTGTATTATTATTTGCATTTGTATTAGTGAATTAAACCTTATTTATATTTTGTTTGTAATACATTCTTTATATCATTGCCATCTTGCGTCCCTTCCCAGTCTTTTGTCATGACCTTTTGTTGATGTTCCATATGAGCAGGCATTGGAGAACAAACAAGCTTTGGGGGACAAACATTTTTAATTCAGATTTACTTTGAAATCTGCATTTGTCAAAAAGGGGATTATGATTGCGCATCAGGAAGATTAGGAAGAGAATAGCCCAGTTGGCGCAGCAATGACAGACACAGTAGAAACATTCGAGCAACAGAAAGAGCTTCTTGTATTACAGATGGAACATGAGATGCAAAAGCAGAGAGAAAAACAAGAGGTAGGGGTTAAAAAACCCAAATTGAAAACTGCAACAGTGGTGGGGAATGACAGGATGGGAGGGATTGGCATTCAGATATTGGGAATGATAGAAGGAGAGCAAGATGAGGAGAGAGCAAAGGGAGCAAGAAGGAAAAAGAAAGAGGGAATGTAGTGAGTGAGCATAAAAAAGCAAGATGAGAGAAGATGAGGGGAGGTCACCAGCTTTTTTTTCCATTTAGACAGAAGTGTCCCTGAGTGAGTCTCTTGAGGTTTACTCAAATACTGTATACTTACACATTCTCTCTCTCTCTCTCTCTCTCTCTCTCTCTCTCTCTCTCTCTCTCTCTCTCTCTCTCTCTCTCTCTTTGACTGTTTCATGGCTTTCATTTGTAAGATTTCATCTTTCAATTAAGACTGAGATGTTATCTCTTGGTCCTTGTGTGTGTATGTGTGTGTGTGTGTGTGTGTGTGTGTGTGTGTGTGTGTGTGTGTGTGTGTGTGTGTGTGCGTGCGCTCAAAGAATATTCATTTAGCCAAGGCCCCTACAAACAACAGATTCACAAATGAAAGAATGTTACCTAGTAAAATAGTAAAAATTTAAACAAAATGTAGATCAATATCAATGAACAGCTAATAGCGGATTTCTTTAAATAATCACAATAAACTACAACAGGACAGTTGACCTCCATGATGGTAGTTTATAAAAAAGATTACAATAAGTGAGACATGCTTTAGCTATCACACCTGAGCAGTTTGGTCCATTTAAACCAAACCCTGGAGCGTTTTGTGGCATAGTCCAGTTTGTTTGGGGTGATCTGAAAGATTCCTCAAACTCCGGTGCAGACCAAACAACCAAACTCTGGTCCGCTTGAAAACAGGGATCTCAGTTTGCTTCCAATTGCACTAGAATTGGGTTCACTTTATGTAAGAATGCAATATAACCCAAATATAGAAAGTGAACCAAAAACAGTGCATTTACTAGTCTGCAATTTCAACCTTGCACACAATTTATGGACTTATGTATGATGTAATGGATAACTTTCAAATCCGTAACCTATTAGGACTACACATCTCTCGCTGTCTGTGTGACAACACAATTTGCCTCTCTTATAAGTTTAAATTATAGACTTAACTTCCTCAATGTCCCTAAAACCCCTAAATTCCTAGAACAAAATTGCATCCCTGGCTGGAAGAAAGATAATGAATATAAGAAAAAGAAAAAAAAAACAAAGACATTTTATATTTTCCACTGTCCTAGGTGGGCTATTAAATAATATAGTAGCCAATAACCTTGATAACTGCCAGTGAGTTTCTGAACAAGCAGCATTACATGCAAAGGAATGGATTTGTTTATGCTGGCACTGATAGCTGTAAACCAGATTTGATACCTGAAGTGAGAAACATTTAGCAATGCTCATTCATAATGCCAAATATGTCAAATTTTAACTTTTTTTAACATTTACATTAATTAAGACATGTGTAGCACTATTCTGCCATTCATTGGCCTTCATTTATCAACCTAACATAGAAACCAGCGCAGATATGAGCGCAGAAATCCTCCTACGACAGGCTTCACGTGGGATTCATGAAACGTTTGTATCACACCAATCAGAGCATACGAATGGTTGTAACATAAATGCTGCGGCTGGAAATGATCGTAATTTAAATATCACGTCCCAATATATTCTCTGTTTTGAGGCCTCACCCTTACTATTTACGACATGGAGAGACGTAATCCAGCAAAGAAGCTGCACTTTTCAGAGATGGAGATTGAAACCCTGACATCTAAGTTTAATTTGCAGTAACGTGTGACCTTTTTGGCAACCTAAAAAGTGGTATTAGGCTGTAGGAAGAATGCGGAATGCGGTGGAATCGGCGTACGCCTGTCCTACGCCTGTTTTAGGTCGTACGCACATTTCATAAATGAGGGACAATAAGACTGGCGTTCTAAGTTTGTTTACTATCAATAGTAATGTATTCTATCCTGTGTACTATTGAATTGGTGACCACCTACTGACAGGAAAAATAAATAAATGTCAGTGTGCATATGACCTCACTTTTGTTGCACCCTTTAAAACTCACTTACCTATGTACAAATGAATACATTAAACAATATTTAGCAACAAATAAAATATGTTTTAACAAAATGTTACTGATTAACTAACTATTAGGCTGCATTCAAAGTCGTAGGAAAATTACAGTATATTTTTAAATGGTTACTGCTCTTTAACACTATATTACATCTCAATGACTTTTAAGGTAGACAAATAAAATACCATCGGGCAGGGGCGGTGTGTTCATTACAGCAATATGGGTGACGCAGGTTGAAAATTGCCCCAGAAGTCTCTCATATGTAAATCCATTTTTTTCAAATATCAGAGCTTTAAATAAAATCTCTATGGGTTCCAGGTGGGCTTGCACTTACGCGCTTTCATCATTCGTCACGATAAATTGGCAACGAAACAATTAAGACCTCCCTGACCAAATTTAAACATTCAACAGGTTTTGACTAAAGGGGGAAAGCCCTACCCCTGAGCAACCAGCTAATCCAGTGTGTGAAGTTATGCGGAGTGTTTGAGTCAGCTTTGCAGCAAAGATGAAACTGAGGCAACCCTGGTTTTTATTCTTGGACTGGTCAACTTTTGTGACACAGTTAGATGAGGTGTTTGATGAGCATCTTAAAAATTATCAAGTTTGCAAAAGCACATCAAAGAAAATTCTAAACAAGCTTCTGGAGTGTGTGCTAGCAGTCGTGAGAGAACACATTGTGGAGGAGGGAAAATCGGCAAACTAGCCATAGCCATCCAAGCTGACAAGACCACAGACGTTTCTACACAGACACAGCTGGTGCTTGTGCTGAGGTACATTGATAGCAACCATAAAGTGTAGGAAAGCTTTCTTGAGTTTCTTCCCATCTCGAAATCATACTCAATCTCAATTGCCAGTGTGCTTTTGGAGAGACTGAACAGTATTTTTACCGACGATAAAAAAGCCCTCGTGACGATGTTACATGATGAAGATTTCCTTTTTTTTTCTTTTTCCCAAAATCATGCCACACATCAATATTCTGTATCAGAAGCCCTAGAAGAAGGACATTGATGCTGTCTTCATCAAACGTGCCCATGACAGCTTTACAAGCAGTGTGCTGGCCATAAGGTAAGATTAAACAATATCATTCAATCGTCATTTGAAAATATATGCATGAAAGGAGACTGCATTTGTGTTAGAATTTACATTCTTATTATAGGGCTGCTCTGATGCACTGGCACTGTGCCAGGTTCTCATGAACTACAACATCCAGGAGACATTCTCAGAGACTGAGTCTTTTGAACATTCTCATAACTACCCCGATGAAAACAGCTAAAGCTGAGAGATGTTTCTCAACTTTGACACAAAGTTAAGACATTCCTGTGAAATTCAATGGGCCAGGAACGTCTGAATGCACTGGCCATGTTTTCCATGAAGTGGGAACTAGTACTCAACGTGCCTGATTTTAATGAAAAAGTAATTGACCTTTAACACACACAAGTTCACAGTTGATATTGTTTTAAATAGTTATTTTTCATTTATTCAAAAAAGTTTAAAAAAAAATAGTTTTCAGGTAAATGTCTATCAGTGTCCAAGTTAATTTTCACAAATCTATACATGAGGGCAGAAGTCTATACAAATTCCTTATTACCAATAACTTCATGTAACATCAATGTTATATAGGTTATTAGGCTGCACTACTTTTGAAATGTTGTAAAGGTGGTAAAAGGTCTTGTTGATCCTGTAATCTGAACAAATACTAAGATGCTGTATTTGTAGCTGATTACATATTTCATTTGTTTATGGAAATGCAGATTGTTTATGCAGTGTTGAGGAATGTGAAAAAACACCCTTGATTATGTGTATGTTGTGTGATTATGTTGCTTTTATATACCAATATTTTACAAAATCAGTCAATAAATGCTTCTGGTATTGATTTATATATTGCCCCTATCTTTATGGTCTTTATTAACATTGGATTAATGTAAATAATGAATACATGGAATAAGTCATTGTAGAGCAATGTCAGTTCTGCTTATGAAGGCTCCTGGATGCTAATTTCTTACAAAGCGTTTCACCTGTAACTTATGTAGCTAGAGGGGAAGTCTTTCTGTTGTGTGTTGCTATCTAATGGACCCATGAGATATCACTATATGAGTTAATCATCTTGCAACAAATTAATATTGTATTGCTCAATGTACCCATTGAATGTGTCACTTTAATCAAAAAAATTGCCCACTCTGAGAATGTTTTCAAGAGCTGCCACTGCCCTCGGGATAATAGTAAAAATAACCCAGAGGGGTTACACACAACTTTTACAAATGTTCTCATCCAAAACTGTAATTAAACCTTCAGTGCGTAACTTTTTGATATAAATGAACGTCCGTTACATTCAAGCCATTGCCAAATGAGTTGACACAAAGCCAATTAAAGCTCATCAGCTCCACACAATTCTCTCTGCATTTCTTAGTATGACTATGTTCGTAACTTTCCCATGCAGAAACTTGAATGAAGTTAATTACCTCTTCTGAATAGCCCATCATGTTTTTTAAACCTCCTTGTCCTTCGTGCAATACTCTACTCCCTCCTTGGCTACAAGCAACTGTGTGAAAGGGGGCGTGGGGGCGGTGCACGGTCACGTAAGGTTTGCATCATGTGGACTTGCCGACAGTTTTGTTGTCATTACTTACTATTTCTCATGGGGGCGGCAGAAACTACGCACTAAACCTTTAACAGTGAGCCAAAATGTAACTTATTCAAAAACAGTCTGGCAAAAGACTTCTTCTCAGTATGTTAACTGATGGCTTGATGCTTCCAACTGTGTAATGTCTGCAGCATTTCTAAATAAAAAAAAAAAAAAACCATACTGATTGACCTTGTTATTTTATTACGTAGTACAATCTCACAGTAAAAAGCTTTTACAATTACAATTGAAAAGTCACAACATCTGTAAGACTACTTTGTGAGATTTTGAGGCTTACTTGACTTCTGGGTCATTTGGTTTACTTATTTTTCTAAACCTGCAAACAACAACATATCAACAGAGGTGTTGGCTGCTAGTCAGGATCAATTGACATACTGTACATTCAATTGACATTGCTCAACAATGACTAATATCCAGCAAGTCTGAGTGGTTCTGTAATGCTCTTACTGTTCACCGATGCCAATGTTTTTATTTATCAAGCCCCTTTTTCCTGTGATCAGCATGATACCCCAGAGTAATCGTTCACTATGTATAAGCTATCTCTTTCTTTCTCAGATTATCCAGTCATTGTATAAATTTGACTTCATAGATTCTGAGGAACAAAAGAGGCAAAAAAGAATCTCTTGAACTGATCACAGATGGTATCATACATAAGCTCTTGAATAATCAGACATTTCTAATTAATATGCTTTGTTTATCTACACAATAACACCCACAACACCCTTCTCTCCATTAGCTATTGATGGGATTTTGAAAAATTGTCAAAGATGAAGGAGACTTTAATCAGAATTAAAGATGAGGAAAAGGCTACATTTTTCTTATTCATCCGCTGTTTGTGCATTTTTTTGTCTGTTCATTATATAAGAAAAAAAGCCAAACTAGACCAAACAGCAAACGCTAGAGATTAAAGTGTGTAATAGATTAAACAGATTAGTTGCAGTATGTAAATTATCTAAATCAGCTAAATTTCTTTTTTCACCCTCTTTCAAAAAGTCTACAATTTAATATTGCAATAGAAAAAAAGAAACCAATCTCTCAATGGTAGCACTTTAAAGACTGCTTCTTTAATGGCTCCTGCATCTATCTTAAAACTGTGCAACATCAGAAAAACAGCAATTAGAAGGGCACTCAGAGGGTGCAGACCTACAGAGCTCCGGAGATGACATGGAGGGGAAAAAAAATAAAGTGTTTATAAAAAAACAAAAAATATACATGTAGGGCCTGTCACTCCCCGATGTTAGTCAAGTGCAGATTTGCATCACGCATGCTCAGATTTAAACAGTTTACGGCATAACGTGTCATACCCAATGAGAGTCGAGTCAGACCGGCTCTGGCCAAGTGCAGATGGGAGTTGCGCATGCTCAGATTTACATGGTTTACAGCATGACATGTCATACAGAAATTTGTGAAATCCACAAAATAATAAACTTCTGTCATTACAAACAATAACAGAAGATGGGAATTATTACAAAAACGTTTTAGCTATCTGATTGTTTGATTGCCAACGTTATTTCAAAACACCATTCCAGTGACAGGGCCTACTGGGGACAAACAATTTTGCGAGATCTTGACTTTGTTTTGCGAACACTTGACTTTGTTTTGCGGGATATCGAGTTTCATTTGCGAGATATCGAGTTTTATTTGCAAGATCTTGCAAATCCAACAAACAATAAGGCTAACCTAGCTAGTACCACAACATGATTACATCTCCTTGGTTGTCGAAATACATCCATCGTTTAATTTGATAAGCATAACTAATTAATACATGCTAAAGTGAAGTGTTACAATGGACATTGTTGTTGGCTGTTGATGTCATTGACTGCAGGCTAACCTTAGCAGCTAGCTAGTATCTAGCTCGTAGCACGACATGATTACATCTCCTTGTCTAAATACATCCATCGTTTATTTTGATATGAATGTAAACGATCAGGAACAATGATAACACAATGTTTGCCAATAGTGAATATTTTATACAATGAAACGGCAAGTTCATGAGTTCATCACATAGCTAGCTAGCTATACCATGGCTGTAATAAGAGAACGATCTAGCTATATTTGTAAGAGACACGAGAAAGAAGATGTTGCTACGACAACACAAACTAGCGTTATAGACATCAAGAGTCAGCGACAATGTTCATTATAAAACTTCACGTTGGCATGTTTTAATTAGTAATGCTTGAAATAAACGATGGATGTATTTAGACAACCAAGGAGATGTAATCATGTCATGCTACTAGCTAGATACTAGCTAGCTGCTAAGGTTAGCCTGCAGTTATTCACATCAATAGTCAACAATGTCCATTATAACACTTCATTTTGGCATGTATTAATTAGTAATGCATATCAAAATAAACAATGTATTTAGACAACCAATAAGATGTACTCTTGCCTTGCTAGTAGCTAGCTAGCTTAGCCTTATTGTTTGTTGGATTTGCTAGATCTTGCAAATAAAACTCAATATCTTGCAAATGAAACTCAAAATCTCGCAAAACAAAGTCAAGATCACACAAAATATGTTTCATATGTTTAATTTATTTATTTCGATTTTTTTTTTTTTTCCTTCATGCTACCTCCGGGGCTCAGTACAGACCTCTGCTAAGGCATGGCCTATCTCACAATGTTCATACAGCTTGGAATTTCCCTATCGGGAAATCATTTTTCCAATTATTCCCACACTGCTGAAAAGTGAAGAATAAATTGTGTATCTGCCTCGTGATTCAAACCGTTCCATTATTTAATAGGTTCTTCCTTGACCAATGTGTTACCCTTCAACCAAGTTTAATGAAAAATCAGACCAGTAGTTGTTCCATAATCCTGCTGACAGACAAACAAACCAACAGAAAAACCGAGAAGAAAACATGAGCTCCATGACCTACTCCTAGTTTTTGTTATGATAGGCTACTGTTTTTTATGTCAGCAATGCACGTTTAAGTTTAAGTTTAAGTTTTCATACTTATTATTCTGAAGCCCCCTATTAGAAGGACACATACACCCAAGCAGTGCTTTTATTTTTTGAAAAATGTAATTTATTTTCCCTTTAGTATCCGAGCGGGGAAACAAATGCATGAATGACATTTTATGTTTAGGTAACTCAAAGCACTTGGTTATGTAAGGTTAGGAAATATGCCATTAGTTGAATATGGAATAATGAAATGGTGACTTAAAGCACGGCAGGTGAACTTTTTAAAATGTAATCATGTTTATATTTAAACCATTCTCTCCCCTATAACCAACCAAAAATAGACAATGTTAATCCTGCACTTTCAACATAACTTTGCAGGCCGCTTCATGGACTGAAAAAAAGATGCCAGTTAATATTCCAGGCATAAATTATGTTTCCATGTATTTGCATATTTTGTTGAAGAATAAACGCAACTTATAAGAGACAGTTGTTGTTAGTTGTCTATGTTTTGTTGAGACAGATTTACATGGTTTCAGTTAGCTTAATAGCTGGTTTGATATACATTGAGAGATTATTAGTATGTGATGATGTAGGGCTATTTTAATTCCAAAGGCCAAGGGAACTTTATCAGGATGTAGAGTATCCTGGGATCCCTAAAATAACTGGCCTTTAAAAACTAAAATGTACCTGCCTCTATGGGAATTTAACATAGGGGTGTGTATACTTATCCTCCCTGTATTTTAAGGAAGATTTATTTATGATAAATTATTAATTCACAAAGAATTAATTTTATAGATTATTTTTTTAATTAAGGCATTAAGATCAATTTCCAAAAGATTACTTTTTTTGTTCCTCTTTTTAGTAAACTTAAGCATGAGTACATAAACGTATGAACTATGAGCACCACTGTACACATTTTCATAAGATCACACATTAGCAGCCATGGACTTACACACTCTTGTGCAAAGACCAGACCTACATGACAGTTGTGAATGCAGGACATTGTTTACAGCTGTAAGGGATGAGCTTATTAAATATTAATGATGAGAAGGGTTTGTTATGTTGAATCGTGTTTTTGTTTTAGCTTAACTGAACTTAAAAGTGCATTCAGAGGACAAAACGCCTTAAAGGATGACTTGCTAACTATTTGTGTATATGCTGCAATGTGTAGTATCACTATATCTAAAATATGCTTACATGTACTGTACGTCTTGCCTTTTATGTAAAGTAAGTAAGACAAGACTACTCCATAGAGGTTTGGATGTTGCTCCCATTGGGAGCCAATGGTTGTCAGCCTGGGTTAAAGCAGCAACTGCTGCTATAGTAGATTATGCGTACTGCGTCATTGACAATGGAGGTCAAAAGGAACCTAAAAATTGTTCATGTAAAGTAAGAAAAGTTTGAATTTTTATGAAGGGTTGTTTTATCAAAATTACAAAAAAGACATTCATACATTCAGACATGAGTTGATACGGTCCACCTAGTTAATCCTAGTGCAGTCTATGCTAAGAGTCGTGCAAAACAAATTCCCCTTTCATAAAAGTTATAATGTTCAGATGTTGAAATTGTTGCAGAGATTCCACTTTTTGGTAATTTTTGAGACTGTAGGTCATGGTGCTGTTGAGTTATATTGTGTTATACTCAGCTGTGCATTATACATTGTAGTTGATGTAAATAGGGTGGACAAAATATTGGAAAACTGACTGAAACAAAATGTATCACAAGAACCGCATCAAATGGAAGTTTCTCACCAGGCGCATACACTTCTTATGAGCACATGGTAGCCTGTATTTGGCTGACTGTCCAAATCCATCACTGACATTAATATAATATGTTGGTATGACTCTTTGTGGCTTGATTTTATAACAAACCTAAGATCTGATTTGTGATAGAACAATTTCTGATGTGTGTGATATATGTCTTTACTGTTTTAAAAAGGTTTTGTTTGACAAAGTATTAGAGAAATGACATATCTAGAAACCACCACCACCCACAATCAATGAGTCAAAATATCTTTCAGTCTTAGGAACAATTGAATCCCTTTCACAAATGTATTTATTGCAGAGCTGTTCTGTTGGATATACTTTATTACATTGTACATTGTGTTGTACATTGGTTTCTTATTGTCTGAATGTATAATATCAGGTCTCCCTTGCAAAAGACATTTTTAATCTCAATGGGTATTACCTGGTTAAATAAAGGATAAATAAAAAAAAAAATAATATGGGCTAGCAGTCTTCCTGGTTTAACTTTTGCTCAGCTCCATTTAAGCAGACAGATGGTTTTCAACACCCCACTTCTACTCATTAAGGCACAGCCTTGATTATTAAAACAAACCAAGTTGCCATAAAACTGCCAAATCTCCTTCCCTGCCTTTACATTCTTCTCATAAGTAGTTATTTTATTATCTGTGAACCTTTGTTATAACATACTTTTCGCTTTAACCTGTTACATACTGGTTTGAATTATCATTCAAAAGACTAAATAATAAAACTTCATAACTTTGAAATTGCAGCGGGTTAAATGAAAAATGGAATATAAAAGAGCCTAGTTGTCCTGGGATCATAAATAATGTGAGTCTGTTCTGAGAACCTATATATAGACCTATCATGTACTGCTAAACAAAGAGATTGGCATATGTTCCTTACACGCTCACACTAATGCAATAACCATGTTTTTTTTGTATTTAAAGGTAAATCCTGCATATTTAATTGTAAAATAGCAGTTGTGTTTCCACTGAAAGTCCATCTTCTGAGTGTATGTTAGATAAGTGTGTGAGAGTTAAAGAATAAGTGAATTTGTGTGTTTAATAGTGCTCACTGATGGGATGGGAGCAGCAAGTGATCATCTAATTCTTTCACAATTTCCTATATTATTTAAAGTATTTGATGTCTACAGATTAATAATGTTAAGGGTTGTTGTAGCACTATAGTTCTGGAAATTACACCAATCTCTGTTGCCAACAAGATCACACGTTTAGTTTTATTTGAAAATGGGAACTTTTTCTAACCACAAAACTAATATTAAAAAGGGGTGGTCCTCCACTTTAACACACAAAGTTAATTTTCTTCATCACAATGGAAGAAAATACACACACACTATTACCAAACTGTGAAAATATTTATATGTCTTCCATGGAACTTTCCAAATTTTGAAAAATAGCTCTTATGATGATGATGATGATGATGATCAGGTATATTTTGGCTGAGGCTTGAAACTTAAATGTTTAACACAAAGTCAAAATATCTTGGCTTTTGTTTCTTTAAATGTTACCATTATTTATCTGTGTCATACATCCCATATATCCTCAAACTTGTGAAAGAGAAATAAAAAGTGAAATGAAACAGATTGCAACAACTTTTCACTGTGCTAAACAAATGTCCACAGAAAGATCTCAAACCACTTCTTACATAATCCAAATATTAGGGCCCTATGATTTCCTGGGATGAGAAAAACACGGATGGAATTATGGAATCTACACATGAAAACAGAATTATCTTATAAATGCTGAATCGCACAGAATTTGCATATATTTTGTTGACATATTAAATGAACAATTTTTTTTACTTTCTTCTCATTTTTCAGTTTAAAACAACAAACGTAGAAAGGTTCCTACCTAAACCGTGGCCAAACGGCATTGTTAACCATGTTGCCTAGCAGGGGCGGAGTGTCAATCGGCCGAAAATTCCAAACGGCCATGATACATAAACAGCAGCCTATGGGCCCTTAAAAGCTATTATTATTGCATATTCTCCACGAGTATCTCCAAGATTTCCACCATTAGTACAGATAAGTCCAACCGATAATTATACCACTTGCTCACTCTCTCTATCTCAGTCATGGTTACCCTGCACATTCATCTCTCCTGTCAATTTACTGATGTTTGTGTAGCCTCTCCCATGTATCTAACCTATCTTAATTAAATTATTCTTATTCAGGTGTTACAGAACATTTATGGTAACAAATAAAAATAAAACAATTTAATTTGTTTATCTCAAATTAGCGTAGAATGGAGCAAAGCCTCATGGGAACGGGGAATGCATTTATCCAATGAACTGATTGCCTATATGTCTATTTACAAAAATGTAGGGAGATAAATGAGCGCTCCCTCGTCTAATGGTATGACCCAAAGACATACGTCAGACAGAGAGAAAGCAACAAAGTTCAAGGAAAAGTAGCTGCATGTTTTGACAGGATTTGCATAGTTTCTTGCTGTTTTAACATTACCCATGGAACAGAATGGAGAAAGGAGGGACCAAAAAAAACAGAATGCATCAAAGAGCTCAAAAAGTAGAGCTATAATCCGAAATCAGGCTTCAATGAATGCAGCAGGTGAATTGACAGAAAAACTGTTAGCAGGGCTCAAGGGTTAGATAGCCTATTTGGATGTGATTATCTCTTCATTGCAAGTAACAGCATCTCAAATGACCTCCATTTTAAGTGACCAGTCTTGGGTTTGAAATACCTTGTTCATAAACATTTATGATCAGTTTTATCTGAATGAGTGGCAGTATTGTTATGTGTAATGTCCTCCATTTGTCAGTTTTGCTATTTGCAATGCTAAAACTTTAAACATCAATATCTCAAAACTGATATGAACACAGATATAACCTTATTATTCTGAAGTAGCGAAATGTTGGTATGGTAATGACTAATTAGTGGGTATATTTTGTTGGGAGGTGGGGTGCATTGTATACCCCCTAACATGCAGCCTATATAATAGTAATGGTAACAGTAATTGACGATTCTGCTCCCAACCTGTAGGGGGAACTAAGAGGAAAAGTGCTTTGCTACCTACTGTAAAGGTGCTGGTTGACAATAGGGGTGCACGATATATCGAATCAGTATCGTTATTGCAATATCACGTTGCTCGATATCATTATCGAAAGTCTCGCAATAATTTTTTTTTTATGCGTCCCGTCCGACACGCAGACCGAGTTCTGAAGGAAAATGAAAATTGAGCGGAAGTGCGTAGGAGGGCGGAGCCAGGCTAGCGTCGCGCCTCCGCTGGAACATAAATCAGTGAAGAAATAGACAGAGACAACAAAACAAAGCAAAAGAAAAGAAAAGACCTAAAGAGAGAGCGAAGGGAGCAAAAGAAAGAACATAAAAGTAAGAAAATGAGTGTTGCTCAGGGAGAAGACAAAATAACAGAGGTTGAAGAGGAAACTTTAGTGGCCAAAAGTAATGCCTCCTCCTCGGTAGCCTGGAAATACTTTGGCTTTAAACCAACAAATGTTGCACAGGCTAATGCACTATGCAAATTTTGTAGAATGGTGGTAAGCCGCTCAAAAGGCAATACAACAAACCTATATTCGCATCTTAAGAACCACCACAAGCCACTTTACGATGAGTGCATGAAACTACTACCCCCCAAAAAAACACAGCTAACGTTAGCCAAACAAGCCTCGCTAGCGAGTGCTTTTGCTAGTGGCACAAAGTAAGAGAAAAACTCAAAGAGACATACCAAAATCACCAATGCTATAACATACTATTTGGCCAAAGATATGATGCCCATCCACGCAGTGGTAAAAAAAAGGCTTCAAGAAGCTTCTGGATGTACTAGACAAACGGTACCAAATCCCATCCCGCAACTATTTCTCACAGATAGCTATCCCAGAACTTTATGAACAGTGCAGAAAGGCGGTGCAGGCAGAGTTTGGAGTCGGAAGGATTGAATATTTTTCATCCACGACCGACCTGTGGTCCAGCCGCACTACGGGACCGTACATAAGTCTCACTGTGCACTATATTACGAACTCGTCAGCAAATGCCTTCAGACTTCCTACTTCCCCGAGGACCACACGGGACAAAACATCTCCGCTTGGCTAAGGGATGCCCTGGATTCATGGGGGTTGCGTCCAGAGCATCAAGTGGCTATAACGACTGACAACGGGAGCAATATAAAGAAGGCTGTGGAACTCAACAAATGGCAGAGGCTACAATGTTTTGGACACCTGTTGCACAATGCTGTTGGTAATTATTAAATTATTTGTAACTTTCATTAAATGTATAAGGAATAGGATTTTTATTAGTGTATACACTGAGATAATATTGTATAGATCTCGAAGCTGACACAATCATATATTTATTTTATGTGACACATTGCAATAAAACTGAAAAATATAGACCCATTTAAATAAACCTTTATTTCTTTTTCATTAGTATTTGTTGCTATAACTTGTTTTAATAGATACAAAGTGCTAATACATGTATTATGCCTTGAGTGATGACCAGTGGTGGAATTTAACTAAGTAGACTTACTCCAGTACTGTACTATGTTGAGTTAATTGTACTTTACGTGAGTCTTTTCATGCCACTTTTTACTCCACTTTACACTTTTTTTCAAATTTAGATTTTTTTGCACACAAAACAGTTTATAAAATAAAATCTTTTATTATAAATGTAACTACACACAGCCATATAACGGCCTATAAGTCCAGCTGAAATGATTAGACCATTAAACACACAAGTATTTACACTTTCTAAAATGTGATGATTTTTCAGCTTTGAGTACTTTTACTTTAATACTAACTTTATATACATTTACCTGATGATATACTTGCATGCTTTTGCAGGACTTTTACTTCTAACAGAGTAATTCTACAGTGTGGTATTAGTACTTTTATTTAAGTAAAGGATCTGAATACTTCCTCCACCACTGGTGATGACTTGGTGTTTATTTAGGAAAAAATAATATATTAATATTTTGATTTTGTCTTTACTTAATTTTATCTTTAGAAAACGCAATTAAAGATGATGCTCGCATTGACAAGGCTACAAAGCTGTGCAAAAAGATCGTGGGCCACTTTTCTCACAGCTGGAAGAAGAGGAGAGCTTTGACAGAGGCACAGAAGGAGCTCAATCTTCCAGAGCACGCACTGGTTACAGAATGCCAAACCAGATGGGGATCCGAGCAGCAGAAGGCGGTGGCTTCGGTTCTCTCGGCCGACAAGAACCACAGGCACTTGGTACCGACACGGCAGGACATTGGCGTTCTCGAATCCATAAACAAGGCCCTTTCTCCCCTGCAGGACTTCACTGATGCACTGTCGGGGGAGAGCTACGTCAGCCTATCTTCTGTAAAAACCAGTCCTCCATCTTCTGAACACTCAAGCTCTGATTTGAGATGAAGAGGACACTGAGCTTACCCAGTCCATCAAATCAAAGGTCCTCCAGTACCTGAATGCCAAGTGGGATCAGGCCACAGAAGATCTGCTGGACATGGCATCCTTTGTGGATCCACGATTTAAAACCAAATATGTCAGTGTGGAGCGTGTCCCAATTCTCACGACCAGGGTACAATCAGAGATGAAAGAAATCGCAAGAAAGGTAAATGTTTTTGGAAAAATATTTTTTTGAAAGTAAATCATGAGTGATGTAAATACAGTGGTGTAAATCATGGTGGATAAAAAAAATGTCAAATTCAAATTTACTGGGCCAAATGTATTATTTGTTTTTATTCTGTGGTCTTTCAGAACAGCGCCACTGTGACTGAGCCCCAGGATCAGACAGTCCCAGCCCCACCCCCACCAAAAAAGGCCAAGAGGTCGTTGGGGAGTCTGCTGAAGAACAGCACTACCACACCAGCTGTACAGGTTCTGGTAGATGATGCCGTCACAGCTGAGCTCAACAGCTACCTCCTCACCCCCTCCATTGACAGCGAAAATGATCCCTTAGCCTGGTGGAAGTGTCACACAGTGAGCTACCCCACTTTGAGCAAGCTGGCAAGAAAGTATCTGTGTATTCCTGCAACTAGTTCCCCATCAGAGAGAATATTTAGTACAGGGGGAAACATTGTGACGGCTCATCGTTCACGTCTTAAACCAGCTATGGTTGACATGCTCGTCTTTTTGACTTGCAATCTGTAGTCTACCTGTGAGTTGCCAGGGAAAGTGCAAATTGCCTTCTAAAGGCGGATGCACAGTTGTTGATGGGCCCTGTTTCTCTTGACATTTTCTTTTTGTTTTTTTTAGATTCATTTTATTTTTTCTAACATTTTCTGTTCTATAAACACTCATTTATTTATTTTATACTGTACAACCAGTAAAACATGTCCTGTTCTGTAGTAGATATGGTTATTATTTATTTATTCATGTTGTACCAGTCCAATATGACTGTCTGTTGAAATAAACCTTGTGTTGTAAGAATTTGTTTTAATTGTTATTAATCTATTTTTATGTGTTTTCCCATAACTTTTGTGATTTTACATATGTTTAAAAATATTGAAATTAATATCGATATCGCAATATTCATTATCGATATCGCAATATCAAATTTTTTTCAATATCGTGCACCCCTAGTTGACAAGTAGCTAATGCTAATGTAATTCTTGGTTAAGTAACATAAGATTACAATACCGTTCAACACGCTGTAATTTTTTAGTATGCTTGTTTTAACCACAGTTAACAACTATGGGCTAACCCACGAATTCATCAGTAACGTTAACTGTATAGATTAAGGTGACCAGATTTCTCAGACAAATTCCGGGGACATTTTCAGCTCAGAAGCGTATATACCTCCAAAACACGTCATGTTTTTAATTTTTGTAAAATTTAAAACGTGGACACTAGACCTAGAGCTGAGTATCGGATACAATATAAACTATTGAGGAAAGATTTTCCTCTGACATTGATGCAGTATGAAACGAGATCGCTGCAGTCGGCAGCAGAGAAACAAGCTACAATGGAAGTCCATCCATCCATCTTCATCCGCTTATCCGGAGTCGGGCAGCCACATCAACCAGCTCCGACTGGGGGATCCCGAGGCGTTCCCAGGCCAGGTTGGAGATATAATCTCTCCACCTAGTCCTGGGTCTTCCCCGAGGCCTCCTCCCAGCTGGACGTGCCTGGAACACCTCCCTAGGGAGGCTCCTTTCGACGCGAAGGAGCAGCGGCTCTACTCCGAGCTCCTCTCGGATGACTGAGCTTCTCACCCGATCTCTAAGGGAGACGCCAGCCACCCTCCTGAGGAAACCCATTTCGGCCGCTTGTACCCTGGATCTCGTTCTTTCGGTCATGACCCAGCCTTCATGACCATAGGTGAGGGTAATTGCCCGGTAGATCGAAAGCTTTGCCTTCTGGCTCAGCTCTCTTTTCGTCACAACGGTGCAATACACGGAATGTAATACCGCACCGGCTGCTCTGATTCTCCGACCAATCTCACGCTCCATGGTCCCCTCACTCGCAAACAAGACCCCAAGGTACTTAAACTCCTTCACTTGGGGTAAGGACTCACTCCCCACCTGAAGAAAGCACTCCATCGGTTTCCTGCTGAGAACCATGGCCTCAGATTTAGAGGTGCTGATCCTCATACCAGCCGCTTCACACTCGGCGGCAAACCGATGGAAGTTAATAAGATAATTGTCCAGCTTGTATTTACGTTCATAAAGTGCTCGTTTTGCCGTTGACAGGCTCAGATTAATATTCTAAGTATCTGATATCATTATGGAAAGGATTTCTAAGGAGGTCGACCTTTCTGTTAAAGATTAAGATCCTTTTTTAAAACATAAAAGTCTGCGAAATTGCGTTTGCTAAACCCACCAGACTCCATGTAAATAATCAGTGATTTTAGCATGGTAAAATACGGCTTTCTAAAACCTCTCTGAGCAGCACTGCTCGATCGGCTCCGTTTGGTCAGAGTTTTCTTTCTTTCATTAAAATTTTGGGTCTGCCAGTCACAGTGAAAACCGGGGACATTTCCTCAGTCTCCCACCGCGGCTTCAGTCGGGATGAGAGCTGACAACAGCCCCGGGGACACATCCACAGTCAGCCCCCAGAAAGCAGGCAGCACAGTCAGCACTTAACTGTGGTGCTACGCTAACGGCAGTTTACTGAATCGTCAGGAAACAGACCTAGACACCCAAGTCAGAACAGCGGCCACTCGTAATGTTACACCTCCGTTGTACTCCCCTTTCGCTTTTAGCCGACTGTACAGTTAGCTAAATTTACCAGGAAAAAAAACAGGAATAAGGCACCTAAAGGACTAATACTAATAGTAATTTAAAGATGTGGTAGCACTGGATCTGGACAGGAAGGATAACTCTGGGAGTTGGAAGAAGTGTGTCGTGGATATGAGTGTCGCAGTTTCAGTTTTATTTTGCATATCGTTAAATATCAGCCACCCACTCAGATCAGTTGGTATTATGTCTATAATGGAATGGTAAGGAAATTTGTAAGTGACCCCAACTACAACTGGTAGTGTAAATTTCATGTAATAGATCATTGTAAATTGTAAGTACAGTGGGGGAAATAAGTATTTGACCCCTTGCTGATTTTGCAGGTTTGCCCACTTACAAAGAATGCAACGATCTATAATTTTAATCATATGTACATTCTAACAGTGAAAGACAGAATCCCAAAGAAAATTCCAGAAAATCACATCATATGAATTTATTAAAATTGATAACCATCTGAGGAGGAAAAACAAGTATTTGACCCCCTGGACAAACAGCATGTTAATATTTTGTAGAAAAGCCATTATTGGCCAGCACAGATGTCAAACGGTTTTTATAGTTGGTGACAAGGTTTGTGCACATTTCGGCAGGGATGTTGGCCCACTCCTCCCTGCAGACAGCCTCCAAATCATTCAGGTTCCGAGGTTGTCGCCTGGCAACTCGAATTTTAAGCTCCCTCCAAAGATTTTCAATTGGATTCAGGTCTGGAGACTGGCTAGGCCACTCCAGAACCTTGATGTGCTTCTTCTTCAGCCACTCTTTTGTTGCTTTGGCGGTGTGCTTAGGGTCGTTGTTGTGCTAAAACACCCATCCTCGACCCATCTTCAGCTCTCTCACTGAGGGAAGGAGATGTTGGTCCAGAATTCCACGATACATGGCCCCGTCCATCCTCCCTTCAATACGATGGAGTTGTCCCGTCCCCTTGGCTGAAAAGCACCCCCAAAGCATGATGTTGCCACCACCATGCTTGACGGTGGGGATGGTGTTCTTTGGGTTGTACTCGGTGTTCTTTGCCCTCCAAACACGACGAGTTGAGTTGAGGCCAAAAAGTTCTATTTTGGTCTCATCTGACCACATCACCTTCTTCCAGGCCTCTTCTGAGTCGTCCAGGTGGTGAATGGCGAACTTCATGCGGGCCTGTACATGTTCCTTCTTGAGCAGGGGGGACCTTTGCGTGCGCTTCAGGATTTCAATCCATGACGGCGTAGTGTGTTACCAACCATTTCTTTTGTAACTGTGGTCCCAGCTTCCTTCAGTTGATTCATCAGTTCCCCCTTGTGGTTTTGGGATGATTCCTCACCGTTCGCATGATCAGGGACACCCCACGAGGCGAGATCTTGTGTGGAGGCCCAGACCGAGGGAGGTTGGCGGTGGTGTGGTGCTTCTTCCATTTCCTGATAACTGCACCGACAGTTGATCTTTTCTCTCCAAGTTGCTTTCCGATTCTCTTGTAGCCCATCCCAGCCTTGTGCAGATCTACAATCTTGTCCCTGATGTCCGTAGAGAGCTCTTTGGTCTTGCCCATGGTGGTGATGTTGGATGCTGGTTGTTTGGGTGTTGACGGGTGTCTTTTATACAGGTAACGAGGTGAGGCAGGTGTATTTGATGTAGATAATTGGTTGGGATTGGGGCTGTGTCTTAAAGAAAGACTAACTGGCTTGTAGGAGCCAGAATACTTGCTGTTTGGTAGGGGGTCATATACTTGTTTTTCCTCATCAGATGGTTATCGATTTTTATAAATTCATATGATGTGATTTTCTGGAATTTTCTTTGGGATTCTGTCTTTCACTGTTAGAATGTACATATGATTAAAATTATAGATCGTTGCATTCTTTGTAAGTGGGCAAACCTGCAAAATCAGCAAGGGGTCAAATACTTATTTCCCCCACTGTAAGTAAGTAAAGTTTATTTCTAGAGCACATTTAAACACAGCTATGACCCAAGGGCTTTACAAAGAAGCACCAAGGTGATGATAAACACCATACAAAGGTTAAAATAAAAAATAAAAAAAGTAGAATCAAAATACACATACAAAAAACCATCCCAATCAACAACAACAAGCAGCAATTTAGAAATACATAATTATAGACATGACAGAATGAGCGCTTAGTGTGTTAAAAAGACTAGAGAGTAAAAATGTGTCTTTATCCTTGATTTACAGAAATAGAGGGAGCACATCTGATGTCTAAAAGGCAGCAAGTTCCACAGTCATGGAGCAACAGCTGTTAAGGCTCTGTCACCTTTCAATATAAGACAAGATTGGGGGACATCAAGGAAAGATTTGTCCTCAGATTAAGAGACCTTGAGTGCCCACCGTGAATAAATATACTTTTTAAAGTATTCAGTACCATATGTGGCATGGACAGAATAATTAGTATAATTTAAAAAAGAATAATACAACTGTAAATATTCTCCCACACATACATGTATATGTAGCCTACACTTACAGACAACCACAAATAACCCTGTCTGTTTGGCCCTGTAGTTGAAACCAATTTAATGAGACCTTACAGGCTGTAATGTAGAATTACACTCAATTCAGCCACTGCCATATCAGACAAAATTAGCCTTTCCCTTTCATGCGTGCAGCCTTGCTTTATCCATTCTCTGTCAAAATAAGGCTCAAAGAGTTGCTCCATACTTTTTCATTAGACAACTGTGTATACACACTCACTCTCACTCACACACACACACACATACACACACACACACAAACACAACGTTTACTGCTGCATGGAGCTTGATTATAGCCATTAGCAGTGTGACAGCAGTGCCACAGTTAATGATATCTGTGTTATATACGGAGGACAGCTTTGTGGTGAGTTATTAATACTAAGATGCCTCGTCTTTTATGGCCTTATCAATAAAGGCTGTTCCGCCAGTCAATACAGCTGCTTCACACCAATGACTATTCATCCACAACGCAAATCGACCCAGTATGTGTGTGTGTGTGTGTGTGTGTAGCAGACTGTTAAAGCGTGTGGGTATATTGTGTTTTGCACAACATGCACATTGTTCTTTTAAAGATACCATGGTGGCTCAGTGGAATATGGACTCTTGAGTACTAAGAGTGCAAGAGTTTCTTCCCATCTCCCAAATGTGATTGTGAATGTGAATGTTGATTGGATTTTCTGTCTTTAAAGATTATCTGTTCCATTACCATACATACAGTATATTCAGGGAGAAACTTGACATGGTGCTGGCATTGGAATGGGCATGAAACTACAAGCTACCATTGAGGTACCTAATAAAATAATATCATGAAAATGTTTTAAAAGAAAATGTCCTAGATGAATAGTCTGTGTGAAATTCACTCAGTGCTTTGCATTTTACATAATTAGTTAAAATGTGCCACTGTTCTTTTCACAGCTAGGTCAACACAGGTTGTAAACAAAAACAAATCCCCAGTTTTACAGTAGCCTACCATACTTGCAAAGATGAAATGCAACACAAAACTATGTTTGACCCATCTTTTTCATAAAAGTTTGTGAATTGACTTCCTGATTAAAGTTAGACATAATGTGATAATGAGAATTTAAATCATAAAAGACTGGTTCACATTTATGAAATGTAGCTGCAAACAGAGTAAATTGGTAGAAAGGAATGTGTGCAGCAGGGTGCCAGAAGGAAGTGAATAAAAAGGGGGGGAAAGCAATCACAGCAAGCATTACATTGTACAAATGAGACAGCAGATTTATGAAAGTCAAACAGGTGAGAGGTAAGTGGTGCACAGTTGAATGAATATGACAGCAAGGGACCACAATGGGCAAAAGTGGGTACATTTCAAATTCTAGTCTGTATATTTTATAATATAGGAGAAGGAGGGCACAGTGCAACATTTAAGAAAGGTTTGTGAATAGCAAATGATGGAGGGATCAAATAAGATAATAAAAAAAGAACAAAATGAAAAAGAAATCTAGAAGACAAATGGCATCATGATTTGGGTGCCACTGTGGTGGCTTACATGTATTAGATGGGCTAAACTGCTGAACCATAGCTAGGCTATTTATTCTCACTAAACAGTAATCACAACCCACCAATCTGTCAGTAATTGCACTGGACTCAACACTACAGAACACATAATCTCTCTGAGTCTCTTCTATCTGTCACTAAAACACATGTTAGCTGGTGAGAATAAGTGTGTGTTTAAGACTGGAGAGCATTTGAGAAAGCTATAGTCTGTGTTAACATGGAGGAGGTTCAGAGTGTGGACAGGTGTATGCAGGTGCTCTGAATGTTAGCGGTGGTGGCACACAGCTCATTTAGGTATAAAATCCTGAGCGGCTGCAATTACCGCAATTTGCGTCAAAACACTCTCAGAATCATATCTCAGTCAAATTTAGTCATACAGACAATACACAGATTTGCGTGATTTACATTGTAAATGTAAGTTACATTTACCAAAGATATTTGTTCCGTCGCAAATAGACGTCCATAAATCCACTTGGAAATCACCACGTTATTAAGTTTTCCTCAGTATCAAAGTAATCCATTAATAGTTTTCAGTCCAACAACCATGAGTACAGTGAAAACAGGAACTGCAAAGAGCAAACCGGCATACTTTTAATGGTGCCAGTTAGCCAAAATTTAAACAAATGTGGGCTTAAAAACGGGGCTCACGTAGCTCAGAGCGTAACCTAATGACATGGCAGTATATTGTTACCTGTTGACATCCCCCAAAGCACTGTGGGAACTGTAGTTCCGGGGAGTGAGGTGGGCACAGTTTTGAAAACTTTCTGCCCAAAATAGATTAAGATCAATGCTGCAACAAAGTGGCATCACATAGACCTACGCCTTTAATTGGTGTGAACAGGGTTGGCCATCAAGTCTTAAGTGCTAAAGTTGCCACTTACTTTTTACATACACTTGCCTCATCTGGGCAAAGACCACGTGCACTAACTTAGCCAAAAAGACATATGGGATTTCCCTGCTCGCTGCACTGTGCTCTGTGCACGCTCTGTTCCAGTTTGAGTTGTATTTTTCTTGTTCGCCTTGCCCATAAAAGTCTGTACGCACTGCTGCTTCTCACTCCAGCTCAAAGCTTTGATCCAGTACTTGACTCCATCAAAATCTCTGGCGTTAAATATTTTATCGCACTCAGTGCTAATTATGTTCACCTTTAAACGGAAAGGAAAATGATATTCTTTTACAACCCTGTACAAGAAGATCTTTGGTGTGTATACACCAGGTAAATATACAGTATGACCTATTAGGTTTGCACAGCTGTTCTGAGGGTCCTGTCCAGTCACTGGTTTTTGATAAATGGTTGAGATCAGAAGACGATGAAGACTTTAAAGATGACGAGTCCAAGGATTTCAAATCATTTGCAGCTTTATTCAAACAGTGAGCAAACAATCATGACACAGTGAGCCGACTCTGTATACACACGAATGCCAATACAACAGTGACCAATGAACATCATAATAACGTTATTTCTTATTCTTGTTCTGTAGTGGTCAGTTAATCTATTTCTGTGAAACAGAGTTACAGCTGGGAGGAGGCCAGGGGAAGACCCAGGACTAGGTGGAGAGATTATATCTCCAAACTGGCCTGGGAACGCCTCGGGATCCCCCAGTCAGAGCTGGCTGATGAGGCTCGGGAAAGGGAAGTTTGGGGTTCCCTACTGGAGCTGCTGCCCCTGCGACCCGATACCGGATAAGCGGATGAAGATGGATGGATGGAGAGTTACCTTTGACACAGCTCATTATTTGGGAGACACTAGCTTACACATTCTGATTTACAGTATTCCTGCAACCTAGTGTTCACTTCATGCTGACTCTGCCCTAAAAGCTCCCTTTGAATGGTTTACTGCATTTTAACTTTTACATGAATAAATATCAACCTATCAGTTTTAATGATCACAGATTAGGCAAATTTATTTACAGTAACTAGGCTACTTATTCTGAATTCGTATCTACATGTTTTGATTGTAAAGCCAGCTGCTACTGATGTCCTTACATAACACATGAGTGAAACCATCTCTTGCTGCTTTTTAGTTTCTCAGTGGATGATGCTGCAGGAGTAATTTTAGGTTTCAATGGATGTGGACTCAAAGTCGCCACTGTAACTGTTAGTCAGGCCTACAGGGGATGAGCGTTTCAACTCAAAACACAGGTGTTTAGTGAAATATTCCTTTCCAAGTCGTCTCAAACCCAAGGCAAATATGGCCGCAGATTCATCAAATTCCCTTGCTCTGCCTTTCTTTCCACCCCGCTTGATTTTCTCTGGTTCTGTATGTGTTGAATATTGTATTGTACAAGATAAAATCATTTCCTCCCTCTCTCCAGTGCTTATTGTATACAGTGTGTGCGTGTGATTGTGTATACATTTCTATCTATGTGCCGGATTGCTTATGTTTTCCTCCCCCGGCTTATGCCGATATAAATATCTCAGGTAATTAATAACTGCAAAGACCTTTGAATCTCAGATGGGATTTCCACTAGGCTCATCCACTCAATTTTCACCTCCAAGCGCAGAGGGAGAAACAGAGGAGAAGAAGCATGGGAGCAGGAAGAGAGAAACAAAGAGTTCATAGAGAACAGTGAGGCAAGAGAAAAAAGTGAAATAAGAAGAGAGGAAAGAGGAGAAAACTGCATGCATGATACAGTGGAGGAGAGGAGAAATGAGAATCAGGAGCAGTCAGCAGAGCAAAGGAAAAACGTGAAAGGAAAGAAAAAATTAAGAAAGGACGGCCATACTGAGAAGGAAGCATACACAGGACACTGAAGAAGAGACAAAAGAGCAAATGCATTTTTAGTGAGGTTAGAGATGTATTTTGGTCAATCCAAGAGGAGAAGAAAATATAGAAAAGAGAGGCAGTATGACATTTAATACAAGGAGATATAGTAAGTAGGAGGTAGGGGTTATTCAATGCTTCTATCAAAGGAGACTGATTCAACTAATCTCACAGTTGAATCTTTGCACAGCATTATGAAAGGAAGAAGGCATTTTTTGGCTATATGGGGGTGCTCAATTTTCTACTTTAACAACCTGTTTTCTCCGAATAACTTATTATGCAGTCTTTTATAATATAGATATCAACATAAATAAAATGTGAAAAGAAAGAAGCTTTTAATTAATCTTTTTATAGTGCTTGAATAAATCCAACAGCCCCAAGACAGATTTAAGTTTCACATTTCATGATCTGTGACCGATGTAGGAGCATCTTGATGGCAGGGATTTGAATCTTTAACCAGTGCCAAAATGGCCTACTGAGCAAGGCTTTTTTGACCACCAGCCACAGTCACTTTTTACCAGACAGTGTTTGTTACTTCATAAAAGGTAAATAAAACAGGACTAGCTGTTTCTCTTTGATCCTATCATATCCTATTCATGGTAGCCTACTCGTGGACATTGAGCCGTCATCACGTGCTCTAGTAAGGCCTTATCCTGGGCCGACAGGATTGAAACAGCGGCAACTTTCAGTGTGAAAAACGTTACAGCGTACTTAAAATGTGTACATGTTGGCAGGACGGTCTGAAATGTTTTACACAGCCTTTTGCTGTACATTTTGTTGGTAAATGTGAGATGTTCGAGTCACACATGTCTCGTCTTCATATCAGACACAAGGAAATGAATTTGACCCGTTCTCACTCCGCTTGGTCAGTGGCTGCACGTGGGATTGCTGGGATTGTCGCGAGTAATGAAAATGCGATAGGGGGCCCCAGCTGTCAATCAATGTCTTCCAGTGATGCGGGCCCCTGATTGGTCAGGGCCCGTAAGCAACTGCGTACCCTGCTTACCGATAGTTACGCGTCTGAATCATTCAATTCTGATTGGCTACCTGCCAATGTGATAGGTAGATTGACAGTGTATATACTGATTACTGGCACTTCTGATTTTGGCCACATGAGTACCCTCACTTTTACCGTGTACCACCACCTTTTGTGATTAGCATAGACTGTTATAGAGACACTATGTAACTTTTCCCTCTTTGGCCCCCTACATGTTGTCTCATTGGAACTACAGCCGCTCGAGCTGCAGTTCCAATTAGACAACCTTTAGGAAGACCGAAGAGGGAAAAGTTACATAGTGTTGCTTTAACATTAATGGACAGAGCATCCAGTTCAGCATAGTGCTGCAAATGCGGAAGTGTCTTAAATCTGCATTCTGTCTGAATTCCAACAGGGGATGACACATGCAGTTGCAAAAGGAGGTCTGTTTCTGTAGAAGTCTCTGAGAAAACGAATCACTTCTCACTTGATTTATGAGTAAACATTCAACCTAAATCGCTAATTTTAAGTCTTCTGCAATACAGAATCATGTTTATTTTTTTCTATTATAGTCTTGTTGGTTTTAAATTCGGCGATAAAACAGGGGGTGTTTTAGGGTATGACTGATGTGATTGCCAGCGAAAAGTGTGTAACGTAACGCGACTCCTCCCTCTCGTGCAAACTTGACATCTCAGATCTCCACAAACCAATGGGTGACGTCACACATGCTCTGCCCATTAATATTATAAGTCTATGGTGGTTAGTAGGTACGCAACCCTAAATAACTGAGCTTAACGCTGAGGAAAGAGAGTTGAAAATGTGCTTGTTTACATGGATAATTGTACTGGATAATCATATTATTGTAACCCTGGTCGCTGTAGTAGTAGGCTAATGTGACGGTGTGCCACCGCCCAATGCAGGTGCACAGCCATGATCCAGTGTGCTGCCCACGGCATGATCCATCCGCGCCAATGATCACCATCAAACAGCTGCATTGTGGTTTATATTCCCTTATTGCTGAAAACGTTTGGAAATGTGTAGTGGCAGTGCTCTCCCCCCCCACCCCATCAGAGTGATCACCCCGTAAGATTGAGACGAAGTAGGAAGAAAACTGTTAACCTCAGTCAGGGCTTCAAACAGACTGCAGAACTATTCAGTGTGTGGAAACCAGGTCCAAAACACTGAAAATAGGAGAACTTCAATTATGGCTTCATTCTGTAGAAGAGCAAAGAGACAGCAGAGTGTCTAAGTGCATCTCTGTCTTTTATTCTGTGGCTATTGTATGTGTGTTTAGAGGTTCAGGTGTCTGCATGTACAGCACAGCATTTTCTGTGTGCTTTCAAAAGTTTTGACATTCCTGCTCAAACATCAGTGTCTCTGGCTGTGTGTGTGTGTGTGAGTGTGTGTGTGTGTGTGTGTGCTCTGAGAGTGTCGGATACTACTGGCCACCCCAAGCTCTGTATCTCTGTAGTGGTTAGCAGTTAACATGGCAGAAGTGTCATTGAGCTTTCAGAGCTCTTCTGCACAGAACAGACAGCCCTAAGCGCAAATCTTTTCCAAGACGCCTGGCACTACACCACACTCACACACACGCACACACACACACTCACACACACACAGACAGAGAGAGACAAAGACAGAGAGATGAAGTTTTTATTGGTGACAGTATAATGTGTAGACTATTTTAAACAATTGTATCTGATTATTGAAACTGTAATGTAAATATTAAAGCTGATATGCAACACCCTAATGCAGAGCCAGCTTTGTATGTCATGCTTTTTAATTCTGATCTTTTTGTGACTTTATTTTTATCCCTGTTTGTCACCACACAGTAACTCAGATGTTGCAGTTTGTCACACTGCACTTGAGTAAGGAATGATAATCTGATTTTTGTGAGTTCATGTACTGTAACTTGGGTGATTAGGGAAATCTAGCTCTGATATTAGAGTAGGAGAGGGAAGGAGTAGGTATTTTATTGGGAAGATCAAGTTGGCATATTTTGCCTTACAGATGTTTAACTGAAATAAAAGAACAGATGAATAAATGCATTAGTACAGCAGATGTTTGAGCAGACTCGTGAGGACCCACATGTAGAAGATCTACATCTTCATTACTAAATCTGACTTTTCAGCTACAGCAACTGTTTTTTGTAAAATCGGTCATTATTCATGCCTGTCACACTGCAGGCATGAAATGAAACAGAAATTGTATTTTTACTGTCCTGTGGCAACTGGCAGAAAAATACCTCGCTGATATTGTACCCGGCAGCTTCAGCCTGCCTTGTCTTTGTGAAGAAGAAGCGGGTAGTTTGCTGCAGTCACATGTGTTGTTAGCCTCAAGGTATACACTCCAGACATTTTAATGTGCTATAACTGTAGAATTCATCAAAGTGCCTTTGTTTTTTCCCCCTACCACTTCTGCTGATTTTGCTTATTTTGCAAATAGCAATGAATACATTTCTTACATCTGGTCAGTCATCTGCTTATAAAGAGAGAGAGAGAGAGACAGCGATAGAGCGAGAGATAATATGTCTATGCACTTTCTTTCATTCACCTTGACATTTCTATTTTTTGTAAGATTACTCTTTGGCCATGTTTACACATACATGGTTATTTTGACAAACGGAGACATTTTCCTTCGTTTGTACTCTTCGTTTACATGCAAACTGAGAATTTTCCTCTGAAAATGAGTCTTTCGAAAACCTCTGGGCAGAGTGGATATTTTTTAAATCTTCATTTGCACATTTTCATGTAAACTTAGACAACAGGAGATTTAGGCAGCCGAGGAAGTGAGGAAGAGAAGAGAGAGGAAGTGTTTGCTGTTGTTGCTATTTTTGGCATTCTGATTGGCTAACGTGGGCTTGAGCTTTTCGTTACACTGCCAACTACAGGTTTGACCTGCTCTTGACGGGTACGGGTAACCAAATAGTTTTCTGAAAACTGACAGCTGTGCACAGGGTAATTTTTGAAACGTTTGAAATGTCCATTTATGAAAATAGCCGCCCACGTCTAAACGTAGCATCAACCTACTGTGAATCATCTCAAAGCTAAATTTCTTTCAGCAGGCTTTAATGATTAAACTTTTCAAAAAATTTGTTTTACATTTCTCTCCTTTGTGTTACCTTTTGCTTCATTCTCCAACCACCTTAAACTTCATCATTCGCTATTAACCTCCTTCCCACGCTCCATGGCTCATCTTTCATTCATCTCTCCCTTTTTCTAGCTCTGCGTTACCTCTTCCATACCTTCCTCTAGATGGTAACTTTCCTTTTGATCTTGGCAATGTCATTTCCTTTGCTTTTTGGTCACAACAGCACATACTGTATTCATTAATTGTATAGTCTTATCTTCCACTTGTGAGTGAGAAGGGATAGTCGTGTGTTATCGCTTGATTTCACAGCTCCTCTGCTGCACATGTTTTTTTTAGCAATCATGTCTTCCTTATACAAGCACAGACGTTAAATAAACTAACTGTGGAAAATGGAAATTCTTATACAAGCATAGTGACATTCTTTACAGAATAGATTTGATTTAATTTAATCTCATCTCAGTATCTCTTTGGCCCTATGCTGTAAATGTATGCCTTTGTAACCTGATCCTCTGTTGAACATGGCCCTACTTTGTGTTAACCTGCCATCATTTAGCTTTAATTCTCACCTGGGCCATTTACTGTCATGTTAAATATAAGCTGGTGACTTTAGTTATTAAAGCAGTCAATAGTGAGGCCAAAGAACCAAAACAATATGCCACAAGCATTCTTGTTGCTGGAATATGTATTGATGATAATGAAAGAATGAATGAAACCGAGAGCACAAGATTAATTAATCCTTTGACTTTACCTGCTGTTACAATAATGAAGCTTTCAGTACAAATTTATTTAAAACCCAAAGCACAACCATTTCACAGCTAACTGTCTGCTGTCTACACATTTCACTGGCCTCTTGTTTTTTTTTATACACCTCTGACTTAATTGAGGTGCTGATGATGGCACTAACATTGGTAAACACAATGACTCTTCATCTCTCTCTCTTTCTTTTCTCTATAAATTGCTCTTGCTTGCTTCACATTAAACCACTCTTTTTCTCTGTCCTACTTTTCTCAGTGTCCCACTCCATCTCTTCTCACTTAAAATTTTTAGCTGTTCCTTTTTTGCCTTTGGAATTGTTGTCTCCATAGTACATCTCTATGTACTCTCTATGACTCTGTGATTTGCTAATGTCTTATGCACAAGTAATAACATTTGCAGAAATCATGAAAATGCTTTTTTTCATTTATTTATTTTTTGTATTATTTCTATGTGCGTACAGGCATCTCCCTTGCTCTTCCTCCTTAAATGTCACTCACTCTCTCATCTCTGTCCCGTTCCTTCTTTAGCTATTTCTATTGCGGCATCTCTTTTTAAAACATCATTTTATGGCACTCTATCATTCTCACCCTCTTCCTCTCTCTAAGATGTTAACCCTGAGGGGCTCAAGGATTGCAGCACAGTTGCCATATAGCAGTGTGAGAGATACACAGAGTATGCACACTTTCTTACACACACACACGCACATTCAATTATCCAAACACATGCCTACACACACATGCATGAATGCCACAAGGACACATCTATAAAAGCGGAATCAAAAGGGTCTTGAAATATGGAACACACACACACACACACACACACACACACACACACAACACACACACACACACACACACACACACAGTGTAATAGAAACAGAATGTTAGTAGAGCCTTCATCATCACTGAACAATTCTATTTCTCAGAAAGCTGCAGCATTTATAACAGCATACGATCTGTTGGCACTTTAATAGGGACACTTAAAGCTAAATCTAATGTGATCAAATTGAACAGCTCTTTAATAAATCAAAATAAAAAAGTTGACCCCGCAGTGGGCATGGGTAGAAAATGACAAAATACAAGGGGTTGTTTTGATCTAGTAATCAACCAGTAAAATAGAAATAACTCTAACACTATGAGTCAAAACAACCCATCTAGGTAAATTTAACCCAGTATTGCAATGGTGCTATATTGACCCACGCTGGGTACTTTTTGAAAACAGTGGCAGACACCTGTTTGCTTCCTGTTGTCAAAATGATCAAAGCAAACTGGAGCTAGTGTTCCCTGTAGGAAAACTAATATCAGTTTAAATAACACGCCTGATTAAATTAAACTGTGTGATGGGAGGTCCAGATTCCAAGCCCTCAAATTGGTGTTGTTTGTATGGGAAGTTTGTTTATAGGAAATGAAGATTTACCATTTGGGTAAGAGGTATACTGAAATAATTTTTCCCAAGACATCCGTGTGTGCGATTGTTGTTGTTATTAACCCAAGCCACAATGTTTTGCTTAGCTTAACTAAATACTTATTTTTAAGATCGTTTTTGGGAGCATTTTAGGCCTTTATTTGCATAGGAGAGATGAATACATGAAAGGGGAGAGAGGAGGAATAACATGCGTCGAGAAGTATATGGGTGCACGCCTAAATACTTTTTGAGAAGACAAGATCTTATCCTAAACCTAATCAAGTCATTTTTGTGCCTAAATTTAATCAAACCTTAATCACAGCATTGTCACACCTTATTTATTTTTTTTTTTTCAACAGCAATTTGTGAAAAGGTTTTGGAAGGAACAGACAAATGATGTCCTTCTGCCAATAGGAGTGTCTGATCACAATGTGCCATTCTAGAGGGCATGAACAAACAATGTATTTTGTCATTAAATTTAGAGGACTTGTCTGTTTTTGTTGAGGCTTTGTAAGAGACAATATTGTTGAGGTCGGTATAGTATTGTTGCACTAGATTGCATTTTTCTAATATTTTTTTCATTTTCTCTGGCTAAATTTGCTTTGTACTTTTAACGTACTTACCGTTTGTTCCATGCCATACCTACTTTCTTCTGTAACTCAAAAACCATCCCCCGTCAATTACCTCATCTTCCCCAGTGTAATTTTCTGCGTCAGTCTCTCTCACCACTTAGCCACCCTTTTCTTCTCTCTCACTCACACAGAGGAAGCTGACATATGTGTGCCATCACATGTTGTCATATTCTGTGTATTTTCTCATGCTCCTGTGCACATTTTCTCACACACTCTTGACTCCTGTGTAAATGTCTTTGTCGTCTTCGACACACCTCTGTAGGAGTCTGAAATTGTAAAGTTGAACTCAGAAGTTTAGGCTCTCAAGATCTGTACATGTAAGAAGACAAACTTATTTGGAAGCAACAAACAAATATCAGATTTTGACACTGAGACCTACATGTATGTTTCAAAAACTATGTTTTATGTTTAAAATGTTACAGAGACATCAGAGGAACCTATCAATTACCAAAGGGATTGCCAAGGTTCTCAACAAAAATGGTGATGCATATTAACCAGCACCTCCAAAGATGTAGCAAATGTTAGCATAGACAATACGAAAATGTACTTAAAGTATTAAAAGTAAAAGTACTCAATGCAGAAAAATCCTCACATGTATAAACTGGAAATTATCAAAACAGTTCTGTCAATCAACTGTCAATCAAGTGTTTAATTGTCTAATCATTTCAGCTGTACTAAGGCCGTTGTTGGGTTTATAAACTAAATTTGTTAACTAAAGATGTCAGATTAATAAGTGGAGTAAAAACTACAACATTTCTCTCTGAAATGTAGTGGAGTAGAAGTAGAAAGTGGCACTATGAGAAAAGACTCAAGTAAATTACAAGTACCTCAAATGTATACTTCAGTACTTGAGTAAATGTACTTAGTTACATTCCACTACTGTAAATCAAGAACATAATTGAAATCAAAATAATTTCAAACAAACAGTTTTAAAGTGCCCATATTAAGAAAAAAAAACACTTTTTCTGGGTTATTTTGTGTCTGTGTTGCTTCCACACGCATACAAACTTGGAAAAAAATAAACTATCCATGATGTTTTGAGTGAGATACAGGTTTCTGATAGTCCTTTGCCTTCAGTCTCCGGGTGAGCTGTTCTAAATCTGCACGGCTTTCTACGTCACTAGCCGAGAAGAAGTGGTGTATCTTAGCACATGCTAGCGCTAGCCTGCTAGCTCGTTCTCAATGGCAAAACACTGCTACAACACACATTAGTTTACCATAATCTACAAAAGAACTACTTCCATGTCCCTGTTCTGCAGGTATTCCACACGTGTGCCCTCGTTTAGAATCCTGCCTTGTACTGACCAAAGCTGTAAAAAAAGTTATCTAGCTGATGTGATCTTACCTAGCTACTGCACATATGCAACTCCCAACAAAGATAGTATAGAAGTAAGATGTCTCACTCTGTAGCTAAAACAAAGACCTAAACACACGGTGAAAACATGATCTGCAGCAATGTGCAGTACAACAAAAATATGTTTTTTGAAAATGAAACCATGTAAACCTATTCTGGTACAACCTCAAAATACAATTATGAACCTGAAAATGAGCATTATATAGGCGCTTTAAACTTACTTTAAACTTCACACCCAACTGTGCTCCTCTTTGCTTATTGCTCATTTCTTTTACAAATTCTTGCAATTAAACAAAAAAAAAATAACAGGTAATTTGTTGAGGCACTAAAACAAAACCAGTTTGATAACCTTGGTGTTTTAATTGACTACGAAATAAGTTTTAACAGTCATGTAAAATCAATAACAAAGTAACCATTGTATCACATTAAAAACATAGCTAAAGTCAGGGACTAAGATTTGGAAAAATTGATTCATGCTTTTATCTCCAGCAAAATTGATAACGGCATTCAAGTCTATGCTTCCTTCAAAGACCATCAGGCACCACCGACTAATTCAAAATTCAACCACAAGAGTTCTGACCAAAACCAAAAGGACAGCTCACATCACCCCCATCTTAAAATCTCTACACTGGTTTGCCAGTAAGGCACAGAAGTCTTATGTATAAATCTTTACATGGAGTTGGCCCTAAATATACAGTATGACTGACATTGTGGAGCAATATAACCCTGCGAGACCTAGCAGTCCACTTGTGAGTGGGCCGCTAGTCATGCCCAGGGCAAAATCTAATCAAGGAGGCTTTAAGTCATTATGCAGCACAGTACTGGAACCAACTGCCTGATGGTCTTAGGAATGTCCCAACCACTGCAGTGGAATTCAGACTTACTTATTGTTCTCAAGAGCTTTTAACTAAATGTTTTTTAAACTCATGGTCTTTTTAATAAAACTACCTTGCATTCACAGTATGAAAACATCACTAAAGTATCTGAGATTAAACAGCTTTGAGTGTTCAACAACAATAACTATTTGTCACGATTTATCAAAACAGAAACCCAGAAGCAGACCAGGACAAGGGGAGTATGAATAATAAGGTGAGTAATTATTGAAAAAAACTAAAAACAGTGTAGCAACGGGTCAGCCCAGAAGGTAGGCAGTGAATAAAATGAGTGGTAGGAGGATAGTGCCGGTCCAGGAATGTAGTTGAAGTTGACGGCTAAGCAGGAATGATTTCCAATCCAGATGAAACTGCAGACAGAAAACAGGAGGCAGATTAGCGGCAGGCAAAAACAACCTTTCTCAGACTTTCATAAAACAACAAGAGGCTACAGACAAGAGCTACACGTACTGCTTACGCTAATGATCTGGCAGGGAATGGATGTCAGGTCATGGCTTAAATAGAGCCGAGGTGGTGATCAGGACTAGGTGTGCAGATGACAGCAGGTGTGTGTAGTGGAGAATCTGCTGTGATGCGTTCAGGAGACTCGGGACAAACAGATATTGGTTAGAGCAACACAAACACCAGCGACACCAAGTCATGATACAGAGTCATGACACTATTAGCCTTTAGATACTCTAGATACCAGAACAGGTAAACTCTGTGAAAGAAAATACATTTTTTTGTATGAATTGTATTTTACTGTATTGTTCTGTGAAATGAAACAAGTATGATTTAGACATAAAGATCTGTATTGATGTATCCTCTGTGCAACAAAGTTCACATCAAATCAGTAGAAGGGAAAGATTAATGCAATTGCCATTGGCAGATCGTTGGGTAATTACTCATAGGTGCTCTCTCACACACAGGCAGAACGTACACATGTAGGGTTAGACAAAATGCAGATACATTTGTACAATACAGTATTCCTTCTTTGTGTCACCTGATGGTTGTTGGTATTGCTCTTCTTCTCTGCTCTGCATATCTGGTTTTATTCTAACTAGTGCAGTGCCCGTTCAAAACATGCCTTTTATGAATGAGCCGATTGCTTAGCCTGCTGTATTGCTGCTTGCAGCTTTCTCCAGAACCATTGAACCATTGTAGTCCGAAATAACTTACAGAAGGCCTCCAAAGCACTTAAAGGGCTGCAATGCAGTTTTGGCCATTTTGCTTTTTGCTTGCAGGTTTCTTTATAGCGCTCCCCCTACAGCTTCAAAATAGATATTTGGCAGCTCCTATGTTTACTTGTGTCTGACTCCTTGCTCGGTCAGTCTGCCGTTTCCTCTTCCTCTGTTCATCAGACAATGCTTTCCTAGTTTTCCGCTTCTTTTTTGCCGGCTCAACCATGACAATAATGTGAAATACTCCATTGCTACCTTGTTAGCCCGTTCCTGAATGGGTGTATGTGTGCAGTGGCGTGAAGTAATTCATTACATTGCAAGACCTGATATCACGCGATCCTTTGTGACGCTGATGCCGGCTGAAAGTTGCAAGTGTGGTTTTTCCACTCACAGGCTCTAGGGGAGAGCGAGACAACCAGCATTCAACCCGAAAGAAGTCATATAACCATTCCAATGACTCAGAAGCTGTTCAGTTAAGGTAAATTAAGCTAAAAAAACTGCATAGTTCCCCCTTAATATGCAACTGATGGCCTATACTACTGACTCACTGTGTGCTTGAAAACATACATTTTCTTAACACAGAACATTGTAGATTCAGATTCTACTCACAAAATACCACATTTAAAATATGATGCATTTAACTATCCAGCATTGTATTAGACCTTAGTAGATTGTGCTGATAATGCCTCTCTTTTTACTTTAATTAAACATTTGAAAGTTGAACTTGCACCTGCGGTCTCAGGCGGTCATATGGCATAAATGAAGTGCCTCATGAATAGTTTTGTTTTTTTATAAAGCTCAACCTGTAACACATATTCAATAACACATCATGGTAGTTCTAAGCCATGTTGGTCGGGCGTTAGAAGCAGGGAACCCGGCTGAGCAGTGCACAGAATGGCCGGTAACAACGTGCTGGAGAGCCTCAACCTGTGTTTACAGGTCGAGGTCGACATGTTTCTGTGCGCCTCAATCAGCTGCGGCTTATCTAGAGATTCAGCATATCCCCTATTTCATCGTTTGCATGTAGGGTAGGCAGCAATGAGTTTTTGGCAATGATCAGTTTTTGGCAAGACACCTGTAGCCGGTGAACCGCAAACAATGTCCCTTGTAGGGGAGTCAGCAACTCCCTGTCCCCGCTGCTGTACTGCGCATGTGTGGGGACACTCACAAAGATTTTTGATTTATATATATAGATGTAATCTTTGGTGTGATTACAGTTTTCATGAATGTTATTATTTTGGCCTTCGAGCTTGCTTTTTGTTATTTCATATCAAAGATGGTGAGGTATCTGTGTCTCTCATCTTATTTGTTCTCATTTTCTACCTGTCTCATTCTGTTTCCTCTATCACAGAGGAAGACCTCAGAGGGAATGCACATTTCAGCCATTTCCTCTCCTCCTTTCTCACTCTTTCATTTCTCCTCTCTCCTTCTATTCCCTCCACTCTGAGTTAAGAAACCACAATGCTTGTCGTTAACTTTCTCATACCATGTGTCTCCCTTAGGGCACCTCCATTGCCTCCCCCCTGATTTTTGTCATCCATTTTTGGCTCACTGTCTCTCTCCTCTTTCTCCTTCTTACACACCATTTGTATTTTAGTATTAGTATTTCTCCCTCTATTGCAGACAGCAGGTAATTTCAGCACTCCTAAACCGTCTTCATACTTCACTCTACCAACACATCATATATCTACCTCCTGATCATTTCTGCAGCATGACACCTCAGTGGTCATTTGATCTTTATGATCGCAGCCCTGTCGGAAAGCATTTGACCACAGAACACAAACACAGGTTGTGGAATGGCAGATTAGTTTAATTGTTTGGTACAGGCTGGAGTCTAAGGCTGGCACTAAATACAAAACAATAAATCAGATGGGTTCAAGAACAAACAAGTGATGCCTAAGTCTGACTGAGGTAGACTAATCTAAAAATGGATGGAAAATGGATAAGGAAAGGAAAGACATATTTGCCCACTACTGCTGAGACCACCAGTTGTATATAACAGTGCTACTCTTTAAACTGGCAGTATTTGCTGGTGGGAAGCCTGTCTCTGTATGGTGCTTTACAACTTAGAATAACCATACATTATCCCTTTGAAACATTTTCAGTTTGATTTAAATTCTGGTACTAGAACTGAATTGTCTTCTGTTATCTGTTGATTGTTGGAGCAGTTGATGCAAGAATATTTTCTGTGTGAATAGACAAAGTTTTATCTTATCTTATCTTAGATTGTTGTAACATTAGCTCTAGTGCTAAATCATAGCATAACACAGAGACACAATTATTAATGTATTCTCTTACTATTTATCCGGTGCCACAGCTGAATGAATAAGATAAATGTTGGGTTAAACAAAAGAAAGTCTTGTAAGTTTTATTAACTATAAATGTAACATGACGTGACAAATAGATCATATTTTGGCTAAAGTTTTTACCAAAGTTAATTCAGCTGTGAGCAGGTTGTAAACTTTGAAGCTTGATTCTACTGCAGTTGTATCCGCTCCTATGGAGTCAACAAGCAGTAATACGGACAGTGCCACTCTGCCATTATTACCCAGTTTGTGGATTTAAGAATAATACTACCTCTTAATCAGAGGGTGCATTATTCTTTAATCCTAAAGTCCTGTCAACAGGACTCAAGCATTTTGCTGCCACCTATCGTCTACGGTTATCAAGTGCAGCACATACTTAAGCCCCCTCTTACCGCCATAGCGCTAATGCAGTTACTGTAAGTGGCAGCAAGCGCAAATGGAATACTGTATACATCTGTATATTTGTTTATGTTCATTAGGACAATTTAACAAGTGATTTTATACATTAGTTATAGTGGGTGTCAGTTATTTATGTTGTCTTTTTAGGTAGAAGATTTTTTTTTCACTTTGCAACAAATTCTTAAAAAAACAATAACCTACTGCACAAAACAAAAAACATGTTGAAGCTGAAAACCCTGTTTTTGGTCTGCGCTGCCACACTGTTTTTTAAATAAAACAATGGTTATGAGGTTGACAGAGATCTTGCATCTTGCTTTGTTCTTTCATGATTAACTTTGCATTGGGGTTTGAAACACTCTGGGGAAAAATAAATGGTTCACTGTGCCATATAAATAAGTAACTGCTGAAAACCAACCAGCTGTGAATATGCAAAGGTAACTTGATTTGGGTTTGAATGTGCATGTGTGTGTGCATGCATACATTCATCTCAATGTATTTGTTGTGTTTGCACATTCCTGTGGCTGCTCTCTCCCATGCCCCGAGGAATTTCCTGGAGTTCCCTGTTTCCTGACCACCTGTTATTGTCCTCCATCACATGCTTACTCACAGCGTGCCCCACATCATGCAGACACACACATATACACACAGTTATGCAGCATGATAATCTATTATAAAAGGAACCCATCCCTTTCCTGATTAAAGGTGTGTGTGTGTGTGTGTGTGTGTGTGTGTGTGTGCGTCAGAGGTCAGAGTCTGTCCTCTATGACTCCTGACCACCTTTCAGCCAGCCAGAAAAGAAAAAAAGAAAGAGACATTGTGAAAAGTAACTACAGCATCTAACAAATGAAAGAAAAGTAGTTTTAGGCTGCATATAATGAATGCTATTACATGTCATTAAATGATATTGGAGATTCAATTCAAATGTGTAAGCCTGCCTAGTAGTAGCTGAAGATAAAAAAGTAAAGACAAGACAATACGATACAAGAAGCGAGAGGTGGACTTAAGATGAAAAGGGGGGAAAAACAAGCTGAAAGGAGTATAGGGGTAACAAAGAATAGCTGTGAAGGAGATGTGTTGTAGTATCTGGATACATGTAGTATCCAGAGGTGAACTTTTTCTTGACAGCAAGGTGATAAGAGAAGAAGCAGGCTCACTTTAAAGTTTAATGGCACAACATTAATGCCCCACCAACCAACACTGGATAACAGTTTTGGTTTCAACAACTGACAACAAAATCCCTGTGTGTGTGTGTGTCTGTGTTGTTTGTGTCTTTCCCCACGTCAGCATGTTTGTTCTCTCTTGTGCATTTATGAATCTACCATTCTGTTTCCACAGATTTGTAAGTGTGTGTGTGTGTGAGTGTGTGCGTGTGTACATGTCTGTTTCCTGCTATTGTATTTTACTTCAGCTTCCACCCAGCACTAATTTGTCTGTTTGTGTGTGCCAGATGAACCGGCCTACCTTAAGTGCCAACAGTTTCCAGGATGGGGACATGACTTTTTGTCATGAGTCAGTACAGGCTGTGTTATAAATGTCCAGGGGTCTTGTTTTTAAAGCACATTGTCCTTTGATTTCTTCACTTTATGAGTATGATAATCGTAAACATATTTTCCAATACTGAACATACAGTACACAAGGTGCCAGACTAAGTGGGTAAAACTCACCTAGGGTGGGTATCACTACCTTAAATGTAATACCAGCTTCTACATGTACATGATACTTTTTATTCATGCCTGAATAAATCAGATTAGTAATGCAAAAAAAAAGCTTCTACTGCCTGTTCTACTAAAGTTTTAAATTGTGTTCAAAGCTCCATTTAAATCCAACACTATGTTGCACTTACAACTGCATTCCATTGTTTTAAATAATATATTTATTTTACTAACACTTCAGCAGCACTGTAGGTCAATTCCAACTCCAAGATTGGATTGAGAAGAAAAGCTTGAGTTGCCTTTCACTTTCATTTAGCCTTTTTACTGCACATTCCCCTTGCGGGATTAATAAAGTATACATTGTTATTATTATTATTATTATCATAAACTCTAACAGTGCACAGTGATGAATAAAGGAAAACTAGCCCTGTTAAAAGTAAAAAAAAAAAAAATTAGGTAATGTAGAAAAATCTGCACTACATGGACGATGGATTTAATTTCTAAATAAAGGCTCTCCCAGCTGTTTGTTTTAACAAGATGATGGTGTGGAAAGCCACTGAACTGAATGGTATCCCTCCTCAAGTGATCTTAATGCCAATACCAATAGTAGCCACCAGCTAATTTGATTTTTGGCCCATGGTACGATGCAAAGAACTTCAATGGAAAGGTGTATACTGCAAATTAAGCTTCATATGTGTCTGACTGAGATCAGTTACTGTAGGCTACATTAGCAGAAGTTAGGAAGAATTAAGGAAATTTAAAGAAACTGGAGTTAAGTTTGGAGTTTGGAATTAAGAAAATTTGGAGCTCCAAAAAAATCAGCGAGACTCTTCAGCTGTAGTCTGTATAAACGTAAAAAGTATACATAGCAAGAGCAAATACCATGTATCAGCTGGGAGGAAGCCTCGGGGAAGACCCAGGACTAGGTGGAGAGATTATATCTCCAACCTGGCCTGGGAACGCCTCGGGATCCCCCAGTCGGAGCTGGTTGATGTGGCTCGGGAAAGGGAAGTTTGGGGTTTCCTGCTTAAGCTGCAGCCTCCGTGACCAGAAAAGCGGATGAAGATAGATGGATGGATGGATGGATGGATGTATCCAGCTAATTTAAATAACTCACCTTACCATATTATGTGAACAGTGAACTTCATTTAATATTTCATGTGGTGGTTTTCTCTCGGAGACTATTTTGCAGAGCCACCATCTTGGCATCCAGAGCTTAGCATTACCCAAGACACCCAAGAGATGCAAACAACCCACAGCGTTTTTTTCTCCTATGCCAGAATGTATGTGTGGAGTTGCCAGACCTTACTTCACAGCGCTGTGGAAATAGGTCTGGCAATGCAAGACTAGTTCAGCTCTAACATTAAGCCTTTACTACTCTACTGATCAGAGACGTAGAGGACAAACAAGAACACAATGACGAAACTGCAAACTTTCATCCACAGCAGCTTTTGGTGGATCTTGAGCATTCACTGGGCAGATACAGTAAGATCAGCAAAAATGATCTCTGACAGAGAACGGGCCCACAACCGGAAGAGAGAAGACACTCCGGACACCAAATACAAGAACCACCGGGCAGGCCCTTAGATGGAGGCCCCCAAGGCACAAGAAAGAGAGGCTGGCCCAAGAACACCTGGCCAAGGGACAGACATCAAGCAGAGCAAGCTCACATTGAAACAGCTAAAAAGGACTGGCTAGCTGTGGTCAACGGCCTATGCTCCATGAAAAAAGAGCCGTAGGCGTAAGAAGAACAAGCTGCAACATATTGGGTATAGTTTCCTGCAGAGGATTAATGAAAAATAATTTCAGGGGTCAGAACACCACCTTAGTCTTGTTCCAGTTGGGACGATGCTTTTAAACATATATTATAGAAGAATATCTCTACTCACTTTGCAGTCAGCTACCTTTCTTTTGGAGCATTTTTACACCTTTTATTTTCACAGGACAGATGAAGACATGAAAGGGGAGAGAGATGGGGAATGACATGCAGCAAAGGGCCGTAGGTCAGAGTCAAACCCACGGCCGCCAAGTTGAACAGTGCGCTCGCTCTACCACCTGAGCTATCCTGGCCACTGCTGCCTTTCTTTTTAGAGATGGTGAAATCTCTCTGCTGGATATTTAAAATATAAATCTTGGCACTATATTCGCATGCACACACACTCATACATGCATACACACACACACACACACACACACACACACAAAATATGAAAGCAGGAAGAGATGCTCCTAATGGAAAAAACTGGTTATTATTTGGATACAAGTATATTTGGCCCCAATTTCCTTCTACTAATGCATCTAATATGTTATAATTTATCTCTTGAAAGGGAAAGATAGACCTATAAAGAGAGTGGTACAAGGTAAGGATCAGACACTTGAGTATGAACTGAATAGAGCAGATGGGGAAAATGTCCAAGGTGACAAGAGAAATGCTGTTCAGGGTAAAATGCTTTAGAAACATTCCTCCTATCCAGCAAGGCTAAATATAGGCTCATCAAAATCTAAACAGCCCATTGAGGAGGAGGGGCAACGGTGTAGATGGGGAAAGAGTTTGTCAGAAACACAGAGAGAGTGAGATTAGAGGGAGAGATGGACAGGTAAAAGAGATTTAAGAAGTGGTTGCAATGGTGAGACGGAAAGTAATGTTAGTTATAATGAAAAATGGAGGGAGGAGAAGAGAATGAGCAATAGGGTCTTTTCTGTTTTGTACCACACAGGAGAGAAAAGCGTGTCACTTCCATCACATAGCAGCTACCAGCTTGCCTGCTTCTCCTTTTAATTCTCTGTTCCCATCCAGTATTCAATAGCCTGCTCCTATTCGGCCAGCAGAAATAGAAAAATGCCTTATTGTCAAGTTTTCTCTTTCATTCCCTCTAATTGAAAAGGGAGGTGTAGGAGCACAGAGGTGGAGGTAAAAATGACAAGGACAAACAGATAGGGATGGACAGTGTTGGGGAGTAATATGTACTGGTTCTGATTATGTAATCAGAATACAAATTATGAGTAACTGTATTCCCTTACAGTTACAATTTAAATAGTTGGCATTTAGAATACAGTTACATTGTTGAAATCAATGGATTACATGATGATACTTCTCTGTTTCACGAGGGTATTCCATATCTAAATACATTGCAGCAATTCCCTGCATTTCCGAGAAGCCCCAATATGAAAACAAAAAAATGAGTTTTTTGCATCATCATTGACAGAGGTAGAGATGGATTTGGTACCAACACAACAGAGCCAGGGCAGGAATTTCATTTCACATTAAAGAAAGAACAGGGAAAATGAAATATAACCGTGCAGTGCAACCTCTGCTTGACGGCAAACCAACCTCCTTTCAGCGTCCAAATTACTCCACCTCCAACCTGAAGCATCTTAAAGTAAGTTATTTCAGCCAAGGGTAGTCATCTGTTGTAGTTTTACTGCTCACCTTGCTATTTTATAGATGTATCAGATAGCCACCTGGTTAGTTGACATGCCACTTTCCATTCTCCTATGTGCTGATTTACTAGCCCCACAGCTGTTTAAGACTGACTACCCCCGTTTGACATGCTAGGTAACGTTAGCTAAAATCAGCTTGTGGTTGCAAGACTGGGGTTAGATTTTTGTAGTAGGCTATGCAATTTGGGACTACAAATATAAAAATCTATCTGCTTGTTCAGGTACACATTCAGCCAGTTGGAACAGAAGAACACACGTTTAGTAAGCAGTATTTGATGGCCGCATTCCTACACTTATAAAATGCAATTTAATGTGGAAGTAACCCAAGTATTCAGAATATGTTACTCAATATGAGTAACATAACGAATATGTTACAAATTACATTTTTGGGCATGTATTATGTATTCTGTAACGGAAAGTATCCTTCCCAACACTGGGGATGGATAGAGATAGAAAACTAAAGAAAGATCTGCTTTTAAGGATGTATCATTTAAATACTATATAAATTAGATTAAAAAGTTTAATCATAATCAAATCCCTTTTGAAAACAAATTAAAATGTAAAATGTAAGATAACAGAATGAACAATACAGTATGCCTCAACTAGGACTAAAGTTGTGTTCTGACAGACACAAGTAAAGCAATTTTTTGTCTGGCATCAATCACACATATTTGATCATTGGATTGTATGCAGTCAAAGTTGATTTGTGTCAATTAGCCAAAGTTGATTTGTGTCAATTAGCCAATGTAACAACTGTATACAGTTGTTAGCTGTAAGCTAGTTAGCAACAAGTGCCTGGGAGTGTGCCTGTGTGTGTGGCAGCTCAGCCTTTGACTGTTCTCAAAAGAACTCAGTTCTTTGTGTTCTCTCTCTCTCTCTCTCTCTCTCTCTCTCTCTCTCTCTCTCTCTCTCTCTCTCTCGTCTTCCCATTGCCTGTGTGCAATTGTGCTGCCTCCACAATTCACTTTGCTTTATGTGTGAAGATACAGTAAGATGGCTATTCTCAGTTGGAAACCTATTTAAAAGATGATTATATTTGTATTCTTGTTATGCTTTTACTGGACAATGCTTGTTACATTTGTGGACAACAGGAGTTTGTGAATTGTGTTTTGGTACAGCAGTAACAATAGGCCATACTGCTGTCAATCTACCCTAGATAGCCAATAATAGACATTTTAAATTGAATTGGTGATTATTCATCAGATTACTTCCAAAGGGCTAAAGTTGAAGTGGAGTCACAAGCCACTCATGTTAAAGTCAAATTCCAAGTATTTTTGAAATTTGTCCAAAGGCATCAGATTTGTGACTTGAGTCAGAATTGAACCAGAGACTGGGCCTGAAGTTGTTCTATAATATACGTTACATCTGCATGCCCTTATACTGGATGATTTTTCTGTTGGAATAGATAAGTAACGGGAAACTAGCAAATGTAGAGTGCCTGAAGGTTTGTATGGTTTGTATGGTGTAATGAGATCTAAGAGGTTCAGGTGTAAGTCCACGTATATTCGTTTATGGAAAAGATGGAAGTGCATGAGCATAAACCAACGAATGCTACCAAATGAGATATGAAAAGAGAAAAGAGATACAGACAGAAACAGAGAAATATGTCTTGAGAGGAATGGGAGCAGAAGACGACAGAGCCTTTGAGGAGAGAGCAGCTGCTCAGTGGAACAGCCGCAGGGCAAATTTCAGAATGCATGACAGAGGGAACCTCCCAAGCCTGGGTATCTTAACACACACAGACACACACAGACACAGACACACACACACAAGATGAGAGATGATTTGTACCATGACGTATCCATGCACACACATGTGTGTCTGCTTCTTGCACTGTACATATATTCATGTGTTTTCCTCTAATTAGTCTCTGAATGTTTCAGCTGTGAGGGCTTCTGCCACGGTCTAACATAAGAAGCCAGTTATCCTGCCTGCCTGTGCCTGGACTATTAATTATATCTTTACGTTAGGCATTGTAATTTCCCCATAGGGAATCAATAAGGAGTATAAATTAAATTCATTAATTTAATTTAATTAAATAAATTACAATGATATAAATATGCAAAAGTGGCAGTTTGAGTGATACAACAACCACACAAAAAGATGGAACATATTAAAGAGGATCTTAGCATTTGAGCAGCCATCTCCTTAAGAAATGTGCAAGTGAAAGTTCTTTGAAAATTATTATTATAGTGATTATTAAAAAAGGACATTCCGAGCATTTTTAAGGTCAAAATAAAGTACTAAATGCTATCACTTGCAATGCCCATGGGTTGGTAAGACATTTCCTTTAAAAATGCAGGCTAAATGATAATGACAATTAAATAAAGACAGTGTTTAAAACAAAAAACAAAACAATTGTAGGCTTAGCTGGAGCCACTTTAGTCATGGAGGGTTTGCTCCACATGCTCATAGTGCTTGCCGTTTTATCTTCAATGCATGAAGTGTACAAAACAGCAAAATAATGTATTAAATGAATGTTATTAATGCTTAATTACAGTTGTTTCCAGCTGCTTACACACAAAATATTTTCATGTCAACACAATTTTTGGAACCTCTCCCTGACTCACTCAATTGCTTGAAACATTCTTTTTCAAAACACTCTACCTAAGACACAAAACTCTAACAGGAAGTGACTTGCTCTCCTTTTTCAAACACAGCCAATCAAAAAGCTACACTGTTTTACCAAGGTGCTCGCACACACTCACACTCACACACACACACACACACACATGCAAACACATTATGCTTAACTGAACACCAACCAATTACTGCTTTAGTATAGGCCTACATAGGTTAGATAGATCAGATTACCTGTTCTTAACAATGGATGTCAACAATAGAGAGAGGGCAAGGGGATGAGGAAGATGAGGGAAAAAGAGAGCCATTTCTGATGAGATCAGGGCCACACTTATTCATCATGTGATCAACCACAAAATCGACCATGAGAGAAGCCCATCATGAGTAGCTTTACAGTGGCAAGCATACTTCCCACCTTCAGAAATGAGAACAGGCGTGCTACTGTACACAACACTACTCTTACAAACGTAATATTTTCCCCAATAAATATTTTCTGTTTTACTGTAACATTGCATTGTTGTTTACATTGTACTTTTCAACCACTCTGAGAAGATTACTTTCACTCTAGAGCATTGTAAATATAGATATAAGCCTATGAAAGACAGAAGAGCTTTAGATTTAAAACAACAGGTTGTACATGGTACAGTACATCCAAAAATGTACTGTTATGAAAAAGGTTTTTGCCATTTGATAGAAATGGTTCATTTTGAGATGTGTTGATGGAATTTTGAATGCAGTGTTTCATTTTGAAGGAGATGTGAGGCATTTTGCATTTCATGTGTGCAGTTTTGGGAATTGTGTGTAGAGTTTTGAAAAAAGGAGACATAGTTTTAAAAAAGTGTGTATACAGTAACCTGCACATGCTTAAACACACACACACACATTTTCAATTATATTAGCTAATAACACCTCATCTTGTAACTGTTTGTGAGTTAAAAGGAACCATAATTGACACCTTTTACTTTTGTTGCACCTGCTAGGGCAGATATACTTACACTACTTAGTCTTTTGAGTACATAGACTTTGTTGATCTTATCCAGCATAGATGCAGTAAACATAATTAATAGTCTAATTAGTCAAAATAAGTAAATACAACAAAGGAAAAACATTTAAGTCTGATGTAGTCATTGATTAAAAAACAAGTAAATCTATAAAACTTAAGTGCAATCTTGCCTTTTTTCATCTCATCTTCCTTCATTTTAGTTGTTTTAATGGACATCGTGTGTTTTGATGTAATTCAGAATCACTTTCATTCCTGCTCCATCCACTTTAAAAAAGGAATCTTTCTATTAGCTAATTGCCCTAGTTTTTCACTCACTCCATCCCTGTTACCTTCTGTCCCTCTCTATCTCACGGGGCTGTGAGGGCAATTAGGTTGTTTTACTGCTGTTCCAGTTTTACTGGCTAGGGAGCAACACTATAAACACTACTTAACAAACACACACACACACACAAAAGTGATTTGCTTTTCTTTTACTGTATACACCACTCTGGAGTGTGTTTCTACAAAACATGCATGAAGCTGGTCAAACACAGACATTCTCATTGATAAAAAGTACAATAAAATCAAAGATATTATGATGCTCAGTGAAAACTACACACCATACTGCGCACATAGTGTATTCATAAAAGCATGAGAATAGTTGTTCTCTCCATAGTTAATGATCTTAACAATAATAAAGTAAACGGATCCTTGGTAGAGAGGGTGGACAGTTTCAAGTACCTTGGTGTCCACATTGACGAGGGTCTGACTGAGCAATGCATACGGACTCAGTGGTTAGAAACGCAAACAAGGACACTGACTTATAATACAGCAGGTACAGTATTAATCCACTGTGGTGTCTTGTAATGATGAATGATGCACACAAACATGCAGTATAGATGAACACATACGTAAGTGCAAAACAGAGGCCTGTAGAGAGATTCACAGCAAAAAGTAGAGCTGACATAGATGCTGACATACACCAGCACATTCACTGTCTTTCACAAAGACACATGCGCACACACAAACTGACACACAGAGATTCACAAGACAAGATTCAACAAAGAGATCCTTGGTCCACAGACTCTGCCCCATAGCTGTGAATTTCCTCCATAGTTCTTTAAACGTGTGTAAGTGCATAAGAATGTCTCCGTCTTATAAAGCTGAAAAGAAATCCGTGACTGTTTTCTCGTTCCAAAGATAACACTGACCTTCCTGAGGAATTGCAGCCAAGAAGATGAACTTTCACAGACAGTATGGCACTATAGAAACATTCTCACTCTGCCTAATACGAAGAGTGTGTGTGTATGTGTGTGTGTGTGTGTGTGTGTGTGTGTGTGTGTGTGTGTGTGTGTGTGTGTGCTTGCATGCGTGTGTGTCTGTGAGTCATTTTGGTAAAACAAAAAAGTATCCTTCAGAAATCTCAAATCTCTCTCCCCTCCACGTGTGTTCTGAATCCCATCCTATCACTCATCACAAAGGTCATCAACTCATCCTTCAGGTCCGGTTCAGGACCCCAAACACTCAAACTTGCTGCTGTCAACCCCATCCTTAAAAAAAAAAAAACTGGACACAACGCTAATCTTCTAGAACAATTTCTGGCCTAGCTCCAATCTTCCCTTTCTATTAACTGGAATGTGTTGTTAGCTTCCAACTCAGAGCCCACCTCACCTCCAACAACCGGTTCAAACAATTGTAATCCTGTTTCTGCTCACAGCACAGAAACAGCCCTCCCTAAAGTCACCAACAACCTCCTCCTAAATTCGGCGCTTGACTTTTTCTTTTTCCAGAAGCATTGCTGCATGGGACGCTAAGTTACCATTAGCTAATAGCTGAATTAAACACAATGGTTAAAATGCTGACAGCTTACGTAAAGTAGTAAAGCAGTGTAAGTGTGACTGCATTTCCCTGTAGAGGTTTCCAACACCGGGACGTAACAGCCATCTGGTGCATGTTTTTGTTGATTACCAGCGATTTACGGGTGAAATAAGTCATTGTTATAAGTTATTGTTATTACATAATTGCAAACCAACTTCTTCATACATAACTGTGACAATTCAGACATGATCAGCAGGGGTTCCAAATCCCTCACCAAAACCACTCACAACTTCTGCCTCACCATTGATAACTCCTTTCTGTCTCCCTAAGTGCTGTATAAAAAGAATGCATTATAATGCATTAATATTAGTAACATTTATATTTAAAGATCACTAAGCTGTGTGTGTGCCTTTACAAACGTTGCCTAAAATTACATACGTGTGTGTGTGTGTGTGTGAGAGAGAGAGAGGGAGAGAGAGAGAGAGAGAGAGAAGAGACAGACTGGCTGACTGAGGCTGAAGGTAAATGTTGATAATAGCAGTGTTGTAGCTGTTAGAGATAAAGACAAAGAGACAGGGAGTTTGCCTCATCTTTTGAGTGAACTGTAGATTAATGAACTTCTTTGAGTAACCTTCCTCTGCTGCTGCTCTAAAACCTGCTCACACATTTATTTACACACACCAATACTGAACATACAAATAGGAAACATAATGAGACAGATTTTTTTGTTTAAAAATGTTTTAAATTATATTTAAATCATTGCATGGGCGGAGCATGCACAACGTGAGAGGTCAGAAAGGTTAAGAACTATTCTGTGAATAATGTAAACTAGGTCCTGCTTTGTGTTGAGTTGAATGTTGTTATATTTGGTGGTTGTTTTTTAATGTTATCATGCAAGGCAAAGTATAGCTGCACATATAAATGGACGAAATAATGGAAAAATGAAGAGAATGCTCACTCACTAACACAAATTAACTACTAATCAAAATCTGCGACTAATACAGTTTAAGATAATGACAATAATATATTATACTAGAGATACCATAACACATCAGATAGATGTTTAAAATTTTACCTATATGGTGACTCCCTTATGCACACCTTTTGGTACTATAAAGGAATTAAGAAGGATTGGGAGAGTACAGAAAATGATTTTGGTTATCTAAGCATACTAACAGAAAAACTATATTCTCTCCAAGAATGTTTATTTTTCAAGATATAGAGGGAATAAAATATCCAACTAGATTATGAACTTTCTCAAGCTGGTTCGGTGTTTAGGCTGTGTTCCAGGATGACGTTGTTTGTACTTCACTAAATTACTGTCAGTTTATTTGGACAGCATAATCATATAATTAACCTACCTCCCAGTTCAAAGAAACTCTACATTTCAAAAAAATATAAAAGTACACACATACAAGTATACAGGGCAGCGTGCTCCTCAATGGTACGTTGTGCCTGAGTTCAAGGCTGACGCAAGGAGAACTAGTCAGGTTGTTGCACCAGTGCAGCTGGAATTAATATCTGAGTCTGTGTGCGTATGTGTGTGTTGAAATATTGCTGCTCACATAGCAGCTCTATTGTTGGCGTGGACCAGGCATGCACATATAAAGCTAGAAGACAGACAGACACGTTTTTTCTAACTCAAATTAACACATCACTAACTTACTCTGTGGGACCGCTTAATGAGCTGACAATGACCAGAGAGAGAGAGAAAGAAATGAAAAGAAGGAGAGAAGAAAGGTGGATTTAATGTCACTGCAGACAAGGATGGATAGTCCCATTCAACAATCATGAACAACAAAATGTTCCTGACCAATCTTCCTGTAATAACAACAGCAACATTGAATGCAAACTTGATACTAAGTAAATCTCACCAATTTCTCCATTTAATTGGTTTATTTATAAGATTGACGCAATCATGTTCTATTCTCAGATTTTCCAACTGAGTGAATATAAGGCATCTTCATTAAGTATAAATCAAGAGAAGAAAAGTAAATCATAGCCAGCCTAGTGCTAAAAGATGAGACAAAGTGTGTGGTATTATTGGCATCACTAGGTCATCATTTAATGAGCAAAGTAGAAAACTGATGTTATTGTTAAAATGCCAGCCACTCACTCAGTGTGAATCACAGTCTGTAATGATAAACAGTAGCACTGTTTTAGCATTTGCATGTGTATGTGGGTGTTTTTAGGTAACAGAAGGAAAGGTTAGTAGACAAGAAAGAAACTGATTGAAATGAGAAAAGTGTAACTTAAGTAAACTTAACTCAAAAGTAAGCGTTAGGAACAACTGATTAAAGTATGATAAAGTCAAACCAAGAGATTCACACATTCTACTGGCACGTTCAACACATCCTCATACCTTATAGTTTGATTTCCAAAGACTCGCAAATTGACACATACGACCATTCTGTTTACTGCTGCACGATGGGGGTTCTTTAACGTAACGGAGGCAGTTTGGTAGAAAATGTTGTGAAACAGAACTAGTTAAGTTTAGGCAACAAAAATACTGAACATCAGGGATTAGTTTTAATGAGTCACGTAAAACTAAACTAAAACAAAGACGTTACATGACGTCACAGACTAAGGTCTGTAAAATTCATATGTAAAACTCGATCAATTTCAAGTTGACAGTTGACTTTTGGTTTCACATGGGACACAAACCCCAGTCTCCTGAGTGAAAGTCTAGTGTTCTCAACACGTGTTGACATCAACACAGGCATACTGCACAGTCGTCAACACTTGGGCAGCAACATTTACATACACTGCTACATTCAATAACATCAGGGAAACATACATTTTTTCTCCACAACTTCAGATTCCATTCCTATTGCATCATGTTTGGTTGTGTAGTTTTGGGTTGCAATGACTGTTACTATGAGTACCATAGTAGTAGATGGTACTAGAGTTAGTGGTAGTTCTACATTGGTGTTTTTTTTACCCATGTGTCATGAAAAAATGCCTCCCTGGACGCCTGCCTGCTTCGCCTGTGCCAAAAAACGCTACTGACCAGAGTTGTGTTGTAGCATGTTGACACGTGTAAGGTGCAATGTAGCATCTACCAAACTGCCTCCAAACACAGAATTTGGTTCTTTGATACTTTATCACCTCACTTCCTCGTTTGCTTGTGATAATTACTACAGCCACGAGAGGTCGCTGCCTAAGAGAAATTGTCGATCGATATGAGCTGCTTGCATGATCAACCCATATGGTTGTTTTCTGGATGAGAATGGGCACATAGCAGCGCAAAGCTTTGCATAACATTTTTTACTTAAAAAAATATGTTTGGCAGTTGTCTCAAGTTTGCAATTGTCTCACACACTGGAAAACATAATTCAAACAGAAAACTAAAGCATCCCCTCAAAGTGCATGGCATGATCAAGTCTGGCTTTGTTGTCCTATAGCAGAAAGAGCAGATGTTGATGTTGTGTACCGCAGTAGCTGCCTGCTGGGCGGAAAAGGACACATTCATGTTTATTCACACCACCATTTGGAGGAATAACACAGAAATTATGTGCATTCATGTAATGTGTGTGTGTGTGTGTGTGCACTGAATACATATACACACAGAAAGCACTTTATATGCTTAAGACATTCTTATTCGGTCGATTCAAACACTAGACACATGTACTCTGCTGTAATCTGGAAGATAAGAGTTTGATGACTACCTTTGGATGTTTAAACGCTCGCTCACACAAATGCACACACATTTCTATTCAAACATTTCCTCCCTGGAAACCTATGTTTATACTATGTCAGGTGCAGGGAGGTAGCAGTACACATTTCATCTAATCTAAATAAGGTTTTATCGCTAAACTGCAGTAGCTGCAGCAAGAATGCAGAATTAGAATGGAGTGAACTTTCTTATCAGCTATCATAATCTTGTGTTGTACAAGTTGGATTAAATGATTTAGAGTTAACTGCACAGATTGTGGATTCAACCAGCCATTACTGCTTGATTAAAACTATCCATTTTTTTGCTGCATGGCACCTCTAAAAGTCTGAAAAATGAGTATCATGAGCTATACATTTATAGTACAAGACACATTCTGTTCATACACAAGCTGCATTAGATATCAGTTTAATTTAAATGTAGTGGTAATGACAGCTGTGATTGGCCTTGTTCCTCCCACACACCAATTAAAGGGCACTTTACATGAGTCATAATGCCTTTTTTTAATCCTGTTTTTTTACCTGATCACGTAGGATTGCTTTAAGCTCTCACTTGAAGATTAATGTGTTGCTATTCCTTGTCAATCTGCCATGTTGCTGCTTGATAAATCATCATACTGCTTTAACTAGATCATTTAGACTTTGTTCCAAATCCCTTAAAGCCCCTGAAATGAATCAACAGCTGTGTTAGGGGAGCTATGATGGGTCCGACTGGTTGTTATAGAAATACTGTAGCTATGACTCAAAATCCATGCTTCACTATAATGGAAATATCTGTTTCTGTATTATTGATTCAGCTGGCATCATATTGAAACAGACATATTTGGATCTCAATCAAACACCTAACATAACACCAAATATTAATTACTTGACATAACTCTAGCTAACAATGTTTCAGATAAGAATAGTCACAGTCACGTTCCTTCGACCACTGTTAAACAAAATGCGTATGTGGGGATGTATATCTATTTTAAAACAATATAATACTTTTCAAATACATTGATTTATCTTGTTAGGTGCCAACATGTGTGTGTGTGTGTGTGTGTGTGTGTGTGTGTGTGTGTGTGTGTGTGTGTGTGTGTGTGTACACTATTAGCAGTGTAGAGAGTGGCCTTCCTAATCTGCTTTCCCCTAATTAAAAGCCTGAGACTAAATGGCCCAGCACTGGAGCTGTCTGCCGGGGAAATTAAAAAACGAGAGATGATTAGAGGACAGAGGAAAGAGTGAGGAGGCAAAGCACAGAGGGACAGAGGGATGTAGGATGAAAGGCATTGAGGATCGAGCAGAACAATGGGAGGGGAGGGAGAAAGAGGTAAAGGATTGTGAGAGTCTGAGGTTGAGAGAGAGAGAAACAGATAGAAGGAGGCGTAAGGGGACAAAATGTACAGAAGAGGAAACAGAGATTATAGAGAAGGGAAGGACTGAAAGGAAAAGGTATGATGTTGGAAGAGTTATGAAAAATACATGTGAGGAAATAGAAAGAAGGAAGAACTGGATCCAAGAATAGGTGGAAAAGTCAGAAAAAAAATGTTTACCGCATAATGGGACAAAAGTTATAACAAAACTAAGGGCCCTATCTTGCACCTGGCGCAGCACGGCACATAACCCGACGCAAGTGTCTTTGTTAATTTAAGACCGACGCGGTTGTTCATTTCCCATCCCACTCCCAAACATTGAAATAGCAAATGCACTTGCGCCCATCTTTGCGCCCATGGACGTGTTGGTCTTACAGGGAGCTGTACAGGTGACTTCTTGGTGTATTGCTATCTTGCAGCAGAAGAAAGTACTTGCGCCGTTGACCAACAAAAACCTGGTCTAATGTAAATAGCGCTGCATTTAATTGAATTTTAACAGCGGATTAGTAAAATGAGCCTAGGCTCATGCACAATACACACACTATGCCCCCCCCTCCATATTTGCAGCTGTATCATACAAATGAATAGTTAAAAAATCATACATTGTGATTTCTGGATTTTTTTTTTTAGATTATGTCTCTCACAGTGGACATGCACCTACGATGACAATTTCAGACCCCTCCATGATTTCTAAGTGGGAGAACTTGCAAAATAGCAGGGTGTTCAAATACTTCTTTTCCTCACTGTAACACCTACTTCCTGTTTCGATGGCAAAACGCACAATATGGCCGTCCCCCCACAGCCATTTTAGATCATTAAAATAGGGCGCTAAGAGTCAATGGCCATCCAAACAGCTCTGGGGAGGTTGTACTTTCATTTCAAACATCCTCATATAATATTTACCAGGTTTACACTCTTAGTTTCGTATGTTAGCTTGCTAACATGAGCTAATTAGCACTCAAGTCAAAGTGCAGCTGAAGCTGTCGTTACTTTAGCAGATATTTGGTCCTTAATCAAAGTGTTTTGAACATTTGAACTGCTGAGAATAAGTCAGTAATAAAATAGAAGTGCTCTTCTGAACTATTTAGAATGAACTATGCAGAATCATCATTGTCATTGACCACGTCAGTGGCTTCCAGCAGTGGAGCTCCCCTCACTGGTGACCGGGAGCACCGCTCAGCTGTGATTCACAGTACATGACTTTGTCATCAAAAGATTATTAAAATACTGCAAAAACCACAGAAACAATCATGATGTGATAACTGTTGCAAATACAGTAAGTGGCTACTAAGCTATTAACCTCATGTGCAGTGCAGTATAGGCAGATTTTTCTAAAACTGAACTGAACACAGCCTGAATCAGCACTGAGCGTTACGGTCGTATGAACTGTGGTCTATTCGCTTACTGTTGTACACAATTAAATACATTTGAATGGTGATGTGATCACTTAGAACAGAAAAAGTGAACAAAGTGCATAGCCTGTGGCAGCACATTTCAGTCAGCAAAGTGACTCATAGAGTATACTATAGTATGATTCATCCTCTAGGGATTGAATATCTGGAGAAAATGTCACAGCATGGCACCTGGCTAGCTCACCTTGTAGAGCAGGCGCCCATATGTAGAGGTTTACTGCTGCATGTCATTCCCCCTCTCTCTCCCCTTTAATGTCTTGAACTTTTCATATATAAATAAAGGCCTAAAATGCCCCAAAAAAGCAATCCATTATTCATTAGTTGTTAAGGCATTGCACTCTGAACTAAAAATGTCAATCTGTTGGAGGCACCAAAGAAAAAGTCAGAGGATCACCAAATTCATTTCAGTTCATCCTATGGAAACCCTGAATGTCTGAACCCAATTGCATTGCAATCCATCCAACAGTTGTTGAGATATTTCATCCTGGAACAAAGTGGCGGGCAGACCAACGTTGCCATCTTGTTTGGCTAAAAAAACATTAAATGCATCCTCAATCAATGGAAGAGACATGGATAATATATAGAAATAAACAAAAGTTGTGTATTAGGAAAAGAAAAGACTGTGAGGTCCCAAGAAACTTAAATGTTACTGAATGAAAGGCTTTCTATCTTCCACTTTAATATATTTCCATGTCAGTTACAACAAGCCATATAACTAGATGATGGAAGTACTTGGATTCTGATTTGATCAAAGACACAAAATATCTCTGGGGTTGCTGCAGAGAACCTTTTCCCTGCAGCAAACCAAATCTAAATTCTGAAGGATGCTGTCTTATTATCTATACTAAGCTTTGCATCCATATAAAAGGGATGGAGGGAATAATAAAGGGGAGAGGGAAACAAAGACAAAATGGGTGATTGGAGAAAACAAGAGATGAAAAGGCAAAGAGATAAAGACATAGAATATGTGAATGCAAGACAAGAGTGTTTGCTCATCCCAGCTGAATCAGCAGTGTACTTTAGCTGAATGTAGATACACTTTGCAAACTCTTGAGTTTGCAATTCATTTATATGCATCACTCTATCCTTCTCTCTATCACTTAGACATAACTTGTCTTTATCCACTCCTTCGTCTGTCTTTATATGCCAGAGAGTGTCTTTCTCTCTCCGGCACTTACACATGCCCATATTCTCCCTTTTGCCTCCACACAAAGAAAACCAACCATATATGATTACTTATTCCCCTCTGTGGAAAGAAATTGACAAAAAATTATTTACCCCCTGGGCTTGACTGTAAGAATAGGAATATACTGTAAAATGTAATATACACTAAGTGAATGTAAGTGGGTGCTTTCATTCAGAGTGCCTGAAGGTGCAGTGAGTGAAATGGCTGTAGCAGCCAGCGTTTGGACTGGCAAGCAATACATCTCCTTTAGCTGAGTGTGACTGCTTGCAAGAAGGATTTCACCATCTTTATTTACAGTATGTATTTATTTTGTGCCAATCATATTGTTCTACAAGCCAGAGGGGAATAAATAATTAGCTGATAAATGATTGGAATATGAACACTAGCAGTTGTTGCCCAGTTTGTTTGCCTCAGGGGTGGGAAACAACAAAAGAGTATCAATCTATCCTATTATTTAGCAACAGTTTGGGCTTAGGCCAAGGGAAAAATTACTCTACAGGTTCAGTAAATTAATTTTTTCTTCTTCTTACAGTATATCCATTCTTTTCTATTTGTTTTTTTAACCGTCCTGTTGTCCTCGGGTCAAATTTGACCCCTTTAAAAAATGTCTATATCTGTATATGGGTTTCTTTTTAATCAAATTACCACAAAAAAATGTGTTGGATTTCTTACAACGTTCTTTGCAAATGCAATTAATCACTTTCATTCCTGACTAAACTCATCTGTTCATTCCTATTAGTAAAAATAATTAATCATTTCTGCTTCTTTAACTCAAATATTAGGTATTCTATATACATGAGGGTTATTAATCATGAATTCCAAAAAGCAGTGTAAAACTAGTGGTAATAAGGTGGTGTTAGTGAAAACTTCTGAAAAAAGTCTGAAAAAGAGACAAAAATGTTTTTTTTTCAGTTTTTGACCCGGGAGGACAACACAAGGGTTAAATGTGTATGCATACAGTGGCTGCAAATGGAAGAAAAAAAGTGTCCCTAAGAAAATTTAACTTGCATAAAATTATAATTTAACTACATTTGTAAATTAAATTGTTATTAAAATGGAGTAAAATTGGTAATATTATTAAATGAATGAAATGATGAAATGAAACAATTTGTTCAAAGTAGGCCTATTAGATGCTGCGCTAAATTAACAAAATACAGTATATGTGTCTTACTTATTTCAGAAGACATTTAAGAAACAGTTTTTCTCTACAATACAATCATTTTCAAGGAACAGTATTTTTGATTTGTATGGTATTTTCAGGGTGGCGCAGTGGCTCAAGGTCGGAGGTCTGCGCTCTTCGAGTGCCATTCTAGTTTGTCATGTAATCATTGCTATGGACAAATTTGGTCAAGATATCTCCCCGCCTTTTACAGTTTTGTGTACTGTTGGCAGGTGATGAAAATAATCACTAATTGTCAAATGTGTTGCTGCTCTATTGGTGTAATGTGTGTAAAGGAACTCTAACAACCTCATAAAATTTAATTTCAATCAATTATATCCCTGCAATAATGGTGCACTATAAGTATAATATAGTTCAACACATTCAAGGCATATGGAAGGCAGGTCACAGTGATATGTCACTCCCTTTCTTTGATTTTGCAGTGTACCACCTTGTTGCATTTGTATAATCCATTTGAAGATGTGACATAGCACCCTGTTGGACTAGGTGCAGTAAACATTGGCCAAAATTACACTGAAAGAATCTTGACAACCATAATTCAGAATATGAAAAGATCCAAGAAATGTCAGTAGTGATTCCCAAAGAGAGCTCAACGTCAGCCACCCAGCTGACCACTGAGCTCTTGTACACCTTTGTAAGTCAGCATTCACCTGCAGTTTTAAACTTGTTCACTTCAAGGTTGTTGATATATAAGGTACCCACTCCTCTACTCTACATGGTCCTCAGAGGGCTGCCAAGGTGATGTGTATTTTTTTTAATCTACTTGGGTAGCAGTGACCTATATGTGAGAGAAGAAGGCCTTTGAGAAGAATAGCATCGGTTTGATCCCTTTTTTGGCAAAAATGTTTAAGCAGACACAAAAACAAGGCATTTAAACCCCCAGCTGATTCAATAGGGGAGCTCAGTGGTCAACAGTAGCTCCCTGCTGTGAACATACTAAAAGTAAGTTTATGAATTTGAAGTAGAGTACTGTTGAAGACTTTACCTTTAAAAATAAAGTTTAAAGAAATGTTAAACTAAATGCAAATAAGGTCACTGACCTGTTTCAACTGAAAGCCAAAAGAGGAATGCAGGATTTAAGAATTATTTTTCAGAATAATTGGAGAGCATGGGATGGTGCAGTGCAGTCACTTTTCCTATGCATATTTTTGCTTTCATTTCAGCAAATTGAACTTGACAAGATTAGTGTGTGCCTTTAATTATACAAAGTTACTCAACATATGCAGTGTTTTATTACTTGTTGTGGAAGTGTTGTCTCTAATACCAGATCAATCAATCTTTAATGCCAGTAAAGCACAATGAATTGAATAAGCTATTATGAGTCACGGTTAGTCAATCAATCCAACAAAAGTGTGTACATAAAGAGTTTGTGGCCACATAAACAATGCATTTCAGCTGCTCTCACTGAACCTATGTTGCAGAAATATTGCAGTCGACTGAGACTGCATTCCTTACTGTAAAACTGATTCAAAAGGTGCAGAGAATATAGCATTGTTGTAGGTGGCAGGTGATTAACATCTTATTCACATTCACTCTGTCATAAATATATATTTCCACACTATATGAACATGTGAGTCATTGCATTTCCTATTGCAACATTTTGTTGATTTGATTTCTTTAATAGGTTAAAAGATGGGAGTGACTGTTCATTTTCAAAGTAGATGACAGTGCAGTATATTTCTTACCTTGAGAATATTTTAAATATACTGATCAAAATTATAAATGCAACACATTTGTTTTTGTCCCCATTTTTCATCAGCTGAACTCAAAGCTCTAAAAACTTTTTGTATGTACACAAAAGTCTTATTTCTCTCAAATATTGTTCACAAAGCTGTCTAAACCTGTGTTAGTGAGCACTTCCATCCACTTCCATCCACCTCACAGGTGTGGCATATCAAAATGCTGATTAGACAGCATGATTATTGCACAGGTGTGCCTTAGGCTGGCCACAATAAAAGGCCACTCTATAATGTGCGGTTTTATCACACAGCATAATGCCACATAATTTGCAAGTTTTGAGGGAGCGTGCAATTGGCATGCTGACTGCAGGGATGTCCACCAGAGCTGTTGCACGTGAATTGAATGTTCATTTCTCTACCATAAGCCATGTCCACAATGTTTCAGAGAATTTGGCAGTACATCCAACCGGCCTCACAACCGCAGACCACGTGTAACCACACCAGCCTAGGACCTCCAGGGAGGCCAGTCAGCCTATAGAGACGAGGTCCTGGAATTGTCCAAGTGGTGCTTGGCAAACAACCTGGCTTTGAACACAGCAAACACCAAGGAGATTCTTCTGGACTTCAGAAAGCACAGGGCAGATCTGCGCCCCCTCTATATCAACAGAGACTGCATGGAGACGGTCCACACCTTCACCTTCCTGGGCACCATGATCCCTGCCAACCTCTCCTGGATGGCAAACACCACAGCTGTCATTGAAAAGGCACAAAAACACCTGCAGTACGGAAAGGAGCTGCCAATGACCTTTTACCGCTCCACCGTCAAGAGCATCCTAACATACTGCATCACAGTGTGGTTCTCACTCTACAGTGAGGCACAATGGAAGAAGCTCCAGAGGATGGTCAACACCGCTCAGAGGATCATTGGCTGTACCCTCCCTTCTCTGAAGGACATCTATTCATCCTGCTGCCTCAGCATCATCAAGGACTGCTCCTATCCTGCCTACCCCGTTTGACCTGCTGCCCTCTGGCAGACGCTACAAGTCTATCAGGACCAGGGCAAAAAGACTCAGAAACAGCTTCTTTCTACAAGAACACTAAACACACACACTCACTAGCACCAAATCACCACACAAATGTTCACATTCTATGGTGTCTGGCACTTTGGAAAGGTGTTCTCTTCATGGATGAATTCCGGTTTCCGCTGTACAGGGCAGATGCCAGACAGTGTGTATGGCGTTGTCTGGGTGATCGGTTTGCTTATATCAAAGTTGTGGATCGAGTGGCCCATGGTGGCGGTGGGGTTATGGTATGGGCAAGCGTATGTTATGCACAACAAACACAGGTGCATTTTATTGATGGCATATTGAATGCACAGAGATAAAGTATCGAGATCCTGAGGCCCATTGTTGTGCCATTTATCCACAACCATCACCTCATGTTGCAGCATGATAATGCAGAGGCCCATGTTGCAAGGATATGTACACAATTCCTGAAACCTGAAAACCTCCCAGTTCTTGCATGGCCAGCATACTTATCGGACATGTCAGCCATTGAGCATGTTTGGGATGCTCAGGATTGGTGTATATGACAACGTGTTCCAGGTCCTGCCAAATCATACTTTGCATGTGACATCACAACTACTAGCTGGCGGGCAAGAACATTAGTCTCCTAGCAACAAAACTAGTAAGATAATCATCTTGCCAGGACGTCGCCAGTTTTACTTGGCAGATAGTTGTGCAATTGGATGCACTTACCGTAAACGTAACTAACAAACTCAGACACACAAAGAGACATGCCGCAGACACACACACACACACACACACACACACACACACAGCAGGGCCACTAGAAGGGGGACACAGTTAAGTTTCATAGCAGTGAGTTAGAAGAAATAATAAATAGTATTTTTCATTTAGAAAACATTGAAAACGGGTCCCACAGACTCACCCAAACACCACACAAAAGTGGGAAGTGGGAATGGTCATGCGGTTCTTTTCATCAGTCCAGAAACATACAAAAGACATACAGTAGCAAATTTTATCACAATTTTTTACAAAAGCTCCTGCAAAATCAGGCATTTTGAGCTGCAACTATCTCAAAAAGGCAGCAAAATCTTGGAGGGACTGGTTAAAATAAGACATAAGAACAGGCATTGCAACAATGTTACATATATAGGCTATATTGGAATGCTGGCTACATTGGAATGCTGGCTGCACAGATTATACTGTTTCAGACCGTTACGATTGACTGACACACACACACACACACACAAACACAGTTAAAATCATACGCTGGATGCATGGGTTTAGTTGATCGGGATATAATTTATATAATAACATTTTAGTGTAGGCAGGGTGTAGCTCTACGTATTCAGATGAAGACTTCATCACACGGCAAAAGAGATTAGCAAACGTTAGCGGGTGGCTAGCTAGTAACAATCACCTTTGCTTTGATTATTATTTATGTTTTTCACCTCCCATACGACAGCATTGTTAACCCATCCACTCTTGAAAAAAAGATAGCTATCCGTACTTCTGTAGGCTTTCATGTTTTGTGCGGTGTAAGGTGACAGATTCTCTATAAGATAGATGTAAATATGGCCAAACGCCAAGTCTGGTAGAGACTTTGCCAGCTTCAAACCAATGAAAACATCAGCGGGGACTGTGTACGGATCACAAGTTCCAAGTATGTTAATCTTTTCATGATATCTAATTTTAACTTTTGGTAACATATAGTCTAAATAGCTGATTGATTGTAGTATTGAAAATCTGCAAGGCTGCAATTCCTCTGGCTGGCTACACGTCGCCATTTCTTGCCCGCCAGGTACCCATGGTGATTACGTGACTGCAAAGTATGAATACCCATTTGCACAGCCATTGAAGAGGAGTGGACCAACATTTCACAGGCCACAATCAACAACCTGATCAACTCTACGTGAAGGAGATGTGTTGCACTGCGTGAGGCAAAACGTGGTCACACCAGATACTGACTGGTTTTCAGTAAAATCGCACATTATAAAGTGGCCTTTTATTGTGGCCAGCCTAAGGCACACCTGTGCAATAATCATGCTGTCTAATCAGCATCTTGATATGCCACACCTGTGAGGTGGATGGATTTTCTCGGCAAATGAGAAGTGCTCACTAACACAGATTTAGACAGCTTTGTGTACAATATTTCAGAAAGATGTTTGTGTACATAGAAAAAGTCTTTGATGTTTTGTGTTGAGTTTATAATTTTGGTTGGAGTGGTTGAAGAGTGTATTGTAAATGCCCTTTACGTTTGGCTGGATTTTATGGATGTATACAATCTGGCTCAGATATACCTCAGATGCATTTTCAGTAAACTACTGTACACAGTTTTGAGAGAGAAAGAATGAGAGAGCTACATAAAAAGAAAGAGGCAGAGACTGATTCCTTATCTAAATGTATGTCCTTATCTCCTCAGCCTGTGTGTGTGTGTGTGTGTGTGTGTGTGTGTGTGTGTGTGTGTGTGTGTGTGTGTGTGTGTGTGTGTGTGTGTGTGTGTGTGCGTGTGTGTGTGTGTGTGTGTGTGTGCGTGTGTGCAATGATTAGGCTATCCTTAACGGGCCATAGGAGGCTACTTGACATTTCTGATGCTTATTTCTTCTTCTGCAGGGAATAAGAAACACAACAATAGATTGCCCCCCCCCTCTGAATTCATTATTCACTCTCTAAATTCTTTATAACAATGTACAAAAACCCATGTCCCCACCCCATACCTTTTCATATATTACCCTGCTTCCATTTATTCAAAATTAAAGAGGCTCTTGGTTAAAGCTTAACACTACTATTCCCCTTTGTTCCCCACACTGAAACCATTAATCAGCACACTTTTAATTAACCCATCTACATGCACCTGTGAGTGCTGCCTGCCCCTTGTGCTGCTAATGCCTACATTCCAACCGCCAACCTTCTCCACCACCACCTGAATCCCTACAGATTCTGAGTACTAATGACTATGCTGTATGAGTATGTTGCTGAATAATTTTGGGGGTTCATCACAATAAATTGGCAGTATGCCAAGATGAAGTCTGCACCAAACATTGATATGAAGCTTAGCGTAAATTCAGCCAGCAAAGACTCATTTACCTCACTCTCCCTCTCCTCCTGCTTCACATTACAAGCTGATTATTGGGCGTTTACTCTTTCAGTTAAATCAACCAGGTTTAGCCACAATCTCAGCCAATCACATTCTCGTGGTCAATAATTTTTGAAGATAATTTTTTTGGGGCTTTTCCCTTTATTATAGTGACAGTAGATAGACATGAAAGGGTGAGAGAGTTGGGGTGATGACACACAGCAAAGGGCCGCACTGGAATCCCGAGCCGCTGCAGGACTCAGCCAACATGGGGCGAATGCTCTTACTGGATGAGCTAGAGGTCACCCCCTCTGTGTCAATATTTAAATATTTTCCTCTCTGTTGCTCTTACTTCAGCCTGAATCGTCGCAACCCTCCTCCAACCCGTTCTCTTCCAGTTCATCATTTCCAGCTCTCAGATCTGGGCTCACCAGAGTTCGCTCCTCTTCTCATTCATCAGATCTCAGCATCCTCTTCAATCATCACCATTACCACCAGTGTCTAGTCTTCATCAGGGTGTATACTGCATAGTCACGGATTCTCCACCCTCTTTAAACATGATGATGTCATGGAAATTCGATGATGTCACAATGGGGGTCTAATCGCCAAAGACTATCATTTATCATTATTGTGCTCACGTCAATAAATAATTGCTCACTCAACTGAGGTCTCTCCTGATTGAACTACTTTTATCACCCATTTCTTAACTTCTAACTGAACTATATTTGGTTTAAAATGTCTGTAATGTGCTGCAGGTTGCTTTGTGGTGGCTGGCATTTGTGGTTGTGCATTTATGTGTTTTTGGAATTTCTGATTTCAACTCATCAACAACGATTTAATAAAAAACTATACAAAATGTGTTTGTTTGTTTTGATTGACATTCATTCATTTCTGGTACCATGGCTTGGCATTTGAATACATGTGAATTTGAGTATAATGTGCTTGAGCCATGATTGATCATTTTTTTCAACTTCCTCAAAATATTGATAGCGAGTGCTCCAGCGTGAAGCCCAAAAAGTTTATGATAAAATACGATTACAATAAATATTTTGAACATATATTAAAGAATGACTGCATTAGGACCATCAATCTAAAAATAGATTCTCAATTTGTTTAGTTGATTTTCTAGTCTTCATTTTGGATCGTGAAGTATGCCAGGCCCACTATGTTCTTGCGCAGGCAAAACATGTAGAAAGGGACAAACAAAAAATATCCTTTGACATTATAATAGAATTACACAACATTAAAGTTTAAGAAAATCATTATTATCATTATTTATCATTATTTCTATATAAATTGTATGTGCGAGAGCAAAATGTCTTTTATTGTGGTACTCAATTCTTAGGCACTAAATAAAGTTTAAGTTTTATTTTCTTGTAATGACTATAAAGGGTTTAATTTAGCATTTTATAACTCTGCTGGGTGCTTGGAATTAAGTTTTATCAGCTCTGTCAGGGAGCATTGTGTATGCTTTGTATTTTGTTTGTTCAAGGAAGTGGTGTATTTAACCATTTTTGTGTGTGTGTGTGTGTGTGTGTAAGTGTGTCTGTGTCCTTGTGCATTGGTTATTTTTAGAACACTCATAATGTCGACAAGGCCTGCTTATATGCTCCACTGTTACTGTCTACTGTATACTGTATGTAGGATGCTAGAGCCTGTGTTTGTCCTGTGTGTGCACTTCTCTGTTTATATGTGTATATATATATGTGTCTATATGTATATACTTTTATCTATGTATGCATGGCTATGTGTGTGTATCTCTGCATTTAATGTCTACTAGTTGACTACAGTACGAGCTAGGTGTGTGAGTAAATTGTAGACAAGAGAATTGTCAGTGGAGCGTACAGAATCAGAGGACAGAGAAAGACAAGCTTATAATCCTTGCTGTGCCTTGTGTATCAAGCCATCTTAATACACCTACCTACTGATAATCTGCCACAAACACATCAAACAGCAAACATACACACACACACACGCACACACACACACACACACAGAACTCTAACTGCAGTCACAAATAAGACTGGTACTTTCATAGGAAGTTCATGTAAAGTATGTAGCATTTTATAATTGTATATTTTTTCTTTTATATATTATAAAGGTAAGTTTATATTTAATAAATGCTAATGTTAAAGGGTCATCAATTGATTCATTTGTCAACCCGGAAGTGATTTTTGTGTAAGCACAACGTCCGTGATTTGGTCTACAGTATATATGATTGATTGATTGATTGATATTTTTTTAAATCTATGTTATGTATTGAAACAACAATAGAAACATCTCACAACACTGGCAACATAACAAACCTGTTCTACACTGTTCCTGAGTCCACATGCACAACATTAAGTTATATTTGTTAAATCCGTGAAATAGCTCCACTATCCTCAAAATTCATCATGTATTTGCACAAGATCGCTGCTGGGCACAGATGTATTGTGCGCCATTCAGCATGCATGGAGTTAGAGTGCATACACACGCACTCTAACACAAACGCATGCTAACACACAAACGCACACACACACACACACACCAACACACAGGTCATGTCCCCATCTACCAAAGTTAATCCCCCTTCATCTGACATTAAGCCAAAGGATTGAAGGATGTAGAGGTAAGCAGGGGATGAGACAGGGAGAACAAGAGAAGAAATAGGCAGAGAAATAAAAAGGAGAAGAAAAGAGAACAATGCTCTTTGCCTTAATCACCTTTGACATGTGATGACTGGGCTATTAGTGGTGTAGCACATCTGAAGTTTACGTGTCTGCAGGGATTTTGGATTTTTGAGTCAAGATGTTTCTCATTTTTAAAAGCAAGACAGGATTTTTAATTGAACTTTTACCCACAAACGTGCCTTTAAAAAAAAAAGAAAGTTTGTTATTACCAGTTTTTAGTTTAATATAAAGGTAACTACCTACAAGTAATTTCTCAGCAAAACAAGGAAACTTACATGCACACGTAAGCCAAAACCCACAAGCATGCATGAATACAATTCTAATTCTCTCACACACACACGCACACGCACACACACACACTGTTATAATTGAGTTTCTGATTTTGATCCAAATGGCTGGTTTCCCAGAATTGGTGTGGTCCTAATAGTGTGTGTGTGTGTGTGTGTGTGTGTGTGTGTGTGTGTGTGTGTGTGTGTGTGTGTGTGTGTTTTGTGTGTGTGTGTGTGTGTGTGTGTCTGGATAGCACCAATGTCTCTGAAATGATGTTGTTTATCTAAAGTCATTAACACACTAAATTAAGTCATCAAAATATACATTAATGCAAGAACAATACATTAATGGGGCTATTGACGTATGGTGATATACTGTATGGTGATACGTTGTTTGTTTTATTTTTCCAGGTTTTGAGATATCTGTCTTAATAATGTTTGACACTGAAAAATAAATCAGAAAAAAATACATTTTAAGAAATCAACATCAATGTCTCTGTTTCTCTGAATAATCCAAAAAAACAACGTATACAGTTTTCATTGGGCCAACTTTAATCTGAAGAAATAGTCGATGAAGAAGAGTATTCTGCAGAGTAACAGGTGAGTGACAACAACATTGAGGTGTTACTTTCATCTATAAGGAAATAGTCTACTTCATCTACTAGAGTGCTGGGTGTCTAGAGTTAGGGCTTAAAGATTAAACATAAACTAATACTAGGTATATTGTAATAGGTGATATGCCAAGCTACCTATAGTGATGATAAATGGTTTGTGCACCTGTCAACATTTTGCACATGTTGTTATTATTTCATTTGTTTTACAGACATTGTATTTTTCAGTGAGTTTTCTTTCCTGAGACAATGATTTCCAGAAATACAGTGCAGTCACATTTTTGTTCACATAGTGCAAGTTAAAAAATGATTTAAAAACTTTTTGAAAGACACAACATGGATCATTGATCATATCACAAAAGAAAACAAGTGAGTTACAATGGATGTGGGGAAACTAATTTGTAGAACTTTATAATTGTAGGCAGTCACAACTCAACATAGCCTCACACATACCGTCCATGTAATTTATGCTTCCCAACAAATTAGGCATGAAGTATATTGATCTGCCTCTGCCCAGATCATCTGTGCAAACCCATAGTGAAATCTGTTACAGGACAAACTCAGAAAACTGAACTTTTCAGTCAAGTAACATCTTGTAAGTGAAATTGATGAGCAATATTGATCGCTTTATACAAAAACTTGTTTGGATTATTCAGATTTTATACTTACTTCAGTGCTGAAGTGTCCCTGCACCAGACACAGTATTGTGCAGAGCTCTGTTCAAGAAAACCTCAGCAATTACAACAGGCCTATCTTAGTGATGGGGATTAAACCAGCGCCTTTTCATTTAGTGGTTGATGTTTCTGCCTCGAGGCAAGCATGCCACCCCATACACACAGACACACATTAGACATTAAGGTTACTCTACAGTACAGCTATTCACTGTGAAGTCTCCTCCAGGAAGAGAAGACTAATGCCAGTTCATTCAAGCTGACACATGCTGCGGACACATACACACACATACACTCACATAGGTAGAAAGACAGGAGTGTAAAAAACAGTAAGAGAAGTATATCTGCTGCTGATACTGCACAGTAATCCTCTGAATAGTAATAATGCTTTACTGTAACTCCATAAAGCAGTATCAAACATTCTGCTCATACAGTACCATCTTATTGCTTATGTCTCTAGTCTGTCTGTTTTTACCACTTATGTGAGTTATTGTCTTCAGGTGTGAAATTACTGTCTATGTTAATGTCCAGATATTGCTGTTTTTGTCTACAGCCTTGGCATGTTGCCAAGTTTTCAGATTCAGATGTGTGTGTGTGTGTATGTGTGTGTGTGTGTGCAGCATGAGCATGCATGGCGTACGATACTTCTGTTCCCACCAGCGATCTTTATGTGTACTTACAAATTCATTCCCCGGGTGCATTATGCCTTTGAAGCTCAGCAGGATGGTCTAACAGTTTTCAATTTTAATTAATTACCACTCTCTATTAATAACCTATATCATTGCCTAAGTGGTTCTAAGTTTTAAAGCTGCTGCATAACTCAGACAATTGTGGGGTAATGGGAAGGCTTTTTGTGCAGTGTCAGCAGAATTCTCAAGTTGGCAAGTTTATCCCATAAAGTCTAAATAACTTGTGACGTGATGGCAAGCGTGGACATGGGTGACAAGAAATGAGTAAGTACAGTAAGTGTAAGCGAGAAAGTGACCAATACAGAAACTGAAAGGGACAATGAATAAACCTATGAGTGTACCTTGAGGGAAATACATGTAGTCAGAGAAACAGTTATAAACTCAGTGGAAGTGTTGATGTCACTGCTTTGTTTTGCTGCAAATACAGCATGTAACACCTTGACATTTTTACAGTGGTGGACAAAAATATACCCGCTAAAATGACTTCAAACGTAATGCTGTCTGAAATTGTCTGCCTTTGGCTTACAAAGCTGCATATTGAATGATCTTGGCAATCCATTTCCAAAATTGGATTATTACAATCCTCAACGAGTCCAATCATGTCGTCTGTATTGTGTTAGACAAGTTCTGGGAGCTTATTTTGAACAGTGTGTGATCTGAAGAAGATATAATCACAAAGTGAGGTACCAGACAAACGGATGGTGTCTTTAACAGTATTCTGTGGCAATAGTCTTTCAAACTATTGAAGCATGTTATTCCATAAAAAGAAAATGATATAGGCTATATTTAGTCAATATAATTATAAAATACCTTTATACACTTTAATGCGCCCATTAAGGGCTAATAAATGGTATTTGTAAGGGCCTCCCTTCTGTCATTGGAATCCAAGTGAAGTCATGTCAGCTGTTTCAGAGTTAACTCCAGAGACTTCCCTTCTCTTGACTTGAGCTCTGCTGTGGTGACCCTCCCTGCTCTCCTCTGAGGGTTTCCTTTAAAATGTAGTTTCCTCAGTAGGTAGATAGATAGATAGATAGATAGATAGATAGATAGATAGATAGATAGATAGATAGATAGATAATTCCCCACCAAAGTGTATTTTAAAGTCCATTTTGGCCCTTTCTGACATCCCGCCCAGCATCTTGCTTAGTCACACACACACACACACACACACACACACACACACACACACACACCGAGGGCGCGCATCACTCAGTTGGAAAAGTTTGACGCGCCGACTTTCATATCACAGACGCGTCTAATAGAAACCAGTACAACTATGCGGGGTATTTCTCAGTGACTGAACAGAATTTATTTACTCCGCGGTGATAAGAAGTGTGGCGCCTGTAAGCGTATTTCTGACCGTGGACGGAGCTATATTACCCTCCACCTGCACTTACTTGTTTCGGAGTTTTGATCTCGGTGTCTGTGGGCGAGTAACTTTCAGGCGAGCACAAATACTTGGATTCGGATCGTGAGCGACAAGCAGTAATAGTGGTTCTCACTTTGGTAGAGAAAAGAGATTAAGAAAGCGTGAAGTTGCTGAATGGAAAGTTAGTTTTGACTTTCTTGGTCTCGGGGTATTTTAGCCTAACTCACATTGTATTTGAACCACTAGAAGGTGAAGAGGACATTCTTCATTCAAAGCTTGTACGAGTTTGTTATCAACATGAGTGGAGGATTAGTTTTCCACATGTGGATGGTTTTATTGTTGGGGACTATAACCGGGGTCGGGAGGGCTGAGGTCTCCAACGTCAGAGTGCTGAGGGGCAACATCAGGAGAGACGGTGAGTCTTTAATCTTTGTTGTCTGGATTGTGTGTTTAGTGTGTTTTTGCTGCTGAAAGTCTCTCTGCAACATTCATTAGTGATATAGTGTCTGTCTTATTGGAAATATATCCTAAGTTGCATTGTGTGAAAAGTTAAAGTGGGTGCAAAAGAAGAGGAAAAGCAAAGCCTGTTGAATAACAAGCTGATCCACATTTTTAGACTAAATAAAGAAAAGAAAGATAGCATACAGGACATGTCTCAGAAAACTGTGTAATAGGAGCCTGGACCTCTAGCATTGCTGCAGTGCAACTTTTATTCATTAAAGTCTTCAGACTCCCTTAGCCTTTTGCAGGGATGTACTGGGACAGAAAGTTGGCCCGGGACTTTGGGATGGAGCAGCCTTTAATGAGAGCGTGCACGTAGATCATTTTTTGGAAGTCATTTTATATACTAATAATACTACATAATGTAACACAGATGTAAAACAATAAAAATTAATTCAGCCTTTGTGCTATGAAGAGAATATAATGTTGCTAAAGACCTTCAACTCAAGATGTTTTGCACATCTGCCTCCTCAGTTTGCTGACTGTAGAGCTACATCTGCAGGGTAAATGAGGTAGTATAAATGACATCAGTAACTTATAGAATTACCAATAACTAACCATTGAAAAGTAACAAAGATTTCTAATTCAGCAGGCCAACACATTTAATAGAATAGTGGATGTTCTTTTCATTTCTATTTTATATACTTTAAAACAATCATACAATTTTTTCCATATCTTTTTATTTTTATTCATAAAACAATTGCCTATCCAGCCCTGCAGTACCTTTCACTGTATCTTTGCTAGTTGCTGCTCCATACTCCTGCCTGTCTTCCTTCTCATCTCCATCATGACTGGAGTCACCCTGTGTCACTACATCCCCTCCACCATAGTCACTTTTGACTAATAACAAGTAATATATAATATATAATTATATTAAACTTTGCATACTGTGTTTACATACAATAACAAAAGACAAATTAAATTATAGGCCTATATTTAATAAGTTTTAAGTTTAGGAGTTTAGAAAGTCATAAGTAAAATAATAAATGCCTTAACTATCCTCTCTCCTGTTTGGTCCTGCCTCATCAGTGCTCTCGCTGACAGTAGTATTAACCTTGGCCTTTCCACTAAGTAAAAGGTCCGTTAATTTTGCGTATTTTACTGCATTTTGCTCTAACTACACTACTTTTTATCCTCAACTTGTCAGCGCTGCCAATTCTTTTTCATCTCCACCACCATTTTCAGTTTTCTCTGTGATCATAACTATAGGGAAGTAAGTTACCTGGCCTAGGGTCAGGCTTAGCCAGTCACATTTAACAAAACACGAAGCAGTCCAAGTCGGGAGGGGTCGTTTTTCCGCTCGCATCCCCACTTTAAATTGACAGTATTAAATTGGCCCAGTCTGACGCCGGACCAGAGCTCCTTTTTGCGCTGTCTGCGGATGTGATTGTGCGTTCCGCTTACCTCCAAACTTGGAAGCCGGAGCTGGGAATAACATCACACCCAAGTTGAATGTGTTCTATTTATAAGTAATATTTTTCATTGTGGTGTTAGCTCTAGCCAGGTTAGTCATTGTTTGCAATACCAGTTGATAATGCATTATGCTGTTTTTTGTTCATACAAACAGCTTAACATGTCCACAGATAGAAATTGGACGGGACTGTGTGTATGACTGATTTAGTGAGACACAAATAAGACAGAAGCGCTAATAACTGAATGTTACTACAGCTTTCACTTCTGTACATGCACAAGACATCAATATTGGATTGTAAGCTTGGGGGACTCGGAGGTTGTCAGAGTTCCAACGTCAGGACTTTGACCTCAGAAAATCAGACTTCCAAGTACAAAAGGTACGCACTATAAGAGCCAGGCAAGCCCATGTCACGGCTGAGGGCAATACTGTCACCTGTCATATTACGTCCGACTGTACCTGACATCGAAAGTTGAAATATGATCTAGGGCCGATTCAGTCCAAGATGGACCGGCCATTTAGAAAATCTCCTGATGGCCAGTCCGTCTCTTGCCAATCGAACTTCCTGCAGGTGTGTTATGTATACTTTTCACTTGGCCCTGAGGTTACAGTATACCTTTGATTATACACACTAGAGTTTGACCAAATTTGGATACCGTCATCCCTATTTTACCGCGATATATGGTATTACCAAGACTAATTAAAAATGATGAGGTAAAGGCTCAGACGGCGTCACCAAACTGTTGACTTGTGCCGACACCGTTCAGAAACTGAATACCAAACACACTTACTGAAACACCTCTCCCTTCTCATTAGGTCAAACTCAAAATGCTGCCAAACTGCATTTCAAATTGTATTTAATATGTAATCCTATTCTCCTATATACTAAGTGCATTGCATTTTTTAATGACAGTATTGAAACTGATACTGTTGCTATTTTTAAGACCCAGCAGTATACCGTATTACCACCCAACCCTAACACACAAACACACGGTTGCTTTTGGCAGGGAACATGAAAATACCAATGTATTATGTTTACACCTGGACGACCCCTGAGGCTCACCTCTTACTCCTGTGTTAAAAACATAAGAATAACATGGAGGGGTTAGGTCCTAATTTCAAGTCGGACTGTCTACACATAAAGTAGCTCTCCATCAAATACCTTTTTTTTGTTACAGGATTTAACTGTTCAGGTTGAATCATTGAGACAAGCCTGCCATGAATGCTCTGATCATAGAGTCTAGACACAATTTGATAAGTCAATATCCACAAATTGATTGCAACTTGTCAGAAAACAGTTGCTGACTTTTCCAGTCACAAATGAGAACAGTGTTAAATGACATCATAGAAGCCGCTACACAGAGTGATAGCTATGCTGCAGTATAGCGAGACAGAGCAGGCAGACAGGAGAGAAAAGCAGTAAGTGATGACAACGAAATGGCTTGTTACAAAATAAAAGTTGATACTGAAAGGAGACGACAGCTGCACTAACTCTGTTTGGTCAAGGTTCAAAATACCAGCAGGATAAAAAGTCTCTGTTCTCTTACTGAACAAGTATGAACCAGGAAAGAAGAAGGAAGAAGGCAGTAATAAAACTCCAACATGCTTTTATGATACTTGAAATGGGTGTTTTTTTTACTTTTATTGCATTCCATTCTCATTTCTCCTGTATGTTACTATGACTAGAAAGAGTGCAGTAAAATGTGCACAACATTCTTATTCATTCTTGTTTTGTTTTAGCTCGTTTTCCTCCTATAGTTAACCACTTTCCTTTAGCAAAAATGTAAAAATTTACAGATTGTACAGTTTGCCTTATCCTCTCCTTTGCCTTTAGAGTAATAAAGACAGTTATTATAAACACATACTATAAACTCTCTCCCTGCTTCACATAAGTCTAAACTGTCTGCACTTGCCATCTGTCAAACTAGGTTAAAATTAGGGAACTCCCTGTGATGATGTTGTTAGGAAATGATTGGTTTATTGCTCTCAGTAAAGGAAAAGATGGATATCAACAGTTTAGAGAAGAGTAGTTCGGCTAGAAGCAGCCAGTGAAACAATGTGTTTAATCATTCGTTCACAGGACTTTGAGAGATCAGTGTTTTTTTTAACACTGTCACACAAGATTTTTTCTGACAAAATTGTCAAGCCACCTTTATGTTCTGTATATTAAATTATATTGACTTGATCAAAATGAATTATTTGAGCTCCAGATTATATTTAGTTGCACAATGATTTTGGGCTGTTGTGATAGCTGCTATTAAAGCATTCTGGTTGTTAGATGCTGTCTTTTCACAGCTCTTTAATCCCCAGTCCTTTGTGTGTGTGTGTGTGTGTGTGTGTGTGTGTGTGTGTGTGTGTGTGTGTGTGTGTGTGTGTGTGTGTGTGTGTGTGTGTGTGTGTGTGTGTGAACTGAACCTTAGGCTGATAGGGGCTCTGCAGTTTTAACTCATCCATTTACCAATGTGAATGTGTGAGTGTGTGTGTACCTTTGGTCATTTGAATGTGTGTCTACACGTGTGTATGCGTGTGACGGATGTCTTAGCTCACTTTGAGGAATTCCCTCCAAGGTTTTTTCTCCTGTGTTTGTTCAGCCTTTTTTTGCTCGTTCTTTTCTTTTACTGAAGTGTGTCTGTGGGCGATTGTAGACGCTGGTGGGGGGTGAGACAGGGAGACAGAGTGTACAGTGTGTAGAAAAGGAAACACACAAATACACGTGTAAACACACAGAACGAAGTAAACACTACTTGGCCTTTCTGCCCCGAACAACTTATCATGTCAAGGGATCCAGATGACCCACATAGGATAAAATCTATTGCACATTCTTTGTGCGTGTGTGTGTGTGTGTGTGCATGTGTGTGTGTCTGCAGGCACTAACAGAAACAAGATTACAGTAATCAGATACTGGCACTGTCACCCAGACACAAGCAATATCATCTAATTTACACATTATCACATGCTTAACTTTGTCAGAAAAACTCTTGTGTGACAGTGTTAAAAAACACTGATCTCTCAAAGTCCTGTGATAGAATGATTAAACACATTGTTTTACTGGCTGATTCTAGCCTAACTACTCTTCTCTAAATTGTTGATATCCATCTTTTCCTTTCCTGGCACTCTCACCCAGATACAAGCAATATCATTTAATTTACACATTATCACATGCTTAACTTTGTTCATGTAGCTCACAAATAGGGTACTACTTATGTATTAATGTGCTTATTGAGCTTAGTTTTTCTTAATTTTTTTATTTTAAAAGTGAGTCTTTCTTAACGATGCTCAGTTATTTTTGACGTTAGAACTTTCAGGATCTTTCATTGGATGGATTCATTAATTCATTTCTTATAGCCAAGTTGGGATGCTTGTATCATCATTTTTTGTAAGGTCAACATTACAAGGATAACATGGTGTCATCAGCTAATAGCTCAAGTATTCTATTAAGGCTCATTTTTATTAACATTTGTTCTTTTTTTATTTAATTCCTTGGCACAACTGAGCTACTACAAGTGCCCACTGGTGTGTTGAGGCACAGCAGTTCAAAATACACACACTAAGTTCCAGAGAAGGTGTTGCACAACGTTATGAGCCCAAGGAATGTGTGAAGTACTCTGCTGATTTAAGTGCACCGTTGTCTTTTTTTAAACTTATTGACTTTAAGATTAACTAAAGGTATGCAACAATATTACTTGCATACACTTTACTTGTGTGTGTCAAAGTACAAACACTCACATGCAGACATGGTTGCTTGTAGAGAACAACCATGCTTGTTGTCAGTGGTGTGGTTAACCCTTTGAAGAATCAATCCCTGCGAACAATCTGTATCATGCAGTCATTGTGGCCACTGTGCAAAACAGAGAATATAACTCAATTCAGGGACAGAACCACGTTTTATATTTTATAAAGGCACCATGCATCTTTCTGATTCCTCCTCTTCTTTCCTCCAATAGTTCTCTTCTTATCTGTTGACTTCCTCTCTCAGTGTTATCAGTCTATGCCTTGCTAAGTATCACTCCATCTCTCCAGATCCTCCTCTTCCAATCTCCCCCCTTCTCATTTATCTTCCCATCTGTTTCAGCTCTCTTTAATCAAAAGCTGTTTCACCCTGTTGGCTCTATGAGCAAATATAATGCTGCACACATAGTGTCACAGACATGCATGTGAAGACACTCGCACAACACAAAGATACCTGCACAAGGATAATACTTTTAGTCAACACATTCACACTATACAAAATGAGGTGCAGACAGAGAGCACTAAAGGAACAAGTTATAAATGTACAGTAATACACATATACAGTATGCAAATGCAGACAAATAACGAATATAATAACAAATGAGCGGATGAGCTAAAAAATGCATGAACTGAGCTGAGCTAGGCGTTGGTGATATCAGTGAGTGTGATGTCATGGTCCTTGACTGTGTCTGAGTACTTGAGGTGACCTTGCCTTGGATCACACACACACACACACACACACACACACACACACACACTGGGCTGTAGTGATATGCAAAATAAAACCGAAATTGCGACACTCAGATTCACAAACCTGTGTTGCGGTGGGAGAAGGCAGAATTGCGACACACTCCTTCCAACTCCCAGAGTGCTACCACATCTATAAATTACTATTAGTATTAGTTGTCTGGTAAATGTAGCTAACTGTACAGACAACTAAAAGCGAAAGGGTAATGCTAACAAAGGCCGCTGTTCTGACTTGGGTACCTGGTTCTGTTTCCTGACGGTTCAGTAAACTACTGTTAGCGTCCTTAGCACGGCATTAAGTGCTGACCGGGCTGGCTGCTAGCTAGCTGAGGGCTGACTATGGATGTGTCCCGGGGCTGTTGTCAGCTCTCATCCCGACTTTATTTTAAGGTACAAAAGAATCTTTGGTGTATTTTGATTGATACTGATTGATATATTGAAATCAATCAATATCAATGAATAAGGTATCTGTTGTATAACTTTGTTGTAAAGTGGGATGTAATCAATGACAAAACAATGCCATATGGCAGAAAAAAACTCAGACCCCCCTGCCCCCCGAATGTATCGAATCGTGGGTCAAAAAATGTGATACAAACCGAACCCTGGGATTGGTGTATCTTTATAGGCACATATAAAAACATGCTTGAGCATAACATGTGCAGCAAAAGAGACAAATCCCAGTTTACATAATGCAGTAGAGGTTTTAAAGCGAAAAAAACTGGATTTGACAAAATAATCTCACTTTAAGGTCCATTTAATTATTGTTTGGAGCTTTCAATCGCATCACACAATCTTTCTAAATGTATTCTAAGATAATTTATTAAATTTAAAGGCATCTTAAGTCTAAAACTGTAATCTTAGTCTGTGCTTTAAAGTTCAGGAATACATTAGATTTGCTTGGGGCACAATTGAAGGGCCATCAACCGGGTCACTCTGTCCTGCAACATGTTGATAGATTCAAGATAGGATGCAAATGGGTTCCAAATGTTTTGATGTCATTATATTAAACACAAGGGTGACACCAGGGAGGAGTGTCACTGGATTTTTGGGCCTCATGAGTCACTCTCAGGACACCCGACATGGAAGAAATTGCATGAGCTAAAGTTACCCCGCCCTTAAACATTTGGCAGACAGTCGTTTCCTCCCGTTCATAGAGGAAATAGGGTGGTGACCACTTGGACAGAGAAGAATAAGATGATGCCTTGGAAATTGAGTGGAGCTAGGTGTAGGCTCATATACTGTATGTTGTGCTCAGATTTTAGAAGGGCAGCAGGAGAGAAGAGAAAGTTTAGGGGGGAGCTTAGAAGAGTTAGAGGGCACAGAGGATGAGGAGGAGGAGAGGGAAAAGGTGTGTTAAGAGAGATATGCCAAGTTGAAAGACCTGTCCCTCCACTTTTCTGCCCTGTCAGCTTTAAAAGAGAGATAGGAAGAACAACTGCAAGCCAAATGGACAGAGTATAAAAAAGGGAAAAGGAAGAAAGCAGGAATGATAGAATGGAGGGGGGTAGGGTGATAAGGTATTGCCAATCAGCAGATAATCCGATCTCTCTCTATCTGATCAGTACCTTCGCCACTGATGAAGGCTACAGATGATTCCGGTTTCCCAGATTGGGAGGGTCACACCCATTGAAGTGGAAACATAATTAAGCTTCTTCACCTCATGGCCCAAATGTGATTGTTTAAAGGAACAATGAATTCCTCAAGATTATCCAAATACACACAATATCCTTTAACAGAAAAAAATGATAATGAAGAGTTGGGGATAGTTAGAGGTGAAGAAGGATAATGATCCTAAAAGTTTTGTGCTGCAACTGCATGTGAAGAAATCCAAAAGAAAAACTACCCCAACATGAACATACCATCTTAACAATGAGGTATAGTTTGAATTATGGGGGATTCACGGGGTTTAGGTCCCTTTAAAGAGACAGCAGCCGCCCTGAACACAAACAAAAGATTGAGCTCGGACAGATGTCCCGAAAGACTGATAAATTATAAACTGTTATCTTTCGTGTGTAACGTTTTGATATTAATAAACATCCATTACATTCAAGCCATTGCCAAATGAGTTGATGCAATTGCGGCCACGGCTTGTATCAAGTCGCCGCACTAACAGTTTTGTTGTCATTACTTAGAATTCCTCATGGGGGGGGGCGACAGAAAATATGCACTATAGCTTTAAGCCTTTCTAATGTTGCAATGCACGGTATAGCCTCTAAGATATTCAGTAATCTTTATTTTTAAATGTGTACAGCTCCGCAGTGGTCAGTGGACATGTGCCTTTTATAATGAATGTGGGCTGCCTTTATCTGGTATTGTTTTTTATTTATTCATTTATTTATTTATTTGCTAAAGACATGCTGGGGGGGGGGGCCCGCTGCGTCAAGGCGTAAACCTCTATGCATGGACACCCGCTCTACCAACTAAACTATCCGGGCGCCCTTGTTTTTGTGTTTAAGATTACTTTTTTGGAGCATTTCAACTTTTTTTAATGTATAGGACAGGTAGATATGAATGGGAAAAGACTTGCAGGAAATTGTCACAAGTCAGACTCAAACCCCAGACCTTCTGCATCAAGACATACACCTCTCTATATGTGCACCTGCTCTACCAACTGCACTAACTGGGCGCCACAGCACACTAGCTGGTATTGTTTGAGGCGTATATGCTAAGGTGACCAGATTTTGAGAAATATGGAGACATTTTCAGATCAGAAGCGTAAATGCCTCCAAAACAGGTAATGTTTTTATCTTTGTAATCTTAAAATGGGGACACTGCCCCAGGGGCGTCACTAGGCCTAGAACTTCTTTAAAAATAAACTTGTTTTGAGTACAATAAAACTATTCTAGGCTGAGTTTTCCTAGTAACCTTACCAAAAAGGCGCAGGATGCAGCACATGTTGTTATAATATGAAAATGGCTGGTGGATTTAAGACTAAAAATAATTATTTATTGAATCAATCCAATTTGAATATGTGTCTGTGGCTTTTTGATCTTTACATTGTTTGTTAATTTCCTAACTTGGCCTGGGACAGACATTCATACGGTTTGATAAAGTACTCATTGGCCTTTAACTTATCATTGCACTTATAATAACGAGCGTAGCTGTCCTCAATTTAGGTCATCCTGTTGTCTCATCTCTGGTTTATCCTACATCCACTGTGTGTGTTTGGGTGTGTGTGCGTCAGTCGCGTAGGGGGGGACTCAGCAGCCCCGCTCACTGCAGAGCAAACAGGACTGAAACAGCGGCCACTTCAGCGACTTTAGAGTGAAAAATCACTGCAGCGTACATTGACGTTAAAATGTATACAGGTTGGCAGGACGGTCTGAAATGTTTTGCACGCTCTTTCGTTGTAGATGTTCTTGGTGAATATGAGATTTTCGAGTCACAACACATGTCTTCATTACCGAAATAAGGACATGAATTTGGCAATGTAGGTGTGACGTCAACCAAATCTCACTCCCGCTTGGTCATTGGCTCTTAAAGTCACATACTGATACAAAGTCTGGCACGTGGGACTGCTGGGATTGGTTGAAGTCGCGGGAAACTGTGGTTATTGGTCAAATTTGTGAAAATATTGTGGTGATTGGTCAAATTTGTGGAAAAATTGTGGTGATTGGTCAAAATTGCAGGTCGCACCAAAGTCATGGTGATTGGTTGAATTTACCTTAATTCACACGATCGTGACATCGTGTAATCCTGGAGGGACTGGTTATCCAAAAGCTTGCTAAGCACTCAACGCATATCAGTTAGCGATATTGCACTACTACACTCGTAAGAGATAGCTGGCTGAATATATGAATTAATTAATGAATGGATGGATGAAAGAAGCCAGCTGTGTTGCAAAGGGCAAAGATTCTTCTTAGTCATAAACCTGAACACCTAATATATGCACATGTTATGTGTGGATTTTATATCAGATAGATTAGTCATTTACAGCGACCGGGCTGTGTACCAATTCTGGTTCATGCAACATATGTTACCAGTCCAAGATGTTATCAGGCAAGAACACCTCTGGCAGCATTTGGTGGCTAATGTTATCTGGTGGTAGCTAACTTAAAGCAATAGTTTCACATTCACACTTATTTGCATTCTTGCAGAGAGGTAGATGAGAAGATCCATACCACTCTGAGGTGAGAGTGGATCTTCTAATCTAACCCAACAGAAGAAAGCAAATAAGCTAATTTCCCAAACTTTCAAACTATTTTTCCAAGCTAGATATGGCTGTGTTATGGATCTGAGTTGGTTTCCTTACTTTGTCATTAAGTACTTACATTACAAAGCTTTGCTTTAACTGACAACCCATTTATTTATACATACTTGTTTCTGCAGAATTATTTACCTCCATTGGTGTGTACTGTCTTCCTTTGGCAATACTAACTCAAATTAAAAGCCAATAAAGCTCTTCTGACATTGAGCCCACAATAGAGGATAGGGAGGGAGACAGATGTTTAGTCACTGGAGAGTATAGTTAGTCTTGTAGCGGAGTCACCTGACTGGCACAGTGGATGCAGATAACAGAGGAACGGAAAAATGAGACAGAGAGAAAGAAGGAGGTGCATGATTAGACCAGAAGATGAAAGAGAAGAGAAGATGAAATGAAGAACATGAAGAGCATACAGATGGCAAAGAGGGTAATGAGAGTTTTTTGGTAAGATAGAAGAGAGCTAGGCAGAGAGAGGGAAAGGGGAATTAATGAACAAGAGTGGAAGAAATGGGAATAGAAAGTAGAAAGTTATCATTGGAGATTAGAGGTTGAGCAGGGTAAAGGAAGAAGTGAAGAAGTGGATGAGAGAGATGGTGTAGCCAATATGTGAGTTACACAAAAACAGCTGACAAGCAGGTGAAAGAAAGAGCCAGGGAAAGAGAGAGGAGAGGCATTAGATGAGACAAAGTGAGTCAGGGAGTGATGGATATGAAAAGAGACAGAGTAGAGGTGTGAAAAGAGTGATAGAGAGTGCATGGCACAACAAAGGAGAAAAAGGAGTGGGAGTAAGTGTGCTGAATAAGCAGTGAAAGTTAAAGAGATAGAAGGAGAGAAAAGTTTGGAAAGAGGGAGGAAGTTTGTCAACACTCAGGGAGGCACCCCCCCCCCAAAATGAGAGAAACACTGATGAATAAGAATGAAGGATAATAAGGGGAGGAAAAGAGAGTGCTGTAGATTAGCTGGATAGTGAGCTTCTCCCTCACTGTTTGCTGTGTTCTTGACAAACAAAACTAATGTGACTCATCAGTAAATGCATGAAAAAAAGTTCTGATCCCTTTGTGTGAGTGTGTTATAAATATAGTGCCAGATAGAGAGAAGGATGGTGGTGATGTTTGTGTGTTTGGGGATGGACGGTAGGGTAGAAAACTGTGTGTAATTGTTTGTAAAGAGTTGGACAACCACGAGCTGCCAGGGGCCTGTTGCACAAAAGTAGAATGAAGAAATCCAGGATAACTGAAAAAGCGCAGCTTGACTTAGTGTGATTTGCTCATCGCAGCTTAATCGGTTGCACGTTTGCCGAGCCAGGATGAAAAGGTGAAGCTATGTCAAGCGAGGTGTAGATAGCTGGGATAAGTGCATGTTCACGGCTTTCTTAATTAGACCACGGTATCAATCACAGATTTACTGATGCAGAAATGGAGAAGACGCATTGTTCATACTCAAAGTAAGTAGCAGCTTCTTGTGTAATGTGAAACACATTTGTTAAAAAAGAAACACAGCCGCTGTAAAGAAACAGCGAGAGAAAGCATGACAGACGATCGCAGACCGGCAGCATGCATAAGCAGCCTAACAATATACATTTACTGACCACGTCTCTGAAATCTGTCATACTCATACCATTCAAGGATTAGGCTACTAATCATTTGCACAAATTAACTGTTGTACTCTTTGCCTTAATAGTGAGCAGATGAAAAAGTTCTAGAAATTTACTATGAAGATCAATCTTTTACAATGCTACAATATGATGCATACATATCTCTTTCACTCTGTTTCTCCCTCTCTCTCTCTCATGGGCTAAGTTTCCTAATTCATATTATCTCTACTGCTCACTTTCAATGCAAAGTGTACAACTGTTCGTTTTTGCAAATGACAAGTGACTTATTGAATGGTTAAGAGCAGTAGTTTGTAAATGAACATTTTTAGACTATCATTCAGTCGGTCCACTATTATCTGCCACGCTTTTTCTCACTTTTTTTTTTTAACAGAAGACAAGTTTCCTTCTTTACATATGATATGCTTTGCTCCTTCGTATATATGAACATAGAAAATAGACAATGAAGAAATTGGATTCTAAAATCTAGAAACTATAAAGATAATTAAGTGCTAAATTCAATGCACACTGTTGTTCTTCCCTCAGCAAAATATAAGGTCAAAAACCATTGGGGCGTCCTCTCCCTGTTGTTACATGAATGTACAGTAGACTACTACACTATATAGGTACTGGTCCAGTGAACTAAGACTATAATTTGGGAGAATTGTACAATTAGGACACGTTCTTAAAAATGTACAATCCTCCCAAATTATAGTCAGTAAAGAATACAAAAAAGTAATCAACTAAAGTAATTTATGGTGCATAGAAACACAGAAAACACAGAAACACACATGTACTAGCACTGCAGTAATATATAGCATCAAACTTCTAACAACAACATGAACAGCAGTCTTCATACAGCAACATAACAATAACAACCATAGTCACATTAAAATAATAGTCACAATTTTAAAATATTAACGGTATTTACCTGAACAGCAACATGCACCTTGTATTTTAATGCATGCTGATAACAATAAGGTAAACCCACTGCTGAGTGAACAGAAAAGGCTCCAGGATTAATAAATCCTGGCTGTTAGCTGTAGAGAATAAATCTCCATGGTAACTTAGATGCCTCTGCTTTTCTGCAACCAAGCCTAGGCTAAATTCATCCAGTATAACTGGAATATCCTGTATTAATCCCTTATCCTTGTTTTGTGCAACAGCCCTCAGAACAGTTTCTCGTAAAACACCACACACAATTCATATTTACACAAGTAACTAGTGTGTAACAATGCCACTGTAGTTGCAGCCGGTGTGTTAAAAGCATTGATATCCCCTCAGGCAAGGTGTTGCATGCATGGAAACAGGCTCTCTGACGGGATTGTGAGTGGAATTAAAAGGATCCATAGTGCAGCTAATTGGCACTAATTTGGATTTAATTTGGGTAATAAAAGAAAGCAGGCTGATCTTTTATCAAGCTGCAAAGTATGTATATAAAAGCAAAGGACTGCTATACCATAATCCATCAAAAGCCAATGTTCATGTCCTGATTTGCAAACCTTCATATAGACAACGTACTGTATCCATTTTCCAATTCCATTTTGGGTGAGAGGCGGAGGGTCCGTGAGTGATTAGTCAACTGCATAGGTCACACTCTTTTGTGGTGTCACACTCGTCTTCTGTAAAAGTCAACCTCATGCGGTTGCACAGGACTGCTGTTACCATGTTTCAGTGAAAATCATGATGCTGCAGTCCATAATACATTTATGAGTAGTGATCCACAGCCAAAGTTCCTCTATTTTGTTTGCTAAAGACTGTACATCGGTGAGGAAAATGCTGTGTAGTAATTAGGAATATGGATTTAGCATTCGCCTAACGTTAGACTTCCTCTCTCCCCCTCGACTTTGTTTACACTCTAAACCCTGCTTGCAAGCACTTCCAGTTGACGGACGTCAGTGCTGTAGTATTCGGCCTTGATTCAAAATAGAGAATTGCATTTTTAATCAGTGTTGTCTCGGTCTCAGACAAAAAGGATTGAATTTTATGTCAACACCACAACTGTGGGGTATCACTAAATTGCTAAATTATGATTACATGCGCACTAATATTCCACTATTATTCCAAATATGACAATATTCCCAATTTGATATAGGTCATGTAAACAGCATATTTCAGTTGGATATTCCAAATAAGGCTTTTTTCCGAATATAGCATTCTCCAATTAAGACATGTGGGATATTCTGGAATTATTCAGGTTTTAAAAGGCATTCTTTGGACATGTATATAGCGCTTTCAGAATATGCGTCTCAATCAGGGTTTTAACTGCAGGTTACGCCCAGTTTACGGCCTCTTGCCTGTTTAAGGCTTATGGTCAGCTCTGCGTGTTGCTATGGTTGCTGTGCACAAACCAACTAGCCAACAGTTTGCAAGGTTGCAAACCCATTAAGAAGGAGAAACACAGTTACGTTGTAACATTATCAAAGACTTGGAAATCAACAGGTTTTTGGATACGCGGACACATCGCTACCCCGACCTTTTTCAAGAAGCTGGTTGAAGCAATGAAAGAGGGACGCTGTGTTCACACACAGTCCAACAAGTCCTCCATCTCTGCTAAACTTCGGAAAAAATCGGATTTTGAACGGTTATACAGTATGTAAACAGGAATATTAGTGGAATATTCACTTTCATTAGCCATGTAAACAGCTTAGTTGGAATATTATCTTTTTCGGAATAAGGGGAAAAAAATGGAATTTTATGTGCATGTAAACATAGTGTCTGATTAGTTTGCATTTTTACATCTATGTTAATGTTAGCTCCGACATTTGACATACGCCGCGGTACCGCTTCCTCACTCGGGTGAGAGAGGTGTGACAGCAAAGAGTGGAGACCACTTCTAATTCTTGTTTTTTTGCCACTTTAAATAAGCTTTTTGACAACATCCCTTTGGGCTCTGATGACCTGAGAAAGGCATTTGTCACTTTTTTCTGACATTAATTGAAAACATAGTTGACAGATAAATGAATGATGGACATAATCATGAAGCTTGGGAGGTAGTTGAGGCAGACAACATAAGTTACAGTAACACCTAACACACCCAATTTATGGCAACATAAATCCAATGCACCCACCCCCAGTGTAGGCTGGATTACTGCTGCTGCACTGATCACCTGAAAACTCGGCTGTAACTGCTATGTTCACTTGGCACCACTGCTGTTTCTATGGCATTTTATGAGCCCTGCCTCCAATTACACATCCACCTGTTGTGCTCCAAGTCTAGGTTGTTACCCTGGGAGGGAAATTATTTCTGTACCTCCCCAATCTTTGCAGTGATGAATAGGGTGGGTCCATGATGGGTGTCACAAGGTTGGAGCTTCTGTATTCACATAATAATCTGTGTTTTGAAGGGCCAGCACAACACAACTAGTGCAATTTTAGCAATCAAGTAATTTGTTGTGTGTGAAGGATTATTTATGGGTCCGATTTTTAGAGTGCAACCTCTGTGTAACAGCACAGGAGGCAGTTAAATGCACAAAACCTCCTTCTCTCCGTCTCCTTCCTCCATAAGACCCCAAGAACTGGAAGTGCAATAACCACATATATGTATATTTATTACTGAGGAAAACTGCTGCTGTAACAAGGGAATTTCCCCATTGTGGAATGAATAAAGTATTATCTAATCTAATCTATTATATATAGGGCCACCTCATTGTGTTTATTTATCTTGATCTTTATATATTACCATTTAAATTTTGCCCTTTTATGTTTTTGTTTATTGTTTGTTTGTTGTTTTATACTAAACTGTATTTCGTTGTTGTGAAACAATGACAACAAAGATCTATTTTCTTCTATATTGTTGAGTTTAGGATACTTTCTCCAGAAAAAAACAAGGAATCAAATGTTTTCAGTACCTGCTGAAACGTTTAAAGTACAAGATACAGATCCTTACGAAAAAATGGTGTGATGCCAGTGGCTTTCAGCCACTAGGGCTAAGGGAGGTTGAGAACATGACAAATGTCAGATGTGACACTTTAGAAAAATGAGAACAGGAGCTGCTCTTACCCCAGGAGATCCACCCCTGCTGAAGGAAAGAGATAAACACTGTGTGTATGTTGTGTTTATATATATATATGTGTGTGTGTGTGTGTGTGTGTGTGTGTGTGAGAGAGAGAGTGAAATCCTCTATGGGACTGTGAGAGCTATGTCTTTGTTACTCTGACAATGGTCCTCTGACACAAATGAAAAAGATTTTTTTTTTTTTACCTTCTCCGTCAAGCACTTTTATCTTCCCCACTTCAGCTGTCAGCATTTCTCCCCATATTTCCCTCACTCTCTCTGATTCTCCATTTGTGTATCTCAGCATTTCTCCCGCTGTCTCTCTCTGCCTCTCCTTCTGTCTTTTCTTGTCTTCATTAGCTTTCTCTCTTTTGTTTTCATGTCATCATTTTTACTCTCTGAATTTGGTATCTAAGCAGCAGAGAGTGAGAAAGTGCATAGATAGAAGTAGAGAATACACATATAGAGGAGAGAGGAATAAATGGGGATAATGGACATGGATAGGAGCACAGAAAAAAAAGTGAGAAGGCATTGTTAGAGGGATATCAGAGGGGAAAAATGTGAAAGGCTGAAAGAAAAGCAGGCAGAAAAAGAAGCAAAAGAGAGCAAGAATATAAAAAGGAGAAGAGGGAATAAATGGCAAGAGGATAGTGTTATGTGGTAGTGCGGAGCCTGCAGCAAGATAACTGATCCCAGTGGTAGATAGAAGGTCAGATACACACTGACAGTCAGACCACTGCTTAACCCTGCGCTCTGACCACACACACCACACACACACACACACACACACACACACACACACACACACACACACACACACACAAACACACAGACAGACTGAGAGCAGGATGGCTGTCAAAACATCAGCATCTGGTCAACATCACACACAACGCACAGAGCAAACACACATAAACATCTAGGAAACAGCATCCAAGCAGCCCTAAGGTGGATCAAGGCTGATATTTGATAAACTTGTGCTGCCCCAGCTGGGGCTTAGCTAAAACACACACACACAAACACACACAAATTTGTTTTTTTATAAAGTTAGTTGTGTTGAGACAAGTCATGGAGATATAAAGGAAACAGAATTTGTCTGCAGTTATTACATTACATGTTTATTATATAGTGACTGTATATATTGTAGATGGCCTTTGATGTAGGTTTTATTCTGTGAACATATTTCGTGAATATCAATGTGTGCGAGTATGTGTGTGTATGTAGAGCTAATTGATTGTCCTTGTCAGCCCTGCTGTTCAGACTGCAGTAGCTGTCAGCAGGAGCCAACTGCTACTCTAACAAGCCTTACAAACACACACACCAACATAGTCTCTCCAAAATGTGCGTGAGAGACTATGCAAACGCACACACGCATACACGCACACACACACACACACGCACACACGTGTATGTGACAAGTATAACCAAGACCCAGGTCCTAATCCAACCTTCCAATCCAATCCAGACAGAGTTATACACAACAAAGATTCGGCATCTGCATGATCAACAGGCACAGTGATCACTTAATATTACAGATACAGCACTGAACAAAGAGATAACATGGAAGAGAAGATTATGTGCTTAATGCAGCACTCTGCATCAAGCCACACATACTGTACCGACACACACACACAGGGAGGATATTGGTGATGTAGTGTGGGTAAATACACTACATCACAGTGTAGGAGGTTACACAGGGACAAGCCCCTCTCATCCCTCATCCTCTGCTTCTCTCTATACTGCCCCTCCCTCAAACCCTCCTCACAATCTGTTGGTACAACTTGAGTTGGCTTCTCACACCCACTTGCTTTTTCCTTTCTTCTCTCCCTCTTTCTTGCAGTCATGGATTTGTCTTATCTATCACTTCTTTCCCCTCTTCTTCTCTCTTCCTCTATGTCTTCCTGTCTTCTTCCCTGTCTGTCTTTTTATTGCTCCCCTTTTTCCTTAATTTGTTATCCATCCTCCTCATTTAGCGAGATGGAGCTTTCTGTCAAACGTTGTCCTTTGACGCTTCCTTCATCCTTCCGTTTGTGCAACACTGTAGCTGTTAATGTGTATGACTCATGAGCATGTAGTCATGTGTGAGACTGAGTAATAAATGAATGTGTGTCGGTATATCTCGGTGACTGAGTGAAAGTTTGTATATGTGGCTGTGCTGTCATTCTGATTAAATGAACTGCATTATGCATATGTCAGCATCTCTAACCTCATATAGATGTTACAGTAACAGGTAACACAATGTGATCCACATGAAATACTCACACACTTTATATTTACTTTTAAAGCAAATATAAATGCACAGATATGCTTCTCAATACCTTGAAGAGCCTCAGGCTTTCTCTCCCTCTCTTTTTCCTCTCTCAGTGCCTCTATTTGTCCATATGTTAGTACTCTTTAGTTTAAGCGTCTTCATCTGTGCGTCCATGAACAAGTATAGTTTGGCGTCCAATCAGCCATGCATCTGCTTGTGTGTGCGCCACCTACTTCTTTGGGCCATTCCGCCACAGTGTCTCTACCGACATATCCTCAGTGCTGACTCAGCAAGTGTTGGTCCCCTCTGCATTATTCAGCAAGCTTAGCCAAGGTGTTAAACAGAAGCACATCAGAGCAGAAGACGGGAGCATGCTAAGTGGACTGGCACAAGACAGGGATAATGTAGAGAAGATGTTAGCTTTGTGGGATACAAACATTAGCTTGTAGAAACAGGACTAAAGCAGTTTCCCATTTTGACTTTGATTTGAGGATGTCAGGTGTACACTGACAAATATGTTAGTATGCATACTAAATTTGCTTGATTTGTAAGTGTGATGCAACACATAAGAAATGTAGGAGATTGTCACAATATTAACATTTAAACAAATATTGATAAAGGTATAGGTACATTATGGAATATAAAAGTATATGCTGTAATGTGAGGTTGAGTTAATGTGTGACTTAAACCTGCTAACCCCTAGTATAGTCCTTTGCAGTTTATAAAAATGTAAAACGTGTTTGTTAGTGGGGTATGGGCTGATGAAGCTTCGATTGCTGCCATGGTAATGGAGGCCCAAATGGAGGCCCAAATCATTCTTCTTTTAAAAATTATAATTATTTTTAAAAATGCATTACCCCAAATTCCTGATTGCTCATGAAATTTGGAATAATAATCCTCTTTCAATACAGTGGATTTTTTTTATTTTATTTTATTTATGAATTGCAATATTCAATGGAAAATAATCTCAAAAACAAATAGCACAACGTGGTCAACATAAAACACAGCACTTTCAGTTTAATTTAATTTAAGTTTACCAAGGAAACACTCTTTAGTTTCTCTGAAATGTGTATTAGCCACAATCTTTTTCCTAAACTTAAGTTGTTTTGGTGCCTAAACTTAACTGTCATCGCTGCAAGATGCTCAATTTTTTAGCTAAATTTATCTACTATGGCCCCTGAAAGGACCGTCATCTGGTTCACACTATGGACTGTTCACGTTACAGTGCTTTAATTAGTTTAAAATACTTCTATTTTAGAAATACAATATATGGTCTATTTGTGAAGCAGCATTGATAAATTTGAGGGGGGGCAGAGGCAGGGATATGTAGACCAGAAAGGACACACATCACAACAAAGCAAGTGACACGCAGACACAAACATGCACAAACATGCACATAACTTCACAAATGCACACAAAGCTATTACCTTGCACTATTAATGAGTGCAACTCAGACATGCACGATGGTGCAGTCTTAGTCTTTGATGTGTTGAGGTATCCTGGAGCTTTGTGGACTTTCCTTGTTCTTTTCACAGTAGCTGTGGCAGTGGTCCTCCCTCTGTCTTTCCACTGCCTGTTCTCCCTCTTTCTTTATCTGCTCTGTTTTTACATTTATTTTATCTCCCGTTTCCCTTTCACTCCCTTCTTTTCTCTTCTCTGTCCTTCTCTTACTCACTCAATTACTCCTCATTTTTCTCTCACCTGCCCTTGTCCATGCTTTGTCTCATTCTTGATTTATAACCTCTCTTTACCTCTTGTCCTCTGTATTTTTGTCTTTGTCTTTCTGTTCCCCCTCTTGTTAGCGAGTGTGTAGTTGGTCTAAGAGACTGAGTAAAGTAAGCTCAGTAAACAGTGTTTTGGTCATGTCTGTGGCTGTTTGTCTAACCTCCTCTGTCTGTGTCACAGGACATTCCTTTGTGCCAGATTCAAAGGAATACACACACAAGTAGGGCTGTGAAGGTACAGTGTTTTTCTTACCGCGATGACGAAGCAACGTATCACCGCGGTATGACGGTTAACCGCAACCTGCTTGTGAGGCAAGCGTAAGTTAGAGCGAGAATGGAAGGGGGCCATAAGTGAGTGACGTCAGTGGAAGGAGATGCAAGGAGAGCAAGTGGTAACGGAGAGTGTATGACTGCCGCTGTGAGGAAAAGCGAGAGGAAATAGAGATAGAAAAGATTATGTAAAGTGAGTTAAAAGTGAACAATAAAACAACAAGTCTGAGCTTCTCAAGACACAGTGGCTTTATCTGTTGCCAAAACCATTGGTAAAGGGAATGGCGTTAGCCCGAAAAACGTCGGCTTAACCCTTAGCACAATGTTTCCATTTCAGCTCAATGTGTGAGTCTATACAGTGTTTTGCTGTCATTTACGACCACTCTGCTTTCTCTCCTCTCTGTTGATCTATACCACAGACAGTTCAGAAAGCTTTATTGTTAAAAATGTAAAAAGAGAAAAAAAACGTTTGCCGACAATGCAAAGGGCTTTGTTGGCATTGCTTTGCAGCAGCGGCCTTAGCAGCTGAGTGGACAGAGAGCAGAGAGAGCAACTCGGCAGTCCGTTAACTTGTTGCTCTCTTTAATATAACCAATATAAGCTGCTCTGTTTAGGCTACAAAACGTGCATGCAGGCTGAAATTCTGTGCAGTTTTGTCGGGATTAAGCTATAAGCAGAAGGAAACTAGCTGCTAGGCTAATGAGCAATGGTAAACACTGCAGCGTTAATGTTAATGTATCCACCTCAGCTCAATGGGCTGTCCATCATGTGCAAAGCTGAAAGGACGAGCAACTTAAGTTTATTTTTCTCTCCATAAACACTTGAATGTAGGAGAGAAGTTCTACTGTAGAGTTCTACCGTAACTTCCGTGAGCAAAAATAAAAAATAAAATATGCAGCGATGGCGGTGATGTCATCACCGGTATTGCAGTGATGCAGTTATCGTCACAGCCCTACACACAAATGCACCCGCACAAAGTCTTTAAAATCTTTAAACAGAGGTATGCTCACCCAAATACCCACACACACATACCCACACACACACACACACACACACACACACACACACACACTTTCTCATGCACATGGTCACATGCTGAAGCTCCCACACTGAAATTGAGGAGTGAAGGAAAGAGATCCAGAGAAAAAGAGAGAGAGAGAACTGGGTGGCTGCATAATATGAACTGTAGGTTTGCTGCAAGAAAGAGGGGGGAGGGGGAGTTTGAAGGTGTTTGTGGGGGATTTAAGTCACAAGTGTGAGTCATCAATATCTATATGTATACTGCTCAGAAAGTTATAATGTGTTATATGATAATATTGCCTGGCTCCCAAGATATTTCTTAGCAGATGTTTCAAGCCAAACCTTAAAGCGCCCATATTTTGCTCATTTTCAGGTTCATAATTTTATTTTGAGGTTATATCAGAATTGGTTTACATGGTTTTATTTTCAAAAAACACAATTTTGTTGTACCTCACTTCACTGTTGATCCTTTTTACACTGTGGGGTCTCTGTTTTTCTATACTATCTTTGTTGGGAGTCACACATGCGCAGTAGCTAGGTAAGATCACATCAAATGTGCTGTATTTATATAGCGCTTTTCTAGTCTTAACGACTACTCAAAGCACTTTTACATCATACAGGAAACATTCACCATTCATACACTGTGGCCGACGCTGCCGTACAAGGTGCCACCTGCTCATCAGATAAACACTCACACACATTTACACGCCGATGCACAGCATCGAGGGCAACTCTGGGTTCAGTGTCTTGCCCAAGGACACTTCGACATGGGACTGTAGGGCCAGGGATTGAACCACCAACCTTCTGATTAACTCTTTCTACAGCTTTGGTCAGTACAAGGCAGGATTAGCTGCTAGCATGTGCTACGGTTAGTCACCTCGTCTCGGCTAGTATTGAATAGCTCACCCAGAGACTGAAGGCTGAGGACATTCAGAAACCCGTATCTCACTCAAAACTTCATGAATAATTTTTTTTAAATTTGTATGTGTGTGGAAGCACCAGAGACACAAAATAACACCCCAAATCCCATAAAAAGTGATTTTTTTTCATAATATGAGCACTTTAATATATTACTCAGTTAGACAAGTTAGGTAATTGGAAGTGGATTAAAATAAGTTATAAATGAACACATTTGAAAGTCAAACTAAAATTGAAATTTTCTCTTTTGTGTAAGGAAATATAATGACTGTGGTGCGTTCTTGTCCACACAGAACTGCTGTTCTCTATAATTCATGGATATGTACATGCCAGCTGCCTCTGCACACATGTAACACTCACATGAATGCCTGGCCTGCCTAATGCACTGGACACACCCACACACCCTTTTTTTTTAAACCATTCTTCTTCTTGATCATCATTTCAGTAAGTTAGACTGGACAGTAACTGAACGGTCCTTCCTGTCCATCCCTTCTATATTCTGCCTTCCTCTTCATGCCATTGCTCCACTTCAAAATTCTAATTCCCTACATTTCTTACTGCAAAAAACATGCAGTGTCTTTGCATTAAAGAAAGTGATGTGAAGTGATGAAGTTAATTGGCTTTAGGAGCAAAGATTGGGCTACACCAAGATGATCATCTTAAAGAGGAAAATATCAGACTGAGGAAGAGAAAGAGGAAGGAGGCTACAGTAGTGTTTTTGACCATTTTCAATGTATTAATATATAACGCCTCAGGGACCAAGTCAAACCATGGTCACAGGACCAGGGTTTGACTCGGTCCCTGAGGTGTGAAATCTTTTAAAATGTGAGAATGCAAATGAGGTATTCATTTGGTGTAAAAGAAAGAAAAATTACCGCTTCAGTGTTTCTGTCGTGGTCAAAAAGAGAGTGAAACAGAGGAAGAGAAGATGGTGCAGGATGGAGGGAACTGGGAAGTGAAGGAGAGAGGAGGAGAAATGCAAGAGCCGATGCTGACCAAAGCTGACACCCCTCGGCATGCAGTGTTCACCTCCAGGGTGTGTGTGTGTTTGTTTTTTTCTTGCCTCTATGCTTGTGTGGGCGTGACTGAGAAACAAGGGAGAATATTTAAAGCTGATCTGTCATGAGAAAGTGGGGAAGAAAACAGTGGAGCCAGCACAGGCTTTGATAAGCAGTATACTAATACACACACACACACACACACACACACGCCTTGAGCTACATTTAGCCAGATGGAAATGGCTTTGGTTATTTCTCATGGGTGGAAATACTCTGAGGGTGCAAGTACAGCTTCCCGCATCAACAACCAATACACACACACATACATATACATATAATAGTGACTAACAGATGTCCACAGACAAACCCACTGTACAAACACACACACACATACTTTTATACACAATCACACAGGACACACATGCTTACACAGTGTTCTGCAGGAGTTTGGCTTCTAATGGGCAATGTTTTACACTCTGTTGCCAAACACAGATGAATAAACAATTCAGCAGATAACTAGGCGTGACAGCAAATGGTTCTGTAATAATGATGATAACAATAATAATAGAGTAGAGAATTGTTTTATTAAGATACTGTCTCTTTTTTTATAGAATGCTGGTAGAGGTGGAGGTTCATTCATGCCAAAGCGGCTTATATCATCCTCACTAAAATTCAGTCCCTATCACCAGGCCCAGTGGTTGAGCCAGTTACTGTCTCACAATATGAATGAAGTTGAAGTAATCAACTGCTGCATACAAACTACTATGCAGCAAGCATGCCAACTGCTTTATTAATTTCCCTTGACATGTTAGACTTTTTCAGATGCTTGTCTTCAACATTCAAACAGATTGATGGATTTTTCTACTCCCTAGTCCTGTCATTGAAATGTCCGTGCACGCTCTTTATGTGTACCTAAAATGTAATTTTTTGGCCATTATAATAAGTTTAACATTTTGGAAAATACACTTATTTGCTTTCAGTTACCAGGCAACCAGCATAGACTTTATGCAGTTAGCCAAGGACTAGTCCGGCACATGGCTCCTTGTTAAAAAAATAAATTAAAAAAACACTAATTGTAATTTTTACTGTGTTTTGTTGTACAGACACAGTGCAAATAGATAAGTAACGTGTTAATTAGTGGTTGATTGATGAGTCATATTTTTTACCTTTGGACTGGGTTATATATATATAAGGATTGTTTGGATTTAATAACATTGATGTAATTTACTTAGTTTTAAAATAATTTTATAATCTCAAAGAACAAAACCCAATCCGTGACATTTTAAAAAAACTATTTTTTAACTGAATGCCACCAAGAATGAGAAAAGCTCTGGGGAGTTCTTCACAGCAGACAGTGGATGTCTTATGCATGTCCTGTTAGCTAGTGTTGGAGCTTATGGGAATTCATTTTGAGTAGATGAAAGATTGGATATGACTGGATATGTTAGACGGGATGGCAGATGTAAGAAATGGGGTTGCCTTGTTATAGGTAATGTCCTGTGGGAGTGTGTCTCTGAGTGAGAATGAGTCATATGCAAACTAAAGAAAACAAGTTTGGGTTGCACAGAACAGAGACATAGCTTAAAAAGTTTAATATTAGTGGAATGTTTGCACACCTGTAGCACTTTTAATTAGAAGAGAAATCTGAAGTTGAATGACTCCTCTACATCGTCAGTTCTTTTCTTGTGACTTCAGTGCTTGCTCCACAGAGATATGAGTTGGTCTCTGATGCATGCAGCACACTGGTTGCTGGGAGATTGTTGAGTGTGATTGGCACTTGGATCAAAAATAGATTTCAGAGCCATGTAGAACATCACACCTTGGCACTAGAGATGGAAGAGCCAAGTTTAATTTGTGAGAATTTAATCACATAGTTCCTGGCAAAATCTATGCAAATACACATACAATCAACAACTTTTTCTTGCAACCTAACACCCACAAACACACTTTAATAGACACTCACATCACACAGTCACGCAGCATCTTTGTAACTTAGTGTGAGATCAGGAGTCTGAAAGCATAATTGCCAGTGTCATTGACATTGCGCGTGTGTGTGCGTGTGTGACTGTGTTTAAATCTAGGGGTGTAAGTCAGACTGTTAGTGATATTATCAGCACGTCTATCATCATCTTATTTCCTGAGATTGCAGAACTTTAACTTTCTGTCACATTCATAATTGATAAGTGTTTCTCATTCTCCAGTTTTGTGGTTTTAATGGGAAGAATTAGATAGTCGTAAGTGCTGTGACATTATGTTGTTAAGGCTTGTAAAAGAGAGCCATCAATACAACAATGGATAGACTGATAAAGACTCCAAATACTTGCGGTACATTTAGAAACAGTGGCTATCCAAGATAAGAGTTGGGTCATGGGACTGTTTTTTCAATCCTTCACGGCCTCTTCCCCAGGATTTCTGACTATTACAACACGTTGGAGCAGATGTGCCCGCCCACTCTTGAAAATGTTAATTCCCACCTACAAGTTTTTTTTTTTTTTTATTCAAACAAATACTATTATATATTCATAATAAAATACCTAAGAAATACATTAAAAAAAACACCAGTTATCTATTAAAATGCCTAAAGTAAGCTCAACTTGATGCTGTGAGAACTAATAGTGTTTTTGTGCATTTAAGACTGTTAAGACAAATTCAACTTTATTTGGTACTGTATTTGGAGGCGATTTACCTGAAGAACAGGTCTTTGCATGCATGGTTAGGCCATGTAATACTAGCCTCTCACAATTTCATATATTTTATCCCTGTGATAATACAGTTTGGAAAGTGACACATTCTTTTTTGTGCATTGGCCCTGTAGTCCAGCAAATTGAATCTGACTACGAGACTTGAGGTCGTAAGGTTAAAGCCCTGACTTTGCTGACTTGATGGTGTTCACGCCCACATCAATAAACAAGTGTAGCATTGATTCTTCCTGCTGTAGTGTGCTAAATATTGGAGTATGAAAAAAAAACTCCATGATTCCTACACGTTTTACAAAGTAAAGACGTGAAAACTCCCAAACACTATTATAGGTAAAAGTCAGTATAGTCACTGTTTCATTTCAAGTCCAATGGGGTGAAGTACAGAGCAAAACAAAAAGAAAAAATGTGTCACTGTTCTAGTCTTTCACCTGACACACCTGACCTTGTGGGCTTCATGCGCACATGCATATGTCACGTGCCTTACGCTCCATGTAACATATGCGAGTGAGAGTGGATGAAGAAAACAACTTGTAAACCCACACGCAAGCTTTGATGCTCTCAGTACTACTGTGTGAAACTAGCCAAAGTTGGGTTTAAGTGCAGGCTACGTGTAGGTTCAGATTGTCCATGAGTACACACTGCAGCTCAAGCACAAACAGTAACCAGCATGTTTACAATGAGGCTTTGAGTTATCTGAATATTTTTATAATATTTTAAGTGGCAGAGCCGTAGTTAGTGTCCACTTTAGTTTGCACGATTTGTAACTAACTGTAGATCAGTATTATTCATATTTATTTTCATATATTAATGTCCTGTTGTTCTGTATTGATTTGTTTTTTTCAGATGTTATATATATATATATATATTAAAACATGCTGAGCATATTATATGTAAACAAGTAAACTAGGTTCAAAATAACAAGTAATAACATTCTACTGTGACTGCAGGTTTTTACTATTCAATAACTAAATAAAGATATATTATTCATGTCAACTAATCTCATGTAATCTCATCTTGCCTACATGAAAGAGCAGTTTATATGTTGTGTTGGTCATTGTATAGAGTGATAGCTGGTGTATAGTGAATAATAAAGAAAATAAGGAACTTTAAATTTAATTGCATACTGAATAACAATATTGATTAAAAAAAGAATCACAATTAGATTAGTTTCCCATATAGGTCAGCCATATTAGAAACTTAGTTACAGAAAGTTATATATTCTCTTAAGTCCAGATAGGTCAGAGGTTAGGATCAGGTATAGAGCTAAAAAAGTTTGAATCCAGATAAGTTGTTGAAACAATCTCTAATGCTCTCGGCCCTCTGCTGCGCTCAGATAATACTCTTTCCACAACAATAGCAGTACCCTTCTAACTATCATGCAAACTTCACAAGCAATTGTGGAAAAGGGCAACACGTTTCAGAAAAAAAAGCCAAATTAATGTATTTGACACTTCAACCAAATTCCCTTTAGAAATGAAATGTACAGTAAGAGGGTCATAGGTGAGTGTGTCTATGTTACGTGTCTATGTTTTTTTTTTCTTTCAATTTGAAGTTAGCCTACTCATCTTGCACTAACTTTTTCTGTTGCCTGGAGAGGGTTCCTTGATATACAGAAGACGAAGAGTCAAATGGTAATCTCCATTGCCTTGACTGTTCAAATGATCAAATAGGATTAGCCACTTTATTGAGTCCACAATCTGACTCACTCTGTAACTGGTCCCATACACAAACATGGTCATATATTGGATCTTGTTTTATCATTAGTTTGTCCTGTTTTAAATATTGACCTGGATGTTGCTAGTCTATCTGACCATAAACCTGTGATTTTTAATGCATCACTTTCTAATCCATTACCTAAACCTTGGTTGCCAGATTGCTACATCCGAGCACTGAACCCGTCTACTGCTAGGCAATTTTCCTTTTGTCCTTTTGCTAGCTCTACAGAGATAGCCTCCACCTCTCTGTCAACAGATGAGCTAGTTACTCACAGAAGACTTTTTGAGCTTTTTTTTTTTTTAATCAACAAGGTTGACACTATCAGATCTTGTATTTCACCCACTGATCATGACCCTTCTAAATCAATCCTATGCCCATCTTTACAACGCCTGCAGCTTGTCCAGAATGCGGCTGCTAGATTGTTGACTGGTACCAGAAGGAGGGATCATATCTCCCAGATATTGGCTTCTCTTCACTGGTTACAGGTCAAATATAGAATTGATTTTAAGGTAATATTACTTGTTTTTAAGGCATTACATGGATTGGGCCATTTATATATTGCTGATCTCCTTACCTTACATCACTCCTCCAGGAACTTAAGATTGTCTAATCAGTTCCTTTTAGCTAGTCCACAGTCGCGGATGAAAACAAAAGGTGATCGTGCCTTCCCTGTTGTGGCCCCGAGACTCTGGAACAAACTTCCCATTCATATTAGGTCCTCCTCTACTGCCGAGATCTTTATGTATTGTCTTAAAACACATTTGTATTTGTGTTTGATTTAGTTTAGGGACATTTGTATAGAAGTGTGTCGTTTGTATGATGTTCACTGTCTTCCTTTGTTTTTATAACTTAATATAACTTTGTACAGCACTTTGTTCAGCCTAGGTTGGTTTTAAATGTGCTCTATAAATAAATGGAATGTTGAGGAAAACCAGGGAGAGGTATTTCCCAGGGACCAACACTTCCAATAACTACTGCTTGTGGTTTTGATGGGGTACCAGGCTTATCTCAACCTATGGATCTGTGCTAGGTATAGAATAGAATAGAATAGAAAAGAATGCCTTTATTGTCATTATACACAAGTGCAGTACCTGTGCACCGAGATTGAAGCAACACTTTACAGTGTCGACACAAAATATAAAAAAATAAAATATAAAAATATAAAGTATAGGTAGTGCAGAAAAAAAGAGGGGGGGGGGCTGATGCACAGTCCTGAGAGCAACTATATGCAAACAGTATATAAAATAGCTTTGTTTAAACATTATGCAAAAAGTAGTTGTGTTAATAACAAATACATAAATATTGCACTGTAATAAAATGAAATGGTTAAGTACTAAAAATGTGAGCAGTAAAACACAGGGCCTTGAACAAATATTGTAGCTGTACTATAGTTCACAAATTTGCAATGTATAAATATGAAATGTGATGTGATTTCAGTGGCTGCCTGTGGGTGTTATTTGTCACTTTGTGTGTATGACAAAAATGACGTCAGATCAATGTGTGCGGAAGTCAACTATGGACTTACAGTTAACCTAAGATATAAGGACTATCTCTATCTTTGAATAAAGGTGATCTAACACTTCAAAAATGGTTTCGAAATGCTGTGCATTTTCCAGTATACACAAACGTAAATGTCAGTGGGGAACATAAACATGAAATGATGTACACTAAAAATAGACACTGTATACAAAGAAATGATAATGATCGCATACACATGAACACACATTTCCGCATGAACATAAGCAAATACTCTGAGGCACATTCAAGCTGTCACACTCAAGCTGTCAGTCTCTCACACACACACACACACACACACACACACACACACACACACACACACACACACACTGACCTTACTGGGTGAAAGTTCCTGACACAAACACTTTTGTGGCTGAATGGACCTCCACATTCAGGCTTCTGATCAGCAGAGTGGAAGAATTCCTGCACAAACACACTCTGCCCCAACACACACACTCACAGATGCACACACACGCATGTTGACACATTCACACAAGCATGAATGCTCATGACTGAAAGTATGTGCTTTCTCACACACAGATAGACTGACAGACAGAGAGACACACACACACACACACACACACACACACACACGTTAATTGCTAGAGCCAGAATTAGCAAAGGGTGTGACTCTTGAAGAATGACCGATGAGACAGAATTACTGACTGAAGCAAGAAGAAGGGAGAGAGGGGATAGGACACAATTAAGGGAAGTTTGCAGTAAAGAGGTGGAGGAAAGGGCCAAAACTTCATTATCATCTCCCAGGGGTGCCGGCTGCAGTGGCTTGATTATGCATTCAGCTTTCTCTCTCACAAAAACCACACACCGCTCAGAAATTACAGCCCTGTCAGCCTACTTCAGCACACAGCCTGACCTTAGACTCTGTGTGTTTCTGTGTGTACATTTTTCTAATTTTCAGAACGTCAGCAATAAAATGATGAGGGAAAAAGTTTTGTTGTGCAAGATTTAAAGTACGATTGAGTTGATTCAATCAGGATGCAACATTCAGATGGTGTGATTATGATGTTAATCAGTGCTGATGAGCAGTTATACTTCTAACACAACTTTAAAAACTAAAGTAAAGCAATGAAGCTAATAACACAGAGCCCATGACATTTGTCATTTTAATTGTTGTAAGTAGGTAGACATTATTTAATTTTAAAATGTGTGTGTGTGTGTGTGTGTGTGTGTGTGTGTGTGTGTGTGTGTGTGTGTGTGTGTGTGTGTGTGTGTGTGTGTTAGCAGTGAGCTAGTAAAGTAGACAGAATACAGTACAGTAAAGATGCAGTGTTTTTGCTGTTATGGCACTGCGGTGCAATGAGCTTTACCTTAATGACAGACACTGTTATATACACCCACTTTTCTAAGTGTACATAAACAAATGTTGTATGTGCTAGGCTCTATGTACAATACATGCCATACACATTATATCCTTGACAGGTATATATTTTACTGCAACAGTTTTTAGCCCAGACTGGCAGCAGTGTCAATTTGTCCATCTGTTGTTCTCAAGAGCAGTATAAAACAGGATGTGATTCTTACAAAGAATATATCCTAATTGTTTTGGTGAATCACGAATTCCCCATTGACCAGCATTTTGGTCCATGACCCGTTTTACTCTCCAATTTGCTGTTGATATTTATGAGAGTTGGAGAAGGAATTTAAATATTTTTGTTAACTCTGTGACCTTTTTTAAAGCCACCATCAGACAACATTTTCCACTTGTACACAAGAAATATTAAAATCCAATAAGTGTGAAAAGGTCAGACTTTGGAACTAGGACAGATAAACATATCCATAAACATACTCAAAAACAATGTTTAGCAGATCCACAACCAAGAAGGTGTACACAACCGTACAAAAGAAATTTTCTAAAAATGTATTAGGTAGATTTTTAACCTTCAGACAGAGCCAGGTTAGCTGATTTTCAGTATTCGAGCTAAGCTAACTGGCAGTTGGCTATGAGTTCATACTAACGGGCCAGTTAGGAGAGATGTGTTATCATCTAATTTAATAATTAGAAAACAAATGTAAGAATGAAAAAAACAAGAAAATGAATCAGCACCGTTAAGATATTTCTTTATACATTAGGCTGAAAGCCTATAAGTGCTGGAATTAAAGTACCTTTGCTGAGGTCATGTTACCATTAGACTGAAATGTCACCTTTGTATTAGTATTGTTTGTCTGTGTATGTTTTTGCACTTGCATCTATCGCTTCAATAAAAGTCTATTTGTTGTTCTTGCATGTAAATTTCCATTTTTTGTGTCTGTGAACAAGCTGCTTTGCTTGTGTTAATTTACAACTGGACTAACTAACTGATGAGTTGTAACCACTAACAGACAGCAATCGCCTCACCACAGACTTATACCACAAAGAAGAAAACATCATAGTAACGTCAGTGGGTGGAGCCATTCCCAGTCCACGCTACCCCAACGCTTATCCCCGCAATCTGCTGTTGTCATGGAAATTGGTGTCACCACCAGGGAGCCACATACACCTGGAGTTTGACGGACACTTCGGCCTGGAGGAGGCTGATAATGGAGTGTGCAGGTAAAACATGAGATTCAAAAAGATTGAAAAAAACAATCTGATGGAGAATGGAGTGATGGAATTCAGAAAAGAGGATTAGAGCACAGGTTCAAAAAAATCAGACAAAAGGAGAGAGGGCTTATACCTGAATAGCCAAAATAAAGATAGAGGTACAGAGCACAAAGAAGACAAGGTATTGATGAATTACACGCAGCTATAAAGGACAAATGCCAGATGAAAGTAATAGTGATTAAAGAACCAGAGTGTGAGTGTGGAAAAGATGAAGAGGACCGTTTGGAGTAACAGAGGAAAGGAAAGGTATATGGATCAGAAGTTGAACAAACAACAGCAAAATCTGTGAAAGGTATTTGTGAATGTATGCATATTAGCAACAATAAGCTGTTATTGAAAGGATGTGATAGATAGATAGATACTGATCCCAAAAAAATGGGAAATTATGGTAAAAATTTAATTTTTGATAGAAATAAAGGAAGGTGTGGGGGTGGCATCAATTTGAGAGAGGTGAATAGTTGAAGTTTGTTTTATTGCCAAGAAGTATAAGATATAAGGGTTTGTCCTTGAGGGTTGAGGAGATAAAATAGACTTTTTAATCCCCACATGCAACTCAGCCATCTTTGTAAGCACTTTGCTGAAAAGACAATAGGGAGCAGCAGGAGGAGAGAAGGGGGAGGAATGATTTAGAAAGGTATGAAGAGGGAGGAAGAAACTTTGCCCAGTTTTTCAAATCTATATCTGTGTGTGTGTGTGTGTGTGTGTGTGTGTGTGTGTGTGTGTGTGTGTGTGTGTGTGTGCGTTTGATAAATTGACTCACTACTTGACTGGGAAATTGATTGCAAAGTAAAGTTATCCAAAGCAAAATGCTTGTTGACTTATAGTTTGGAAGGTTGGCCCAGCAATTTGAGAATACATCGTAAATTTGTCTCATCACAGGTTTGGTCACTAAATTAAAAGTATCTAAAGACCATTAGATCAACCTAAACTTGCCTTATGAGTGTCAGAAGGAGCTAAATGTACACATAACTTTTAGGAAAATTAATTTATTTTAGGCTATCATTGTTATTGGTTATGATAACACTGTACTCACCAAAGTTGTAGAACTTAGACAAATCAGGCTAATTAGCTTTCTTGCTAAGAGTTAGGTGAGAAGATCCAATTCACTCTCGTACAAAATGAAGCTAGAACCAGCAGCCGCTTACCTTAGCATTAAACTGGAAACACTGGGTAAATCCTCCGACCAGCACCTCTAAAGCTCACTGATTAATATTTTCTATCTTGTTTGTTTAATCATCCATCCATCCATCTTCATCCGCTTATCCGGTGTTGGGTCGCGGGGGGACCAGCTCCAGCAGGGAGGATCCCGAGGCGTATCCAGGCCAGGTCGGAGATATAATCCCTCCACCTAGTCCTGGGTCTTCCCCGAGGCCTCCTCCGTTCAGATGCCCGAACCACCTCAACTGTCTCCTTTCGACGTGATGGAGTAGCGGCTCTACTCCGAGCTCCTCATGGATGACTGAGCTACTCACCCAATCTCTAAGGGAGATGCCAGCGCCCCTCCTGAGGAAACCCATTTTGGCCACTTGGTACCAAAACAAAACTGTAGTGACGGCCATCTGTTTTCCTCAGTTTCTAGTCTTTATACTAAGCTAAAATAACCTGCTACTGGATCCAGCTTCATGAATGTAGCATACGGACATGAGAGTGGTATGGATCATCTCATTTACCTCTGAGCAAGACGTATTAACATATTTACAAAAATGTAAAACTACTGCCTGTATTTATACATAACCCAAAAGAAAGCATGCCTAAAATGAGGGTAATAATCTTTCATTGCACAAGAAACTCTATATAGTATGTTTTTAAGTTTCAAAGTCTCAGTTTTTCTATTTTCTTATGTGGAAGTTTCATCCTCCCTCTTTCACATTTATCTACCTCTCCTTCTCCATATGTCTCTCTCTCTCGCTCCAGGTATGACTTTGTTGAAGTGGAGGACCAATCAGAGACCAGCACTATAATTTGGGGTCGCTGGTGTGGGCAGAAGGCACCACCTAGTCTTAACTCCAAAACCAACACGCTCAGAGTCACCTTCAAGTCCGACGATTACTTTGTTGCAAAGCCGGGATTCAAAGTCTACTACTCACTGCTGGTGAGGAGTACAAACACACAAACTTGCAACATTACTTACACTGATACTCACATGAGTCAACAAGCATCAAAACTCCTGATTCTGTGTGCCCAGGCTCATGTCACTATTGGACCGGCCCCTAAGAGTCAGCCAACCTGCGCGCGCAAGCACACACACGCACACACACACGCGCACACACACCTTCAGGTAAAATGCTTCTTTTTACCTCCACAATAACAATGAGCGATTGGATAATAGGAGTAGATATGTAGATGGCCAACTGTTCTTTTTTCACATGTCCACTCAACAGTAGAAGAGAGATGGAGGATAGGGGAAAGAGAGCATAAGGGCAGAATGGAGGGTGAGGATAAAAAAGTGTTCTCCTAAAGCAAACGGATAAGGAGATTAGCTTTGTCATTCTGTCAGGGAGAGGAACAAGAAAGAGAGAGACTGATTTGAAAATGTGATTTTTGCCTATGAGCAGAAGGAAAAGGGGAAGTGAGAGCAGCTGTTGGAATGTTCCCTGGCTTCCTCATTTATGATTGCAGAAGAGAGAGAGGGGAAGAGACACAGCATCACAGGCAGGGTTGAACTGGTGGCATTGCTTATAATCTGAGAAAAGAGTGGTATGAGCACAGATGGAGTAAAGGGGAAGAGAGAGAGAGAGAGAGATAATATATTGCAGAAGATCCTTTACATTCATACATTTTTGACATTACAGCTCCTGTGATAACAGTTCTGTCTCTCATCACAATTTGTACTAAAACATCTACACATTCCCAGCAACAATCTAGGAAACACAGATTTTTTACTTGAAGGGGCCATTCACATTGTACACGCAAGAGGCAGCGCTGCGCTTTGAAACCCCTTATTCCCATTATCCTTCTGAGCAAAGCGAAGGCAGCATTTTGCTGTTATGCTGTGGTGCATTTCCACCATAATAGGCATGCCAGATGTGTAGCTTATTGTAGCCTCTTAATTTAAATCATTCAGGTTTTTTTTAAAATCTGAAATCAACATGGACATGTCTCCACTGAAATACAATCATAACTATGTTACTTTGGTGCATTTGTCAAATCATAAATTTGCATTTTCAAAACAGTGAGTGCATTTCTTAAAACAGTTGATGTAAACTGCACCGCACAGTGACTGACCTGCAAAAGCATGTATCCTGCTCGAAATCTTTAGTTTCTTTTAATGTGTCCAAAGCAAGTATTTATACCAATGACCCAATCAAACTGACAAGTCCTTATGCCATTGTTTATACCAAGATAGAGAAGCTGCTTTGTGTAATGAACAATGCACATGAAAGGGAACACTATTACCTATGTGACAAAGTTACACATTATTGTCATCTTTGATCTGAGAAAAGCACCAAAGCAAGAACTGTACTGTTGTGAGCTGGGAAAACCAATACCAAGTTGATTATACAGCTCCATACAGGTAGTTGTAGGATATATTTGTATTTGTATGTTTATATGATGTATAATATGTTTGGACTGAATGACACAAGTCATTTGTTTGTTTTCACTGAAGTTCACATGAAGGTAGTTTTATTGGTAGGTATATGGCCTTTACAGAGAATAACTACACAGCAAAATCAGCATTGTTAATTCAACACCAATAGAGTTAAATTCAACACTTAACGTGTCTATGGTATATTGGTCCACCCTATTTTGAGTTAAAACTACACTTATAAAAGTGTTAAATGCTCAACGCTGTGATCAAGTTGTATCAACTCTGTCAATAGTTGAAACTTAACACCAGTCAACACAGGCCAGTGTTGAATTTACAAAACACTAGTGTGCAGTGTCAGAATTTAACACTATTTGTATATTCTGTTTTAACACTGACTATAGTTGCTGCTATGTAACACTATAGAGGATTTAATGAAAGGAATGCAACTCTGTATTTTAGTATTTCTTGTAGAGTTGATTTATATATTTTTTTAAACTGTAGGGAGTTAGAATCTCTAATGCTATACCTGGTACAATTGTACTTTAGAATTCAGAATATTCCTAGTACTTAATTACAAAGAAGAAAAACACCAATACAAAATTTTGTTCAAATAAAACTTGTATTTTCAAGCCCACCACAAACATAGCATTTGCTTAACAATAACATTTCTTAATTGGCAGCCTCAATAGCACAGGTCACACAAAACATAGCAACATGGCAATGTGGCACAATGGATATTTTTTCATCCATCTCATTAGAGAACTGTTTATCAAACATGTTAAGTCAACTCATCAGTAAATATAACAGAAAATGAATCATCCCTCTCCTCAATACAATAGGCACTGAAGTGCTCAACAAAAGAGAGCATCAACTGTGCAAGTCAAAATGCAAGCTTGATTTTCATTTAAATTGATACTGGTGATCTTTCCAAAAACAGGAACTTCCATATTTGTTTTAATACAAACAAATATACCAATTTGATACTCGTTTCCATAGTTCTTCACCCAAGTCGTAGTTGACTCATCAGAGTATGCATTCACATTTAACATTGCAATTAAAGCCTCAACACCCTTCAAGCTATCAATCACTTCCTTCCTCACTGGATCCAAACTCAAATGTCTGAAAATCAAAATTCGCCCAGTGATAAGCTGGCTGTCTCTGGTGTTCCTTGAATCTCTGAGCTCGGAACCATGAGGAACTATTTTAAAGGCCCACTACATTACTAAAAACTAAAAACAAATACAGCTGTGAAATAAAAAAATAATACCAACCTTTATGAATAAATGTATTGTAGTCGTCACAGCCTTCTTCGGTCTCTGCCACCTTAACATACTTCTGACTTGAACCAAATCTCACCTTGACCAACATATTGTCCTACAAAGAAAACACTTTACATTCATTAAAAGTATACAACTTTTTACAAGTCATGTTTTGTTTTTCCCTAGCCTTTATTATGCCATCTGGCATCAACAGTGTACAACAAAATCAAATTAATTTGCATAATGCTTGTGTGACATCAAATATTTTAAGTCACTTAAGCCCCTTTCATACTGAAAAAAATGTCCAGAGACTCTGACTTGGAGAACGCGTGGCCCTACTCCTGAGAGGATTGTCTGTGTAGGACGTGTTAACATAAAGCGGGTAATTTGGGAGAGTGGCACGACTTGACTTCTGCGACGATTGCATAGAGCACCCTATCATTTTAATCAAAAACGGCTCTCCTACCATTCACTTAAAAGAGCCTGAGTGTCACAGTCGAGACCGTCTGTTTAACATTTTGTGCTGGCCAGAACAGAAAGCTTGCAAATCTCTTCATGTCACTACTGTGCAGACATCTTAGTGATTTGTTTTAATGACTCTACTCCTTCGGCCTCTGACATTTGTATTTTTCTGGTCACACGTGATATTGACACACATAAATGCTAGCAAACATTATGTTTTGTATATAAACATTATGCAAACATTATTGACTGTATATTCTAGCTTGCCTAACGTTAACTTTGCATTTTAAACCAAACAACGAAAGTGCAAACTAAGAGCAGAGTAGAAATGTGGCTTACTGCAAAAATTCCCGACACCGTTATCTCCAATTTCCACCGGATGCGTAACGGCTGCAGATCGGCTCCGCTTCATGCTCCGCCATCCGTCAATACCCACCAGGTCCTGATTTGTTGCGGAACGGCTGCAGCCATGACTGACAGCATAGCGGAATTTCTTACTAGCCTTCTTCAAAATAAAAGTCTGTGCTCTACCAATAAAGAATTCTTTAAAAAAGAAAATTACAATCAGTTAATATAACCTTAGCGCAATAAGTCACAATAACACATTAAACTTAGTTATTACGTTATAACCATAACCACATTAACCCAATCTAATACAGCATGGAGTTGCAAACATGAAGCTAAGGAATTGGCAATCTAAAAACAATAGCGTTGCACTCATTGTGATTTAATCTTAGCTTTGGTAATGTAGCTAACTAGCTAGCTAAGCCATGACTGGACCAATGTTTTGATTATTCTAATTTCTTAACGAGAAAAATATCACTATTCAGCCTACTTGGCTAAACCAGAGTCTTTGGCTAAACTTTTAAGATCTTCTGTTAGCTAACCATGGTGTGTTGGATAAATATGTAGAAATAAACACTACTGGGTAGAAAAAATGTTATGAATAGGCATTTGCTCAGACAAACTTACACAGAAATCTTCCTAGCCACAGTTGGAGTGACGTCCGAATATTCCCAGTCCACAGAAAAGAGTCTGAGTGTCTGACTACTAACGTTAATCTCCCACCTCTTTCAAACAATCACATGCAGACTTCAGATAGTAATGGGTAACACTAGCTGTATTGTAAAATCAACACTGTAGAGTTTTTTGAAGTATATGACATCTGACTCCCGTATTAACACCAACTCTTTTTGAAGAATAACTCTTGTAGCTGATTAACTCTATATGTTTACACTCAACCCTAACACTGAAAATCCAACACTTGATTTTGCTGTGTACCCATTGCCAAGTCTATACGCTCCAGTTTTGGAGAAATGAATTGCACATATGCATTAAACAAAGTGTTTTTGTAGAAATAAATGATGATGAATGTATGAACTTGAAATGATGATGAATGATGATGAACTTGTATGAACTTATAATGAAGCTAAGCTCATAGCTTAGCTTCATTATACCCAACTGCAATAACTGCAGACCTCTTATGTATGTAAACATGCAATGACACATAGTGTTGAAATGCTACATTTTATGTAGAAATGAAAACCCATTCATTACCCATCTGGGAAATCGTAGGCCTGACTCTCATCAGCAGACTGTCAAATTGCTCCCTGTCGAGCCAATATTACTTCTGTCACCGGTCACTGTGAAAGCTGAGCTCCTCAACTGCCGGAATTCCCCCAAATGCTCTCTGGACCTGAGGGTCTTGTGCACCCACACTCTTCTTGCTGCTGCCTTCCTCCGTCTTTTGGTTCAAAGACAGAAACATCTTCACCACCAAATTGCTACTGGAATCGTGTATCCTACACAATGTTGCATGTACTGCACGTTTGATGTAAACACCGGTCGCAGACGTGACGTGCATCCCAAATAATGGTGCATGTACGACGTAAATGTAGAAACTCTTGCCTATTTTGCGCTGAGCCAGGTTGCAAGCTCAACAAATAATATATTTTGTAATTAGGACGCAACCTAGCGGTGCTCCCACTGCATGCCACATACAATGTGAATGGCCCATAAGGCTAGTCATTATTCATGTCATTATGTGTTTCTTATAGTTAACAAATCCCATGAAAACCAACTTAACCTTTGTTAGGCATTGCTTTACGTCCCTACCCTGTATGTAGAACTCAAAACAAAGTTAACTGGTTTCTACTTAACATGATGTTTCCTACTTGATGATGTTAACATAAAGATATTTTCTAGGATTTGTAATTAACAGCTGGGCACTGTAGTTTATAGCAAATGTCATTCAAACTGGACTAAACTATGCATTTGTTGTAGACTTTTTTTTAGGGGCGGATCAAAACATATTTGGTATGTTAGCTAGTAGTGGCAGCAGGGATGTATTAGGGATTGACTCAAAAAAACAGGTTGTTATGGTAACCAGCATACATGGCACACAGTGTTAGGGAAACACAACCATAAACTGTATGTTTCAGCCAGAGCACAACCTCAACTAAAAATACTAGTGAGCCACTTTACCGTGTTCAATCCAACATAATGACAACAAAGTAAATGTACCTCAAAATATACAGTGAGGAAAATAAGTATTTGAACACCCTGCTATTTTGCAAATTCAAATCCAGAAATCACAATGTATGATTTTGTAACTATTTATTTGTATGATACAGCTCCAAATAAGTATTTGAACACCTGTCTATCAGCTAGAATTCTGACCCTCAAACACCTGTCTGCCTTCAAAATGTCCACCTCCACTCCATTTATTATCCTAAATTAGATGCACCTGTTTGAGGTTGTTAGCTGCATAAAGACACCTGTCCACCCCATACAATCAGTAAGAATCCAACTACTAACATGGCCAAGACCAAAGAGCTGTCCACCTCCACAAGGCTGGAAAGGGCTACGGGGAAATTGCCAAGCAGCTTGGTGAAAAAAGGTCTACTGTTGGAGCAATCATTAGAAAATGGAAGCTAAACATGATTGTCAATCTCCCTCGGACTGGGGCTCTCCTCGTGGGGGTCTCAATGATCCTAAGAAAGGTGAGAAATCAGCCCAGAACTACACGGGAGGAGCTGGTCAATGATTTGAAAAGAGCTGGGACCACCGTTTCCAAGGTTATTGTTGGTAATACACTAAGACGTCATGGTTTGAAATCATGCATGGCACGGAAGGTTCCCCTGCTTAAACCAGCACATGTCAAGGCCCGTCTTAAGTTTGACCATTTGGATGATCCAGAGGAGTCATGGGAGAAAGTCATGTGGTCAGATGAGACCAAAATAGAACTTTTTGGTCATAATTCCACTAACCGTGTTTGGAGGAAGAAGAATGATGAGTACCATCCCAAGAACACCATCCCTACTGTGAAGCATGGGGGTGGTAGCATCATGCTTTGGGGGTGTTTTTCTGCACATGGGACAGGGTGACTGCACTGTATTAAGGAGAGGATGGCCATGTATTGCGAGATTTTGGGGAACAACCTCCTTCCCTCAGTTAGAGCATTGAAGATGGGTCAAGGCTGGGTCTTCCAACATGACAATGACCCGAAGCACACAGCCAGGATAACCAAGGAGTGGCTCTGTAAGAAGCATATCAAGGTTCTGGCGTGGCCTAGCCAGTCTCCAGACCTAAACCCAATAGAGAATCTTTGGAGGAAGCTCAAACTCCGTGTTTCTCAGCGACAGCCCACAAACCTGATTGATCTAGAGAAGATCTGTGTGGAGGAGTGGGCCAAAATCCCTTCTGCAGTGTGTGCAAACCTGGTGAAAAACTACAGGAAATGTTTGACCTCTGTAATTGCAAACAAAGGCTACTGTACCAAATATTAACATTGATTTTCTCAGGTGTTCAAATACTTATTTGCAGCAGTATTATACAAATAGTTAAAAAAATCATACATTGTGATTTCTGGATTTTTATTTTCAGACCCCTCCATGATTTCTAAGTGGGAGAACTTGCCAAATAGCAGGGTGTTCAAATACTTATTTTCCTCACTGTAATTAATAATAAATAATGACTCTTACTGCTTTTCTGTGTCTTCCCTCCCTCCGAACTACTTGTTATAATCCTCCTCTGGTCAATTAATTACACCTCTGTACATTTAAAACATAAGCTAGCTCCTGAGATTTATCTAATTTGATCCGTTTACCCATTTTCCACAGAGCTCCTGTGTTTTGTGTGTCTATTTGTATCTTTCCATCTTCCATCTCACACAGCTTCCCTTCAGCTAGACTGAAGCGGTGTGTGTGGCTTAATTTAGCAGGTCTAATTTGTTCTCTCCAGACCTGCGAAGATAAGAGGGCGGAGGAGAGGAGGTAGCGTACGGAGAGAAGGAAGAGAGAGGAAGAGAGAGAATGAGGAAAGGCAGCATTGGGACGAGAGAACAGGTGTCTGAGATGGTATCAGCATGTCAGCTAATGACTAAAACAACCTGAACCGAGAGAGGCAGACTGAGAAAGAGAGGTATTTGTGAGGTAGTGAGCTTTGAGTTTGACTAGATAAAGAAAAGAAACATAAGGGAAAGCAAAATAGGGTCCATGTGAAAGAGAGATATAGAAAGAGAGAGAGAAGATAGTCAAATGAGATGAAAGCATAAAAGGGATAAGGGACTGAATAAAGACCAAAACAAAACCCACTTTTATTACTAAACCCCTGCCCTGTTTCAAATATGTGTGGGTCTTGTCTTGTTTAATACCCAAGCAAACATATTATCATCTCTGATCATATGTCAGTCACAATTTTCACCAGAGAAAAATGTATTCTTTGAGGCCAAATGGAGAGTGTGAACTGTGACATGCAGGAAATTGACATGTAGTTGTGCTCTTAATGACCTTTTGTGGCTGCTTGTCAATTAGAGCAGCATTGTGCCACTGCAGTGTTCTCTCTTTAGACTCAGCCACTTCATGTATCTTGGATAGCATTTTGATTTGTCTGTCTCATTAAACTTCAGGAAAAGTATCTCAAACTATTTCAACAGTTATGCTTAAGGCATAACAATAGTATGCCTGTTCAGTTCAACAACTGGGTGATCTGAGGATATGAGAACACTGATCTGTCAGTAAAAGCCATAAAGATGACTATTTATCTTGCTTGTAGTCCAATCAGTATGTGTTTTTTTATGTTTGTGTTCTGCACAATTGTCACAGGTAGTAGCTAAACTGTCATTGTTGTAACTTAACTGCTGAAGTGCAAATGTACTCTTCATTTTCCTTTTCCTCAACTTTTTAATGATTACAAAATGGCTTCAGGAACAGTTACACTAAACGCTGTGTTGGAGTGAGGCATACGCATGTAGCCTGGGAAAACCAAGACAGATTGTGATCAGATTTTCTGGTGAATGGAGAGATTGTACAAAGCTCATACAGATTTTAATCATAAACGAGACACTTGTAATGACACGTGTAAATGGGGTCTAACTAGGTTGACAACATTTTAGATTGGGTCCTATATAATTGGAACTAGGGATGAGCCGGATACTCCGGTACGGATAAAACACTTTTGCCGAGTACTATACTCATTTGGTGGCGGTCTGTGTCTGCGTTCTGTGATAGGCTAGTCACAGCGCTAGTCACAGCGCCCCTCCCCTACACTATTCTGTGATAGGCTAGTCCCAGCACCCCTGCCTACACACATACAGATTCCTTGTGTTGCTGTGTGCCGCTCTGCTCACTCACACACACCCAGAACACGGAGAAGTGAACAGCTCTCTCCCTCCCTCAGTCACTCAGTCGCGGGTCTTTTCCATTAACATTTAGGGTTTCTTCAGCTTCAGGCTTGTTTTAACTTTGGATCGAACTAGTACTTACTTAGATTTCTGGTAAACGTGGGGTTTGTTCAGACATGCTGCTTGCGTTGCGTCTCTGCTTCATATTTTTTTTAAACTGCTTGCTGGCTCTAACCAGTGTTTTTTTTGAGTGTCTGAAACTTTCTTGCTGTATTTTATAAAAAAATAAATAAAAGGGAGTTGTGGTATAAATAAATAATATTACAAATTAAGATACACACACACAAACACATTCCAACCCCCTCTCTCATGATCAGTGATACAGAATAATGAGCGATACAGAGAGTACTTCAGCTGGCACTGCACCACCAGTCAGAGTTTGCTTTAACCTTGCAGGACAGTGAGGGTCAAATCAGTGACCATGAAAACAGTCTCTCTCTCTCTCTCTCTCTCTCTCTCTCTCTCTCTCTCTCTCTCTCTCTCTCTCTCTCTGACACACACAGTCACACATACATGGTGTGGAAATAAAAAATGATCACACTGATCATAAAAAAATTAAGTTAAAAAAATAATTATATAATAATTATATTGAGTATGAAAACTCTTGTTCATTACATTTTACTTCATAATTGCAACCACATGTGTTGTATTCATTGTTGAAAAACTTGTTCTGTACATAGTTTGTTTGTTATCATAACAATGCTGTCATAGAAATAGTTTTCTAATCAGCAATAAATATAACAATTTATGATCAACCCCTATCAATTGCATGCTTAAAATAGCATACCGGTTAAATCCCCGCCCATTTCAAGACAACCCGACCCACGTCCGGGTTAAATCCTGTCCACATCCGGGTTAGGCCCCGCCCAGTCTGAGTACAGATACAGATAATTCATGTGGTAAACAGATACAGATACAGATACAGAATGCTGTACTCACTCATCCCTAATTGGAACTATTTTGGATTGGGTCTCTTTAAATAATAAAACTTGTTTAAACAATAAGTTTGGGTAGGTTTTTACAGTTTGGGACCTAAATTGACTTTCATGTCCAATATAAGACTGCTACCCCCTCTGAAGAAACAATCTACCTACCATCTGCTTTTGAATTGCATAAGATTAACATTATAGAATCTATTTGGTTAGAGGAAAAGTTTATCTTTATACAACTTATGATTTTTCTGTCTAAAATTATACAAGTAACAATAATGCATTTTGGGTGGGTAGCACTGAGAAGAAGTGCTGCTTAGCCAGGTGCAGTGGGAAAAGTTTAGGTGATATTATCCAAGTTAGTTGCCAGAATCCCATTCTGAGTCACCCAACACAGGCTTCTCATACAGATTGGAGACTCGGAATATGACAGAAAATGAAACCAACAACACTTTTTTTTGTGTGTGTGTGTGTGTGTGTGTGTGTGTGTGTGTGTGTGTGTGTGTGTGTGTGTGTGTGTAAATGCTTAATGACAACCAGAACAAAACAAACACTTTCAAGTGTCATGTTATTTCATCATTTGCTAAATTATTTCTCATTATTAGTGTTTTTGATGTGTTTTGATTTGAGTGTTGTTGACATGTGTATTTTTTGGGATGTTCTTGGTGACACTACTTTATTTTTGTATAGCAGTCCCTAAGTCCTCCAAGTACCGAGCTGTGTGTTTACGAACACCAAGCAAGCCTATGTTGTTTCTGCTGGAATTACAGTAAAGATGTACATTTCCAATGATGTAATGACCCTGATATATTAACATAAATGTACTGCAGATTAAGACAAGGGGTCTCATTTATAAAACTGTGCGTAGGATCCTAACTAAAAGTGTACATACACCCAAAAGCCAAAAATGGTGTATAAAATCAGATTTATAAACAAGCAATGCTCCCTTTATAAATCACAGATTGCGTACGTGAATCAGCTTCTTATCCCGCCCTGTACACGCCCATTTTTAACCATAAAAAGTCAATGCAAAGCACCTCATGAATGCTGATCAGTAACTTAATGATCCTGGTGGCAGTTCTTTCCTTACGCCAAATCATGACGACTGGCCAGGAAAAAGCCAAAAAATTTCTCAGACGCTCTGGAATTGCTGAAAATTGAATTATAATTTCGTCCGTAGAGACTACCTATATTAATAATACTGTCCAAAATGACAGGCATGACTGCAATCGGGGACAGCTCCGATATCCCAGACCTTCTGTATATGATAAGATTTAAAAGAACTATATATTATATCCAAAGGCTCAGTGATAAAGTTGAAGATTATATATATTTATATATGAAACGCCATTTACCACTGGAAACAGCCGGTTGCCCCCAGAAAAGCGAAGACCTGTATTTGGAACAGGATCCAGTTCCGGTGCGTTGCCCTCTCAACTGGACCTAATTCAGTACATAGATCCAAGAACAGAGCTTTAGGGAATTTAAATCTGCATATTAGTCAGTCATCATCAAGGTCTTTGAAATCTCTTTCTGTTCTTCCTTTGCTGTAGTCCTCCTGCAGTGTGAGCAGTGCCATCATGCAGCATTGTGCACGTGGGTCACCGCAGTATTTATATGTTTACAACAATTTGTGATTGTTAACACTTTGCCAAAATCACAGCATCAACTGGTGGTATCCCCCACCCAATTTACAGACAAAAAAAACGCGCTTTTCTTCATGCAGGTGTTGTCACCAACAAAGTTCGGACCGATAACGAGGACATTAAGCGTAACGATTGCACGAGTTCTTAACGGCTGTATTTTCAGACTTTGACATTTGATGATATATGCACAGTATTAAAGACAGCTATTTGGTTATTTAGACTGTTATCTGCCATTATCTAAAGCTAGGGTATTTGATGCTATCCTGTATTCCATGCAGTCAGACATCTCCTCCTCCTGCGCTCCGTAGCGGACAACGTGATGGTGAGACAGCAACAATTAAATATAAAGAACACATTTTTATTTAAGATTTGAGTGGGATTTTACAAGGTGTTTATGGAACAATTATCACTCAGCACAAACGCAAATAACACTGCTGGATTTATTCTTCTTGATAACTTGGATGATATGGAGTGAAGTAATGTGCGCAAGACATCAATACTTGAAAATATTAAGAGTAATTGTTATTCCCGCATTTACTTTCTGCAGTCTGACATCAGTTCTACGCCTCACCATCTGCATAGCCAATTCCCATTATCTCCAAAATGAGACCCCAGAAGTGTCAGTAAGTGACAGAAAACCACATAAAGATTTTGTTCCCAGGCTTCAACATGAACATTTGTTAAAACTCAGACACAGATTAAACAGCATTAATATGGCCGGTGTGATTTATCTACTAACTAGACTGTCCCCTTGCTGTAAGCGAGATAACCAGTCACGCAGAGTAAAAGTCAACAGGGAAATGCTCTTGCCTTCATCCCCGTCTCCTTCACACACTTAATCCTCTGACGCTCCAGTGTCCAAACTGTATAAAATGGAGGTTGAAAAGGGTAGCTCCCTGGTGGCCCCTCCAGTAGACTGCAACTGTAAATAAGAATCTGTTTCCTCACCACTGGTGAATATGGCGTCATTGCTTTTATAACAAATTTTGCTTAAGAAAAAAAAAATTTAATTGTTTGTCCTCTGGACTACTTTTTATTTTTGAAGCAAGAGTTCCAGATGTAGCTACTACAGTTTGCATGCCATTTCTTAACATTACATGAAATAAAAAAAATAACAAATCTAATTATGAGACATCATATAATCCAAAATGTGCAAATGCTTTATTTCCCTGTAATTTATACTGCTATTTATAGCAAAACGTAAATCAGTTACAGTAATCTGTAGATCGTTAGAGTGCCCTTACACCTAGCCTGTTTTTGTGTGAATCAAACAAACTCAGGTTCTTGTGGTGTGAAAGCAAAGCAGACCAACCGCGGAGGCTTGTGTGAAAGAATACGTGATTTTAGCAACTATTGAATCCATCGGCTGACTGTGACCTGTCAATAAAGTATATACACTGTGTACATGATTATATTTGGTATCCCCTGCAATATTACAGTACGCCTTTTTTCGACATGTTTATCTGTTTTTTGACACCAGTGAAGATAAATAAGTAAAGTGCAGCATGACTCGCTGTCATTCACCGGAAATTGATTTTCCCACAAAGTTGCAGGATGAAAACAGATGAACTGAATGAGTTACCAGTAAGTCCATATGAGTAACTCCTCTTGATTTGATTATTATTATAAAGCAGTGTGAACATTAAACGCATGAGAAGTAAAACGCCAAAATAAGTAAACCAAACTAGAGTTGGAAAAGTTTTCCATCAGTATAAAACGTCAACAATCTTCTTTCAAGCAATAATGCAAACATGCCGAAAATAAGCAAGAGATAAGTATGTGAGAGGGTAAAAGTTTGGTACTGTAGCTGGTATATGACTACAGCCTGGATGTTCACAGATTTTCAGTCATCCTTCTACATCCGTGTCCCCAGATACGTTACATGAGGCATTTAACCTTAAAAGGAAATGAGACTAAGACTCTGTAAACACGCATTTACACAACACGCACACACACCTGGTTTGGGTTTACGTTTATGAGCACATTTATCCAAACTCCAAATGCCAGAATCTGTTAAACTAAAACTTTGCACACCGACAGGCTTTGATTTCAACTTTGCAGACACACACTTACACAAACAAAGTGAGGGTACAGTCTATTTGTATTGTTGAGACAACTTTACTGTTCCATATTGACAAAAGATATGTCTGATTGCCAGTGAAATTCTTTGTTTGTGTAAAAAGGGTGATGTCAGAGACAGCTTGTGAAAATGATAAATAATGTGTGTATGTGTTCTAAATATGTCACAATGAGTGCTTATCAACTAAACGTGCCTTGAGTCGCTTTGCTTCCACAACTGCACAGACAGGCATGCTGTGACCAGCTTCACCTGAAATTCTTTTAGGACTTTCCTGACATACCATCAGCTAGACAGGCAGACACATCTTGCATAACCTTACATAACATGTGAAACTCCCCCCTATCTCTGACAAGCTGAAGGCAACTATTCAAATAGTAAAACAGCAAGAGCACTGGAGTAATACTGCAGGTATAATCCATTTGCCTTTAGCTGCACCTGTTAACCCTTTAAATGTGGTTTTCAGAGATCTGGTCCCAACATCAGCATTTTTCTTTAGCCAATGTTAGTGAAACAAGTGCCCTGGATCTTACAGGGCTGTGCCTATACTCATAGAATTTGGAGTTACAATACGTAACTATGGTTCTATTTTGTATAGGCTTTGCCCTCTAAGAGCTGTTACTATTGGGTTAAGGGCAAAGCTGATGTAGTCAATGCCACCAGTGACACCAAAATCCACAAGTAGATAGCATAGACTAGCTCCTCTACCTTCTTTTTAGAGGTTTTTTATGTAACAAAATTATATTGTTTACTTAAAAACCTGAAAAGCTATCTCCCTGACTGGCCTGCTTAGCTTTGTGAGGCCCTGTCGCATGGATTCTAAAGGTGCTCCATAATTTAGATTAAAATCCTCAATTAATGCAAAGCACAATCCTCACAGGCACTCTGGTTCAGGAGGACGGAGACATGGCATTCCAGATCTAATAGCATATCACATGCCGTTAAGTGTGGATAAAACCGAGTGAATTATAGAGACACATTGTGCAATGAAAGCAGATGAAAAAAGGCACGGAGATGCCCAAGGCGCCGTTGCGCATACGTCAGCCACTGTCATACCATTGAGGAGGGCCGTGGGTGCTGATAACGCTCTTGTGGAGTGTGCCCAGATGCCACTCCCTTTACACTAAAAGCGAAGGTGATCTCACACAGCCGGTGAGACAGCTGCTGTTTCGAAAGAGCCACGTGAGTGTTTTATAGTGAACGAACAGATTTCTGCCGTTCGTAAAACATACTGAGATAACGCATGCATTGGGTAGACTCGGTGAGACGCTTAATCGACTTCTCTGTTATCAGGCGGAAGGAGGAAATTGTTTTGATTTTTGGCATGAATTAAGGATTTGGCTAAAAAAATAGCCGCACTCCCATCCTTTCTAATAAAAAAGCAGGACGGTGAGACCAACAGTACCCTTAAGTTGTCTGATTCCCTTCAACAAACACTTCACTAAGGGATGCACAAAACCCATCTCTCTCCACAGTCTTTGTGGCACGACTAAAAAGGCCGCAAAAATCGCTTAAAAAACTTATCCAGCAGTGTCTGAGGGTAGGTTAACACAAGAGCCAGAGGATACAAACCAGCGCTGGAGAGCAGACCGCCATCAAGCGTAGCATGCTGAATGAATAAGGTCACTAGTCATTCTCAAATGTGGATGATTTCCCCATCTCCCTTCCAGGACCTGGGACTCGTTTATGACTTGTTGTGCCATCCAACGAAATATGCGTCTGTGTCTGTTAAGTGTGACACAAGTGTGACTGTCATCTTCCCAAGGGGAAACCCCCAATGATAGAGCACAGGGGGGTTCCACTAGGCCAGGTTGGACTGGAGAGGAAGATATGGGTCAGCATGTGCTGTGATGGGTCGAGGCGCAGGCGGCCAAACCTCTGAATTTTTCCTTATGTGCAACGTGTGTATGTGTGTGTGTGTGTGTGTGTGTGTGTGTGTGTGTTTACTCATGTCCTAAAAGAGCTACTTGCGGACATCAGCACCAGCAGAGGCATCACATGACAGCGCTGACACCACCCTGTGAGGCGCAATGTGTGACAGTGGAGAGTTTAATGCATCCAGCCTGGATTTCATAGTGGTGGAGTTTATGTCCACACCAGATAAACTACCGCCTGTGAGGGGATTGGCAAACACTGGCAGTTTATGACCAATTCAGTGTTTGTAGATGCTGCACAGCCTCTACTGTGTGGAGTTCAGCTCTCTGAGGGTGGCATAAGGATTACGTTGTCTAACAGAACCATCTCTCTGCGTAATGAAAAATGCATTGATACATTTGGAGGGCGTACGATGGGCCAGAGATTAGCAGAATGGCAGCCGGTCTTCTATTGAACTCCCAGGAATAAGAAGCAAAGAAATGTTCCGTTTGGGGACAACAGGCATGTGAACTAGCCCTCAGGTCGATGGAAGAGAACGAATGGCCGGGCGCACACACTGTGACGCATGTACAGCAGTCAAAATGTGGGTCAGTCACTCCAGGATGCGATGGAGCAATGGAGGCCAGACTCTGCTGCAGTGGCGGGACTGGAACTCTGTTTCCATGTTATCTTGAACCCTGGTGAACGTTGCATAGTGAGGAATTGGTGCCGTCCGTCTCCCGGGTTCGGAAAATGCTTACTTAGCATTCATACAGGTTGAGAACAAAAATCTTAGCGATGGGCAGGGATCCGCTGATGCGGTGCTCCCCTTCTGGGACGGAGACAACTGCAGTGGCGGGGCTCTATAATCCTCTTCGTTTTCAAGCTCCAGTTCTCCAAAAATGGGGAGGGGAACCAGTGCCAGCTAGAGAACCATTTCTGGGGGGGATCCAAGTCAGCGGACTTATGCCCTCCAAAGATCCCCTTCTGGGATGTCTGGGTGTCGCTGCTAGTGGTATCCTTACCTGACTGTCCGCACGGCTGCCATCGTCTGCAGCTTAAGTTCCTCCATCGGTAAGCGAACTGCTGGCGGCCGGCGGGGTGCCAAAACCAGCGAAACAAGCCGAGGCACGCCTAGCAGATCTGGCGGAGATCTGACGGCAAGATTTTGCCAGTCCGTCAATCAGTACACAAGAGGACACCGCTGTTCTTCGAACTGTTGCTGAATAAAAATAGGGAGCAGCCAGTGGCCAGGGGCCTGCGAACGTTAGAGAGGCCCGTGCAGGGCACAAGGGCGCGAAAGAAATCTTCAGAACTGCATAAGGGGTAGACCAAATAGCAACAGCTCTTAGAGGGCAAATTCTACACAAAATAGAACTCTTGCATACCTACAGAACCACCACACAGGCATCATCACACAAAAGATCACAATTCCTACAAATCAATAATCATCATTCTTTTCCTTTTCTTCTGTATGGATTTTCGTCCATTGTCTGCTCATTTGATCAACTGATGATTGTTTATTTCTGCTATCCAATCATGCAGTTTGACTGTCCTCTGCCTGCATCCATCACCAACTGGGAGGCTGTCTCTGTTCCAATGTTGGTGAGTCTTGCACACACATACACACTTTAAGAATCGTTAAAATCCAAGAATTGAAATGTTAGATAAAATTAGATGTATTTTTTGGCAGAAAGAGCTCACACATTAACCATTGAATGGAAGAATGAATAGATGTGTATTTAACAGTTTTGTACAAAATAAAAAATGAATGTACAGCTAGGGAAATGTCATCACCATCATCCGTTTTATACAATAGTTTAAAACTAATACTTTACTTCTATTATTTCAAACTGTTTTGCAGATACTATTTATTGCACAGAAAAAAATAAATGACATTCCAACACAGCCTATCTGCCTTCAAACCCTGTCACCAAATATATGTTTTCTTAAACACAATGGGGAACAATGGCTACACCAACTACTGTAATATGACATGTGGCCCATTTGCATAGGCTAACATCCACCCACACACAGAACACATTCATGCATGTATGTACTTATTTCTTTCCAAAGTTGGTTTAAAGTACATTGATGTAATTTGTGTGTATGAGCGTTGGGAGTTCAGTGACATATGTGCCCATAATAATTAGTGTGTATTGGGCTGCGTGGCAATTGTTCTGCTTGGATTGATAATGGTTATGTGTGTGGGTGTATTTTTTTTCTGTGTGTACAACTAGATATGTCACTACCAGTGCAGATGACATGTACATGTGCATCTTGTTGGCATCCTCCACTTTATATTCAAATAAGGGCTCTGAAAAACAATCTACTCTGTTGGTTTGCATAGTGATTTGTGGTTGTTTTACATTAAGATCATGTTGGCACATTAATGAGAAAATACAAAGTGTGATACATTAATTATATTTATTTCTATCTCTCAACCTCTAATTGGTCTTAAAACTAACTTTAAATTAAAGCAAAATACAGATGGTGATATGTAGTTGTTTGAAAAGTAATCGAGTGGAGCTTCTGACTGTCTGAAATGTTCAATATTTCCCGCAAAACCAATATCTCCTCAGCTGCAGAAGTACCCCTTCTATCTCTGTGCATAAAGCTATTGCTTTCAAATTAAACAAAACAAAACAAAAACATAAAACACTGCAAAAATCATTGGGACGTGTTTCCTGGCTCTCCAGTAACCATTTAAATGGGATTGTATTATAGTTCTGTGTTGCATAATAATTGGTGGAAGAAATAATAAAGGGACCCACAAATGTTGAAGGTGTTGGCACATAGCTACCTGGGATCTCCCAATGTGCTGTAGGTGATCCTGTTATAAATGAACAATTGCTGAAGATAGAATAGGCTCAAATGAATAATAGAATTCTTAATTTTGTCTTTACCTTTGCTCTTTGCAGGACATTGGTGCAGAGCACATGCCAAAAGCAGTCACAGAGGTTCCTTTCTCATTGGAGGATTTGGACCGGACCATAGCCGCCTTTGACACTGTGGAACAGCTGTTCAGATCCTTGAGCCCAGACACCTGGAGACAGGACCTAGACAGCATCTACACTCAAACACATATACATTATAGATCCAGGGCCTATCATCTGGCAAGCAGACATAATAAAGGTAAGCTATACTTTATATATTTGCGTGTTTAAAGCCATTAATTAAACTGTTCAACTAACATATGTACATAGATTGCAGAACACTGTCCCTGCATGACTGGGATTTGAGTATGAAGATAATCACTTTTATTTAGTCTTAATAGCTTATCTTAATAACTGCTGCAAGTGGCAAGTGGTGACCCATTACAAGAGAGTTTTATACATACAATAAATACAAAACCCAAACCTAAGACTATGAGTAGATGAAGAGATGGTATTTGCTATTCATTGGATTCTATCAAACTATAAACAGAGTAAAAATTAAAGAAAGTGACAGTTTTTCAGCATGTGTTTGTTTGTTTTTGTGTGTGTGTGTGTGTGTGTAATAAAACAATGACCTACAAGTGTCAAAACGTTGTGTAGAGCTGCATAGTTGGTAGTTGATCAATCAGAAGATTGACAGTACTTGCAACCCTTCGTGAATTGTGTATGGGGCTTTAATGAATTTAGTGAAGATGTTTCTAGAAATCCAAAATATTTTATATCAGGCTTAACTACAGGGAGAAAACTGTGTAGCCATAAAAATATAATTTTGGTTTTAATATTCCACTTAATGTAAAGTCATATGGATCAAGAATAGTTTATTCTGTAGGTTTCTGTACAGTGTTATGCTGTGTGGATATTGGAAAAGGTCTCAGAATAATATTTAACTATAAATACGAGAATACTTTTAAATGAGACCAGTGGACTGGTAATGACATGTTAATAAGTTTGTAAGGTTGATGCAGGAAGATAAAAGCGGTGATGTTCTCATCACATTGTATTGTGCTGCTGGTGGTGATCCTCAACAACTCTGCTGCGTTCACAGTATTTTGCTGCAGTTGTGTATTAGAGGGGAAGGTAGAGCATGCTGTCTTGTGCTGACCATTCTCACATATTGCGCGATTTACTGTATAAAACTCAGAGGTACAGCATTGCAGAGCACAAAGTCTATGGCTCGGTAATTTGAAGGACATTATTAGTTAGGGCTGTGATGGAGTCATATTGCTGGCTTATGATGAAATGAAGAACGTGTTACAGCCAATCTGAATAAAGTGTTGCATATTCAGTGGTTGACTGTATCTCAACATTTTGGTATGTAGGACGGAATATAAAAAAGGTAAAAGAAACTTCTGTGTTCTAACTCCTCTAAATTGAACATACTGTAGAAAAGGAAAAGAAATAGTATTAAAAGAACATTCTGATAAATTTGGTTGTAAAAGTACATTTTGAACTTGAAAAACTCATACATACAGTACTACACAATATAATACACAAATATAAAAGATCATTAGTAAAAGGAAAAAAATGAGAAACCAGCTCATATTATGATGCAAGAACATACTGTAGCCTAAAGTAGTTAAAGCATCATCAAATGAGCAGTTTGCCCTCCAGTGGGTCTAAAAATGAGTCAGTGACAAATGTAAGGTGACACAGGACCAGCAGTTCAAGGCAATTTTTTCCTGTGAAGTCAGTGCCAATGACCTGAAGTCACTGAGGCAATAGATTTTGTCCTTAAAATGCACAGAGACAGTGGATTACTTGACACAAATACACTTATTAAATAAACACATGTCACCTCAATCATGGCAGTGTGTGTGTGTGTGTGTGTGTGTGTGTTTGTCTACAGTATAGAAGCATTCAAGCTTGCAACAGAAACGAGTGCTTTCAATGCTGTCCCTCTCACCTGTGCCTCTGTATCTCTCTCCTACACTCTTTTGGCCTTTCTACTCGAGGGCTCTCCTGTTCCTTAGTAAACGTATGTGCTTGACAGCAAATCTATCTCTATTTATCAGTACATCTGTGTGCTCGGCTGGCATTAGCAGGCTCCATATATGAAGAGTTTATGCGTCCTGCAACACTAAAGAAGGGTGCATAGGCGCTGCAGGTCTTTGATACACTGTACAGGCGTACCCCTTTCTAATTGGAAATTCAACCTGTGCAGCAGAGCAGAAATCTGCCACAGTCAGCAGCTTGGCTTTGTTTTCATTAAGACACACACATACTCTGTAGCTTACACCCACCTTTATTACCATGAAGAATGGCAAGCCCTATATCAACAATATTAATTGGGACACTTAAGTCTAAGAAACTCACACATAAACTAAGTTAACCTAAAAATGCAGAAAATAAATCCAGGTCCAAAAGCTGTTAGAGACACGTGTCATGAAACTTGACATCCCCTTAGTTCTGTCGTCAAAAAACGTCACTTGTTGAAAATGCTCTTTAGAAATATCACAAAAACAGAAATGATAGTTTCTCTGTCACCTGTACTTTTCACAACAAAATAAAATGCAGGACTTGACTGTGAGCCAAAGTATTTTTGATGAAATTAATTATTAATGCCTGACTACGACTCTGTAACATAACATAGAAGTTAGTTAAGGCAGTTGTTATTGTGCCTAATATTGTGATCAAATAAAACATTAAATGTTGTCCTTTTATCATTGCAATTAGTAATTCTTTGTCAAAAAAATACATGTAAATAAAAAAACATTAACAGTTAAACTGTCAGACTCATACTGCATATACAGCAGTATGAGTTTGACAGTTTAACATAAGCTATATCCTGAAGAAAAACATGCAGTTCTATTCTACATTTTTTATTCATATTCTACAACGCCTATGAGGTTGTTATTGTTGTTGTTGTTACAAACAACGCTTTTTTAAAAATAGTGATTTCTGTCTTTGATGTGTATATTTAAGTCTACACTTGAGAAACAAAAAAAGAATAGCACACTATATTCTACCTAGCTAAAATGATCGGGTTTAAACAAGGTTATAAAGCAAAGATTCTTTCTTATTAAAATTTAAATGAGTAGGAAATAGTAATTATTTTGGGTTTCTCACTATTTTTCAATACACAAATACATTTCCTGATTTAGTTTAAACATGCCACAGACATGTTATTTGAATCAGATGTCCTCATTTAACATGTTAATACTCACACAAATGCAGACGTAATCCACTTTTCATTCAGAATGTGCAGCGGATGTGCTCAGAGCAACTCTCTCTAAGACAGAATGCAGGGACTTGAGAGGAGCATGTAAACACACAGATTAAAAAAAAACATCTCACACACAGAAGCATGCACATACAGTTGCTTCCATTTGCTGCATTTCTATTTGCCTTTTATAATCAATCTTATTTTTGTCATCTTGCCATGCAACTAAAATGGCTTTAAATAAAACATGCTGTAAACATGGGAAATCCAAACCCGGGCGGCAGAGGCTGGCTCTGGGGACGTGGAACGTCACTTCTCTGTGGGGGAAGGAGCCGGAACTTGTGCGGGGGGTAGAGCACTACCAGTTAGATCTGGTGGGGCTTACCTCTATGCATAGTCTCGGTTCTGGAACCATACTCCTGGATAGGGGTTGGACTCTGTCCTACTCCCGGAGTTGCCCAACTCTGACTGTTGTTTGTTCATGTGCACCAAACAAGAGTTTGGAGTATTTGGCCATCTTGGAGACCTTGAATGGAGTCCTGTATGGGGCTCCAGTCGGGGACTCCGTAGTTCTGCTGGGGGACTTCAACACACACGTGGGCAATGATGGAGATACTTGGAGAGGCAAGATTAGGAGGAATGGCCTCCTTGATCTAAACCAGAGTGGTTGTCTGTTGTTGGACGTCTGTGCAGATCACGATCTGGTGGTGAGTTGAGTCAGGGGATGGAGGAAGACTCTGGACCGACTTGGTAAGCCCAAACGGGTAGTGCGGGTAAATTGGGAACGTCTGGAGGAGGCACCTATTTGACGGACTTTCATCTCACACCTCCAGTGGAGATTTGAGTGGACAATGTTCAAAGTTTCCATTGCTGAAGCTGCGGTTGAGTGCTGTGGTCTTTGGTGCCTCGAGGGGCGGTCACCCACGAACACACCTGGGGACACCGGTGGTCAGGGAAGCCGTCCGACTGAAGAAAGAGTCTTTCCGGGAAATGTTATCCCAGAGGACTCCTGAGGCAGTTGCAAGGTACCGACTCCACAATGGCAAAGCCCCAGGGATTGATAAGATCCGTCCAGAAATTCTGAAAGCTCTGGGTGTGGAGGGGCTGTCTTGATTGACACGCCTCTTTAACATTGCGTGGAAGTCTGGGACAGTGCCTAAGGAGTGGCAGACCGGGGTGGTAGTTCCCCTCTTCAAAAAGGCAGACCAGAGGGTGTGTGCCAATTACAGGGGTATCAAACTTCTCAGCCTCCCTGGTAAAGTCTACTCCAAGGTGCTGGAAAGGAGGTTTCGGCCGATAGCCGAACCTCGGATTGAAGAGGAACAATGCGGATTCCTTCCTGGTCGTGGAACAACGGATCAGATATTCACTCTTGCAAGGATCCTGGAGGGAGCCTGGGAGTATACCCAACCAGTTTACATGTGTTTTGTGGATCTGGAGAAGGCGTATGACCGGGTCCCCCGGGAGATACTGTGGGAGGTGCTGCAGGAGTATGGGGTAGGGGGGTCCCTTCTCAAGGCCATCCAATCTCTCAAAGCAAGAGCTGCGGTTCTCAGCAGTAAGTCAGACTCGTTCCAGGCCTCAGACAGGGCTGCGCTTTTTCACCAATCCAGTTTGCAATATTTATGGACAGGATTTTGAGGTGTAGTTGCAGGGGGTTGCAGTTCGGTGGGCTCAGTATCCCATCGCTGCTTTTTGCAGATGATGTAGTCCTGATGGCATCATTGGCCTGTGACCTTCAGCAATCACTGGATCTGTTTGCAGTGTGAAGCGGCTGGGATGAGGATCGGTACCTCTAAATCTGAGGCCATGGTTCTCAGCAGAAAACCGATGCAGTGCCTTCTTTAGGTAGGGAATGAGTCCTTACCCCAAGTGAAGGAGTTTAAATACCTTAAGATCTTCGCAAGTGAGGGGACCATGGAGCAGGAGATTGGTCGGAGAATCGGAGCAGCAGGTGCAGTATTACATTCAGTTTATTGTACCATTGTGACGAAAAGAGAGCTGAGCCAAAAGGCAAAGCTCTCGATCTACTGGTCAGTCTTCGTTCCTACCCTCACCTATGGTCATGAAGGCTGGGTCATGTCTGAAAGAACGAGATCCAGGGTACAAGCGGCCAAAACGGGTTTCCTCAGGAAGGTGGCTGGCGTCTCCCTTAGAGACAGGGTGAGAAGTAGTAGAGGCGCTGATCCTTCGCATCAAAAGGAGCCAGTTGAGGTGGTTCGGGTATCTGGTAAGGATGCCTCCTGGGCGCCTCGCTAGGAAGGTGTTTCAGGCACGTCCAGCTGGGAGGAGGCCTCGGGGAAGACCCAGGACTAGGTGGAGAGATTATATCTCCAACCTGGCCTGGGAACGCCTCTGGATTCCCCAGTAGGAGCTGGTTGATGTGCTTCGGGAAAGGCAAGTTCGGGGTTCCCTGCTGGAGCTGCTTCCCCCGTGACCGGATAAGCGGATAAAAATAGACGGATGGATAGAAGGATGGATGGATGGACATTCTATTGTACCTTTATTTCCATCTCTCTCTGTATTACCAAAGCAAAAGATTTAATTGCCTGCTCTTCTCTCTATAGTAGTAGTTCATTTGGCTTCCCATATTGTGGATCATGAATAGAAACCCCAACAGCACAGATTTCTTTTTGCAAACAATTGGTCATTGATTATCAATGCTATTACGCCTCCTTTGACTTCACTGCAAATCCATGTGGTTTCTCTCTCACACACAGTATTGCACGTCAAGCAGCAATGTCACTATTACTGAGGACATGTGATTTCTAGGCAGTTTCTATTGAATGACTGATCTTTATTGTTGCAGCAAAGCTAAAAACCAAGCCAATCTCCCCAAGTAGTAGCTGTAGTTCACTGCAAATATTGATCTTGACAAGTCCTTTATTCTTGTGATGGTCGTAATTGCACTTCAATGAAGTAAAAAAATCTAGCAATGACTTGAGAAAATGTAAATTATCTTCACACATTATATATATATATTTTACTTGTTTTGAAAAAAGGATTATCCCATTTAACCCTTTTTGGCTATATGTGCTTGTTTAAAAAAATAATCAAACCAGCTCCACCCTGTACTGGCTGTAGAAATGGCCCTCATATCCAAACCCTGCTTCTATTTTCATTCAGTCTCATATCCACTTGCTCTGTCATCTTAATTTTTGTCTGAGAGCGGAGCAAGCGAGGGTGTACAGGACTTATAAGGGGCAAGGTGGAGCCATACTCTCTTCTATTCTCACAGCTCCCATCACTGCCAAAGGACAAGCTCTACTACCCACTACTCTGAGTGTAGTGCTTTTTGCCTCTTTCTGCTGGACAGAGGACAGTCACATTCTGACATATGTGAACACATCAGGAATTTCTTCTTGCCAGGTTGTTCAGTCTCCTTCTTCTTAAAGCTACATTGTGTAAGAATTTCTCCCATAAGCATTGAGATCATATATAGCAATCAACTCTCTCTTGCCACACAGTTCACAGTACCTAGGTAGCTAGGGTAGCTGTCACGCTTTTAAAAAGAAAAAGTGTACAAAAGGCCGTCTATCAGCCGTGGTTGTTGGAGTGGAGAGTGGCGTGGATGCGCGCTTCACACCACGAGCGGAAAGCCATCCAACGGAAAGGAAAGAGAAAGTAAAAGACTACAGCGGTCCGGAGGATAATTAACTAGTTGAGATTTGGTGTGTGCGTCCAAAGCAGCTCTAATGTTCAGTCTTTTTTCTGATGTGAATAATTAATTATATGATAACTAAGTAATTTTAACATTTGTGTATTTGCATTACAATAATGTGAATCAAATCCAACTGATGCTGGCTGAACACACGCTAACTTCTACTGTTACCGGAGGACCAGGCATGGCTGGTTAACGTTACAACCACCGTGACATAAACCGCAAGTTTGACTTCCTCAAAATGAAAACATGCAATTTAACTTTGTACGTTCTCTACAGGTCGCTAGGGCTGCACATTATGACTTAAAATCTAAATCCCGATTAATTGCATCTTACCTCGATAATAAAATAACGATAATTAAATTTTTTGGTGACAATGAGTTCTTTTATTTTTTATAAAGTTATAAAAAATGTCTTTTGCATGATAAAATGTAAATAGGCTATATAATCTATTTCTTAACTGCTAAGTAACTTGTAACTTTGAACATGAAAGTTGCGTTTTAAGCTTTTTTCTGCTTGTGGAGAGCTACGTGACACATGAAACTATATTGACGAGGACCGGTGAGTTTAATCGGCCATCAGGGAGTAAACCAGGCAGACACACAGCTGACAATCTGCAGGTAGAGGCAGAGGACATACACGCCACGGGCCGACTTGTGTCAGTCCTGTAAGCGGTTTCAGGAAAGTGGCTGCATGTGTCCAACAATGCACAGAAATTAACACCAGATTTCGTACTTAAGAGACGGAGAGGCATTTTATTATTAAAGTGGCTAGAACTATCGTTAAAATGTAGTGTTAAAGTAAGCAAAAAACACTGGTATTAAGAGTGTTGTGATGATTATTATCTTGCTGATTACCTCAGTGCAGAGAGGACTCGTCTGTCCTTCAAACCACCTGTAGCTACTCAGGATTGCCTGCAGAATATGAGCAATATTAAAGTTCTCACACTATATTCCACAGAAGACACATTCTTGATTTCCTTCACTCTTTCAATTCGTCCCTCATGCTAGAAAATGAATACAAATGCTTGCGATGATTGTTCTGGTTCTCTTCTCAGTCCATTCAGGATTTCGCAGCCTATATTTTAGATCCGGCAAAAAAATACCTTTGTAAATGTGCTGTATTTATTTATTTATTTATTTCTAGTCTTAACGACTACTCAAAGCGCTTTTACATCATACAGGATACATTCACCATTCACACACATTCATACACTGTGGCCGAGGCTGCTGTACAAGGTGCCACCTGCTCATCAGATAAACATGCACACACATTCACACTCCAATGCGCAGCATCGGGGGAAAACTCAGGGTTCAGTGTCTTGCCCAAGGACACTTTCACATGGGACTGCAGGGCCAGAGATCAAACCACCAACCTTCCAATTGGCAGGCAAACGCTCTACCAAAAAATAATAATTTATTGAATTAATCAAATTTGAACTTTTCTGTCAATGGCTTGCTGATATTTTCATTGTTAGTTAATTTCCTATCCTGGCCTGGGACACACATTCATACAGTTTTATAAAGTAACATTACTTATTGGACTTTAACATCTCATTGCACTTACAATAAGGGATGTCACAAGAACCGACACTACTGACACGTTCCGGTTCGAAACTGACAAAACGGATGCGATGCCCATTTTTTGAAGCACCTTAGGCGCCTCTTCCGGAATCGATGTGGGCAGTATACGCTTCAGAGTGTTCCAGTCGATACATTCAGAAGTTGGAGGTCACAAACAAATGGCTAAGGTCATTCTCTTCTACTTCCGGTACATATCCTTTTGAAAAAATATGAATGCTAGTCAACAGAGATTGATTCTACCCAACCTAAAAAACGGCCTGTTCACTGCAAACTCACTGTCCTCTCCTTCTGATTTACAGCCCCCCTCTCTTGGCTTCAAATAACTAACTGTTGTTGGCCACGGCCGCTGAACAGGCTGTAGGCTATACAGTGTGAACAGCCGTAGACACTTACCTGCTCCTCCAGTAACGTTAGCCGTTAGCATGGCGTTATTAGCCAGGACTTGTCGGGATCACTTTACTGGCTGTGTCTCAACTGTTTTTGCAAGTAACCAGCTCGGGTACTCTAGCTATATAATTCAATGTGAGTACTAGAGTGCGGATCGGGCCGGATTTTTCTGTCCGAGCCCGGCCCGCGTCCGACAGAGCAGTAACCGAGCCCGACCCGAGCCCGACAGGCATTAAGATATTTCTGTCCGAACCCGACCCGAGCCCGACACAGTTAAAGCGCATCAATGCACAGCTGACTTTCCTTCGTTTTCAATAGTTTTAAAATCTCCTGCGGCCGACTTCTTTTTAACATCTTCCATCGTTGCGCTGCCACATGGAGCTTAATACGCACGTCTTTCGTTGTCACAGCACACAGGAAGACGGATGTTAGGGTCATATTTGACATTTATTTTAAGCTGTTTTAAATTCTATATGTTCAATGCCTTATCGCGCTGATGTGACCGAGCCCGACCCGAACCCGAGCATCCTTTCTAAAAATCTGTCCGAACCCGGCCCGACCCGTCGGGTACCGTCGGGTCCCGTCGGGCTCGGGTCGGGTATCCATCCTCTAGTGAGTACACGAATGTTGAAATGACATTAACGCCTGTCCCTTGTAGCAGTGATAAATTAGCCTGAAGCTAATGCTTACCTACATGTTCAGTAGGATATTAGCCACCTCTGCATCCTTTTGGCTGTGTCTCATGTGACCTTGTTATTTGTACACCCTGTGACTATACAAATCACAACATGTCAATAGAAACATGTTGCCGTTATTTTGTAACTTATCAGGAGCAGTAGGCTAGTTGGAGCCAGTTAACTCCAGCATCTGTGGTAAGCTAGGCTAGCGGTGGGTGCGCCAGACAACACGCACAGAGATGACGAGGGTATGTATGGACTTATCTAACTCTAGGGGATACAGTGAATAAGCTTAGTCCCAAGTCGGTGTGTTCCTTTAAAGTGATGACATGAAGAAAGACTGCAGTCAATATGCATTCAATCTAATGGCTCCTGCTTCCTCCTCTGTTCTCTCCTGCATCTTTGCATCTCTCATCTCTCCATCTGTTCTTCTACAGTCAATTGTTGTTGCAATTCTACTCATATCTAATAGTCTCTCTCTGCCTTCCAACCATTTTCACTAGATCAATTTTGAGCATACTTTGAGTGTGAATTACAGCTACTTAGCCTCCCTCCCCAGTTCCACTTTTCCGTCTGTCCCAACAATACCCCACATTTTTATTAATGCGAAGCAATGATAAATCAAAATGTCATTTTGTCTCTCTTTAGTGCAGTTCAAAACCACCACAGCAAAGAGAAAACTTAAATACAGCATAAAAACATGACTAACCAATCATCTTTTCTCTGTATCTCACTCACTGTTCAGTTGATCTTAACCGTCTCTTTGACGACGTCAAGCGGTACAGCTGTACACCTCGCAACTACTCTGTAAACCTGCGCGAGGAGCTGAGGGCCACCAATGCTGTTTTCTTCCCTCGATGTCTCCTGGTCAAACGCTGTGGCGGCAACTGTGGCTGTGGAACTGAAAACTGGAACAATGGCTGCACCTGTCAAGCCTCCAAAACGACACTCAAACTACATGAGGTAGACACACAAACACACACATACTGATTACACGATGAGTCTTAAAAATGTGGGAATTTTCTGTCATGGTGCAATATTTGGTACCTGCTATGCGTAAGGAAGCAGCAGAAACTATTGAACTATGTTTGACTATGAAGAACTAAAGGGCCTTATTGTAACGATCTAAGCACAAAATGTGAAGCGCATGGTGCAGGTGCATTTAGGGCGTGTCCAAATCCACTTTTGCTAGTTTGACGGTGGAAAAAAGGGTCCATGCCCCAGATTCATGGTTTAAAAGGGTTGTACTTAGTGTCTTCATTAGTTCATAGGTGTGTTTTGGATATAACATGCAACAAATCAATCAGAGCGTCATCTCCCATTCCCTTTAAAAGCCAGGTGCGCATTGCTATTATGATGGCAGATTTGCACGTTAATATTTTTATTTTTAATTATAATAGTAATCCGCCATGGAACAAGCACGCCTGCTTTTAAAGGGAATGTGAAATAACATTCTGATTGGTTTATTGCACGTACGCCCAAACCACACATGTAGCTTCTAATGTAGTAGGCTAATGTAGATTTGCGTCGGACGCAAGAGTCATTTATCCCGCCGGTATAATAGCAACAGCGCCCGAGATCCACCCACAAAGTTACTTGCGTTTGCCGTTTGATACTTGCGTTTCATATTGTTAAAATAGGCGCCTTAGTGCTTTAAATAAGGTTGTAATAAAATATGTTAATTTAATGTCTCTCTAAAATTTACAGCACATTTTTGGTGTGAGCCTGAAAGGGGCTAAAATTATGGTGGGTGAATAGTGGGCATGCAGAGGCAGGCGCCAAATCAACAATAAAACAGCAATACACCATCAGCCTCACACTGTCTCCCTGCTCCTCTCCTCTTTTCGTCTGTCGGCCTCCATCTTTCTCTCTCGAATCTCCATCTCTCAATGCATTGTTACCATTCCATCACTCTCTGTCTCTCTAGGGTTCCATCATCCTTTCATTCTTCCCAATTCCCATTTTCAATTTATCCCTTTGCAATGAATCATTCTTGCTCTTTAAGCCTCTCATTCATTCTTTTCTCTCTCTTCCCTCTTTCTCTTTGTGTCTTTGTTCTCGTATTGCTTCATTATTGAAACATGGTCCACAGGGCTCTCTCTGTGTTTCTCTCTCGCGCTGTTGAAAAATCATACAATGGAAATGTAGACAAAAGTAGGATTTGGGTTGTAACTGTGCTATGTCTAGTGTGTGCATGCAGAAAAATGCTTGCATGAGTGCATGGTTGCGTATAATTGTGTTTTTGTGTGTGCACATATGTAAGAAATTTCCGTCCTCTTCTCCTCATAGTCTATAGCTATGTTTCCATCCACATATTTTAATCCGAATTAAGTGATATCGAATAAAAAATGCCTTAAGGAAACCGTAAAATTTGATTGAATTTCATAAATATCGACTCAAAAGAAATACGTTCAGTCTCATCGGATTTTATCTTGACCGATATACGGCTTATGCGATAAACGCTGATGGAAACATTTTCCGTATAAATAATGAATTGCGATGAAGTTTTAGGTAATTTTATGGTTGCAACCCCCACAAAACGAAGACTTTTTAAGTTGATTTTCACCCAGTATTTCCGCTCTGTTTGCACACATGGCGGGTGTCAAAGACCAATGTAAGTGGACCACCGAGGAGACAAGAGACTTTTTGAATTTAATTTACGAGCAAAATATATCTATTTTAGATAGCAAAAATCCAAAAGAATTACATAATTTATCAGGAACTCGCAAAGGACATGGTCAACAAAGGTTACGACAAGCTGTGGGACGTCCTCCGGAGTAAATCGAAGATGCTTAAACAGCGAGACATGTCTCAAAAAAAGAGTGTCCTCACAGCGGCACATATGCACTATTACAACTTGTGCAATATTGATCATTTGTTGGTAGATGGCGCGATCCATTTTGTCTAGAGAAACTTTGTTTGCAAATGTTTTGTTTGAATGTTGAACGTTTCAGTGAGAAAATGAATGGTAACATCTTAAAATGTCTAAAAAATCAATATACCAATTTGACTGCAAAACAGCATGTGACGTCATAAGCAACAGGTTTTTATTCGATTTAAAGCTGTTGGATGGAAACACACTTTCACCAGCTTTATTCGCATGAGTTTGTTTTACCAAACTTCAGATAATTCGATTCACAAGAGGATGGAAACTTAGCTTATGTAACTGCTTCCTTCACTGACTTAACTTCTAAAGAAACACATTACTCACACTACTGCTTCAGTGCTGGGAAGGGCAGCTTTGCTTTCACTGTGCTTTGGAGAACAAATTGACTGCATCTGTCTTGGAACAATTTGTACTTCCATTCCCTTTTCACATTAGTAGTGGCACCTGCAAACAATGTGGCCATCTGCAACAAAGTCAGTTATAGTGAACTGAGTTATTCTGACTATCAAATAATTTTTATTGTCCTTCAAGAGACTGAGTCTTAGCAGGGCCTTCTTCTTCTTTCATCTTTTTTCCACATTTGTAAATAACAGTCTTTTATGGAAAACTTAATATGCAAACTTTTTAACATAGTATAAATGGTAATCACATACATATATCAGTCTGTGTATATCTGTAATCTGTGTGTGCACTGTACGGATTTTTTTTATATGTTTTCTAAGATACAGTTTTTTCTTTGCACAGCCAGCAGTGAGTCCCTTGGCAAGATGTTGCCCTTTTGGGAAGTTTTCCAGCTCCAAGTTACCCTGAAGACAAATACGAATATGAATTTCAGTGTGGTGATTTATGATTAACAAGATAAAGGGTAGAAGTGCCCCCAGACTGTAAACCATTGCATACTTAGAAACCTTGCTTGCTATCTAATCTACTCTATATTTTGGCGTCCTTCACTTGCTTCAATGCCAAGATTTTTGTTCTTTAAAAACAGACTTTACATCAGCTTCTCATTATTTTCTCTACATGTCTCATGTCTCTGTCTTTCAAAGTGGATTTATTGGCATAAGCTACAATGAGTTAGCTATGGCTGGCTGTCTTTAAAATTTTGATATGGATACTGTGAATTTGAAACCAGCTCCTGAACGCTGATAGCTCCTTAGTTATTGAAATTGGGTATTGAATGACAAGGCTTTTTTCAATACTCAATACTTTGAAGGCAATTTGGCTGGTGCCTAAAAGTATTGAAGTTACCCAGTCCTAGAGTAGACAAAGTATTTCCACCTATCAACAATGCAGGCAAAAGTAAATACATTATCTCACCCCTGCTGTCTTATTCTCTGACTCTTTTAGGTGCTGAAGTACGTCCCAGAGGTCACTCTTTCTGAGCGCCCTAAGAGGCTGACGGTGCGCTGGGTCATAGATGAGATCTTCCTCACACACCATGAAAAGTGTGAGTGTGCGTGTCCCTCCCAGCCACCTCGCTGACACACCCAGACTGGCACATGCATCTGGAACTGTTGGATGAGTTCCTCTTTTATCTATTTTGCAACGGACTTCATATAATTACAGCAACGCAGACACACATGCAGCAAAGAAGAAGGCAGCATTTTGACTGACAAAAAACACAGCTTGCATCATACACTTGACATTTGTCCTTGCAAGTAAACCACCTACCTTTCTCTGTACACAGGCCAAACTTGTCTAAATTTTCCCTTTTCAAATTGGAATTTCTTTCTTTTAAAAAACAAATTGATTCAAGATTCTTTGGGATACAAAAACATTACCATGCCACAGTACAAAAAAACATATTAAACTCACATTTACATTTTGATTTAAGGAGTTTAATGGATGCCAACCTGATTGAATTCAAATTTGACTCCAACTGCTGTGTGAAACGTTTATTCATATTTCATGTGTATATATTTGCATCTTTGTGTTTGTAGGAACTTTAAGCCCTTCTTCAGCCAGAAGCATGCTGAGATGTGTGAGCATGAGAATGAATGAGGGAGGGTGAGGGGTTGGAGGAAGTGTAAACCAAAATAACACTTTATCTTGATGTGAAATTAGGCTAACCACAACCCTCTAGATCTAAATGGCATACTAACGCACTCAAACACACATTCGCTCTAGGCTTCTGCTCCATCCTTAAAAACAAAAAGAGTAGTTATTATTTATACTCAAATTTTCACTGCTCTATTTATTAGCAAAGCCTTCTTGTTTTTCACACATTCCTGTCTGCATATATCCATGCTTCCCTTTGTCTGTCCATCCATCCATATGCTTCCCACCCCTTTTCTTTCTTTCTCACTGACTCCATCTCTCCCTTTTTCTAAAACACACACTCCCTCTCTCCCTTCATCACTCTCTAACACATGAAAAGAAAAGTGAGTTCAGACTGCTGTGCTCTGCCCAGTATTCTGAGTGTTCCTGGCATTTCAACTGCTAACTGGAATTCTGCTAACACGGATAAAACCGTGATCCTCAGTCCCTGAACACATAAGAGAAAAGAGGTTTTTTTTGGGACAATCAAGCTGCCTGTTCGTAGATTACCAGCACTTCTGGATGAGAGAGGAGCCACTTACAAGATACAGAACATAAAAGATTGCAGCTACTTCAGCGGTTTCAATCAGCATGTTCACATATTCCGCTTGACTGATTTTTTTGTCAGGCTGCTTTATAACCTCATGAAGATGCTCATGAGTATCACAATATGACCCCATTTTGCAAGTCTGCTGGAGCACCACAGTGAAAAAGAGATCTGTGGGAATTAGTGTTATGTTCTTGGTGTTCTTAATGTTCTCTGCTGAAAATACAACTGATACCTGTATATGTTTGTGTGTTAATGGCTAAGCTAAACCTAGGCTTGTAGAACAAAGACACAGCTACTAAATCTAGCTCGTAACATAAATGGTATTGGTCTCCTCTCCCTGCGTGATGCATTTAACGTGAGAATGAGACCTAAGCTTGCATGGCTGAGCGTATACTTTCCTACCTAAGAGGGGTTGTGCTAGGGCTGCACAATTATTTTGATCAATATTGTGATCACGATTATTTGTTCATTTTAACCAAAACAAATTTTATTGTCACATAGGCTCAGAGAGACGGCTGACTCATTATGAACGGGTCCAGCACAGGTCGAACGGCGGATACACACGTCGTGTGTATGAAATATCTGTATTGTCACTGCGCTGCATTTTTATGAACTATGATATTCTGGCCATGGGTCACATTTCTGGCCCAGATCCAGCAGGCTCGGTCTCACACGCGGTTACTCTACCAACTGAAGTTAGTTGCATTCAATAACTTCTTCTGTGTTCTTCGCCGTGGCGGCCGCGATAGAATTACCCGCGGAAACACTGGTACAAATACAGGTTTGCCCCTCATATTTAACAATATACAGCTGTGTTAATAACAATTAAAACTGTAGACAAATGTCAGAAGTGTGGACCAGCGCTGTGTGGCGGGGCTGCGCGGAGAGTAAGAGGAGAGAGAGTAAGAGGAGAGAGAGTAAGAGGAGAGAGAGTAAGAGGAGAGATCCAAACACTGGCATAGCTTTACAGAAGAAATGTGTCATGTAACGCAAAATTAAACCATATCCATATAACAACATTGCAGCGGATGCGAGGACATTATGTGCACCGGTGCGTCCTAGAGGAAAAATATTACTCGTGCCCTAGAGCCTGTGAGTTAACAGAACCTAACTAGCACCACCACTGACTAGCACCGCACTGCTGTTAACACACAGACGGGACAAAATGTTGCGTTTACTGGTAAACTGGTAAATCTTGAGACCGACGTATAAACGACTGCTATCTGTTGAATTTTCCTCACGTTACTCTGTCCTCTGTCACTGTCTAGATCTAGAAACTAAGCTGCGTGATGCAGGTAACAACTGACTGGTACATGAGCAGACAGGGGTTTACGGAGCGGTAGATGCGCTATGCAAAAAAACCCGGAGCTTTCTATGAAATGACGCATTTAAAAAAAAAAAAATTGCTCGATCATGCAAATTTGATCGTGGGAAGTCAAAATCATGATCGTGATTAAAATTCAATTCATTGTGCAGCCTTTGTGCTGTGTTAAACTGACTCACCCAGCCGCTGTTTCAATTTGTGCTGCGGACCTGGGCCTGCTTGCTTTGGTGACCACCCCGTCAGGAGAGACATCCACCCCAGGTCTGCTTTCTAGCGTCCTTGGTCGAGCCCGCTCTATGTGTTGCAGTTAAAGTTTTAAAAAGGTGTATTTACAAAGATTGTGTTGCAGGAAACAAGAAAATGTCTCTTACAACAGTCCCTTTCCAATTGTGGGCTGCAACACTCAGCCTGCTGCGGGCTGCTCCTTCCAGAAACATAGGCTGCGGTCGAATAGTCAACTTTGCTTAGGAAGGTTCCTAATGGACTGAAATGACCCGAAAGTATTTAAGTGGCTGATAAGGAAAGGTGCTTCAATGCTTCCTTTGTTACCTCCTTACACATAGGATATACTGGAAAACACACACAAGTCCTTGCACCAGCAAAATTTAAAGCGACGTATGACCCTTTTGCCTTTCATAATCAATATAAAAAGGTGCACACTAACGCCGTAATCCTGTACGCACATTTCATTTTTTGAGAGACATTGCAACACATCTAATAGGCCTTATGATGATAATGTACTTTTTGGCACGGTTTGTTTTAATAAACTGGTTAATGTGAGAACTTTACTCTATTCTCCTCTCCAACGTTTAAAAGGACAGTGAGCATCAGAACTCTGAATGAGTGAGTTGCTGAATCCAAAGTTACAGAGTACACTGGTGTTGTATTTATAGCCCAGAGCAGCATCTGAGACAAGTTACCTGTTCGCCTCTCATGGCTTATTTCAATATATATGTTTTGTTAAAAAGTCACTATATATGACTACATCATTATGACCATGTGTAAAAGTAGGAATATTATGTGACAATTGCATGTATCGGCTCAAACGGCATTCAAATTGATTACCTGAAATACCCCACACACACCCTCCCAAATGAGTTATTTGACTTTCTACAGTCTCTGTAGGATATTGCTTTTAAATGATGCATTGTAGTAATGTATAAGTGTTTTCGTTAAAGATTTACTGCAATGATGAGAAGGCTGTTTTTTTTAGTAACTGTAAATGTTTACAAGCATGCGGTAATGTCACTGTAGCTGATATCGTGGGATATTTAAATCCCAAAACTAAAGTCTGAAGAGAAAACATGACACAAGTTTTAGCTTATAAAACAATCAATAGAGTGACGGCTCGGCTCCGCTGTGTTTACAGTTTAGAGAATACTATCCTCATTAATGATGTATTTTTTTTCACCCACCCGCAACCATCTAATCCTTACTTAACGTAGAATATGGAGCCTACAGTAGATTCATAGATCTAACGTGTTCTTGCATACATTGAACAATTGTTTTCATACAATATAATAAACGGGAATAAACTTTATTTGCTGAACAGCTTTCATACAAGTAATAAGTGTTTTATAATAACGAAATGACATGCACTAAATGCTTCACATGAAACGACATCTTTACTGCAGAATAAGAAGATAAATAAAATGGTGAAGTAATATTTCCCACCGAGTTGTCCACATTTTTTAAGCCTGCATAAATCACAAAAGCACAGACCAAGTATTCATTTGCGCTTGTTTCACCAGCAGACTCAGTCAATAACATCCGCCATCGCACGATTACAGCCGAGTGTAAGGGCAGTTAGATTCTTCTTGCAACACAGTTGTGTTGAAGAAGTTTCCTTCACAGGTGTTTTCCTTGACCTCATGACATTTACCATAAGAAAAAGTGGTTAATATTTTGACTTTTTGACCGCAGCCAGTCTCTTGAATGAATCTCATCTCACACACTTGCAATGGCTGCGTAAGTCAGATCAACACCACCACAGCCCTCATGTGAGTCTGACCCTGTCAATCAGCTAACTACGCCCACGTCTCTAAAATGACCTGTCTGATATAACCGTGTGTGTGTTATCCTTTCCAAACACATGAACCAGATGTGAGAAATCCCTCCATCATCCCCTCCCATAAATTTAGGCCTGCTTACACAGAGAAAAAGGAATTTTACATACTACTTCTGTTCTAAAGGCAGACAAAAGAAAATACTGGGGACAATGGGACAATCCTGTGTTCATGGTGAAAGCCCATCAGCTGTGTGCCAATGGCACTTTTATGTACTTGTGTCACGGGTGTTATTTGACAGGTGTGGGATCCAAAAGTGTGTCAGGTTGTGTGGTAGTCAAATTCCATGTAATTTATCCCAGACAACCTCCACCCACACACCCAGACCCACACCCACACATTTTTTGGCTGTAGCTGCACCTTGCTGTAAAGTTTCTATCTTCTGTTCTCATGCAAAGTTTGTTTTCATTTCTGTGTGTTGCATTTTAAAAACACAGAAATACAAACACACAGCTCGTACAGAGTGGGTGATATGTTCATCTTTCACAGAGGAAGGTTGGCAGGTAAAAAAGTATTTTTTAGCCATCGAGCCAGATGGTGAGTAGGTAACGTGTCATTTTCCAAGATGCTTTGCTGCTAAATGTATTGTTACTCGAGCAAGAGCTTTTATGAAATCTGCTATATTAATGCATGTAGGAGGGGAGTGTGCATGCATGTGTGTGTGTGTGTGTGTGTGCGCGTGCCAGTTTTCTGGCGTTATCAGCACATTCCATTGTTGCACGCTCCAAAGTGACATTCCTCTTTTTTTCTCATAACAGTTTGTTTTCTCCTCCAGTTCTTTACAATAGAACCACATGCATTTCAAATTCATACATATAAACCTGCTTGTGTAATTGTTTGGAATTTTTTGTATTGTTTATTAACGTCAGATAAGAGAGTCATAACCACACAATGGACACATCAGGGTAACATCATTGTGCTTTGTATAAGATTTGGTCCAGAATTTCAGCTTTCATTGTGGGGATTGTACAGTTATATTTTCAACTCAAAGAAAGGTTTAGCAAAAACTTGCTTTGCTGTATTTAGAAAAATATTCACAAGGAAAACATGCTTTACTTAAATAATTTATTGCGTCTTTCTCCATTGTTTTATTAAAAAATATCAGCTGGTTTGTCCTGATAAATAAAATTGTTTCAAGCATTACTGCCTTCAGTGTTTTGATTTTTTTTCCTCACCCGTAGGGTGAAATAGGACATTTTTCTGGGATACCTCACAGGAAAGAGCAATGTAAGGTGACTGGGAATAAACACAAGCACAGACAACAACAAGAAGAAAGCGTTTGGATGAAGAACAATGAGGTTGTTGCTGTCAGATACATACAACACATGGAGCACACAGGTCACCATGGAAACCACAGATGTGTTTTTGTAACAGTGGTAAATTAAGGAGAGGTCATATAATCGTGACTAAGTACTGTTTAGTCAAGCTAGCTCTCTCAGCTAAATGCTAACATCAGCATGATAACACAATGATAATGACATTGTTAACATGCTGATGTTAAGTGGATAAAATGTTTACAATGTTAAGGATCTTATTAATTGTTAACTAGCACTAAACCTAGCACTAAAGTACAGCTGAGGCTGATGGGAATGCAATTTGCAGGAATTGGACAAATAGAAATTTTGACCTGATGATGGTTCTACATGAAGAGCTATTATATTAGTTAATACACTATTAATATCTGTAGCAAATTTCATGGCAATCCACCCTGCAGTTCTCCTGACATTTCACTGAAGAAACTCAAATATCAACCAGATGTTAGAGGAAAAGCCAGGCAATCTTCTGGCATTCAGTTCAACAGTTGTTAAAATATCACAGTCTGAACCAAAGTGGTGGTCCGACATAGCCATCCCTAGAGCCATGCCACACGCATGGCTGAAAACATGTGCATTAATAAAATAGCACACCATCCATTTAATTTGGGTTTTAACAACACATTTTGGCTGACATGGATCATCAATATTTGTTTCTGTATTATTAATCACCAAGTTGGATACCAAAACTTTAAACAATATGAGTTTTTGCATAATAATAATAACAACAACATGGATGTTGATGTAAACTCCATTTACAATTCAGAAACGGGTTAATACCCCAACTCCATCATCCACTCCAGCATCAGCCACATGGTTAAAAAGATGAGGGAAAAAAATTACAATTGACTTTAAAAGGATCACTGTTTTCAAATGAATATAGTATTATCCATGTCTATTCATTCAATTTTCTAAATCTCTCAAGGCTGCTTCCTGTCTCCATGGTTGCTGTGGAAACCCTTCCTGTGCTGTTTTTATAACATAGCAGTGTCCACGGACAGCCAGCCACATCCCACAGGCCACCAACCATCCATCTCTCAGTCCATCCTTTCATTCATCTGACTTGTTTTTGAGTTATTCTAAATAAAAGAGATTCATCAAAGCAACGTAGCCTTCTCTCAGTCCCCACTGAGTTGGGAAAGATTAATTAAGAAACATACAGCAAGATAAAAAAGAGTGCGCAGAATTAAGATTAAAAAAGTGAAATAAATATAAAGGGAGAGAATATAAGGGGAGAGAGAGAGAGAGAGGGGTATGCTGGTTTGAACCCATCATTCCTATATTGTTGTTTTTGTGTCTGTCAGCAGCTTCTTATCTTTTCCTTGCAGACAAACAAACACCTTTTTTTCATAAACATACATACATATAAACACTTAAGTATTAGGGATGGGGGGAAAAAATGATACAGCATTGTATAGCAATATTTTCTGTGGAAATACTGTATCGATACACAGGCGCCAAGTATTGAACTTTTATTATATATGTGTCGTCAGATTGTCTGCTTGACAATCCCATTTTGCAGCAATACAATTGAAGCGATATGAACAAACAGAGAAATGTATCTTTTAGATAAAACAGATGTTGACAAAGTTTCCTTTTTGGGGACATCATTTGAAATTGGGGAAAATTAGAAGTTGGAAAAAAGGTTAAAAATTGCAACATATTGCAGAATATTGCAACATGTTTAAAATTGCAATAATATTGTATTGTGGCATAAGTGTTGTGATGATATCGTATCGGGAGGCATCGGGTGCTTCCCACCCCTATTAAGTACAGTACCATCAATGAGGACTTCTCATTCTTTAACAACTGCAGTTTTAATGCCCACTCAGTCTGTACTGTGCATCCTCATGCTAATATCCCACATTCCTTCCAAATCAGTCATGTTGTACATACATTCCTCATTCCCATTATTTTCTTCACTCTTCTTCTTTCCCTCTTCCTCTCCATCCCATGATGCTTTCTTTGTCTTACTTATCAGGACAAATCACCACCCAGCTGTTACCAAGGAAACCAGGAAATGAAACCATAAAAGATGGAGGGAAACATCTGACTACCTTTATTTAACCTCTGTTACAATATTTCCCTCATGTTTCCTTCTATCTTCTTATATTCTTTATATCCCATTTGTCATTTCCCGTTTTTCCCCTTTCTTGGACAGTGTCACTTAAGTGCATAACTGGAAGCAGTGTTAAAAGGGACATAGCTTTTCAATCTTACTGTCATATATTAGTCATGGTGGTGGCCTTAAACATACAAAATACCTTTCAGCACTCACTGTGCTTCTCAGACCATTTTCATATCTCTTCTTTGGTCGGTGGTTAAGGGCAGGGCTTGGCAATTTACTTTGCACGTTAGAGGAGCGTGTGCTACAGTGGAGCTTTCTTTTTCAAATTTAATGCTTCACTAATCAATATGTTATTTAAAAAAAAAATTCAAATGACTACATGTAATAAGTAAGCTGTCGCTCATGTGATGGACCCACTCTGCAGGCCCTCCACTGACAAATCTATAAAGTTGGGTGACTGTCAAAAGACGGATTGTAAGATGAATGGACAAAATCAAAGAAGAAGAGACTGAGATATGCTGATTTTGGTATCTCAAATAGATCAATCTTTTTCAAACCTTGGCAAAGTCTCTTCAAAAAGGTGGACGTTATACAGCATACTTCTTTTACAGACTGGCTAGCTCTTCTCATGAGGAGTAGACAGACTGTAAAAATTGGTGAAGGAACCCTTCACTGTGTAGCTGCAGCATGGATAGAAGGGAGGCCACACCTTTCAAGGAAACCGTTTGTATTAAAACAGCTCGGGAAGGGAGGAAATGTAATTCAATACACTTTGTCATCTCCACCTCCCTTGTGAAGCCCCGCCTAAGCATGGTCTTTGTGGCTGGCCGGCTGATTTTGTTCAATGTAATGTTCAATGGGTAAATCCTTTTTGTAGTTTGGGTGACCTGACCCTTTAAACACAGCTAATGATACATGTAAAAAAAAAAAACATCAAGAGAATGTCTATGTCTACTTGAATTTTCTTGTTTTTCAGGACGTCCACAGACCCTGCAGCTGCTGTAATATGAAAGTTAGTGGTTGAATTTGGCCACATTCAGCATGTTGCTATCCATGGAAATGGAAAGCTTGGTTACTTTTGTAGCCAAAAACGGTAAGAGAAAAAAGTTAAGCACAAAGCATGATCTAATTTAGGGTGGAGGTTCATCACAGTGAATCAGCCCGGACAATGTTTGGGATGAAAAGGGTTGGATAAATTGACCTAATTACAAACAGTCACAATGAGAAAGATTTTGCACAATCAGTCTGTCCTTTATTTCTTCCTGTGGACACAGATACACAGACACACAGACACACACACACACACACACACACCCCTTCCTGACCTCCAGTCCCATCCTTCCTCCTTGTCCCTTGCTCCCATCTTCTCCTCCTCTTTCACACTACATTATAGAACAGCTTTCATTTAGGTATGAATATTAGATATTTCTTTTGAATAATGGAGAAACACTGTATGTGAGGAATCTGCAGACATAAGGAGAAAAACGACATAGTTGTAGGTCTTCACTTGCACATTTAAAATAGTCCAATAAAAATTACATTCACAGATCCAAACTGTTCCATTAAATAAATTATTAACTTAAAGTGCAAGTCAAGAAGTGAGGTGTATGTACGTATATGTGTGTTAGGAAACTGCAAGTTTCTCTATATAATGATTCTAGGAGTGACAAGTCTTTGTGAAATACATGCAGACATGTTGGTTAAATATTTAACAATTGCTTTTTAAGTATAAAAACAAAGTTTTTCTTGAATGGGATGTTTAATTGTGCTTGCTATAGTATATGGCCCTTGGATTAGAGATGGTCCAATATCATTTTTTTGCTTCCCGATACCGATTCTGATACCTGAACTTGCATATCAGCCGATACCGGAGTACTGATTCAATACCAGTGTGTCATATATTTTATTATGATATAATAATATAACAACTGTATGCTACTATCCCTGTATGGATGACATATGATTTCCATCTTTGCTGTCGGCCTAGCTCAGGTTAAACTCTTTGTGAAACATGAACAAACAAACCATGAACGCCACAGAACTTTCTTTTATTATCCAGTTTGACAGTCAGTTAACATAGATTTTCTTTAGGGCTTTATTACATGGTATCGGATCGGTGCGTAAACTCCAGTACTTCCTGATACTGATAACAGCGATTTAGGCAGTATCAGAGGCATATCGGGAACATCTCTACATTGGATGCATTAAAAAAACACCCTTTAAAAAGGTACTTAAAGTTTTACACGTGACTTCTAAGGAGATGGAGACAAGCACAAACAAATATATGATTTTAATTTCTTAGTTTCTGAAAAGTCAGGTTTTGGAAATTACATTTATAGCTGTGTTATATTGGAAGAGAACAGGGCAAAGGGATCAGAGAGAGAAAGGAAGAGGGAGAGGTACAGGAAAAAACAAATAACACTGATAGCCCTGAGGTGCTGAAGTCACTTTAATTTGATGGAAGTAATTCACTGCTGTTTCCGGGTGTGTGAGAATTATAAAAGTTGTTGTTCTGGCAGCATGCGAACACACAACCACAAACACACAAACACACACAGACAAACACACGCATGCTCGCACAAACGCACGTGGGAACTAGGGGTGCGAAAGGTAGACAAACTACAACCATAATTAAAAATGACATACATTATTATTGTATTGATTACTGATATCAACCTACTTCCTTTCATTATAATTAAATGGAATTTGATTTTAAAATTTGGTTGGTAAGATAACATATAATTATACATAAAATATAATTTGATCAGAATGAAACTGATAATTTTGCCAAGAGCGAGGCACGCTGCGCACCTCTGACACTCATTCATAAGTGAAGATAGTTGTGGAAACTTTTCTGGTGGGTCAACAGTACAGAAGTTAGCTTGCCTACTGTATAATATGGCATGAAAGAGCATTTTGGGTTTCTTCATTAATCAATCACAGGCTAAAAAGCCTAATAGACCTGAGGCAGAAAACCCAGCAACTGTAACTGAAAGAAGTAGCAGCAGCACCTCTACACTGTCACTCCCACAGCGACCCTGCAATTAAAAGACGACGAGGCAGATTAGATTTAATTCAATGATGTTTTTTTTTCCTTGTATTTTGTGGCTCAGTGTTTGAGCTTCTAGTAGGCCTATTCTGTTCGATTGTCGTAACTTTGTGCATATCCTGTGTTACCAGTGCCTAATTTTGCTCTATCTTGGATTTGTTTTTTCTGCTTGTGGAGCATTGTGATGGGTACAGTGTGATGTGTGGTGGTTGACTTTGGCTGAAAATGTCACTCTCAAAAAATTGTCAGCACCCCCAACTCAACGCAGCCATGATTGGGCCACGCAGACATGCACACGTACAACACACACAACCCAGCAAAAAGAAAACTGCCAACGAGAATGAGGAAAAGACAGATTTGAGTTACATTTAAATGAGAATAAGAAGAGCTTTACCTCCCATGTAAGGTAGGTTTGCTTTGTGAAACTTCTGGATGTTCTTTGGCATACACACACACACACACACACACACACACACACACATAAAAGTAAAGACATAGTATTTTGTGTGTTGTTACAATTTACATGCACTAACAAAAGGAACGAAGAAACACAAACTATCACAAATTAAATTGGTAAAATTTATATTTTCACCATCTTTCACCCAGATCACTCTTTTCTTGCTTACCCAACATTTTGCTCTCATCTTACCCACAACCCACCAATCCCTAGGAATAATAATAATAATAACAATAAAACATCTGATCTCACTCATTCCCCATGTCGATCTAGAGAAAACATACAAATAAAACAACACAGCAAAACAGTTTCTTAAGTGACTGTATTACTTAAAAAATTGAAAAAATTGAAATTGTTAGAGAAAACATTGTGGAATACTTGGATGCAATTTTGCAGCTGTTTGTTAGAAACAGTAAATCAAGAATTGGTCACAGCAAAAGGTTTTGAGGTAATACAGCCACTTAAGAAACTGTATTGCTTGTTTCTGAATTCATCCTTAATACAGAAAAAGAGAACTCCCTATTTTTGAAGTAATAAGCCAATGACTCATTAATTCGGAAAGACAGGGCCTGTATCACCAACAACCTACAACATTTGAATGGCTCAATGGGTAATATCACTGACTCTCATGCAGGACTCCCAGGTTAGAATCCTGGACAGGGATATTTTCGCAGCCACCATACTGGTTCACCAAAAGGCCTTCCCGTTCTACAGAAATCCTCACACACGCAATACTGAAAAGGGTCCATAAACACAACTGAAATGCTCTCATAAACACCACTGAAACACTTTCATAAACACTACTGAAACACACTCATGTGCTATACTCAAACATTCTCATATACTATAAAAGTGAATTCCCGTTTCAGTTGTGTATATGTGAACAATTCAGTATTTTTGAAGTAGGGTGTATGAAAGCATTTCACTTATATATGTTAATATTTATATTATATAATTGTGAATAATGTCCCAGATGGCCCCTTTTATATTTCAGCCAGTGACCATTCCAAGCAGGAAAGTGCAAAGGTGGTCTGTCTGTTAAGTATAAATAAGTTTTGATATTTTGTGTAAGCCGTCTGGGGTTAGTCACACCAAAAAAGGTGCAAAAAACAGGAAACACATGGTTGGAGTTTAGAGAGAGAGAGAGAGAGAGAGAGAGAGAGAGAGAGAGAGAGAGAGAGAGAGAGAGAGAGAGAGAGAGAGATTTATTCAGTACTGTATCTCTTATTGGGCAAAAATGGTTTCCTGTTTAGGTAAATGACCATCTTGTGTGGGTGTGTGTGTGTGTGTGTGTGTGTGTGTGTGTGTGTGTGTGTGTGTGTGTAAAAACACTGAGGGGCCATCCTCCAACAAAAAGTTGAACCTGGCTACATTTTACTACTACTGTTTCCCTTGCAATAGTCGTGACAAAGGTTAAGATAGTTGCTGCCGTGACAACTTTGTGCTGGCCTGTTTATTGGTCTGAATCCCCACTAATGTAAATGTAATGTTTGGGACAATGTGTGGTCATGCAAGTTGCATTAGTTGGTCAGTCGAGGAAATCATCATCCATCTTGATACAGTAGCTGTTTACATGCAGCAATGACACAAGATGACATCATCACTGTACCTCTCACCCCTGTCGAGCGTGAAAACATACAGACAGTTATAGATCTGTTTAATTCAATATAAACTAAAACATACTTAATTAAGTTAATTAAGCGATATAACAATACATTTTTATATCCAATCCCAATATATATATATATATCTATATATATATATATCTATATATATATCTATATATATATATATATATATATATATATATATATATATATATATCCCAAAAATAGTTTATATAGCAAGGAAAGTCTACAAAACTACTTGCCCAAACCTACCTACAGAATATCTTAAGCATTTTCAAGGCAAAACAAAACAGACATGTCTTTACCAACTGAATAAAAAACCGGTATGAACTTCTAACCTCTGCAAAACTGCTCAGAAAGATTATATGATTCACCATCATTTTCAGGTTTTGTGAAAAGGTTTCTAAAACGTTATTACTTCATTCCGCTGTGGGCAATACAGGGGAGACAGAGAAATCACAGAATGTGCTTTGTGAATTAGTTAGTCAAGGTGACAAAGACATTTCCGGTGCTCGCCTGGTAAAAAGGTCATTAGCTCTCGTTTGTACTGGAACAAAGTCATATTTAAAAGACTGACGTATTTTGGGGAAAATGCTCTTGGAAGACAAGGTCAGAAGCAAAGTGACAAGGAGACAAATCAAGTTTTACATTTCCACTGGGCCCAGATGGTTAAAAAATGCACTTCACAGAAAAGACAAAATTTAAGATAGAGTCTGAAAAAAACTTGATTACTTTACGTTATGTAATACATCACTTGAGGACAGTTTCCTGGATTGGTGATGTGGAAAACATGTCAGTAATAATCACAAGTGTTATAAGAAGCTCTACACTGCAGCATGAGTGTGATATTTTTGTGTTCTTGAGTTTTTATTGGATTTACCTGAATGTGTGTATTTTTATCAGTGTGATAAGCGGTCTGTAATCACATGGTAGCAGAACAACATTCTGTTTATCTGTGTGTGTGTGTGTGTGTGTGTGTGTGTGAGAGAACACCCACAGGCATGCTATCCGCAGTACAAAAGGAAGTCTGTTCTCTGACACCTCAGTCTGACTGCCATAACTCATTACTTACAATAACCACAAAACACACAGTTACATACCCACACAATAGATAATGTATGTGGATGGACACTTCTTAATGAACACACAGTTGCAAACACACACACGCAGACACACACAATGTCACTAAGAGCAGACTGGCTGCCCTGGATGCCCCTCAGCTACATGATTTACAGTGAGTGTCTCTGAGCATCTGACCTGTTTTCAATGATGTTGGTGGAAACTTCCGGACCACGTTAATAATAACTAACATACTAAAAGTAACTTGTAATGTCCTGTAGTAAACTTGATTTACCGTTCTGTCCCACCAGTTTGTGTTTTATCCTCATTTTCCCTCCATTTTATGGCATGGCTCTACTTTTTGGCGCACAATTTTTGTCATCTTAAATTTCAAACAGGGGCCCTTATGCTGTAATTGGACCAGTGTAAGCAAGATGGAGAAGGCAGGAGTCTGGCATGTGTGGGTAGGAGTGTTAAAAGCATTTTGAAGCCATTAACACAATTTTCTCTCCCTTTACAGTCTTTTAAAAGCAATGCAGTCTGACACTGTTTGCTTCCACTGTGCTTCTGTATCCAACAGAAAGATTTAAATCAGGTTGGATGATGATAAGTCAACCTCACACTCCTCCCTTGAATAAGTCATTTTCCATTTTATATCACTCTTTCTTCCTCTAGTAAAGAGAGAGGAAAAGACTCAGGTGTATCCCTCCACCTTTTTCTCTCTATATAAAGCAGATGCTAACAGGCTCTCCATGTTTTTCCATCCATTAGAGGGGCACTCTCAGATTAAATGTCTTACATTAATTTATTGTTTTTTATACTCTATCATAGTACCTTTATTTTTACTTTTCTTATTTTGCTCTTTTACTCTTGTTCATCTTTCTATCTGGATCATTAATTTGTTTTATATTTTTTTTCTCTCCACATATGATCTCTTTTCCTCTTGCCATTTCCTGTTGCTTTTTTATATGAATAGTAATCTTTTCCCTTTCCCCCTCTCCATAAGTCTTCCCTTCTTTTCACTGTAGATCCTGTTTTGTTAAATTCTTCCAAAAGAAATGGCCCTGCTTATTGTCTTCCTCTCTTTACACACTCTTGGTATCCCATATTTTCCTCTCTCCTTTTTCTCCATCTCTACCTAAGCCTCTTTTTGTCTCTCTGTGCTTACTTACTCTCTCACTGCTTACTAAACAAGCCTATTCTCGTGTGTTCTTCTGTTCCAACTGGCTGAATGTGTACATGACCAAGCAGATAGATTTTTGTATTTGTAGTCCTGAAATGTATAGACTAATACAAAACTATAACTGCAGTCTTGCTACCACAAGCTAACAGGGGTAGTCAGTCTTTCAACAGCTCCGGGGCTAGTAAATCAGCACATAGGAGAATGGAAAGTGGCATGTCAACTAAGCAGGTGGCTTTCTGATACATCTATAAAATAGCAAGCTACCTGATACATCTATAAAATAGCAAGGTGAGCAGTAAAACTACAGCAGACGACTATCCTTGGCTGAAATTACTTACTTTAAGATACTTCAGGTTGGAGGTGGTGTAAGTTGGACGCTGAAAGGAGGTTGGTTGCTGTAGATACAGAAAAGTATCATCATGTAATCCATTGATTTCAACAATGTAACTGTATTCTAAATACCAACTATTTAAATTGTAACTGTAAAGGAATACAGTTACTTATAATTTGTATTTTGAATATGCAACGCCGGTACATGTATTCCGTTACTCCCCAACACTGCACATACAGAAAGTAGAGTATCAAAATTGTTGAATTTAGATGCTGAAGATGCCACACCTGTCTCCACTCATATCTCTCCATATTTGATCAGCTGCTTTGTTAGATGGCGTCCGTCCGACTGCTTGGCTGACTTCATCTTTACTTATAAAGCATGTTAGTGAAAGAAACACTGCACTAATCCTGCCCTGGCTACACAAACCCCCCCCCCCCACCCACAGGATAATAGGCATTAAAAAAAATACTGTGGACACTGTGTTGCATGGACACCTGGAGTCACATGAGAGCCGGTCTGAATTCAGAGAAAGCATGTGTGTATGTGTGTGTGTGTGTGTGTGTGTGTGTGTGTTCCCCTCCAAGGGAAAAAAAAAAATAATTGAAGTTATTGAAGTGCATTCCATCAGCTGTCCATCTTTTCAAGACTAAAACACATTTTCATCATAAAGTATTTAAAAATTTAAAGATTTTGTGGTATTAGGGGGCCGTAGTAACAGTTTTGTGTTCTTCAAGATAGAGGATTGAGAAGAGCTACTCTGAGACAGTCCTCAATAACACTCCACTGCTCTGATGCAATGCTGATGATATAGACGAAAGCCAAAGATAACAGTTTCTCTCATACACAAAACACACTGGAGTATAAGCAGATAAGAGTATTCTCACAAACACAGATTGGTTTGTCAAAAAGTCCTTCGTACAGCAATATATTCAGTCGGGAGCTGGTCAAGTGTAGACGATGCAAAAGGAATTACAAGTGAAGATGGGTTGGCTGAAAAAAACTGTGCCGCAAGCCTCGTTTTTGAAACAAACCAATTGTACTCAGAAATAATGTGAATGCAGACATTGAAAACCTCTTCTTGTGAACACAGTGACAAACAACAACACTTTGTCAACACAGATCAACTCTTCTTGAGCAGACAAATTGGAAAAACAGAATCACAAGCCTTACAGTAAATACACTTTTAAGAGCAGCTTATGTTTAAACAGATCTTAAGGAAATAACACCAGTGTTTCCTCCATGCTGATTTGTAGTGGTGGCCTGCCATGGCAAACCTTCTGCCGCCACGTATCAGAAATAGGGCAGACGCACAATGTAGTCGCACAATGCCTTTTAAATTATCCTGCCGACATAATGCACCCCCCACTGGCTGCTGCTCACATTGCAATTTAACAACAAGTACAACTCTTCAGAGGTGTATGGGCCCGTCCAGTTTAACTCCACATACTGTTGTATTGATATAGGTAATTGTCAAAATGTTTGCTTTCTTCCGAGTCAACTATTAAACCAACAGCTCCACCAAGAACGTCACCGCAGTGGGTCCGTTCTAATAGGACAACGTTCAACTTGTCAGTTCTGTCAGCTCAGCCTCCTGATATCAAACATCTGGAAACATTAAAACGGTAAGTGAGTAAGTGTAATATTATATAAATTGTAAATAGTCTATAGATGCTAGGGGTGCACGATTCAAAATTTTTCAAAATTCAATTTTGATTTTCAATTCAAAAACGATTCTCAATTAAAAAAACATTCATGTAGCTACTTTTCCCATGTGATAGTATACACAGCATTATAAATTAAAACAAAATATGAATTGATTTTTGGAATTCTATGAATCGATTTTGAATCTGTAGAGCTTGAATCGCGATGAGACTTAAAATCGATTTTTTTGCACACGCCTAATAGATGTAGTCATTTGAGTTTTCGTTTCCCTATAAAAAATTTGGGGGTGGGAGGGGGGTTGTTTCCTGACAGACCTGCGCCCACTACTAAAAAACACATTTGGTGCCACTCTGGTCCATGAGAATGGCTGCCTGATGTACAGTAAGTACGGCTGTACAGTTCAACAATATTAGAAACCTCAATAGGTTATTTTTGGCCACAGGAGGGGGGCATCCACCAACCACTGCCTGATATTTATAAAGAAAGCAGCCTCTGCGTCACATGCTCCATACTGACCCTTTAATGTGGAACAATACAGACTGCAATTATATGGAGTGAAATTGTGATTTTTCTTTTTTCTTTTCTTCTTAAGAATGTATGTATGTATGTATGTATGTATGTGTCATATTGGCCCGCGTAAGCCCACACATGGTCTGAATCGGCAGGCATTCACTGCATGATTGTTACTGACACTTCTCCGACTGTGCCTCTCCTCCCACTAAAGTACAGCCAAGGTCATGATGAGTCATCAAAAAACAAAATGGATACAGGTGAGAGGAAAAAAAACTGATGAAAATGCTGTTGTGGTGTAACCCCCCTCCCCCACACCATGCAGCTTGCACTGTCACAAACACAGATCCCCTTTAAAATCCCAATTTTTTACAAAGCCTAAAGCACTTCACCACAAATGATAGAGTTGCCCATTTTTCACAAGACCCATTGAAAATGGAACCCTCGTTGGCTGCAGGAACGACAAAATAAACTGCAGAGTCTTAGAAGGGTCTTCACCTTCATTCATTTGACATCGTAAAGCCTCTGGTGCTTCAGATGCTAGTTATTACACAATCTTAGAGATGAGACATCCTGCTGTCAGTCAAGAATACACAGTGCCCTTACTTGTAAAAGGCAATTCTGCAGAGATTGGAGCCTAAAAACTGCTAAATAGCTTTAAATCTGACAGTGTGAAATATTTACTGTTTTTCATCACAGGCTTTGGTGAGATGAGGTTAGATGGGATACTAAATTGTGACTTAACTAAACTGTGCAAGGAGACATATCTGCTCTGACGCACACATACACACACAGGCTCACTTTACATAAGACAGTGAGCAACAACACATTACAAAGAAAGAACATGTAATTCTGAGCATATGCATCATCCTATATCCTTATGGGTGACTGTGAGAGTGTGTGTGTGTGTGTGTGTGTGATCCACGGTTTGTCTAAGGCCTAGTAGACAGGGTCGTGGTCATAAATCCACCCAGCCATAACCACAGTGATTTGCAGGTTCGGAGAAACCATAAACATCAGCACTGAGCGGCCCGCTGCCCTCAGAGGAGGCTGAATTAAGTGGTGAGTGTGTAGCTCTGTGTGTGTGTGTGTGTGTGTGTGTGTGTGTGTGTGTGTGTGTGTGTGTGTGTGTGTGTGTGTGTGTGTGTGTGTGTGTGTGTGTGTGTCGTCCGCATCCCTGGTAGTGTGCATTAGTTTGCTCAAGGGCATTCCTTGCTGGAGATGAGAGCAGAGTTCGGTGATTGGTCAGGGGTCTGAGAGGTTATTAATCTACACTGCTCCATTGGCTGTGACGGCAGAAGGGAGGGGTTAGTACAGCTGGTCAGTTAGCCGCTGTCAGCTTTCTAATCTGGACCATTCTTCAATATTAGATAAAGTGCGCAGAGGATCACTGCAGCCAAACTATATTCACTAAAACACTACATTTCTCTGTCCTGTCCCTTTTAGTTTCTTACCATTTTTTTTATTATTAGGCAGCAAAGTTGGTTTAGAAGCAATTATTTAAGATCAAAAGTGCCATTTGTGTATGTTTCAATAATCCTAACGGCCCTTGCCCTACCTAGCTGCATTACAGCAACGATAAACTACTGTGAATCAGTAGGAAACAGCATGTTTAATTAAAAGGCATTTGAAATGACGGTATGTACTGTACCATAATAGAATAATTGTGTCGATGGGATAGGAACTTTTGTCCTTTGTTTGTTCATTAGAAGACACAGTCAGTCATCTTTTTTAAATTGTGTCAGAAAGAAGTCAAATATATGTTAAAAAAACTACAACAAGTAAAATGAATAGGGAGCAAAACCAACATAAGAGATGTGAAAAAAGTAGTAAAACAATATAATGGTTTATTTGTAAGAGTTATTTTAAAAGATTACATGAGCGGTTTGCATCTGTGTGCACCTTTTTTAAAACATTTTTAATTTGTTTATTAAACCCCAGTGGAAAAATTACACTCTGTGAACACACTTTGTTAGCAATCACACACAGGCCTGAAATACACACACATGCTCAGGACCTATACATGCACTATGGAGAGATGTCAGAGTGAGTGGGCTGCCAGCTAAACCAGCACCCTGAGCGTTTGGGGTTCCATTGGGACCAATCCACACTACGTACTTTTTGGTCCATATGGGGACTTCAACCAGTGACCCTCCGGTTCCCAACCCAACTCCCTACGGACTGAGCTACTGCCACCCTGTCTTTGTGCAAAATCTAAAATGTGTAAGGTGTGCAGAGGTAGAGGAAAGAAGATGTGGGTGTGAACATGAGAAAGAAAGAGGAGCTGTATGTATGAGCTGTAAGGCTCTTGTATTTTTTCATCCAATTATATTTTAATCTCCCCCCCCCATCTTCTCATCTCCTTCTCTTAATCATTTTTTATCCCCCCCAACCCCTCAACCCCTTCCTCTTTTATAGCAGAAAGGATGGACAATCCAATCTCCTTCAAGATTTTTTGTGGTTCCAGTAGGATCCTACAGCAGCTATAGGGTGCCTTTTTACAGCCGCTGCATTCGTGTTGAAATGAAACAATATAATTCAACTTGTATTACAACCACCATCTGCTGGACAGTGAGCTACAGATAATTTAGGATTAAGTCAATAAGAAAGCATGTTCAAGAATAAAGAAGGCACACACAAGATTTCCTGTACGGTTCAACCACAAAATTGCGTTAAATCTGCTCACTGTAACACATCCTGCATTAGTGGACACCATTTGTGACCACAAGTTGGAATCTGATTGATTCCAGACTGAAGGCCTCGTGTTAAATCAATCCAGAAAATAGCCTTTAGATGGTGTGTGCGGCCAGTGATAGAGACATTGATCCCGCACGGTAAAAACCCAGCAAAAAGCACACCAAAACTTCAATATAAGATAAAAGCCTGCACATGGATTTATGAATAGAAAAAGCAAGTAAAAAAGAGAGCAACTGCGTTCCCCTACAAAAGCATTTAGATGTAACCCACATAACATATACATATTAAAACACACATTCATACAGATAAATGTGGCTAGAGGTTCATTTTATCACCATGTCTTCCACGCATAGAATTCATAGCAAGATGTGATTCCTACATCCAGCAGCATTGGTTCTATTGAAACGAGTGGGTATAAAATGGTGCCCCGGTGCTAAGTGAGCTTTGCAACAGCCCGTGCCATCTGTTGAGCATCTGTACTGAATGAAAATGGTTTTGCAAAGACAGCAATTCAGGAGGTACTGACAACTACAAAAACTGCTGAAGCTGACTTTAAAATGGATGCTGGGCAAAGTGCAAAACCCTCAAACCTAAATCTTTTCAAGCTGCATGCTCCAGGCACTCCTAGAGCCAAGGTTTAAATCTCTAATGTTGGCAATGTTCAACTCTTGTGCTCTGAATTTTATTTGAGAAACTTCAGTTTTTCCTTTTCAAAAAGGAAAAGCAAAGCGACATCCTTAAAAAGGTCCCATGACATGAACATTTCCCTTTGAGGTTTTTTAACATTAATATGTGTTCCTCCAGCCTGCCTATGGTCACCCAGTGGCTAGAAATGATGATGGGTGTAAACCGAGCCCTGGGTATCCTGGTCTGCCTTTGGGAAAATGAAATCTCAGATGGGCCAATCAGGAATCTTGCCCCTTATGAGGTCATAAAGGGACAAGGTTACCTCCCCTTTTTCTGCTTTACCCACCCAGAGAATTTGGCCCACCCACAAGAGAAAGACATCATGGCTTTCAAACGAGCAAAGCGGCAGTTGGTCAAGCCCCCCCTCCTCCTCAATACCTACAGACTCAGAAATGGCAAATACTAAGGAAAGCTCACTGGCTCTAGTGGCTGTAATTCTTCACCAAGGCTGAATTCTGGGAAAGAGACTTCAGATATGGTATTAGGGGACCACTAAGGTCTATATAAAAGTATCCAAAGAGCACCATGTCATGGGACCTTTAAAAGAAGGGAAATCATTACAGATGATTTTAAGATTTAAAGATTTGTAACCCTCTACTCTGAGTCAACATTACTTCCTTTTTTTTAAGAGAAAGGAAGGGGGTGGAGATATGGGAAAGAAAAGAATGATGATTATGTTATATGATAGACTGCACATATTAAATTAAAGAACATATTTAGGCTATAAAATGGTGCATTAACATGTCAAAGTAGCCTACATCACAACCCAAAAGCTGATATGTCCAAGCCAATAACATCTTTTGTATGTGCATACAACTGATGATCACTTAGGCTATACAACGGATTTATCAGTGTTCGCTTTCCCAGAATTAACCAGAAAAGAGAGAGAGAGAAAAAAAAACTCAAGACAATTAAAGAAAAGTGACCTATAAAGAGCTGAGCACCACAGCCGATGCTACATCAACAAGCAATAAGCTACAGAAGAAAAACAACCGGCCATTTCTTATAGAATCAACACCAGAACCAGAACAGCGTCACCAAAGCAGATAACACAGACACATGGACAACACAATTACACAGCGCTGCAGCAACAAACACAAGCAAAAAGCCAGCAGTAGCCTACTTTCACAGGGGTAGTCAAGCACGCTTAGTTGCCTAGCTACAGTAGACGTGGCCCTCTGTTCAATAGGGTGTTGTTGCACCCACCTGTGTGAACGTCATTCTGCTGAGTCATCGCGAAGTCCTCAACAATCTGCGGTGGCTTCAATTTTTCTGCTCGTTCATTCTCAGTCCTCAATATAACCAGTCCACTTAGCCCGCCTGTCCCACTTTTTTTTTTTTTTTTACCTATGCAGAGGTACAATATTGCTAACCGTCGTTTTACCTATGGGTGCAACTTGAAATGTAGCAAGGTGCAAACTTTTTTTTTTCAATAATTATTTTTTTTAAATACTCAAAAAGCATAGCCTAAAAATAACACAAAAAACGATTTGTTAGAACAATGACAGTACATGTATTTTGTTACTTCTGCATTTACAGCAACAAGTAGGCGATTGAATAAAAGAAGAGCAGACAGACTTGAAAACCAGATTGTATATGCCATATATAGGCTACGCGCAATACAGACTGCTGTAATACAATGATCTCCTAAGTCTGCAGGGAGAGCATAATTAGTAAGCAGAGTTGGGAAATGATACCATAATGGGATGCTAAATACATGCTCACACAGACAGGCAACACACAACATCACATATCACCATAAAATCATCAACAAAAAGTTTCATTTTATAATCACAACCCCAAGGTTGTTTTTGCAGGCGAGAATGTTAATTATAATATTAACCCAGACTTATCTCACTATGGTGCGGGGAACAGAAAATAATGAAGTGGCTTTTCATCTTAACCATTTTAAACAGTCAATAATCCTAAATACTGTAAAATATAAATATATGTGTAATATGGAGAGATGGCAAGAAGTCCTGAAGGAATTCTGTCTAACATCTAGCAATAATACATTAATCCCCTTAGTCTACAGGGAGATCATGGATTAGAGTAGAAGAGAGAGAGAGAGAGAGAGAGAGAGAGAGAGAAACAGTATTATTTTCAAGTTGGTGTTGTTATAGTTTATGTTGTGCCAGTTAATTTCCTTTTATTTATATGTTATCTGCTTTGGCAATATCAGCAATGTCATGCCAATAAAGCTCTACAAATTAAAAAAAAATTGAGAGAAACAGTAAAGTAGGACGAGATTGTTTAACAAGGCAACGAATCGAAAAAAGATAAGTGAGAAGAGAGCAGGGGAGGAGAGGAGAAAGGCTGAGAAAAGGAAGTAGAGAAAAGGGTGTAAAGGCAAAACACAAGAGTTTAGAGACAAATAGCAGAAAACAACAGAGGAGCGTAAAGAAGGAGAGAACAGAAACAAGATGACGCAAAGAGGAAAAAAAAGAGCAAAGAGCAGGAAATTCCCCTGAAGTGTGTTTCTTCATCCTCTTGAGAGGATCAAACATCAGAGAGACGAATGACCTTGCGGTCATCTGTCAGCCCTTCTGACTCTGCTGGAGGCAGGATATCTCTTTAGGGAAAGACCACACTGGAACACAGAGATAAAAACACACACACACACACACACACACACACACACTTGTACAATATACTGAGGAGAACATATGTGTGTTCACACATTCCCACTCACACATATAAACAAAGCAAAGGCATTAAAAAAACTCGTCGCACAGCACAAAAGCTGTGTTTTCACCTAGGGAGTAAAAAAGGATGGTGTCATATTACATCATAAATGCTTTCACTGTTCAGATTGATCGGCCAATCTTTTTCTATTTTCAACTTTCTCACATTCTGTTTGTATTTTACACACTCACTCAGATATACAGTAAGTATATACGACTTTTAAAAGATTGGTACACCCAAATTACAAAAATAATGCTGACTGACAAATAATTCTTAACACACGTTCTAGAAATCTGTCCGTAGGCTACTCAACAACAATTTTCATTGGAACAACGCATTTTTATTTAGCTTTAACTCAACAGGAACTTCTTTTCAAGGAGGAAAATATCCTTTTTGTAAATGGCTAACAACTTGTTTTCTATTTTATTCGCTCCAGCAGCCAACTTAGCCTTTGAAATAGCACTGCATGATACCATAGGAAACAGCTGCAATGTTGGAAAGATTGTATTTTCTGCCATTACACTGCACTTATTCTAAGGGCATAATACTGTTGCTTCTCACACTCACACTGTGAAACCATTTGGACCCTCTGTTCTTTCAGTGTGGTTAAAATGCTGTGCAAGTATTTGACTGTTCATTGGGGATCTATATTGTTATAAGCAGGTGCAGAATATTGTTATGCTAGTTAAGGCAGCGGATGACCACTTGTACAGTGCCTTATTAATATCTCCTCCTCCTCATCCATGACAGCACTGCCATAAGGAAAGGTCCATTACAGGATGAAGGTATCACAGATATCATGGAGGTATTGTTGCTACAACATGTCAACTTAGAGATAAAAGAACACAAATGTTGCATCACTTTAATGATAAAATGTACCTTGCATGATCACTGATTCAGTTACAGTATTAGTAAGGATAATATTAATGTAAATAAAAGAAAACAGGCTGCAGACCGGGCTAGTGTGTGTATACGTAGTTTGGCGGTCATTTATTATGTAGTCATTTATGCACTAAACTTAATATTAAAAAAAAATAGAAACTCACAAACAAACAAAGTAACATTTAAAAGCATTTTTTAAAAAGCGTTTGAGGTATAGGAAAAGTTACAGGGTATACGTACAGTAAATAGCGTATTCTGTTTACATGTCAAATCAGAAATATACCGTTATATATAAAACTGACCATGCTCATGTGTCTTTGTGTTGTGAAATATCTTCTTTAATCAACAATTTCAAATAATGAGCAATATTTTATACTTTATTTAATATCAACAAATCTCATGAAAAGACTGAAAGCAGCAGTATGTTAGTCCATCACCATCGTTGGCTCTCAGGTCCATTTGTTCCTGTCGTATATGTACATCTTTAGACATGAATCACACATATAATATTAATTTAAAAAATAATAATAATAATGTGTTGGTTTTCCGTCCTGTCTTGCAATTTATTGACGGCAAGGAGACATATAAAATATCACCAGACTTACATCTTATTTGATGTAGATAGGTTTGTTGTATTTTATAAATAGATTGTGGCAATAAATACAAGTTAAAGGGCCCAGTATTAAACACTATGTTTAGAATAGAGGTTATTGGTCCTCTCTGTGTCAATCACATCTGCTGGAAACCAGTTGGATCCCATTCCTCCTCTCCCACATGTTGTCCTCCTACCAGTGATATTTCCTATCTCGCCCCACACCTCCTCCACTCTGCTCCCTTGTTTTTCTTTTTCGAGCACTTTTCCGGCCTCTTCCTCCTGAGCATCCTGTGGATAGTGTTAGCTTTTCCTCTCACTTCCCACCCCAGAAAACCCTCTGCTGAGGTGAGACACACTGTGACATCTTTTGTAATCCAGGGTGTTTATTGGAAAAACAGCACAGTGAAATGTGGTCATCACACAGTGTGTTCACAGTGAAGCTGATGGAAGCAGTGGGAGATACCAACGGTGTCATCCTAGCGGCCCCAGAGACCGCGTTTCAGCCACAAAGCCTTCTCACAATCCCCAAAACAAAAAATAATATTAAAAATATGTCTTTTAATACTAGAAGTAGAGCACATTAGTCAGATGCAAAACATAAATAAAAAAAACTCAAAATGTAAACATTTTATAGCATTACTGTTTGGCTGTATTATAAGTGAACCATGCTCTTAGTCGGCCACATACAGATGACGGTGGCACATCTGAGGTTTCTGTGGTTCTCGCATTAAAACGAGGCTAAAGTCTGATGCAGCAGTGATTAACATTTTAAATCTGGAAACCTACTTAAGAAATCTCGCCTCATGTGGGAACCTAAAACATTTGACTTCAATTGCTTTATGGGGACCCACCACATCTTGGCCCAATTACTTTGCTGTGTTCCAAAAGTTAAAACACCAGGGTCTGATGCATTAGACAAGCTGCGTAGGGACAGACTCAATGTTGTAAAATGAACAAATCTGACTGTATTCTGAGATGGAGTGATTATTTGTCTACAGGATAGGAAAACAAATGAAAAGGTCAGGCGTTGTTCTGTTTATATCCTCGTGTTTTTTAGTATTTATTTGGACTACATGTTACAAATATGTGTGTTAGAAAGATTATCACAGAGAAAAAGCAATGTTTACGTCTGACATAGACAAGCTTTATATAAGCATTGTATTGTATTGTTGGCTCAACAACATACAGTAGGAAAGCCCCAAACACTTGTATGGTGGACGTCATAGAGGAATGAATGGAGGAAGTAGAATTCAAGAGGGTCACAAAAGAAGGGGAATGGAGAGAAGGGGGAGGGGGCTGGTTATGTCTGAGTGGTGGATTTCAGGAAGGTGACCAAGCATTACAATTCTAACCCTTATTATGCATATGGTTGTGTTTGATTTTAGCACTTAGTTGTGTCAGTTGTAGCAATGTGACGCATATGCTGCATTTAAAATCACTGCTCTGAAATTACTCATATTATGTGGGTTTGTGATCAGAAATCCAAACAAACATTTTACGAAGCAACTATTGAACGCCAGTCACAATTCTATTACAATAGTCTCTCAAACCTGGCATGCTAATTTGTGATAACTACTCTGTAAAACACATTACCTTGGAAACAAGCCTTCTGCAAAGCCTTTTCTGTTTGCTGCAATACTGATGTAAATGTTCCACCTCTGCCTGCAGAGAAAAAGTTTTGTTTTGAATGTTGAATTTTAAGAAGCCGATCGCTAAACTCAAGAAAAATAATCAGGTCAAAGGTTTTTTTTTGCTGTTTTTCCCCCTCATATTTAAGATTGTAGAAAATGTACACTGTGCTTTCTCCAATATTATGTTTAATGTAATTTTCTGTTTATATTATATTATATATTGTCATCTAAAGCAATATTTTGCACTTTTGCTTGTTTATTTGCATATGAAAAATAAAAATGTGAAAGCAAAAGATCGTAGAAAAGGTGAAGGACAAATCAACTGTCAGCTCAGTGTGGTAGTAACCGTTAACAATGTATCACTTGAATGAACATTATCTCTCCCTCTCTTTCACACTCTGCCCTCATGTTCATTTTCACATAACGCACACCCTACCTGTCCCGACCTTCTGCATCCAAATATTTCCCTTTAGCCCCTGCTCTCCTCCCAACCTCTGTCACATGTGTCATCCTTTATTCCTGTTCTTCTGCAAATTTTCTCATTTAGGTTTTATAGCCTTTTTCTCGCTGCCTGCATCATCCCTCTGCCTCTCTTTCACTCTCTGACCCAGAGGGCTGTGTTTTGCCGAAATCCAATCCCCTCTCTTTTTTAAACCTGCTGTTACATTTCACCCCCATTTTGTCACACTGCAGTGCACACACAATACCCGCTCCTCCTTCATTTCAACCCTTTTCTCTGTCTCCGAAAACTCACACACATTCATGTGCACATGCACACTCATAAACATTTGCAGAACTGCACACACAGGGTGGGAAAAAAGCCAGATACAAGAAATTAAACACTTAATTAAGCCATCCAACAAATGTGATGCTCTTGGTTGGATTCAAGCACAAACACACACAAACACACACAAACATACACCCTCCCTTTGTGTTCAGTGGACATCCATCACAGCTTCACTGACTTTGCTAAACCTCAACTCAGAACCAATCACACAAAGGTTAGGAACTAGCAGAGTACTTGTGTGTGTGTGTGTGTGTGTGTGTGTTTGTGAGAGAGAGATAGCGAAGCATCATTTGCATTTGGAACGGACTCCTCTAAAGCAGATCGAGCAGCGTGAACTGTAATCTGTATTGTTTGCTGTTGAACAGTTGTGACTTCTGATAGTGTAAGGTGGAGGGTCAGCCCAGTTTCGAAACACACATACACCTTTATGTTGTGCTTTGGAAATATCACTCTCAACTTCTACACTGATAATACATGCTGAACTAAAATTTAGAGAGTTTCTCACCAGCCACCTTACTGGAAGCGTGAACATGTTATTGACTACTACTACTAGAAAAATGACAGCAATAATGAAATTAGTTTAATCTTTATTAAATAAATATGAGCTCAGGGAACAAAATACTGGGGAAACAAACATTTAAAACTAAAACCTTTTGAATTGTGGATTATTTTGCCAATTTAACAAGAATCCCTGGTGTTTTACACACTATTTGATGAAATGTATAACATGAGTGGAGTAGTGTTTTATGATACTAACAGTAGAATAATTCAGGTATTACAAATTGTCTGACATCAAAATAATATAATGTGTATGTCTAATTAAAGATGGTACTGCTGCTCCTTTTTGCTTTCTGGTCCATTAAAGGAAAAGAAAGGACCTTTCATTCCAGTAGTAGCAGTGTTCTTAAACCAAAAAGCAGACCACTGCAAAGTCAGTTATATTCTGTTTTCTTCTCCTTTGATGATTTCCCTTGTAACATATTATGCAAATAATTACGATATACAGTAACGGCATGTTTAAGTTTTTGGCCTCCGAGCTAAGGTGCTTAATTAAATGAAGGATAGTGTTAGTATCACAGCCTGACATTTTGGAGTGTTAATAATTTGTCCTGTTATTTGACGCCCCAGTCAAATCCACCTTTCATGACAATATTGTCTGCACCTGAGGCTTACAATGCTCACAAAAGCCCCGGTTGTTACGGTCTCAATGTGCTTGTCCTTTCACTGTTGTTTGAGAAAGAGAGCGGCTCCAGTCTGTATCCACTGGTTGGGGTTCACTCCACAGGGAAGACAGATGTGCGTGACCACCTTCACCCTCTCTGAGCTCGTATACAGAGGCAGCCAGATACTCTCCTCTGATGCAGTGGAGTCAGCAGCAGAGTTCTGAGATCAAACGCAGAACACACATTTATAAATGTATGTGCAATAACTGTATATTCAAGTAGTTGACATGTATTAGAATGATAAAATAAAATGTGTTACCCAACTACACCACAAACACTAATGAATGATAAATAAATACGCAAACATCCCCACGATTGAACATGTTTAGCATTCAGCCATAGACAACTGCTTAGATCTGAATACATCAGTCTAACCGTTACTTTTCAGATTGAATAGCTAAATGCTCTAGGATTTACAAAAAGTCTATCACTGTTTTCATGATTATATCAGACAATAGAAACAACCCACAAATATGGTTCATTGGGCAAAAGTCCATGTCCTGTCCATGTTTCACACAAATCTGAATGTCAAAAGACTGAACATCCTCGGTGTTGCTGTTGGCACAACACACACACATACCTGTGGAACCCAGGCCATGTAGCAGGGGGGGACAGCCGACACACTGGGAGAGTCATGTTGGTTCTCACAAAGATGAACACCGTCAAAACTGCAACCCTCCAACTGGAGACCTCCGACCTGGAAAAGGAAGTAGAGAGATGGTGTAAGAAGCAAAAGCAGGCAAAGTAATAGGGGCAAAGACAAAAACAGGACAAAGTGAGGAGAAAAAAAAAACAGAGATAAGAGATTATAAGAAGTAAATTAAACAAAGGGCCAAGATGACAAAGTTTAAACCTCTGGTGAGATATAAATAGATGAGAAGAGAGAAATAAAAAGTAAAGAAAAGAAGAACGCATAGAAAAAAATGTAGAGCATGGGAGGAAGACACATATTGCTGTCACCAGATTAACTAGTATGTTATGCACATTGTACATGAGAGAGAGGTTCTATGAGTGAATTCAGTCTAGTGAGTCTGGGATTTTCCACAGTAGAGCAGACAATAAAGGGAACTCTGGCGTCAAGTCAGACATACACAGACAACTACTAAATCACCATAATCTGGGCAAGAAAAAGCAAGAGAGTGAGTGAGAGAAAAATCCAGAAAAGGCTACATTGTATGTGTGTGTGTGTGTGTGTGTGTGTGTGTGTGTGTGTGTGTGTGTGTGTGTACGTGTGGGGGGGAGAAACGACTCATTGCTTCCCAACAATTATCCCCTTTCTTTTTCTCTGTCAAACGTCTGAGTATTTCCCTTCCCTCCCTGCAGCTGCAGCCTCTTTTTAAGCACTCACACCCTTACCCTCTCTTTGTATATTTTAAGTGAAGCCGTGCCAATTGTTATTGTCAAGACAGAAAAGAAACAAATGCCTAAAGTATTTAAATGGTAGACAATACAATTACATCACCCTAAAATCAGAGCATGAAAGGGAAATAAATTAGGACTCATTGTGGAATTGTACAATATGTGCGTCTCTGTCCTTTATTGTATGAATTTGTGCATGAAAAAAGCACAAGAGACCAGAGATGACTGGTCTCTGAATGATGCTGTCAAAGAAAACAGACTTGTCTATACAGTAATAGATTTGCTTTCTTTCTATAACTCTCTTCTCTTGTTCAGGCCTTGCCTTCTCATCTGCATCAGTATTCTATTCTTGCCGTGTTTTACTCAATTATTTTAAAATTATCACTCAGCCAGAGTCTGCAATGTATATAGTGCCAGTATTCTGCAGCTGGATGGGAGCAGTGTGTGTCTGCTGTTTGCATGCATGATCTGAATGGTAATGTGTGCTTGTCGTAATTCAACCTTGACTTGTAGCTTGGCCTGTGCAATAGGACTCCTCCATGATGAAACAAACACCAAACTATCCATAGAACAACCCATGGACCTAAAACCACAAAAAAAGATGTATTTAACCTTAGAACGCATACTTTTTCTATCTCGCATAAACCCACAAGCATTCAGTGTACCTGGCAGTTTCCTGTCTCAAAGCATTGAGGAAGGTGTCAGGGTGGAAGAGCTCAGACAGATCGAGGGTGTCTGATAGAAGAGCTTGTCTGCCTGCACGCTCCACCCAACTCTGGATACACAGAAATATAGAATAAAACAGTCACACAGATAATTGAAATATAGCAAATAACAAATAAGCACCTAAAGATAACACATAATTCTGGCATACAATTGCATCAGTTTCACACCACAGTCAGGTTCAATGAAAGATCATTTCAGTTTCAGTTCAAGTGGTGAAATTTGACACAAATAGATCCGGCTCTAAATATTTAAATACTCTTAATATTCACCCTTTCACCCTGAATATTTTGTTAAGCTTTTTAATAGCATTTATTATTATTATTATTTATTTTTTTACAAATATTACAAATGGTTGATTTTGTATTGTATTTGGCTCGATAAATATTCATAGAGAACATCGATCCGTGAGTGGAATGATCATAATTCCTATCCGAGTGAGTGCATATTTGTTAATGAGAGATAAAAGCTAAGCGTTAAAAACAGACTAAACAAAACACAAAGTTAAGTAAGTTAATAAGTTAATAAAATGTGTGGCCAATAGAATATTATCAACAAGCTGATAACATTGAAACCCCAACAAACGTGCACACACACACACACACACACACACACACACACACACACACACACACTCCCATTTGAGCATGTGCATATATTGTACAGTACACTTGGACATATGCAGGGACATGCATGCAGAAACAGAGATGTGTATGTGCATAGACACTAAAAAATCAACAAACACTGTACAAACTGTGTATATGTTATGACTGGAGATAGACCCGTTCAAGCATTCTCCAATGTGTTGATCCATTCTTCCTTATTCAGCAACATAATCTTTGATCGTGTAGGCAGCCTCCTTCTGTGTCACTGCACAAACTACTTATTTTTGTCAAAGGCATAGCTCAGGACTAAACGCAATATATCTCACAATACAACCTACAGTATACCTATTTCTCCATTTTATGTTTTCCTTTTTTCTTTGGAAAATGTTGCCGAGTGGCTCAACAACTGATCTCACTGTCCTTTTCACTTACAGCCTTACAGCCATGCTTATCGTGATATACAGTACATAAGCCTGTATAGCTGCAGTGGCCAGATTTAGACCTTGAGTGTTGACCTAAGATTGATGTTTTGATGTTTTTTTTAACATGTAGGCAGTTTTCTCTAAATCACCATATAAACTAGTGGATTTTGGAGGTCAGCTGTAGAAAATTGCTGACAAATGGAGGCAGAATGAGCAAACATCTGATCCAATCTCTATTATAAATGGATTCCTTTTTAGAACAGCATCAGTCTCCACTTTAGAGATAAATTGGGATGAAAAATATGCACAAATGCAAGCCCATGCCCACATTCCCACAGGCACACACACAGGCACAGGCACAGGCACGTACACACACACACACACACACACACACACACACACACACACACAGAGGAAGATATGCACCAATAATTTTGGAAATAAATATCACAGCGAGACAGTGTGTGCTGTTATGCATAGTATTTGTGTGGATATATGTGTGTTAGCATTTGAGGGTTTTCAAGGTTGTCCTGCTCGTTTGGGGTGCACTGCTGTGCTGTTAGCTCTTTATTCTTCAGCAGCAGCTCTTGCCGTCTCTGCCTTTATTAGGCTGATTAGCTAACAGGACACAGGCACACTGCTCACATAGATATCACTCAGTAATGATGGGCAGGAAAAGACAGTTAAGGACAGCACAGTCACCAGACAGACACACATGAAGACAGATGGACTGCAGGTAGACAGGGAGGCTAGCAGACAGAAAGAAATGAGAGATGGCACAGGCATACAGGGAGACACACTCTTAACATACAAACAGATGGGTAGGCAGGCAAGCTGGTCCGCAGACAAACAGACAGGCAGTGAAGCTCACCCACATGAATAACAAAATGCATCAAATTCAAATAAAAATAAACATTTCTGAGCATGTGTGTGTGTGTATTCTAGTCTGCCAAAACATACTGAGGTAGACATACAGTCAGACACAGACAAAGCCCTCATTTCCTGGCACCAACCAAGGGCAGATTCTTCCTGGAACCTCATCCTTTTATATTATAATCTGCTTTTATTTATGAAGAGCTTTTGAAAACAACATTCAAATTTTTCAGGCATGGATTTAGTCAACACATTGCCTCAATCAGTCATAAATAATAAGCCGAAAGTTCTTAGTCTGGTGCTTGGTCCCTCAGCCAAAGGATTCTTGTCATGAGAGGAAACACCAGAAAATACTGAAGGTCTGGGCCATTGTGGGAAGGAAAGTCTGAGGTATAAAGTCTTTTTTTAAATTGTTTGAAACTAAATCAATTAAAAAATGTCCTCTTGTAATATTTATCAAAACTGGAGGACAAGACTCCCAGTAGGATTTTTCAAAGCATGATGGATTTAAATGGATCCTTCAATCAGTATCCTAATGCTAATAAAGCAACTCTTGAGCCTCTTAAGTCTCAGTCCTGTGAGAGTACAGAGGCTTCCAAGGGGCATCTGGGTTTTTTAATAACCAGTGAGGTCATCAGCAAATGCCTTGACTACCAGTTATTCCTCTGATAGTAGCAGGCCTGTGTGACTTTCAGTTCCGGTAGGAATAACTAAAAAATAAAACCATGACAACTATCAATAGCCAGATTCAAAATTGTTCAGAAATATTAAATGATTATATGAAAGAAGAAGTTTTTTGAGATTCTACAAAATTAAAATGTACCATCCTATACAGTCTATGGTACCATCACAGCAAAAGACGGTTGTAGGTTTGTTTGTCTTATGTGCATGAGTACACATGTACCGGTCTGTTAATTATTCTCTGTTCCTGTGGAAGAAAGGGAGAGAGACAGATAGACTAACAGAGAAAGAAAGTACAATATGTCTCTTTGTGCATACACATGCATGTGTTACCTGTGTGGCGAGAGCCTGTGTTACTACAGCTCTGAGGTACTGCATTGGCTCTTCTGGTCCCTCCCATTTATTCTGCCATGTTAAAGGACACTGAGGAAACAAGCATAGAGATGAAAAATGTCATAACAAATACATAACAAAAACAAGTGCCAGCAAGAAGGTAAAGTAAACCATAATATTTTAGCTATGGACCTTCTGCAATCAGTAAGCCTTGTGCTTCAGTCAGGCTACTGTTTGGACAGCTGAACATGCCTCTCTCTCACTTACTACACACAGGTGTCAACCCAGAGAGCCCCAGCATGCAGGAGGACTGCAGATTCACTGAGCTGTGTGTTAAAGACATTCTTCATGGGGAAGTACCAAATGTCTGCCCAAAAAGTTGCTAGATTTGTCCCTCTGCTATTTTTTTTTAATAAAGTCTTAAAAGTAACTAAATTGTGGGATACCCTGATACCCTATTGGTGTATCACAACGTCCCCATCACTCTGTTGCAATTTGTCTCCCTCTCTCCCCATCACTTGAGACTACCACAGTCACTACATTGTGCAAAAGACAGATAAACCTGACAACAGTGTGCTTCAGTCATCAAAGGGAGTACACTCTAATCGGCTGACAATGTGATCTGGCTGAAACAAAATTTGGCTAAAGCATAATCTATGTCCATGTTTACTGCCATGTCAGTGGTGACATTACCTTCTAAACCTCTGATATCTAAGGGTTAGAGTTGGCACATACCCAGATGGGTGCTTGTCTTACTTGTGACTTACAATATTAAACTGAAATCCACCCCAAACGTCACAGTGAATAAAGACTCAAAATATTGCTTTCTGTAAAGGGGACTGTATTCTTATAGCGCTTTTCTAGTCTTAACGACTACTTCTACAACAATAGCAAGGACCTTTCGACATACTAAATAGTTTTAGTTGCCTAACTGTAACCCTTTGTTAACCAAAGATGTGGCAGATTCCAAAACACTCATATGTGTAGTTTTGAAATGCTGAAAGGGTTAATTTTTGGAAGGCAATGACTAATGCCATATTTGTGTGTGGGTAGCAAAAGAAAAATTGCCTCAGGAGACAACTGTTAACTCTGGAACGGGTAGTCCATGGCAGTCCATGTTGCTTAAACTGTTAAACAAAGATCAAAGTACTGCTTGACACACACGCACACATATGCACAGTGGAAAATTGAGGATTAAGAATTTGATATCATTCAAGCTATGAAGTCATAATGTAACTAAAAGGGACCTTGCATGCCACTCATCTGCAAGTCAACCATTCAGTTACTCTCCTGGTGTGCGTGTGTGTGTGTGTGTGTGTGTGCGTGCGTGTGCGTGTGTCTTTGTGACACTGAAGTCTGTGAGGAGATAAGCTATGATATGAGGAGGATAAGTTATTTTCTAGCTACTGAACATGTGTGACTCCCAACAAAGATGGAACAGAAAAATTATCCCTCACTCTGTAGCTAAAACAGGGAGCTCAACACACAGGGTGAAAAGAGGAACTGCAGCAATGTGCAGTACAACAAAAATATAGTGTTTTTTTTTTTAATTAAACCATGTAAAAAAAAAAAAACATTCTGATATAACCTCTAAATACAATTATGAAATTGAAAATGAGCATCATATGAGCACTTTAAATCAAAAAGCCATCTCTGCATCAGTCCTAATGTCTTGTGGTGATATTTTGTTTTATGTTTTGCAGCGCTCTCTTGTGATGCTTAAGTAGTTTCCAAGTATCTAATTATTTTTTACTGCACAGCTGAGCAGAGGGGCAATGAAGCTAATCCCTCCAGAGCTGTGCCTGCCATACCTTTACAAAATGGTCAATTTTCCAAATATATAAATCACATCACCAGCTGTTTTTGTTCCTCCTCTCTGGTTGAAGCTTAGTCCAATCAGTAGGGCTGCCAGCATTATAACATTTTTTTTTAAATCACATTAAATCGCATGCTGCCATTTATGAATTTATTTTACACTTCACTTGGCTTTGCGTCGTGCCTAACATTTTGACCCTTTGCCGCACCTGTACTTATCATCAAGCTGCCATATTTCCTCGTAACACACACATCCTACTGCTGCAGGCATGATGGAGAAAGACAGCAGCAAAACAATTCTGAATGGTGCTTTTTATTTTCCAAAACTCTCGGACGGCTCAGTAGACAAGTTGAAAGATATATGTGCATTGTGTAAAGCCGAATTAAAATATCACCGAAGCACGTCAAGCTTGAGCTACCACCTACGAGTTATGCATAGTACAGTTAACGTGACTCAGGTTGATGCTAGCGGGCTCAGGCAAAGCACTATTTTGGAGAGTGCTAGTTGCCGACCTGTAAATTGCTTGTATGAGCAAAGTGTTAGTGTTACATTTCAGTTAAATAAGAACAACCCAAGGTTTTTTTTCAGCACTGTAGCCAGGCTGACAGATCTATTCCTATATCTCTGAGTAGTGATGACTTTATGAGCTTCTTTAATGATAAAATTATAACAACTAGAAAGAACAACAAGACCTGACATATACTTAGACTGCTTCGATCCTATAGACCTTCAACAATTAATGTCTAAGGTCTCTTCAGTTAAGCCATTTACCTGTCTTAGACCCCATCCCAACGAGGCTACTGAAAGAAGCGTTACCTGTGGTTAACACTCACTTATTAGATATGATCAATATGTCTCTATTAACAGCTTTTGTACAACAGTCATTTAAAGTAGCTGTGATAAAACCTCGCTTGAAAAAACCCTCCCTCCTAGCCTTTGTTTGCAATTACAGAGGTCAAACGTTTCCTGTAGTTTTTTACCAGGTTTGCACACACTGCAGAAGGGATTTTGGCCCACCCCTCCATACAGATCTTCTCTAGATCAGTCAGGTTTCTGGGCTGTCGCTGAGAAACACGGAGTTTGAGCACCCTCCAAAGATTCTCTATTGGGTTTAGGTCTGGAGACTGGCTAGGCCACGCCAGAACCTTGATATGCTTCTTACAGAGCCACTCCTTGGTTATCCTGGCTGTGTGCTTCGGGTCATTGTCATGTTGGAAGACCCAGCCTCGACCCATCTTCAATGCTCTAACTGAGGGAAGGAGGTTGTTCCCCAAAATCTTGCAATACATGGCCCCGGTCATCCTCTCTTTAATACAGTGCAGTCGCCCTGTCCCATGTGCAGAAAAACACCCCCAAAGCATGATGCTACAACCCCCATGCTTCACAGTAGGGATGATGTTCTTGGGATGGTACTCATCATTCTTCTTCCTCCAAATAATGGTTAGTGGAATTATAACCAAAAAGTTCTATTTTGGTCTCATCTGACCACATGACTTTCTCCCATGACTCCTCTGGATCATCCAAATGGTCATTGGCAAACTTAAGACGGGCCTTGACATGTGCTGGTTTAGGCAGGGTAACCTTCCGTGCCATGCATGATTTCAAACCATGACGTCTTAGTGTATTACCAACAGTAACCTTGGAAACGGTGGTCCCAGCTCTTTTCAGGTCATTGACCAGCTCCTCCCGTGTAGTTCTGGGCTGATTTCTCACCTTTCTTAGAATCATTGAGACCCCACGAGGTGAGATCTTGCATGGAGCCCCAGTCCGAGGGAGATTGACACTCAAGTTTAGCTTCTTCCATTTTCTAATGATTGCTCCAACAGTGGACCTTTTTCACCAAGCTGCTTGGCAATTTCCCCGTAGCCCTTTCCAGCCTTGTGGAGGTGTACAATTTTGTCTCTAGTGTCTTTGGACAGCTCTTTGGTCTTGGCCATGTTGGTAGTTGGATTCTTACTGATTGTATGGGGTGGACAGGCGTCTTTATGCAGGCGTCTTTATGTCTTTATAACGACCTCAAACAGGTACATTTAATTTAGGATAATAAATGGAGTGGAGGTGGACATTTTGAAGGCAGACTAACAGGTCTTTCAGGGTCAGAATTGTATCTGATAGACAGGTGTTCAAATACTTATTTGCGGCTGTATCATACAAATAAATAGTTAAAAAATCAAACATTGTGATTTCTGGATTTATTTATTTTTTTAGATTATGTCTCTCACAGTGGACATGCACCTACCATGACAATTTCAGACCCCTCCATGATTTCTAAGTGGGAGAACTTGCAAAATAGCAGGGTGTTCAAATACTTATTTTCCTCACTGTATATCAAATCTTCCCTTTCTCTCCAAGATCGCTTATCAGTTATTTGATTTTCTACATAGCAATAGTTTGCTTTAGGACTTTCAGTCAGGATTTAAAAAGCATCATAGTACAGAGACGGCACTGGTGAAATTACTAATGACCTTCTAACTGCTGCAGACAAAGGACTTGTCTCTATACTTGATTTACTAGATCTTATTGCTGCATTTGACACCATTGACCATACCATTGACCATACCATCCTGTTACAGAGACTGGAACATTTAGTTGGCATTAAAGGAATCACACTAAGTTGGTTTAAGTCATATTTATCCGATCCATCTCAATTTGTTAATGTTAACAAAAAATCCTCAAAGTACGCTAAAATTAGCCATGGCGTTCCACAAGGCTCAGTGCTTGGAACAATTTTATTTTCCTTTAATATGCTTCCACTAGGCAATTTTATTGGGAAACACTCAATTCACTTTAATTGTTATGTGGATGACACCCAATTATATCTATCAATTTAGCCAGACGAAACCAGTTGGTTAGCTAAACTTCAAGCATGCATAAATGATATAAAATCATGGACGACCTACAATTTTCTGATTTTAAACTCAGACAAAACTGAAGTTATTGTGCTTGGCCCTAAACACCTCCAAACTTATAGGGATATAGAATTTAAAAAACAGGCCATGGTAAAACTTTACAAAGTTGCACTGACCTACAAAACTAAGAAAATGCATCTGTTTGATTATTAAACAACTCATTGGAATGCTGCAATATGATTATGCATAACACAAACAGAAGAACGTCTAAAAATGTGTCCTAGAAAATATCATCAAGGAAAAAAGCTGTGCTCACTACTGCTGGGTCACAGGAAGTGATTAACAGTTTAGATCATGGGGGAGGGCATTTATAAACTAGCAAAACACAAATGAGAGCTCATCTGTTTTATATCCTAAGTATTTTACAGGAGGTCAGTCAAAATGCACTATGAGGTGTTGTAGAAACTCACCAGATGGATCCTAGGTTTACTGTGACACATGGATTTAGCAGGGCAAGCAAGCAGTGTATTGGAACAATGTTTAGGGTGGTGTGATATGTAAGGGGTCATGTATAAATAAACAATTATAATGGACACCTAATTTTTAAGTTTACACATGAAGAATTGTGTCTTTTATAATGCATTCAAATATGATATAGTTCAATGCATTTCCATATCATGTTATTTATTGTTTATTGGAAAAGTATTCTTATCAATAGCCCCCTGCCTGGTAGATTACACATTTCATAGCCATGGTATTAGCAGAGGTGGGTAGAGTAGCCAAAAACTGTACTTAAGTAAAAGTACTGTTACTTCAGAATAATTTGACTCAAGTAAAAGTAGTCATCAAAATAATTACTTGAGTAAGAGTAAAAAAGTACTTGATCAAAAAACTACTCAAGTAGTGAGTAACTGTTGAATAACGTTCCTCCTGGTCTGTGTTGCCTTGGCAACGGTTGATTCTGAGATCTTTGTTTTGCTACGACCGTAAAGCTAACCTGTCCCGCCGCTGAGATAGAGTATGGTCATGTGACTGCACAACGACGTTTGATTGGTGAAACACAGTCACGTGGTAGAGCCTTCAGCGGAAGACTCTCTCTCTCTGTCAAAATAAAACATTAAAATGAGACGTACGCTGGGGTAAAAACAATGACGCGTAGAATACCAAAGAAGTAAAAAGAAAAGTAACGAGCACATTTTAGCCTGATGTAGTGGGGTAAGAGTACAGTTTCTTCTTCACTAATGTACTCAAGTACAAGTATAGTGATTTAAAACTACTCCTAGAAATACAATTTTTTCAAAAACTTACTCAAGTAAATGTAACGCAGTAAATGTAACTTGTTACTACCCACCTCTGGGTATTAGTACTGACTGTACTAGTGAAGGAATATGTTGAAATATGAATATGTAGAGGGGAGAGAGACCAGGAAAGTGAGAGGAAAACATGAGAGATGAAGAGTAGAGAAAGTTGGTTGGGAGAGGGACGGGATGAGACTAAAGACCTGCTTAATAACATAAAAAGAGAGAGGAGGAAAGCTGTGGAGAGGGAATTATGCCCAAGGCTGCTCTCAGGAGATGACAAACATAAAAGAAGCAAAAGGTTGTTTGTGTATCTCTCCCTCTTAACCTCATCATATTCCCTTTCTCCTCATCTAAGCCTGGGGACACACATGAGGACACATGCAGTGTTTGCTAGATGACTACAAGTCAGTTCTGTATAGCATATGCATGCTCCTGTGGTCTCAACTTCATCCCAGTATAGGAAGGTTTTACACTTCACCTCGAAAACTATATACTGAAGAGAAAGATTCACTTCACACTGTGAAAATACAAATGATATCTAAATGTATTCCATTTTTACTCCCCTTCCTTCTTTCTCCTTTCTTACCTCTTGATTGAGCAGGGCAGTGGCCAGTTTCTGGACTTCAGGAGTTAGCAGTTGGGTCCCTCTAATGACTTTGCTCAGTGCAGCCAGGGATTGGTGAATACTCTGTGAAAACACTTACAATTAAGTTTACATACTGTGCCAATGTTTTAGTGCATTAGTACCTGGGGTGTCATTTGACATTCTGCCATTTGATTGCTGTGAACTGGCCAGCACTGTGATTGACTGATTGGGCTTTTTATTTTCATCTGATTACTTTGCTGTCTTAAAAAAGATCAAATGCAAGTATTCAGTACCCAGAATAACAAGTTACATACAGACTGCTGTTTAAATGAGCAGTCCAGGAGAAGTTGAAATACATTATCTAACTAGTCATGATTCACACTAATATCATGCATGTGTATGAAGCAAAGCCCATTTTCCATAACTCTCTTAAAGCACCCATATAATGCTCATTTTCAGGTTCATAATTGTATTTTGAGGTTGTACCAGAATAGGTTTACATGGTTTTAATTTTCAAAAAACATCATATTTTTGTTGTACTGTACATTGCTGTACAGTACAACAAAAATATGAAAATACAATCTTTTCACCATGTGACTTTGGGTCTCTGTTTTAGCTCCAGAGTGAGACATCTCACTTGTTTTAGCTACAGAGTGAGACATCTGACTAATATACTATCTTTGTTAGGAGTCACACATGCGCAGTAGCATAAGCTAGCTAACTTTTTTTCCTACTTTGGTCAGTACAAGACAGGATTAGCTGGCGGACTTACTCAAAACAGCATAGAAAGAAACAGATTTTTTGTCAAAGTTTTTATGCTTGTGGATGCACCACAGACACAAAATAATTTGTTTTTCATAATATGGGCACATTTTAACATGTCTATCTCATTTATACAGTATTGCAAAGTACGAGCCCTATGCTATTTGATAAAAGTTGTGCCAAATGACAAATGTTTATTAAACACCACCCAAAAGAGAATGTTTTCCTTTGTGACAATGTAATGCAGGGGTAGCAATCATTTCTGAAGTAAAATGTTTGTAGTTATATTAAGAGCACTGAATATCTGACACACCTGGACCAAGCGGATGGCGTTGAACTGCTCCAGAGCGATAAATGACAAGATGGGTGATCCCTGGCCTTCTGTAGGTGGAGCCACTTTTTGGTGGATCAGAGTAGAACCCTGATAGACAGTAGACAGACAAAAAGACATATCGGCATATTGACAGAGTAGACGGATAGATTGCTACAGTCACGTTTAAAAAAAGTTGTGCAGAAGGAAGGAAGAAATCCATGTTTTGTCTACAGACAATGCAGCTAATTTAACTAGACAAGCCTCATACTAATTAACTCAGAGTTATAGATATTTTTACATTGCTTCAAGGACTGCTGTATAATATTGTACAATTGTCCTAACATTGCTTTATGTTCATCATATCGCTGAAGCAGTCTACTCAAATTGGTGGCTACACACAAACACAACCATAGTATTATTAAGAATAAGACATATTATGCATTTTGTAACTGATGCTGTGCATCACCAAGCTATTGGTTTTCTTTTAAATGATTTCCTCCATTACGACTGTATATCTTTCCTTAGCTCAGCATACATGAACTAAATTCTACTGTTCTTGGTTTTTCCACACTTTAAAATGCAACCAAATGGGGAATTGTCTCGCTCTCTCTGCAATGCAAACCAGGGGGAAATTTCTTTATATTAGTTAAAAAAAAAAGTTCCTCTTTGCAGGTGTGTACGAACACAAATACATAGATAAAAAACAAATGTGCACACACTCTGATATCTTGTTGTATTGTGTTGCAGATGTCACACTCTGTACCCGATTCCTGTTTTTTTACCTTGCATCTACTCAGTAAGAGGCAGAGAAATGGAGAGCGAAAGATAAATAACACAATGAGAAAAAAAGTTAGTAGGGCAGGACCCAGCTTGACTACAGCTCTGCTGTCATCTGTATTTAAAAATGTAACTTAACAGCCAAATAAAGTCTGTTAATAGTCTCTTGCTCCTCACTGAAATCCAAACTACATCAAGTTTTGTCAAAATTAATACATACATATCTTCACACTCACAAAGAAAATCATGCACACAGAGTTTATAGACACAAAAGTGGGGAAGACACATTAGCTGATGGTCAAACACAGAGGGTTAGCTGACGACAAAAGGCCTGTTAATTGAAAGCAGTCAGAGGTAGATTGTGATCTATGGGAAGCTAGCTAGTGATACAATGACAACAATTTACACAGTCAATCATTCTCTTCTCAGTGGGTACAAAACAGCTCTGCCTGCAAGGGACTGAGAGAGAGAGAGTGAGAGAGAGAGGGGGGAGAAAGAGAGAGAGGGAGGAATAGTTGCAAATGAGAGAAAAGGAGAGGGAGAGCATGTGTGATTTACGGCATGAGAGTGAATAAAAGAGAGGCAGAGCGAGAGAGTGGGAATATGGTGGCTAAATTATTTAATATAGAGGTAGTGTCCTTTTGATTTGAAAAGGTGCCAGTCTCCAAGCAACGGCACACAGCAGCGCTGCATGACAAGCCAAGCCAGTGGCTATCTCACACACAGTGCTCAATTAGACTCTACTAATTTTCAATTAGATTCCACAGAGTAGTTGCTGGTGTATGAACAAAGTTAAAACACGATTTTACATACAAATAAAGACTAGCATGGAACTGTCAAAGCTCAAAAAGAAGTACAAAAACGATTTACTAATCTATTTGTAAATACTATAATATTATTAGTTATATGACATATGGAATAAGATATGTGTGAATTTAGCAATTATAGAATTTGAGGTTATGACAGCAAAAGTAAATCACTCATTTTAATGATGTGGAGATAATGATATGATCTCAAGGCATCTTAACATAGTATTGCTTTTCCAATTTGAGGGCATGAAGTTAAGAGTCCCATACTGAGATATTTAAATTTTGTAATCAATGTGTAGGGGAAGCTTAGCATAGGGCTTCATTGTGTCTGGAGAGTTTTTAGTGAAAGCAATAAGAAATGTAGGTAACATGAACTGGAAAAAAGAACTGACCTGATTGAGTTTTTTCCACAAGTAAAGGATGGGTGAAAGTCCATTCGACCAGAGCTCCCTGTCAAACTTTGAACCAACCGCTACTGAGCGGCTAAGGACACGCAGTTGGGAAATCACCTGTGAGTCAATAAATAATAAACAAACAGAATTTTAGCAAAGGTGTGAAATGACACAGTTGTTTCTTAAATTAGCACTGAGTGTTGTATTCGTTTATAAAACAGGTCCTGTTATAAAAGGTCGCCCAAAAAAATGGTTATTCTTTGCATGGTCATTCTATCCCTTAATTAGATGTAGAACAAAAAAAGTCATCACCCCTGTGAATCAACCCTGTTTTCTGAGAAAAAATTGCAAAAATGTAAATACAATAAATATGCACATTTGCTAATTTCATGCAAAAGCAAGGTATGACATTAAAACAAAAAATCTGTGTTAGTTCTTCTTGACATACTGTAATGAAATGTCATTGACACCACTAGTGGCTACACTCTCCAGTGTCAACACTGTTTCAGATCCTGGAATCCAATCCAAGTGAAAAATGCTTAAACCCCAAACACAATTCCTAACAGCTCTTTACACACCTAATCAAGCATGGTTAGCTTCGGGCTTCAAAGTCTTGGATAGCATTTTTATCATGACTGCAGTGTGTGGGTTTGTGCATTAGTGTGAGTTTCTATACACGTGTGTCTGTTGTGGGAAAGGCAAAGTGTCTGATAAATAGCTTGCATTTGGTCCAGGAGAACTCTTTACTAACCCCTGCTTTATCTTCTTTGCTCAGGAACGAAAGTGTGCATATATGTGTGTGTGTGTGTTTGTTTGTATGAAAGAGAGAGGAAGAGAGAGAGAGAGAGAGAGAGAGAGAGAGAGAGAGAGAGAGAGAGAGAGAGAGAGAGAGAGAGAGACAGCGCAGGGGGCTAGATAGCTAATCTACAACTTCACCCGGACAGCAGTAAAAAATAAGAGCAGTTGAGGATGCAGATTTAAAATATATTTGGGTTTTAATATGTCGAGATTTATTCTTATTTCAACCAGTGACTATCAGGCAGCAACTGCATTTACCGTAATTACCAACTGGGAAGAAAAAGTCACAGGACAATGTTTATGTGCAAGGGAGCACAGTTTTAATCGCGCTGGGTGCAGTCATGTTAATTAAGGCTTTCACTTTAATTCAAAGTAATCCAGGATTGTGGTTCAGGGTGTTTTATCAGGGGACTATTTCTCAGATGGCATTCAATAAAGACATCTACTGAGCAGTAACAAACACAAGCACGGATGCTATTGTACCTACTTACATAATGGAGCTATCACTGAACAAAAGTACATTCAGAGACAGGTCATTTATTTGGAAAAGATGGGGGAAAAGATATCGTCTTGAAACACGTTATCTTTAGTAGGATAATATTCCAAGGATAAACTTCCACTTCCTAATCAATACTTATACTCAAAATACTCACTCATCAATTGTATTGGACATAAGAACACATGTCTGTAAGACCATTTAGGACCCCTCTAGCCCATGTTAGGTCATGTAGGATCCCTCTGACCCATGTTAGGTTATTCCCACTGAGCCTATGCATTCTTTTTTTAAATGGTATCCACCAACACACTGACCTTGTGTGTGTGTTTGTGTGTGTGTGTGTGTGTGTGTGTGTTACCGTGCCTCTGTCCACCTATCTCCCCGACTTGTGATCATCTCCCCTTCTGCTGTCATTTGTCACTGTCACGTTCATGCTCTCTCTTTCTCTCTCTCTCTGCCCTGTCCTCTCCCTAAAGACCCTTGTAACTGTCTGTGGGTTGGGCAATTATCCACACATTCTCACACACACCTACACCTTGTGTGAAACTAGGTTGGTGGTTCCAGGGATCAGAAGACCCTACTGACAGTATGAATGGACTTAAATGCCCACATTATGACTGTATACAAGAGCTATAATGGTTCTGCATGGTTTGCTGAGTCCATCCTATCACTCCCTTTCATTTTTGCCATATTACCATGAACAGGTACATGAAGTTCTTTTATAAGTAAGTAGTGAATGAATGTTATATGTTGTTGTTATATATATATATATATATATATATATATATATATATGTATATATATATGTGTGTGTGTGTGTGTGTGTGTGAATCATGCAAGAAATAAATAAAAAGTTGGTCACAAAAAAGAGAAGTGCATCATTTACACATCCTGTTTCTCTTCCAAACAATCTAAATTTTTCTCTCTCTCTTAAACACACACACACAGCCAAAGAGCACATTAGGCGCATATGTGAGACTGTGTTGCGTTGAGTTACATCAGAATCTGCAGTAACCATCAAACACTCCACACACTACACACACACACGTACAGTATACAGAGTTTAGACTAATAAAACACAAAGAAGAGTAATGCCAAACACTGTAACTGCACAGGTTTCACATACAATCTGGTAGAGTAATCAGCTATGTAATTAGAACAGTATTTAGGAGATAAATTGATTTCCTGTACAAAGAGCACAGTGAAAGGGAAAAAGTAAAGAATCGAAAACTACTTTGACCTGACTCACCAAATGAATTTTTTGGGGGGGGGAGAGTAATCGGGACGTGATCAGGACATGACGTGAGTATTTTAGCGGGCTTGGGATGGGATGGGAGCGACAATTGATTCCTTTGTCACCCTCTAATGTCTTTGTGGTAAAAAGCAGGTAGCTGTATGTATGAGTGTGTGTGCTTGAGTGCACCTGAGAGCTTATGATTCTCTGGGAGGATCTCTCTATGTTGGCAGGCAGACCAAAGAATGCAGGTCTGTCATCCTCTGGGAGATTCTCTATTACGCTGCGATAATCCTGGGAAGACACACAGACCGATACAGTACAGATCACACACAGAAATGCACCCACTTGCCCATATAAAGAGTGACAGAATGTAACCATGCTGCCTATTTTTATAATGGCTCTAAGACACATTTCCAACACATGCCACTTCATTGAAAAAATATGAAGCATTCTTGTTAGATTGCAATGTGGAAGTATAGGATAATGAATGCTATATTGTCCTTCATTAAGTGTGTTGTTTGTACTGTATTGTTTGACACAATCAGTTTGCCACAAACAAGTACTTTAAATATTAAATCTAAACTCCTGCTTATTACAACTGTCAAAATGATTTAAAAAGTTCATAGATTTCCTTATTGATTTTTTTTGCTTACCAAATGGTCTTTTAATGGCCCTACTTCAAATCATCTTATGAATGTGAAGTAATGTAAATACATCTTATGAATGTTTTCAGGCATGTGCCCCCTTATTTTTTGTGTATACTATATACTTATATACTTAAAATCAAGCTAACACAACTTAAATACTGACCAAACCACCAATAGTAAATCCAGTCAGTGAAAAGCTGGGTGTGTTAATTCCATTCCCTTTCTTTGAATTGTTTTTGCTTCTCTGAAAGTGCACCTAGAACCAGCATTTAAAGTACAGAAAAAACAGTATTCCTTTTATTTCTTTGCAGCAATTAAATTATTGAAAATCTTTGCGGGCATTACATACAACACCTATTGTTCGCCAGCAACTGCAAAATGAAATGTGTGCTTGCTAACTGCATGTGTTACACCACTGTGTCAACTTGACAACCTACCAATACTGAGCAAGAGTTTGGGAGGCTGATCTGAGGTGGAAAGAAGCGTGCTCCTCCTTTGCTCTTTCTCTGACCAGCTGAGATGGAGGATGAGAAGAGACGTGCAGAAAAAAACTGCTCCAGGTAGGAGCGTAAGATGCGGAGGTCTGAGGGGTTGTCGATCCGTCCACCATATATGGCACTCTCCAACAGGCCATGGACAAACTCCCACTGGAAAGGTTTACCCCCTTGGACACACAGACACAAAGAAAGCTATAAACATACAGTATGTAATGAGTGCACACAGAACAAAAGAACACAAACGCAGGCTAACGTGCGCGCGCGCACACATACACACACACACACACACACACACACACACACACACACACACACACAAGTCCAGAAAGACAGGGAGACACAATGAAGGGATTACATGTGCACTGCATAGAAATGCAAATGATGCATCGTGCAGCTCATGCTCTATCAGGGGAAGTTTAAATTAAAGAAGTAATTGCAAATAAACAGAGCAGAGGTCTCCACTGCAATGTTTGTTACCAGCCCTCCTACCTTCAAAAAGCCTGTCGATGATCTCAAAGCCAGCACGGAGGTCCGACATAGAAAACTCATAGAACTTAGTCCAACCCTGGGTAAAGAACAGAGGAAGGGGAATAAGTACAAAAGTTTTAATATATTTATTTTACTACATGTACAAGACACTAGCTCAAGTACTAATGGGTTACTTTTAGAATTTGTCAACCAAACAGTAATCTCACACCACACATAGTGTTTGAGGATTGAACTATCATCCCTCACACATATTCCCTGTCCTTCTTAAACTGTGCAGTCTTAATGACATAAATGTGTTGATAAATCTTTCAGTCTAATATAATTTCTCTTGTGGTTCTCATTTTAAGCAAAAAATGAGACCATTAAAACATATACATACATATACTTGCATCTGTAATGATCAGCTCAAATATTACACATTTACACTTATTGATACCTTTCAGTAACCCAACACACTGAAGGATTTGTAATACAGCCCCAATATGTTGAGTGAAGGATACTGCTATTAGACTACTATTCACTTCCTCAACTTTTACCGTCTGGTCACAAGCAAACCTCCCATAATGGTAGTGAGTTAGTGAGTAAATAAATATCAGTCCAGTTTTTGCAAATACAGAGACATGATACACTCTGCCTTAGACTACATGGAGTGAAGACATTAGCTATCTAAGAAGGATGAAAAAAAATAAGGGGAGGATAAGGGGAGGGGTGGAGGAAAAGTGTATAAGCATGTTCAGTAATTCTTTGAATAATTAAGAATATGTTGTTTGTTCAGTAATTTTGTGCTCGACTGTGTATTCACAGGCAGTGGTGTATGTTTCTACTACATTTGATGAATATGCTTATTTATGTGCAAGTGAGATTTCAGATTGTGTTCATGCATGTATGCAGGGCTTAAAGTGGAAAAAAAAATCCTGAGCCTGAAATTTATGTTGTTGGGTTTTGTTTTGTTTGATTTTTTTTTTTTTGGGGGGGAAGTTGAGATGTTACTTTGACCAGGTCATCATCAAAAAAAGCAATTTTGTCCATGTTGACATTAGTTGCTTCATGTACATTTATTAAAAACATTGCATTGTTTAGCTTTTTATATAGCTAGACGTCTAAACTCTGGGACAAGGCCGTTATAAATAACCATATAAATAATATATAGCCAATAGCCATGCTGATTCCAGACAGCTTTGTCAAGGCAGTTTGGGCTACAGATAGCTTTTACACAGTGGTCATTGTTCCGCTACCAACGTGCACACATGTATTGTTTGTATCATAAACACGGGACCTGTAGGATAAAAAAAAAAAAGTAGAATAAAGATATCCAAGATAAGTGAAAAAGCGCAGCATTACTTAGTGTGATCCGCTCATCGCGGCTAAATCGGTTGCACGATTGCAGAGGCAGGATGAACAGGTGAAGCTATGTCAAGCCAGGTGTAGATAGCTGGGATAAGTGCACGTTCACGGCTTTCTTAAATAGACCACGGTATCAATCACAGATTTACTGATGCAGAAATGGAGAAGACACATGCGGCATGTGTTTCATCCAATAAGCAGCAGCTTCTAATGGAAAGTAACGAGAAGGTGAAGCATATAATATGCAGAAAGGGAAATACGGCTGTTATCAAACGGAGAGAAAAAGCCCAACAGACTATAGCGGACCGACTGAATGTTTAAGGATGTAAAAATATCTACATAGCCTACTATTCACAACACATTTTTACAAAGTTGTATGCTACACTGTGTTTTAGTTGCTTCAAATATGCTTGTTTCATGTGTTGGTTTTATTGCTGTATCTGTTTTTATGTGATAAATGTGCTGGTTTTGCCGTAAAGTGTTTTTGAGTAGCCTACCATGTAAAGCACAATATAAATAAAATGTATTATTATTTAGCCATTCATATAAAAACATATGCGCTTAAACCCAGAGTATAAAAAAAAAAAAAAAAATTAAACAGCATGCAAGTTTACAAATATTTTTTTATTTTATTTTGTTTTTTTCCTCATTGCTGCATGCCGGAGATCCAGCACGGTGCCGGAATACTTTAAACCCTGTGTAGCCCATGTATAGCATTGACTGTGCATTCAGTTGTATGAATAATTTATATAAAGTCTAAATATAGTCCTATATATTGTATGGGTCTTTTAAAGGTGACTGTGTATATGTGTACTTATGTCTATTTATTGTGTGTATACATGTTTGCAATTGCTTTGTGAGCACTTGAGATAGTGAGCTACCTACAGTAGTTCATCACACACAACTGGCCACTTTTTTGTTCTCTTATGGCAAACAAACAAAAACCCTGATCCTTCTCTCACTCACTCACTCACACACACACACACACACACACACACACACACAAAGATGAAAACAGGGAGAGAATAAATGAGAAAAGGAGAAAGGACAGCAGATGAAGTGAGTAGAGAGTAAGCGATGGTTGAGTGGACGAAAGTAGCTGTGACTTTGAATAATTAGGCGATCATGTTGTTGGATGATGAATAACATTACCATATCAAATTAAAATACTTTTCAGAGATTCAGTGAGAGAGAGAGAGAGAGAGAGAGAGAGAGAGAGAGAGAGAGAGAGAGAGAGAGAGAGAGAGGCTGATTCATTTCCACCCAAGGTTGTAAATGAAAAAATAAATAGTCTGGTTTTCTATAGGGATGTAAATAATGTAATTCTTTACACCTTCTATCTTGTTATGTAGAGGTGATTTATTAATAGAGCTGTTGTTCAGTCTCCAAACATCTTGAGTTGATTCTGGCACCATTTTGCTTTATTTATTTATTTTTCCATGAGCGTGTTGACCAGCAAGCAAGTTTACTACAAAGACCTACAGTATATTCACAGTTGCATGCACACATACATAGCCACACACACACATACACAAACAAATACAGTGCCGGTTGCACAGCACGGTAATGACAAAGAAAAGTTAACTCTGGGTTAGGTTGTTAATAGTGCTGTCAGTTAAACGCCTTATTAACGGCCTAAATGCAAACCTGATTTAACGGCGTCAATTTTTTTATTGCAAGATTAACGTTCTTTTTGGCCTAGCAAACTTTGTAGTTTTTTTCACATGCTACGTTTTGCAACAACAAGTGAATGGTTACTTTTTTAAAAAAACTACAACACTGATCTCTGGATCTAGCTAGACAAGAAACAAAACAACAGGCACCCTTATCAAACACACACTTGTTTGGGCTTGCAAGCCGGCCAAAGAGTAGTAAAACGTTTCCATGTTTGAGTGGTTGGGAGGCAAAGGGACATTTAGAATAGATAAAGATGTGCAAAATGGAGGTCAATAAGAATCTGAATGGAAAGTTTACTTTTTAAAGTTGCCAAATGGTTCCAGTGAGAAGGCCAAAGTGATCTCTGTGTTTTATCGTTGTTAACTGAGCTATTATCGCAGCACTTCCAGTCTGAAATGCCACTTGATGGCCAAGCACACAGCTGATGCCCCTTATCAAAGTATTTTTTTCACTCTTTTATTGATGGACAGCACATCATAAGGTCATATGATGTGCATATAAATACATCTTTAGGTTTTCACAAGTAAAAGCTACCAAAAGTTTGAGATTTCAAAGGGCACTAAAGCACATTATGCTAAGTATTGATGTTAAGTATCTATATGCGACACCGTCTAATGCTAGTAGCATTCATAAAAAAAGCATTTATTCAATGGTAGGAAAATTTAAAGGGAATAAGAAGCTGGTTAGATTCTTTATGCCATTGCCTTCTTTCTGCATACAGAACTACTACAACATTTAAACAAGTGCTGTATTCTTCCGCTTTTTCATTTAATGCTACAGTAGATACATTGGAGTGTTTGTGTATTTTACCTGTGGTATGTAGTTGCGCCTCTCTTGGCAGACAGCATGGAACCAAGCCAGACAGAACAAAGACTGGGCTCTGGCCAGGATGCCTCCTGCACACATTTCAATCAGGAGAGACTAGTTGCAGATATGCGACAGTTATACACAGCATGATAAAATACACATTTCTTTGGATAACAGCTGAATTGATTTAGGAGTGCATCGATTAAAAGAGTTTTTCATTATCAGTGTCTGTGCTCAATAAAACTTAAGGGCAGTTATATATTCATCAAACAACATACAACAGATAAGACAGAGGAGAATCAAGCATGCTGTATTCTGCCGTGAATGCTTTTGAATGCTGTGTTGACGCCCCATTTGCTGCTGTTCAGTTTCTGTCCCAGAACTTGCAAGCTTGCTAGAATTTCTTTGCTCAAGACAAGAGAAGAGCCCACCTTTACTGATCTGCTCTGGACTCCACGACTCATATGTTCTCAGAAGATTTTTCTTCAACCCAGGAGGAGCCTGTAGATGGGAAAATAAAGGGAGGACAAATAGACAGAAAGGAAAAGGACGGGGTAAATAAGGATAGATGGGAAGTGGAAGAAAGAAAGGGTTTCATGATGACGGAATCTCCTGCAACATTCAAATGTTCAAGGCGACTTAAAATTGCAAGGTCCAACCGTAGTCCTGGCATACAAGGGATACATTGAACATGTGTGCAAGACTTATGTGGTGCGTGGTAAGGATATATGGGGAAAAAAAAAAGGCACTGCTGGGATTTGAATCCAGGATCTCCTGTTAACTAGACAGGCACTTTAACCATCTAAGCCACAGCGCCTAGGTGTTAGCAATTGTCCAGCAATGTATATCCACTATACATTTGCAACACATTTACAAACAAGTTTGTAGAGCAAATGTATGAATATGTATGTCTTATTAATAATTCAAGACTGGTCATCAGAATGTTTGGTAAACAAAGGAAAGAGGATAGACAGTACCTACACACAAAAGCTCTTACAGATCTAGATTCTAAAGTTTGACAATTACAACAAGAGTCTTTGAAAAAACTGAAAAAAAACATTGTTTGGTCAGTGTTGGACACCCATTAGCAATTACCACCTATGTTTAAACTCTACTTTAGTTGGTACCTTCTCTACATTAGTAAGCACATATTGTATATGTGAACAATTGTCTGTACATTTCACAAAGTTATGTTCTTTTTAGAATAGAAACACTAAGCACACATTGTCACAAAACAGTCTGCATGAAGTACTGCTTGGGTGTGTAGAAAGTGTGTAGATAAGCATACAATGACATCAGTTCACACATCATCAGCTTTGTTGAATATTTGGTACCTCTATCTGGAGGTTTTTAATAACACACAAAACCAGTAATGCACATTTACTAAATTTGTCAAAATTGCAAAATCACTACATATGTACAGTAGAAGTATTTGCAAGATGCTTTTTTTACATTGAACATCCAGTCAGTCTTAACATTACTCATTTCAGCTGCAGCAGATCAGTTTCCCCATGTATATCTTGAGCTTTTATTCACCCTTAAGCAAGTATTATGTTCACTCTCCTTTTAGACACTAATGATAAAATTACTCTTTTGTTACTTTTTATTCTTACATTGAGCTACTGCCTTTTGGTTCAGTGTGTTTTCATCAAAAATACATTTGTATAATTCAATATTTGCTCTATGTTTGAGCTGTTGTTTGCACTGTAAGTCTAATGCAAGGCACTTAACATATTCACTTTCTGAAGATTCAACATTAAACTGCAAAGGGGAGTCGCGTGTGGGGCAAGGTGTTCTGGGTTGGGTGGAGGTCACTATTAATACTACTACTACTACTACTACAACAATTATTTTATTATATTATTATTATTATATTTCACACAGATTAGCTCCAGCACCAGTCTTGCAGATCAGTTCTATATAATCCTAAAACAATCACACTATCAAAAAAAAGAGCTATGAGTATCAGTTTGTATGTACAGTATACTATTTATTTTTGGTTTGACTTATTGGATCGGACACTTGTCCTGCAGTCCACAAATGATATATTACAGTAACTTCTGTGTGTGTGTGTGTGTGTGTGTGTGTGTGTGTGTGTGTGTGTGTGTGTGTGTGTGTGTGTGTGTGTGTGTGTGTGTGTGTGTGTCAGAGAGGGAACAGAAAAAAAACAGACAGACAGAGAGTGTTTGTGCAGCATGCTTGGCTGCCGAAGCAGCTAACCCCATGTGCATGACTCCCAGAAACACACTGAGCACCAAAACACGCATCACTAACACATAAGCTGCAGGCTACTGCGTCACCTTACAAATGTACAGAACATGTGGTTGCATTGCATTTGTAGCCAATATATAAACGGGAAAAGACGCACACATTTCCATGAATACACACGACATTTCAAACAAATATAGATCCTACATACATCCTACACTCTAGTAGTGAGTTTGCAACCTAGTAACATGGCTCAGACAAACATAACTGCATTCTGTAGAGATTCACAGAGATCAACAGTCTATATTTGGGAGATTTAAAGTTTCAACACTGTATAGAAACTAAACCAATACAGATGATGAGCATTTATACACAGTGTGACCTCACAAATGTGTAAGGTCCATGTCTGTGTAAAGGTGAGTTAGGTCAATGCTACCCAACATAAACTTCATTGTTAGCTACTCTACGAGTATTATGGTGTTATTGTTTCTATGCATGTATGTGTGGTGGTGAATGTGTGTGTGTCAGTACCTCGTAAGTGATCTTGAGGCTGGACTGCAGCAGTATGGGAGGAAATCTGGGGTGAACTTCAGCTGTCAGCCAGAGACGAAAGTCTGCTTTAGGATGTAGCACATTTAACTCCTGTAGAGGAAGGACAGTACACGCATCGAACACATTAGGGGGTCACAGGAGAGTTATTTGAGACCAGACTACTTGTGCAGCTCTTAGTTGAGGTCTTCATTTAATTACACACACACACGCACACACACACACACGCACACAGTGTAGAATTTTAAAGCATAAAACCCATTGATTGGACCATTGATCCGTTGATTGCACACATTGTTCAGACAGTTGTCTGTCTTGTTTACTGGTGGCAAAGGGCTGGAGTTCATACCAATATATAAACAAATGCAGACCTCAGCCAGCTGGGTTGAATTTAAACACAGGCCCTTCTTGATGTGATAAAAGTGCAAACCACAAAATTCACACAAGAGTAGTAGTAGTAGTAGTAGTAGTAGTAGTAGTAGTAGTAATAACATCCTGCACTTTTTCAAATTCGTAACTTTAAAATAATCCGACTTCCATAGATTTCCTAAAACCAAAGTTTGAATTTGTAAATTGATATTTAAGCAACTGTGAGTTGCAACTAAAACCCCTCTTAAAACAATAGTTTTCTTTGTAAGAATATGTGGTATATTCATTCAAACTGTAGTTATACAGTGGGGTCCAATGAGAGCTGTTAACTCTCTTATGCATGGGGATGCTGTTTATCATCAGAAAATAGAGAAAATACTAAATACTACAAGGAGGATTACAATTATAGTATTTTTTTATGTAATTCTTTCTCCATTAGAGTCATTGCACAGTGTCAGATTTCCACAACAATAAAACATTCACTTCACTTCAAAATATGTGTTTTTCTCTCTCGAAGACTCAAAGACTTATGGTTAAAAATAGCATGCTTGCACATTAGGGTCTGATTGGGTACTCTCACACACACACACACACACACACACACACAGAATGGTAATCAATGTGTTTCTGCATCATTTGAAAAACTCATTCTTGTTGAAGCACACATGATCACAAAAAAATCGAAATACACAGAAACTGACAACCCTTGAAGGGAACTATGTCTCTCATGGAGTGTGCGCGTGTGTGTCTGATTTGTCGCCAACCAAAATTCCTCTTGAACAAATTATAGTACTGTGAGAAAATGCATTGACAAAAGAAGAAAAGGATTGGTAGATACAGAAAAAGGACCAAGAGTGGGAAAGAATGTTTTATTATTGATGATTAAACATCAAAACCTTTCTGTGGTAGAATATATCCATAAAGTTCAGATGCACAGAGTGCAAAAGACACACCACTCATACGCAGATAGATACTAACACATACACAATTTTTTGCTGAAGGAAAGTTGTATCTTCACACTAGAGATTAGATACAGTAACTACTAATATAATCCTATCACAATGACTTGACCATTAATAATGATTATATCACAATATGTGTGATTCTGGACAGTGTGTAATTTAGTTATTGTGATACAAAACTATGCATCAAAATATGTTATTATTTCATTATATTGTGATTGCATTTAGAGTGATAGATAATAGATTGAAAAATAGATATTGATGATGTGAAAAATAAGAGAAAGAAAACAAGGGATCAAGTGGAAGAATATGAATAAACAGGGATGAGAGGACATCTGCACTGCCCACTTCAATTATCAACACTGACCGCACACCTTCGCTGTATCTCTTCCCTCATCCTCCTCTCTCTAACTAGCCAACTGGTTTAGGGAAGGAGGCAAGGACTGGAAAGACAGATGGTAAAAAGAAGCTGGAGAATTTTGAAACTACAGAGATACAGTAAGATTGAACAGATGGACACAGATACAGAAACCAATCCTAAAACAAAGCCCTCTCTTGGTAGAATTTCCACCTGCCTGCTGAGTCTCAGTTTATTTGTCCATATTTCCCTCCTTTTACATCCGCTGTGTCTTCATTCTTTTTTCCTATGCTCCCTGCCTCCCTCATTCCCCTTGTTGCGTCAGTTTTTCATTTCAAGCTTGACTGCTGAGACCGCAACCTCATTGGTTTCTGGCCAAAGAGCGAGACAATGAAACAATAAGAAGAAGAGGGACAGACAGAAAGAGAGATTTTGTTATGCAATATGGGACAAGAGAAGTGTTGAGAAAATATGGGATGTAGCAGGGATGTAGAGGTGAAAACAAATACAAATTAAATACTAGGAAAAGAGAGAGAGAGAGAGAGAGAGAGAGAGAGAGAGAGAGAGAACACGCTCTCACTCACACACAGATAAGGGAACACACACAGACATTGGCTAATCACTGCCTCCAACTGAGATATGACCTGCTACAGTGACACAGCACTAAACAGAAACCCAGGAAAAGCACACAGACACAAATAAACACAAGGAAAGTGAAGACAAATATTAACCCACTTACTGTAATGTGACACACAAGCACATGTACACAATAATAAAAACATACAGGACACACAACATGAGCACTATTGATGACAGGCTGACGCTGAAAACCATGCGCTACCACACGGAAAGACTGTGGAAGACAAATACGCTGAAAGACTATTCTTGTTTCCCGCAAAAAAAATTTGTAAATACCCCCTTTTAAAACCTGAACTAACAACACAGAGAGCGTGCTGGTGGATAATTCAACAGAGAGACGCAGGAAGAAGGATTGGGAGTCTGTCACGCACAATGGCGGCGGTTGGTGACGGTAGCAGGCCTGGTTTCAGAACACGAGATAAAACAGCAACTGGGTGAGTCAGTTTAGCACAGCACAACCCCTCTTAGGTATGAAAGTATACACACTTCAAGGCAAGCATATGTTTCATTCTTACGGGAGAGGAGACCAATAACCATAAATGCTGCGAGCTAGGTTAGTCTTTAGTAGCTATGTTTTGTTGTTTAATGAGCCCAGGTTAGCGTTAGCCTTGTAACACAACATATGAATATATAGAATAATTGTAGAGTCCCCTGAATTAATTAATAAGGATCCTTGTCAGATGCTATTGTCGATTTTCAACAACCCATCTTAAACAAAAATCACAAACCTATTCTGGTACAACGTCTCAATACAAGTATGAACCAGAAAATGACCATAATATGAGCAACACCTGTCCCTAAGCTATACCACACACACAGAGTACTTACTTTTTCCAGGAGCGGTAGCCATGTAGTGACAAGGTGAAGGTTTTTCAGGCAAAGCCAGTCTCCATTTCGAGAACATTCTCTGAGTGTAGCTAAGGCCACATCTGCCTGCCCCTGACCCATGGAGATCTAGACAGACAGAGATAGTGGGGGAGGTAGTAGGTGGTGAGAAACCGAAGCAGTGGGATGGAAAATTTGATTCTAAAAATTGTACATTTTTAAAAGTTAGGGGGCAGATCATCTGATTCAATATGTGAATTTGTCTATCTCCTTAGCGGGAGAAAAGTAAATGAAATACTTGCAAAGTGAGTTTACCAATGAAATATTTATTAATGGTATTTACACATTGATGCTAGTAACTCATAACTAATTTGAGTTATACATATGTAACTGATTGGACTTGGAGTAATGTTATATGTAGCAGCCATATGAATGGAACGCGCCCTGTACATGTTTAGCGCCCCCGTATATGGGTTTGCAAGCAATAATAATTAGTTGTAGCTACAATGAATATGGAAATAATATGTTTTTCTGTTAAATATTTGAATATTCTTTGATAATACAGAAATTAGCTACATTTTCTAACTTGGCAATCGATCTTGTCACAGTAATTTAAAGGATGAGCGTAAAAATCCTTTGAAAATACAATTCAAACTGTAATGAAGGAACTTGTCACGCCAAACAATGGAATGACTCTTATGTGTTTTCAATAGTTTTTACAGCGGAGTTCTATGGACCTGGGGCAGAGGCAACCAAGTTATAGGTTTTGGCTGTTTTAGGCTGTTTGTAAGTACATTTCTTTGTGGGTTTTGGGGTCATCAGTGAATTTGTTGATAATTACAAAACTATACAATAATACCAGCATTGTTTTTAAATAGTTGTATTAACCACCTGTTGAATAACTGCAGGTATGTAGGTTCAAGGGCAGTTTTCTCAGACATATTGCTGTCTTAAAATGTATTACAATTGATAAACTTCACAAGCAGAAGATTACCATGAGCTATGCCTCAAAACTGTGTTAAACATTCCACAAGCTGTAGCATTTTAATTTTTCCTGTTTAGGTGCACAATATACTATTTTGTTGACCTGATCTGGTATTCTGTTATTATAATATTTCATTGCACTTGCTAATCTACTATGACTTCTCCAATTTAATTATGTTACTCTCTACCTCATGATAGTTGTCCCTGCCCACGGTTTCTGCTGCTAGTTCTGCAAGCTCTTGGGACGGATCTGCCCCTGGAGAGATGATGATCAACACTGGCTCCCATTCCAATGTCTCAGTGTAGAGACGTCGCAGATTCAGAGGAGGGGGGGAGAGCTCTTTCATACCTGCAGAGAAGAGAGGGAGATAGGAAGAGAATTAAGTGTCTGAAAGACAGATCTGTAAAGAGTGTTCCAACATCTTCTTTAAAGGTGATATGCCACTCAAAGTCATAGTGACTAGATATATTGCACAGACAGGGTCCACCAGGAGGTGACAGATAAAAGGCAAAAAACAGCAGGAAACAAGAAGTGGCGCTAAATGTTAGTAAGTAGAAGCAAACTGGCATTTGGTGAGAGTAGATAGGAAAGAAGGAGACACACAAATCAAGAGGGAAACGATTCTAGGGAGAAAGAGGGTGGACATGCATAGGGAGGGGTTGACAGTGCCTAAAGGGTGGTGAAGGGGAAGGGAGGTTGGGGAAGAAAAAAAAAGCAGAAGAGGGACAGCAGAAGGGAGGCATTGATGGAGAGAGAAAGGGGGCAGAAGAGGAAGAGAGAGAGAAATTAGTAGCGTGTTGTGCTGTGCATACCGATTACTAGGTATGCAGCAGTATTCACCACACATAGCAGAAGAATGCCTTATCAGCCCCCTGGTGTCAATAAACCAGGCTATTTGTGTATGTGCCTAAGTGTTTGTGTGTGTGTGTGGCTGCATGTTTGCATTTCCTCACTGAGCATTAGGCTCTAATCCAGCTGTAATATTATGAATGACATATCAGATATGGGTTAATAGTGAAACACAAGCAGCGATACAGGCTCACATAGTATGAGTGGCTATGTAAGAAATTCCGCTGTGAAGTTATTCACACATGTATCAGCAGATATCTCTTTCAGACACACACACACGCATATGTATGTGTGCTTGCACATGTGCGCGTGCACACACACACACGCACACACACACACACACACACACACACACACACACACACACACACACACACACACACACACATATACACACACATCTGTCTTTTCTGGTTGAGACAACTTTCCCAGCCTGAACATTCTTTTGGTGTCTGCTGCCAAATGAAATCTGCTGCACTAGAAGTACACATACATGCACACGCACAAGGTCTTGGTAGAGAACATCACAGAGCGACCTTTTGCTGCATCACCATGGCAACACTAAGGAAAACAGTCATCTGACCACATGGCTTATGATGTCTGACTGCAGAAAAAAAGGGGAGCATTTACAGAACATGCGCGTGCACAAATACATACATAACTTCCTTTGACATGGGCAGGTAATCAGTATTCATGATGCAGACCAGCATCCTCTGTCTGTGAATAGCAGAGTTCACCTTGGCTTTAATGATACACAATCAAGGCAAAGAGGAGCCTACAAAAAGACAGTGCTACAATCTCCCTATGGTTGAAACACTTGGTGGAGGAAACACTGAATGGTGAAGAAGTAATCAGCAGACACTTGGTTTCACACAACACTTGACCTTACAAAAATCGACAGAATACATTTGCATTTAAATCCAGATTGACTGTTAAAACTAAAAGCGGTGTCTTCTTAGCTGTATGATTGATAAAAAAGCTGAAAGACAGAGAGATAGTGTATGTGTTTTATGCATTTGTAAAAAAGGGTTTGTATTTTTGAAAAATAGAAAGCATGCCAGGGAGTGAGCAGCGAGCAAGTGTGTGTGTGTGTGTGTGTGTGTGTGTGTGTGTGTGTGTGTGTGTGGTTGTGTTCACCCAGGCATGCCTGGGTGCGTGAGCAGTGCCCAGGCCCGGACTGGGGGGATTGAGTGAGATTAGCTGTAAGAGGATTACAGACCATGCCTCATTAGCATACTGATTTACTGCCAAAAACACATACACACAAAATCTTCTTCTCTTCTGTTCTTTTTTTGTATCTGTCTGTCTCTTTCTTGCTCTCTCATTCAGACACACACTCTCACCCATCGTGCACTTGTACACACACTACACCTTAGTCAATGGGTTCCCTTGGCGTTCAAGGAGCTATCTCTCTATTAGGATAGTGTAAGTATGTGTTTTATTAGAACTTCTCAAAGACAAACAAGAAGAAAGTAAAAAAAAGTAAAGAAAAAAAGAGCTTTTGGGAAATTAGCTTAAATGAAAACACAGACACATTCCTTCAAAGATTGGAGATCTCAGAGAGATGGGCTGTTTGTTCCCACAAACTCAGGAGTGCATATAGACAATATAAAAAGATACTTAGACAAACAAATTGTCACACACACTAAGGTTGGAGTGTCATCCTCAATGGTTATTGTTTTACTTTTTCCATATTTGACAAAAGCTCTTAAACCTTTGCTGGTGCTGTAGGTGACGCATCAGTCTCATAATCTGAAGGCAGTGAGTTTGAGTTTTACACGGGGCAGGTGTTTTAAGAAAGAATGAACGGAGATAGTTGCTACGCAGTTGTGCAAATATAATTCACACCTTCAAAGATGGAGAGATGGGTTGATGGACACCCACAAACACTGATATAGGCGCACATAAAGTATGCCCCTCAATGAGGAAGTATTATTATTAGCACTCTGGAGCAGCTGCACAACAGCTGACACTGAGTTTCAGTCAATAGAGCTTTTGCTATCAGTCGGAAGCAAGGCAGTCAGAGTATTCTAGCTCACCAAGTGTTCTCTCCCTCTCCGTCTATATCTTTTCCCTTCCATCCTTTTTTGTAAGCACTTATTTTTGGCTGGGGCTCTATTGACTGTCCTATTAACAAAGAATTTTAAAATAATTTGAGAGTTTAGAATAAATACCACACTAAAATTACAGTCAATCATTTAAAAAAAAAACATGGGTAATTTAGTTTTATGAAAACAAGTTAAGCTACACGATTAGGGATGTAACGATTACCGGTGTAATGCTAAACCACAGTAGAAATGTTGACGTATCAATTATCCTTTTCATTTAAAATATCCTTGTTATCGGGGTATATTACCACGGTGTGGAACCCCTATGTTTAATCTTTCCCAGCTTCATTGGAGGCACCTGAAGTTGACGTGCAGGTGCACTAGGCTCAGATAGGAGAAGGGGACAGAATGCAGCAGCTCTTAACCAACTTGTTCTTTATCTTTTTTTTTCTTCTTATCTTTCTAGTTTTCTGACTTGTTGAAGTGATGTAGGTAGCCTAGAATGTTAGTTAAAACTATTCTGTAGCTTGCTAAACTGTTATGGGTTTTACTGCCTCGTTATCTTCAATAAGTTGCGAGTTGGAAAACATGACATTTATTTGGAGAGAGAGAGAACGAGAGAGAGAGAGAGATTTTATCGTCTTGATAATATTGCTGTTGCTGTGTTTCTTCTTGCATAGCTGATAAATGTGCAGATTGTTTATTATTACTGTGCAGCCACGTGTTGATATTCATGTTGTGTTTGCTAGCAACATACAATCGCCAGTAAACAGACTAGCGCTGTGCAGCCACGTATCTATTAGCTATTAAAGGTGTATTACACTGTTTGCTCTGTTATGAATATGTGTTCTGTAGTAGATGTGGCTCATTCTCAGTTTGTGTTAGTGAACAATATGTTACATTTATGTTAATTAATACAGAGAAATTAATGTAATTCTTAGTACTGTTTCTTGTTTAATGCTGGTGGCTATAACATTCAGTTTTGGTAAATAATGTTCTTAGTAAGTCAAATTATTATTTGCTTATATTTCAGAACCACATCAAACTTCACATGTAACGTCAAAAACAACTTCATAGTTAACTTCATGTTCGAGTTGTAAATAAATCTTCCTGGATCTCTGGTTCAAGTTCTTACCGGACACCCTACAGCCGGCCAGTGTTTCAGTAGCCACTTTTCAATAGTTTTTACAAGCCTATTGCCTATATTTTCGTAATATAATAAACACTGTTACACATTTTGAAACATTTTTGAAACTATTTCAGCTTGTGTAGGCCTGTCAGTGCTTTCTGAACATTTTGAACACACTTTTAAAAATACCACAATAGTACCAAAAACCATGATAATTTTGGTCACTATAACTATATAAATATACATATTAAAAAATAAATATTTTATTGTCCCCTTAGGGAAATTTGTCTTAGATGGTACAAGTGAAATAGTTGCAACTGTGACATGTCTACTCATTTTCCAGGTGTCATTGTATGTATAAGTAATGTAATGCACTGGGAAAATATGTATATGCAAACTATTATGGACCAATTTTTCTTGAGTCTCACACAGGGCAGGTATTTTAAAATTGGATAACAAAAAAAACATTGGGTGAAATACATGGCACATACTGTTGGGATTTTTTATATATTTGCACAAGAATAAGAAACATAACTCTGATATAAAAAATGTAAGAATCTTACTTGTGGAGTTTTCTAAAGTAAAAAAAAAGTAAAACGTATCACCTCACAACAATATAGAATTGTGGAGACACAATATTTTTTTGAAAATGTTACCATGACATCACCATTCACTCAATGGTGCTTCATCATTGGTTTTGAAACTGTCTCTAGACCTCCTCTCAGTCCAACATCTCTCATGCACATCTTTGTTTTGTTTTTTTCACTGTTCAGTATAAGTCTCTGACACTGTACCTCACACTCATCAAAGCACACACATTTACCGCTGACTAAATTGACTACCACATGCACTGTATTATCAATTTTGTTGTTGTAGTTCTGTTCTATTCATCTAGTTTCCTTCAACCTACACTCCACAGCTTTAGTACTAGGTCATGACACAAAGAATCAACATTCCTTTCCATGTTTGCAGCCCTTTTTGTGGCCTCGTCGGTGCAGTAGGCAAATGTGTGTCAGTCTCCAAATCTGAAGGTTGTGTGCACATGGAGCAAGTATTTTATTGAAATGAATTCCAAAGGAACCCATAAATGCTACAGTTATCCCTGTAATATTATACAGCTCAGATTTATCTTGTGAATATAAATTTGATGTGTGCTTTCCTAATGAATATCAGCAAAGTAATAATATAGTAAAAAAAATAAAAAAAACAGAGAAAGATCCTGAAGCTACTCCATAGAAAATGATCATCACCTAAGAGCTGTAAACTCAATATTCGAATAACACTAATTTGGTTGTAGTCGCAAACTTAAACTAAGCCTACAAAATGACTCAATATCACTGGGCCCCTATTGGCCATCTGATGACATCATAAACTCATACAGGTTTACTTTACTGTCAAAAACTATTGGAAAAGCAAAATATGAATTCTATCTTGGGGTGGGTTTTCTCATTAAAATAAGAAATGTTTGGCCTTGAGATATTGTTTATTCATAAATAAATATTCATATGACAAATATGCTGACGTCCAAAGCACAGAGCTTTTCCCAAGGTTAACACACCAAGTAAGGCCTTTTACAATGCATGTGTGTATTTGGTATACTGTATGACTGACAAAGGAAGGTGCAAGACCAGAGAGTAAAGGAAATAAAGTGTGATCTTTTAATCAACATACAAAACTGTATCAACTAAAACTAAAACCTTTATATTATAAATGTGGTGTTGTGTACGCTGTTACAAAGGTTGAAATTAACCTTTATATTAGTATAGTAGTAAGACCACTTAATATTTCCAATGGGGTGATAGGAGGGGAAGACATAGGCCTAACATTTGGACAACCCAGTATTTACTATACAAAGAGCCATTACAGTCAGCTGGGGTTATGTTGATTTGTGATATAAATGTTCCAAATGAGTTCTATAATCTAAGATAATCAGACTAGCAACTTTGTTTCTGAAAACTAGATGGAAAATACTTTTGACATAAGTGGTTAACTGGATCATGAGCAGCTCAAAAACAAGCATGCACACACAGACAACATACACAGACACACACACACACACACACACACACACACACACACAGCTGACAGAGTAATTTACAGATGAATGTACAAGCTGCTGTTGCACAAACAAAACAATTCTACTTAGTTACTCTCGCATTACCTGATCTTACTCTACAGCGCTGTGGAGTAAGATCTGGCTCTACCAAAAATACAATCCAGGATATGAGAAAAAAAACGCTCAGTTTGTTTGCATCTCTTTAGACCAATTACCAAAAACAATCGTATTGGGCGGCGGACGCAGCAACAAGGGCTCTGTAGAATGTTCTTCGGAAGGAACTTGTTTTGGTGGGACATTTGCACACCACAACAGAAAAAACACATGAAATATTAAATGAAGTTACTGTACACAAATTAGCTGATTACATGGATAAACATATGTTCACCTTATCAGTGTATTGCTGTATGTACTTCATCCATATCAATCCCCACCAATCTGTCCCAAAACATCCCAGTTAGATAGGAAATGCCATGAGCATATTCTTTGTAAGTCTTTACAATCCTTGTAAAAATATTAATAAAGCTGAGACCCATTTCAAGAGCAGCTAGGTGAACAAAATAAAAAATGAAAAGCCCTAATATGAAACACTTACCCAGGGCCTGGGTGGCAAATGTCGCCATGGCACTCTGCAGGCGGTCTGGCCTAACTGCCTGAATCAATAACAGCTGGGGAGAGGGTAAAGCAAAGAGAAAAAGAGGAAGAAAGAATTAAAAGATATCCATTAAAATATTTTAGACTGAAGGTAAATCCCATTCATATAACAAAATGTTACATATCCACACAAAAAAATTGGATAAATGTTCATTATCACATTCGCTGAGGCTTTGATATGTTCTTTTTTAATATATGTTTGAGAACACAATACCCAATAAGTAAGTCAATTGGTGTGACAGTCAAGTGTGCATACTTGACTTTAGTGATAAATGGCTTCTGTCTTGTTCATGCTTTGAAATTAGATTAGCTAATTCTTTATTTAATCTCAAACCACATGTGAAGGGGTGCGCTCAAAGCCATAACCAAACTGTTTTATTTCTAATCCTATCACGTCTTCTCCATAATACCGAAAAGAATTACAATAGATTTAATGGGCTGTCATTACAGTCAATTACAGTAATAACTAGAAAGGACACACACATTTCTGGCAAGGCTGTGCTATGCTCTAAATGTATTATTTTGTAAATAAACAGTGACAGACAATATCACTACTATTTTTTGGAAGAAATATTGTTTAGTTATATTTGGTTTTTGTACAGGAGAATAAATTCTGCAAAATTCCAAGTTACCACCATGACTAAGTTATGGTCATAACTGGGGAATTTGGGAAAAATCCTAAGAAAGTTATGACATCTAAAATAAATGTAACTGTTTTAGGAGTGTTCATCAAAAACTGCTTCGCAAAAAAAATTGAATTAGCAGACAATCTGTTTTAGCAGAAATGGGTGTGCCCTATATGTGCCCTATACTGAAAAATGGATCTTGAAACAACAAATCCATAGGTGGAAAAAGATCTTTGTTGTTATGCTTTATAAAATGGTGGTGCTATCTGCACTACAGCCTAATACGTTCCTCCCTGATCCATGAATTAACTTTACAATGGATTTCACTGAAATCTGTTGACTGACAGAGACACAATCACACAACCTGATATTAAAACACAACTTTTTGGCAGAGGTAACAAATACATAAAGTCTCTAAGTGTGTAGACATTTTATATACTCTGTAAATTATGATAACTTGATTCATTTGGCTGATGAAATAACTTTTTTGATTGACAAACAGAAAATTGATGGAAAGCTGACCTGCTGGAATGGAGTAATTTTCTTGGCAATGGAGGATGGGATTTCCTGTTCACACTGCGAGCTTTGTGAGAAGGACAGCCAAAGGTCTGAGTCACTCAAACACAGAGACTGGTAGATGGCTGGGAATGTAGTCTGTGAAAGAGGGATGGCAAAAGTTTAAATGGAAATAAATAAACAGGACAAGAAACAATGTTAGATAAAGATACAATCCTAAACTTTTAAGGATTTCTTTACAGGTATTTGATTTATGTCAAAAGCTATTATTATTATTATTATTATATTTTGTGTGTGTTTACTTTAAAAATGGCCACTGCTCCTTGCCTCTCCTGATCAATCCAAGAAGGGAACTCCTGCAGAGAGAGCAGAGGTTTAAATCAAATACAGAAATAGTACTGTTTTCTCAAAAAACTTACTCTCTACAAGTTTACCTCTTTCTTAAACATTTCTCCTACAATGGATCCAGTGAAGACATCCCACTCCTACAGAAAAAAAAGTAGTGTTAACAGTTGACAGGTTCAAAGCTGAAATTATTTTGTTACTGATATCAGTATTTATGAGATCCTAAATATGCAGATACTAAATCTATTACAATAACTCACACTCTCCTGGAAGAGTTCAGGGTACATGCCTTTCACAAAGTGCATTGCAAACATCAACTGGTCAGCCTGTGACAGAGAGAAGAAAGGAGAGAGATTGATACATATAGAATATGCCACATCTGAGAACATGCTATTTTGCCCTTCTCAAAACCCACAAACCCCCAACAAACATTACAGCACACAATGTTAGCATCGCTTTCAGACCAAGGACAAACACACTCATATCCCCATTGCATGATATACAGCTCAGTCAGTCTGACTAAATGGCTTGTAAAGGGTTGCTACACACTGACAAATAAGCCCCAGGGACTTCAAGAACTACACTGGCTGTTGTATTATATACACATTTTCTCTTTAGCAGCTAGATGAGCATTATAAAGTGACGTTTGTCACGGAAGTAAAAGATGGATATATATAATAGAGCAGTTTGTGAACAGTGTTTTCTGTTGGAGATGGTAAGTCCCTTTGGGTGGACTTTGGGCTTTTTCACTTTGGAAGTCTATTACATGGACAAAAAAGATATGTAACACAATAAAGGAAGGGAAAACGCCAAAAAGCATAATATGAGCACTTTAATGTTGTGTTTTGTAAAGTGGCAAAAGGTCAAATGACTGTGTTAACCAGTTTGGGTATTCTCAATAGCTGCGATCACTGCTACCGGATGTGCGCTTTGTTGCTGAAAAATCAGGTACATAAGGGAGATGGTAGTCTTTCTGAGAAATTATATTATGCAACCACAGTGGCTTTAATCATTCAGATGTGCTTTCTAAATAGTTACTGAATTACAGCATCATTGGATGAGATTAGACACACTGCATCCAAAGGGCACCTCAATCTAATGATCAAGTGAGATGATTTGGAATCCCAGTGGTCTTTTACATCCACCTTAAAGTGCATCTTAACCTACAGACTACTAGCAAGAATGCTAAAGTAATACGCAACTAATAGATGTACAAAAGTATAGTACACAGATCAGGTAGTGTGTCACATAAACACTCACACCCATGGACTGACACACAACAAAATATAAACAACACATTATAAATTGAGTAACATAAGCTCAAAAAGTTTACACCCATAAAAAAAGATTCTAAATAAAAAAAACAGTCTTTGCTCATGAGAGAGGTTCAACAATCTATATTTGGTAGAGTAACACTGATTCTTAATCAAACTTTGATGTGTCTAGCCATACTCAATCAATACCTTATTAAGCTGAATCAGTTGCGTTTGTGGGTGAATAGACTAGTTTGAGTGCCTACTACGGTCATACCGAATAGATATCCCAAAAATATGGCATGTTTTTATTCTTTATTTCCCCCTCAAAGATGTATACAGTATATCATGTTGTTCTAATCTTGTATCCGCTCAGATTCTCCTCTTCTCTTTTTCTCCCATTACGCTTTTATCATTTTTGTGTCCTCTCTCGCTCATTATCAGCTTTAATCTTTTAACTGTACCCTTCTCCCAGCTTTTCTCCTCTCCCCCTTGAAGTAATGTCTTCTGTAGCACAGAAAGGGCTGTTGACAGGAGCACTGATAATGTAGTCCAATGTTTCCTTTCTGCTAATGACTGGACTGCTGCTGTCTACATGTTGTGTGTGTTGGGTATAGCCTATAGATGTGTACAGCAGTTAATAGCCACCGTGGCTCTGCTCGAAACTGCCATTACCATTCACGCATGCACACACAAAAGATAGAGAAACTACATTAACCATTTTCTGCCTGATCGATCCAACAATTGCTGTGTTGGTCAATATATAACTTTCATTACTGTGATAGCTGCAATAACAATACTACTATAGTACTACTTTATACAGTTGTGGAATGTAACTAAGTACATTTATTCAAGTACTGTACTTAACCCTTGTGTTGTACTCCGTGTCAAGGGGACTTGTTTAGTTTATCTAACACGTTTGAGTGCAGTATGGGTCTCGGGACCCCGGAGGCCAAGGCCACGGTAGCAGAAAGTAGGTCTCTGGGACCCGAAGGAAAACACAAGGATTTAGTACAAATTTGAGGTACTTGTATTTAATACATTTTCCTGATGATACTGACATACTTTTACTTAAGTAACATTTTCAATTCAGGACTTTTGCTTGTAGCAGAGTTTTTTTTACAGTGTGGTGTTAGTACGTTTACTAAAGTAAAGGATCTGAATACTTCTTCTACCACTTACTTTATATTACAAAGATGTCAATGCATCTGCATAAGAATAACCAACCTTGTTACTAGTAAAGCAGCTTATACCTTACATTATGATTGGCTGAAAGGCCAAACATTACACATTGTGGTAGCAGTAAGAGAGAAAAGATTAGGGGGAGTTAAGCAAGAGTATGCAGGTGAAGAAATCAACATTACATTATAATATCTGCACTTTTTGCATACATCTTAATATTTGTTTTAGGTACCTCATGCATTTTAGTTTTTAATTACATATTTCAGATTAGGCTATGCTATGTCAGATTGTCTGTTTGAGTTTAAAACAAGTATTTGTAAAAATTCATTACATCTAATTTGTAATCTGTGAAAACCTTTTCTACCAGTTAATCAGATGTGTCAACTGAACACAACAACCTACCAATTTGTAACAACATTAGTTTGAAAAGGATTGTTTCTGAAGCTGTGAGTAGAAAAAGTAGAGACATTTAATTGGCTCCTTATGAGTGATCATTTGAATTACCAAGAAACAACAAGACAAAGATAAAATATCTATTTCAAAACAGACTGAACCTGTTTTTCAGTGCAAACTAATCTGATGGTTTATATCAAGCAATTTGCTTCACTTTGTTTGTCACTACCCACTTATTACTTATACAAGTTATCGGAGTGATGACAGAAATTTTTTAAGATCCTTAAACAACATTTGTTCTATATTTATGTATAAGTGTGTGTTTTACCTTAAAAAGGGACCGACAGACATACTCGTATACCATATTCTTCAAGCTGGCCTCCAAAGCAGCAATCCTGGCGTCAGTATTCTCTGCTTCCTAAAATACATGCACAGACACACACACAAACTTAACACTTTGTGGATATAGTACATGAGTGTATAGTACGTTGTTTGTGTAAGCTAATGTATTTGTGTGAGTAAACTGAAAAGAAGACTTTTCAATGTGTTATGTTAGACATGAGAGGTTAAAATTATCTTCCAAATCTCAGGAACCATCTGCGGCTCATGGCAAATTAAACTTGCTCATTCAATACAACAAACCAAAAGATACAAACAAAGAAAAAGTCTGTACATCAATGCAGAATTCTGACCACACTCACTGAAAGCCACACATGCACGTACGCACACACACTAGTGACCAGCTGCGGCATGGTGACATTCTTGGATGACAGCACTGGCTCTAACAACCCACACAGGATTTGGGAATCAGTGCTGAATCTCTCAACCCAGTGTGTGTGTGTGTGTGTGTGTGTGTGTGTGTGTGTGTGTGTGTGTGTGGGCGCGCGCACGTGCGTGTTTGTGTGTGGCACCCGTGCATGTATGTGAGCGTGCGCTCTGGTTATCAGACAGTGTTTAGGGCTCAGATGGCGAACAGCAGTGTGATAGACAGAGTCCATGTTGGTCTCCAGCTGCACAGGTAAGACTGAGATAAACACGCCGAAAACAAAACGAGCTGAAATAAGTCAAGCTGACCTACACTGAAATAAAATTGTCTAAAATTATTGAAATAAAGTAAAAGGAGTTAAACTTAACATTCAAACAACAAAAGAATATTTCATTTATTTTGTACCAATTGTACAAAGAGCATTACTTCAGTAAGTGACACAAATACATACTGTACCATAAATAGATTAATAACATTTTCTAAATTAATGTCTATACCTCGAAAGAAGTAGTCCAGCACATAACCCCCTGTAAAATGGTGAATTGTTGTTTTTACAACTCGTTTTTGTATGGATTAAACAATAGTTTGTTGGCCCCATGACAGGCCCCTAACAGAAACACAATGTATACTTGAAGCAGATTTTAAGAGAGGAGCATTGCTATTTTAGACAGTTTCCTAAAAAATGTTAAGAAGAAGAACTGGCTTTACGATGTTGTTCAAATTGTGTAACCCTATATGCTATGACTGCCAAACTGTAATATTTGCGCCGGAAAACTTACTTTTGAATTTGCATATTAGTATTTTTGTTTATGTATTGCATGATTTATTAATTAGTATAGTTACAGGAAGGTGTGGTATTGATATTGGTTTCAGTTCACGGGCATACTGTTTGGAAGCCTATTGCAAAAAAAAAAAAAAACATGTTAAAGGTCCCATGACATGGTGCTTTTTGGATGCTTTTATATAGACCTTAGTGGTCCCCTAATACCGTATCTGAAGTCTCTTTCCCAGAATTCAGCTTTGATGGAGAATTACAGCCACTAGAGCCAGTCCCACAATGAACTTTCATTAGTATGTGCCATTTCTGAGTCTGTGATGCTTTGGGTCAGCCAAAGGAGGCAAGCAAAGCAGAGAAAGGGGAGGTAACAGATCAACCCATCTGGGCTTTCATTTTCTCAAAGGCAGAGCAGGATACCCAGGGCTCGGTTTACACCTATCGCCATTTCTAGCCACTGGGGGATCATAGG